>OY292506.1:8371592-9595342 GCA_958496325.1 Nomophila noctuella | reverse complement strand
GAAGGCGGGCGGCGCGGCGGGGGACGCGTGCACCGCGCGCACGCAGCGGCCGCGCGCCACCTCTCTTCTTCCTAGCGTTTATCTCGTTTCTATGCGGGGTCCGCTTTGTCCATGATCCAGGATTTGGCGAGTTTGGTTATTACAGTGAAGCGACTGACATCAGACTTTCGTAATCCATAGAGGGGAACCAGACAGATTGGATCATGGATACACATTTAGATCTGACTTAAACTAAACTCCGAAACTAAGGGAATGTGCAGGTTTCCTCACGGTGTTTTCCCTCACCGCCGAGCTAACGGCACATATCCGAATATAGATTTCGAAAAATCCAGGTGCCTGTGATTCGTACCACGGACCTCACGTATGTGAGGCGCCGTCCGTACCACTAGGCCACCATCGCTCTAAAAATAGTAGACTTTTCATAGATCAGTGTATAGTGTAGACTAACCCATAGGCACGGGCTGCCGGTCGCGGAAGTTGACCTGGTGACCTTGGTTTAATGACGTCTCGACTTCATTTCGCATACGAAGTATCTGTGTGATGTATCTCGAGGGGGGGGGGGATATTTCTAAACATTATCTACGGTCAATAAACACTAATTAGTCAATAGGTGTGTGGTGACCTGGATGGCGGGCGGCGCGGCAGCCTTAATGACGTATCACAGTAATCTTCATTCCGTATACGAATTATCTGTGTGATGTTTCCCCAGGGTGGTTGGGGGGGGGGACTAGGGGGGGGGCTAAGGGGATGTGGCTAAAGGGGGGGGACTAAAGGGGGGGTTATGTCTAAACATTATCTACTTGGTGTGTGACTGACCCATAGGCACAGGCTGGCGGTCGCGGAAGGTGACCTGGAAGGCGGGCGGCGCGGCGGGGGACGCGTGCACCGCTCGCACGCAGCGGCCGCGCGCCACCTCGGCGAATACTTGCAGCATGTCTGACACGCGCGCCGCGTACCCTGCTAGAGTTACTACCTCCTGCGGACGAACATGAGAAACATTAATTTAGGGAGCTATCCATTAAGCATGCGAGGCTCAAAGGGGGAGGGGGGTCTCAAGTCGTCCTATTTATTTATTTATTGGAAGATTAACAGTTTCAACAATCTCAATTTGTATCAACTATAGTCTTAGAAAACAATACCAGTTACAAATCTCCACATATGAATGATCAAGTAATCAAAAATCAAATTTAGTCATTAGTCTCTTTATAGAAGCTGTGCTAGTAAAGAACAGATCAATATCGATAGGCAGTTTAGAGAAACAATCACAGCTACGGATCATAAAAGCATTCAGCAGCAGCTATGCGGTTGTCACCCTAAATGGCGCAGAACTTTTAAGAAAAGAACTTCCTCTCGAACGAGCCGCTCGTCAAGGGAAGTACCTCCACCTTAAATGAGACCACAGTGAAGTAGAACTTCGTAACTATTGTGCTAAGTTTCTGCTGGTGAGTAAGGTGGCCAGGGCTCAGTCAGGGAGGGTATGAGGTTTTGGAGGCGGGCAACGCATCAGCGACCTTTGTAGGATGTTGATGTTCATAGGAAACGGTGATCACTGACCACCAAGTGACCCGCTTGCTTTTTTGCCTAACAAAAACGGCCTGGTAGACGAAATACTCAGCGAAACATTTTGTTCATGATAAATGACGAAAAAAAAAAATATTTGGAGATTCGCCCGTGTTTGAGAATTCTGATGTTTTGCCTGCCTTGAAAACCTCATTCTCTCCCCCCATAAGGTTATTGATTAAATGATGGAGTGTATCGTGTATCATACCTTGTAGCTGGACATGAGTCGCTCGATGGCGTCGGCGGCGGAGTTGAGTAAGTTGCGCGACGTCGTCATGTACTCCGTGCGCAAGCTGATGCTCTCCGAACCTGCGCCTGCGCATATACATACGGATGTTAGTTATAGTTAGTGTTAGTTTGTGACCCGTTAAACAAAAATAAAAACCGGTCAACTGCAAGTCGAACTCGCGCAACGAGGATTCCGTACGAAATCTACTTATGACGTTTTAAAAAGCTACTTACTAGATTTCGTATAAACTAAATTTCAATGGAAGTTTACATGGTAAATTTTATAATTTTAATTTTAGATTTATCATTCTCTTATTTTAGAAGTTACAGGGGGGAGGACTCACATTTTACCACTTTGGTAGTGTTTGTATCGCGTGCAAAATATTCATTTGAGAAAAAAAAACATCAGGAACCTCAATTCATCAACTATATTTTTGACGTGACAACGTCTTATAAATTGGTTTGCCGGGTGACACTTCAAAAAACTGCGTTACGCTCCGCTCACGTTATGCGCTCACAATGAGAGCGAGTGAGAGGCACGCGTCCCTTCCACTCGGGCATGGTTAGCATATGTAAATCGTTAGTCACGTAAAACTTTCGCCCGTATACCGACTTATGCAGGCAACCAATTTTTTTTTAAGACCTATCCATAGATAGTAAGTACACTTACCTACCCTATCATTAGACACGTACAGGTTTAATGAAAAAAAAATTGTTTCAGTTCCAACTATGGGGAACGCCAAAATTTTTTTTAATTCAAAACCTCTGCTTCTTTTGTTCTTTAAATGTTTGCACAATATTGGGTTTCACAGAATTGAAACGGTAATAAGTGAAACTAAAAAAGTTGCTAATCTCCAAGTGCTTATAATAGAATACCCAAATTTCGTTCTTTCTAATGCGAAAAGAACAGACTTATAGTACTGACCATCCTGCCTGGTCCCCGTGAGGATCGGCAGCGCGAGCATGACCATGCCGGTGCCGGACCACACGTACTTCATGCAGAACTGCTCCAGCATCACGTACCACAGCTTCTTGTTGAATACGTTAAGAAACACCCATGACCATTTGCCCCTGTTTCTAATCCGCGACTCTCGGTTTCGTTGCCCGGTTCTCTCACCACTAGACCAACGGGCCAGTCATAATTATCCTACTACTATTATAAAGGCGAAAGTTTGTACGTATGGATGTATGGATGTTTGTTACTCTTTCACGTAAAAACTACTGAATGGATTTGAATGAAACTTTACCACAATAAAGCTCATACATCAGAATAACACATAGGATATTGGAAATCAAAATCCACGCGGACGGAGTCGCGGGCGGCCGCTAGTAGTACTATAATGTTAAAATTAGAAACAAAGAAAAATTCATCTGACCTCGTGACTCAGGCGGGAAGCCTGCAAATAGCGTTTCAAACAAGTGTTGTAGTAGGTACCTACTATAACATTGAAGAGATAACGCAGCTTTGCGTTAAGCAAATAACAAGGAGAAATTCGTCAGGCCTACTAACGGTCTCGGTAGCTTAGTGGTCAGAGCGCTTGCCCGGATTGCAAGAGGCGCTGGGTTCGATTCCCGCCTGAGTCACGAGATCAGATGAGCTTTTCTTTGTTTCTAATTTTAACATTATAGTTAAATGGTAAAAATGCTAAAATAAAAATATACAAAAAGTTACATAGTACTGACCATCCTGCCTGGTCCCGGTGAGTATCGGCAGCGCGAGCATGACCATGCCGGTGCCGGACCACACGTACTTCATGCAGAACTGCTCCAGCATCACGTACCACAGCTTCTTGTTGAACACGCTCGTCATCTGCCCAACGAGTTCTTTGTACGCGCTCTGAAGTTGGCCGTGCTCCACCTGAAAGGAGAGATTGGATTGGATTTCGTTAATTTAGTTGTTTTAAACAAAAAACTAATCTGAGGAAAACGCGTTACGTAGCGTAAGCGAAAATGTATCGTTATCAAGTATAATTTACTAGCGACCGCCCCCGGCTCCGTCCGCGTGGTTTTCGGTTTCTGCACACAAAGGTATATTCTAGAGCTTAAAGCCTTCCTCGTCAAATAGACTATCCAACACAAAATTATTTTTTCAAACCGGACCAGTAGATCCTGAATTTAGCACGTTCAAACAAATAAACAAACTCTTCAGCTTTATTAATATTAGTATTAGTATAGATTTGAAATTCAGAGTTCCTTAATTGTTCTTGAAACATGCTGAAGAAGAGTCGCAGTTTTGTTTAGAAACGTCGACAGCGCTAAAGCTTTCAATCTTAAATTCCTTATTCATTAAGATAACTAGTACACATTCTACAACTTCAAATTGATTTTACAAACTATACAAAAGGCATTCTATCAATCAGCTGTGCATTAAGTGTTGCACAAGTGCCATACTTGTGCCCTCTTTGTTTAAGATAGGGTGTCTCACAAGGGTCTACTATAGGCCCGATCATCTTGAACTAGCATATCACGTAAAAACCTACCTTATGCCCCTGGTAGAAGGCTACTTCTTCAGCATGCGCGATTAACCGAGCATGCGCATGTCTCAAATTCGCTCTCATACGCGCTTCTTCGCCAGCCAACGCGCCGAATCTTGGTGAAAGCAGCCTTAGCAACTGCCCAGTGAGGCAGATGACGACGGTGGCAATGCCGGGTCCTAGGAAGATGTTGCCCTTCATCTTGCTAGATAAGGTATTGTGTAAGGGCTCTTCTTGCGTCTTATTAGTTATAGCTAGGGTGTCTCACAAGGGTCTACCTTGGGACGTGGCATCTTTACTAACATATTAAAAACCTACCGTATGACAACAAGGATAACTGAGGTTACTTAATTCCCAGGGTGTCGCACAAGGGTGTTGCTTAGGTCCTATAATATTTAATTAGCACAAAATCCTACCTTGTGCCCCTGGTAGAAGGCTACTTCTTCAGCATGCGCGATCAGCCGTGCATGCGCATGTCTCAAATTCGCTCTCATACGTGCTTCTTCGCCAGCCAACGCGCCGAATCTTGGCGAAAGAAGCCTTAGCAACTGCCCAGTGAGGCAGATGACGACGGTGGCAATGCCTGGCCCGAGGAAGATGTTGCCCTTCATCTTGTTGGATAAGGTGTTGCAATAAGGCTATTCTTGTTCCCTATTATAGTTAGGTTCTCACCGAGGGTCTACCTTGGGAACTGTCATCTTCAATAGCACATCAAAAACCTACCTTATATCAACCAGGTTATCTGAAGTTATTTCATTCCTAGGGTGTCGCACAAGGGTGTTGCTTAGGTCCTATAATATTGAATTAGCACATCACGCAAAAACCTACCTTATGCCCCTGGTAGAAGGCAACTTCTTCAGCATGCGCGATCAACCGAGCATGCGCATGTCGTAAATTCGCTCTCATACGGGCTTCTTCACCAGCCAACGCGCCGAATCTTGGCGAAAGCAGCCTTAGCAGCTGCCCAGTGAGGCAGATGACGACGGTGGCAATGCCGGGCCCGAGGAAGATAATGCCCTTCATCTTGCTAGATAAGGTATTGTGTAGGGCTCTTCTTGCGTCTTATTAGTTAAAGCTAGGGTGCCTTACAAGGGGCTACCTTGGGACCTGTCATTTTCAATAGTAAATCAAAAACCTACCCTATATCAACCAGGTTAACTGAGGTTATTTAATCCCTAGGGTGTCGCACAAGGGTGTTGATTAGGTCCTATGATATTTAATTAGCACAAAATCCTACCTTATGCCCCTGGTAGCAGGCAACTTCTTCAGCATGCGCGATCAGTCGAGCATGCGCATGTCTCAGATTCGCTCTCATACGCGCTTCTTCGCCAGCCAACGCTCCAAATCTTGGCGAAAGCAGTCGTAATAACTGCCCAGTGAGGCAGATGACGACGGTGGCAATGCCAGGTCCTAGGAAGATGTTGCCCTTCATCTTGCTGGAGTAGCTGGCCAGCGTGAGCACTATGAGGAGCAGGTCGAAGCAGGGTTTCGTCAGGGAGCTGTACAAGTGCGCTACGGACTGCGTGAATACTGATACGTCTTCTGTTAGCCTGTGGGTAGAAATTTGAGCGTTATTGCTATGCTGTAACAAAAATGTTTGTGCTTTACAGGTTATGAAAAATAGTGAAGAAAGTCACCAAAGGAAATAATTAATCGACCCTGGTAAAATGTTTCTTTGAAATGAAAGGTTTACAGACAGTTTTCAATAATGACCCTTAAGGCAGTGTAGTAGATGATGAAACCTATTCACCCGTGCTCGGTTAAAATTCAGGAGGTGAAATAACAAACGTTAATCTTGTGATTTCCTTTTGACAAAGCCGTCAAAAAAATTAAAGGGACATCAGTAGACAAACATGAATAATTTCTAACAAACTTACCTATGATCAGCATTCTCGATCCTAGCGTCCAAATTGGCGACCCTATAGTAAGTCTGGTTCTTGAAGTAGAGTTCGTAGGCGTGGTTGACGATTCTGGTGCGGAAGGCGAGCGCCAGGCGACCTTCCAGGTAGCGGATCATGGAGTTGATGAAGGTGGCAGGGACGGCGATGCCGAACCACTGCATGAGGAGCGCAGCGAACCGACCGAGGTCTTTCTGGACTATGTGGCGCACTGGAAAGATAGATTTTTAATATGAAATGCTGTCATTTGTACATCATGTGGCCTGTTAGACGAATTTTGCAGAGCTGTCATCGGATGAAATAATAATGATTAGTTTTTGTACGCTAAAATACATTACATTAAAAAGCTCATGATGTGCAATTATCATTGTCTATCCGGCTTCACCAATAACATATCCCATGTTTAACATTGAATCAACGTATATCGATGATGATGATGATGATGATGATGATGATGATATCGACAATGAAGTCCTGGTGAAGACGCAGAACGTGTGGGTCGTTAGCAGCGCACCTCGCGGCTTCGGACTCTCGGCACCTTGATATTAGCAAGGGTCACTAGCTGCCCGAAGAACTTAAGGAACCCCAGGTTAACCATTGTCAGTCATTTACTCTCTCACCCATCAATAGATCCTTCCCTTAGATGCGCACGCTGGGCACCATGATCTTAGCAATGGACACCTGCTGTGCCGTGCCGTAACTTCAGGTAGAGCATTAATTTTCAAAAGCGAACATCTTCTCACAAATAGACAAGAGACGCAATTAATCAAAATTATCTACTCACCAATGGACCCTTCAAGGGAAGCGACGTATATCGACAAAATGTCCTGGTGACGAGGCAGAAAGTGTGTGCCGTGAGCAGCGCTACTTCGTGGCTGCGTACTCCAGGCACCATGATCCTGGCGAGGGACACTGGCTGCCGGAGGGACTTTAGTAACCCCAGGTCCAGCATTGGCAATCATCTACTCACCAATAGACACCTACTGCGCCGAATCTTCCGAAAGAGCGTTGACAATCATCTCACTAATAGACTCACCGATAGATCCCTCAAGCGAAGCGACGTATATCGACAAGAAAGTCCTGGTGAAGAGGCAGAAAGTGTGAGCCGTGAGTAGCGCCACCTCATGGCTGCGGACTCCAGGCACCATGATCTTAGCGAGGGTCACTAGCTGCCGGAGGAACTCTAGGTTCAGACCGGGCACGTGTTCTTCTGCAGGTGCTGGTTCATCCGCGTCTTCCTGGAAGGGAATGGACGTGGGTGTTGAGAGGTTGGGTTATGTGGAAATGTCACTCAGACAAGTCGGTCTTCTGGGCAAGTAGTATCCACACTAAAGATAGTGGATTAGGACGACTTAGTGCTACTCTAGACGATAGTACATTGCAAAAATTGTTGTGCATTAGGGTGTCCCTTATATGGCAAAAAAAAATTTTTTTTTGAATTTCGAAACGCATACCCTCCAATTTTTTTATAAATGCTAAAATGTACTTAAATATGAAATTTCATATCTGTAGCATGATTGCAACCCGTGCCGACCGAGCTCTAAAGTTTAATAAAAAATGGTGTTTTGGTCTGACATTTTGGTTTGATCTAAAACTAATTAAAATGCCACAAATAAAGTAAATATGAGTAAAACTAAAAAATATCAACACAAACTTTTATTTAAATACAAATTATAATGAATTAGGGTAACTTCTCTTAAGTGTACTTTTTTTACAGTCTGGATACAGATTTCTATGTTCCTGAACACAACGCAACAAAAACTGTTTTTGCTCTTCTTCAGCCGTGATAAGACCATTAAAATCTTGCATTAATTTAACAGCTCTTTCAGCAGTGTCATTTACGACCTTCAAACGACTTAATCGTTTTCTAGCTTCCAAAAAAGCAGGATTGTCACCCCACGAAGATACGTCTTCCCGAAGAAAACTGTCGTCGATCTGTAGTCGAGATAGAAATCGTTTGCTTCTTTGAGTCATAAAATCATCCAGCGTCATATAAAGAAAAAAACCATTAAAATAAGCAAAAACTAAACCACAAAACATTGAAAAAGAAACAAGAAAATATTAAGTACTTACCAAACAAATTTTGCGTAATTTCTTCCTTCGATGGGACATAGCGTTTAGAGGAATCTTAACTTTCGTCTCTGTTTAAATTATTAATCATTTTTGTCTTGGTTTTGGTATCAACTTCTTCATCAAATAGTGGTAACATGACTGTTTCTTCACACAAATACCATAAATACTGAATAAACTTGCTTATTGATCCCTTTTTCATATTCTTTTGGAGCTTTCAAAAAGGACAAGTCTTGGTTAGGTGCTTTAACTGCCATTGTACATCTGAGCCAAGGTTTGGTAAACATGGTGACGATAAATAAACAAACATCTTGTAGAGCATTTTTGTCCTTCGCAGTAATTTTAAGTTGCGATTGAAACAAACATATTTTTATAAAATAGATTGCTCTCGCCATCCATCGCGCTTGATGCAAAGCTCCGGGGGCCTGAGTTTTAGTTTATTCTCTGTGTCTCCTCCTAAGAACACAACGCATAGTTCAACCAATTCGCGGTAATCGTCTCTAACAAAAGATTTTTCCAGTTCAGTCTTATAAAAAGTTAATTAACAAAGATGTAATGTTTGTCTTAGCAATATGTGCTTAAACGAAATTTTGAGGTGACTCAATGTTATCAGTGTTAATATTTTTCCAATTATCTCTTAACTTTTTGAAAATTGGAATATCTGGGCTACTGTCAAAGGCATCTGCATGTGTAATATCGAATAAGTTATCAAGGTCTTTTACAAAATTATTTTCACGATTCTTGAAAGTCAACTGAGTTTTCTTACAGTTTTTTTTTGCAGCTCCCTCTAAACATGATATAAATCAACAAGTTTCTTCACGCAGTTAGGGATTGCCTTCGTAGGAATTCTGGCTTTTTCCCAAAATATAATGCACTCTCCTATAATAATATTCGCACTTTCATTAACAGTCAGCTTGACTTCACGAATATTGTATAGTAAAACGGTGAGGACTTGTCGATTAGATGCTAATTTTGCTCCATTTATCTGGTGGCTTGGCAGACCGATAAGGAAAATATTTTGTTTATCACTTCGTGATTCTACAGACATTTTCACAAAATAAACAACAATGCACTAAAAATGTAAGAAATCACTTATGAAATGACAATTGAAACTCGCAGTAACAGGTCGCCGCGCTGGTCCCGCGCAACTTGTATGGAGAAGTTAAAAACTCAAGTCGGCACGGGTTATCGTGTATATATCGGGCTAATATTTATTTCTAGACTATATTAGGTCCATACGAAACTTTTTGGAAGGTATGCGTTAAAAAATATTGAAGTTGAATTTTAAGGGACACCCTATTGTGCATGTTTAGAAGTTAAGTTCACCAAAGCTCAATTAGACAGAAGAGCATGGGATCTTTTGGAGTTTATTGCTCTGTAGCTCGATTGCCACTTTTAAGATTCCGTCGTCAAATGTCAAAAAGCGGAACCCACATGGATTCGTCAGGTTTGTCTGTCTGTCTTTTGACCGCCAGTATTTCACAGCCACTTTTTTATGAAGTCTATTTAGCTGGAACAAGCTGGCAAACCAGAATGTTGGCAGCTTTGTAAAATGTTGGTATTGGTATTTTTGGCTTTGATTGTAATTCTGCTTTTTTGTGTAGAGTTAGATCCCTATGATAAAAGTTAATAAGGATGTTTGCGATTGAATAATCCGCTAGATGGCACGACGTAGGCGAGGAGAATTTTGACATATCTGTCAATGTCATGTCAAAATTCACCAATCACATACCAGTTAGACCCTACGCCTACCTACTGCCATCTAGCGTAATTTTCATTTGCGTAAACCCTCATTTTGAAGACTTCTTTCTTTAAAACTTACAATGTTCTGTTTGTTGTCAGTATCAGCGTCGCCGCGGCAGAGGGCGCACTGGTCGGCGCCGCAGCGGCCGCCACACGCCGTCTCGGTCGACCCACCCTCTGTGACTGTATGAAGTTTTCCATTCTTTGCTACCTGGAATGTTGGTTACATTGTTGGTTTAGTAAAGAATGATGATTTTCGAGGGTCCAATGAATCTGTAGGAAGATAGTAAGCAAAAGAGGAGTCCTAATTGCCATGACAGCGGATGCGGTACCAAAGTGGTAGCATCTATTCCGCTGGCATGGCAATACTGGCCCGCAATTTTCTTCTTCTTCAATGATCATCTTTAATGATCGTGCGTGCGATTAAATGGGGTTTAAGATAATGCAGCGTAACTAAACCCTTATTTTTTTCTAAATATTGACTGGAATGCGAAATCCATCAATCAATCAAAAATATCATTTTATTTCAATTTAAGCTTGTTATAAACATCTCAAAAGATCAACGTGGTTTGTGACGAATCAAACTCACTTTTATAATTCGTACGGTTACGGATCACATTAGAATTTAATTAGACTTTGAATTAGTGTGCAAAAACTTGGTTGTTAAGTGGTTTTTATCTTCGTTACTTGTGGAAAGGGGGAGGGAACAAGCCGGAATTCATCTGTCTAAAGCCAGCCAAAGGTCATTTGGTGTTAGCAAAAAAAACATCGGTAAAACAAGTCTGCATACCACGATAAAGATATTGATTTTGCGCTTTAAAAGCGAATCCATTTTTTTGTGTTTTCTTTTTCAAATTAATCTTGTACCTCCTTTTTTGTGTTTTTGAATTAAAGTATTTTTAAATTATTTGATAACCTAGCACAACCAAGCAATAAATTACATTATGTCATCGTCTTCGCTGATTCGACTTTGATGTACATATTATCATCGACAGAAATCTAATTTTAACGTTTCAAACTTCCTGCTTTTCATAGTAGCTGAAGACAGCCATATACTCGTAATATCTAAGTTATTTCTACCACCGAACCTAGCATTGATTGACTTTTCAAACTCTGCAGAAGACATACACAAACCTCTTTTGGTTGTTGGATCCAGAATTACCGACAAGAGGAATGCTCTTAAATTTTTATGATGAGAATTAACCACAGTTGACAAATTTTAATACTCACCTTATAATTATTATTGTTATTATGACACGGCGGGGGCTGTTTCTTCTCCCTGGTCTGGTACAGGGCACAGGCCGCTAGGGCCACGCCAACTCCGACGCCTAGAGCCAACGACGGCTGCACTCTCGACGCCTGCTCCCGTATCTTTGTTAATATCGCTGGCATTTTGATTTATCTCTTCTATCTCATTTGTAACAATATCTTTAAGTTTCAGTTCTGCTTTTTAATTCTCTTTTTCATCTACGTTATTATTCTCATCTCTTTAATTTCTTTGTTTGGTCACTGCAACACTTTGTCAATTATTATTATCATCTCATTGTCATATACTGTCAGGATATAACGTAGTTTACGTTTTATTATCTCAATCGGTATACTTTCTATGAACTATAATAATACTTATATTAACTGTACAGGAGAGATCGGTAGCGTATTTAATCACAGTTATTTTCGAACTGATGTGTCGTTCATATCACAGTTGCTGTATGTCTATCGTCCATTTTTCTGAAACAAAGGAAGAAATACATTAAAATATGTACGTTACATGTATGTGTAGATTGGAGTGATTCCGTAGACGTAAAAAGAAGGTCAAAAAAAATTAAAACAAAGTCGTCAATCAGTGTTCAATCATGAGTGAATAAATAAAATTAAACACCTAAATATGAATTTTCTGAATGTCGTCGGACGATTGATGAAATCTTTCTGTACGCGGGTCCAGTGATTTAAGAGATTTCAAGATTATTAATCACGATTTAATAAAAGTAATTTATGATTGACCTTTTGCTTAAAACATTCGAGAACAACCAAGATAAAAAAAGAATATGACAGGAGGATCTCTAAATGAATACATTGACTTTGCTATGTTCGTGATAGATGAATATTATTGCAACATAATGGAATCAAATCTCACATCAACCGCGTCGATTCTGAATGCAATTTCGTAAACGCCGGCCATTACTTGAAGGACGAGATTGCTCAAGCGAAGCAAATATCTATTTACATAAACAACATCAAATGCAATTTGTATCGTGAACGTTCTATACTAACTACCATATCGTGACATAAAACTCTGTTATTAGAAACGAACATCTTCTGTACTTAATCAAATGCTTTAGTTAGATCTACTGCAGGCGAGACCATGATCTAGATTAAGATCTCATGAAATTAAGTTTCCGTGGGCTAACAGATGTTAGGTCGTGTGTAATAAATACATACATATGTATGTTTCTTACTCTAAAGCAAAACCGCAACTCATGCAGTTCAAAAGTAGCATCTATTTGGACTTCACCTAATTCCATAATATTTATCTAATGGAAAACAAGAACTAATTGTTTTCAATGCGGAATTTGTCTTTTTAATTTTTGAAACGAAAGTTGAGTTTTATGGGTAATCTTTTTAATAATGTATGCTGATTACAGCGTTCGTCCAACATTCATCAATTTTATTTTTCGATATAAGTTCTAAATGATAATTTGATGCGAATGCATAAGTTTAGTCAAACCTGCTGATTTTGTCATTTGTCTTCAGTGACAGGCCCATCCATTTAGTGATGAAATCATATTAATTAAAAAAGCAGTCTTCAAAATGACAAACGCACCAAAAGCATCAACATTCGGTTCAATATAAATTTTCAGTTCTGCTTTAAAAGTAGCGTAGCTCTCGTACGATAAACAGTCTTCAAGACAAGTGCTACCAATTACTTCTAAAGTCATAATCAACAAAGTATTATGGGAAGTGTTATTTTCTTTAAGTTTCATAAAATGCATTGTTGTTCTTTAAAAGGTTCTTAAGCATAGAACTTAATCATTACCTAGACTAATACATTTACGGACGTAAAATAGATGATTATTATATAATTCAATGAATCCCGGCATTAGCTTGTGACTCAGCAAGATGAAATGACTGAATGATGACAGCAATGATTAAATCGTTTGCATAGATCTCGATAAAGTTAGATCATTGATATTGTACGCGTATATCAGAGTTAGATCCAATCTTTAGAAGGAAACGTATTGAACGAGTATCTTAAGGCGCATATAAAGTACTCATAGTTACTAGAGATGAGAAGAATAAAAGTATGCAGCAAGAAAATTTAATAAATACAGGAAAATCTTCTTCAGTCATTGAAGAACAGCCAAGTTCGATTGATTTTAATTTTAAACATTAAATCTTCGGCGTAATTTTTTTTCTCTGGCCATGATTATGATGAAGTGTGGCTGTTTTTATCCTTAGTAACAACAAGTCGATTTGTTACCAAGCATAAATTGTTGTATGTAAAACAGTGTAACATTACAAAGAAAATATTATTTTCCTTTTGCTACATGATAATGATTTCGTCTATTCATAATTTTAGTTAAAGCAGCTGTAGGTATTTTTCTGTTTATCTTCAAGTTTTTGAGTGAATTAATTAATTTATCTGGCTTATTGAATCTTTCGAGAATTGTTTGTCTTTGCAATCACAAATTTACATTTAGAATGTTTGTTAATTGAGCCAATACTTATTTATCATTGTCACTATGACAAGGTTTTAATGATGAAGGCCCTTGCCCTGCATTTCGGATATTGATACTTTATTTACTAACGACCGGTTGAAGTTCGATTAAGTAAGCAAAACAAGCTAACATTTCGTACTATCGAACGATCGTTAACCTCGACATGGATGCAGTATTTAACTGCGTAGTTAAATAATTAAATAAGAAATTAATTAAAATTTCATGCTCGATTGGATTTTCTATTAGTACTTCAAACTTAATTAACTATTTTCTGCTGTAACTAAGATATGCTTCCTTTTTTTTATTCAGCAGGGCATTTGACCCCCTCCACCTGATGTTAAGTGGAAGCGAAGTCCAGAAGCGAAGGAAACTGGTTCAACGGGGTCTGCGGAAGAACCCGACGCACGTAACGTATGGGACACAGCATCAGTCACCCCTACTCTGCCGGCCCACAAAGTGCCTCTTCACGCCTCACTTAAGAGCCCTATGTCATAGGAAGAAAGGAACACATACGCAGGAAGACTATTATTATTTTTGGAGATGCAACAAAGTTCGAGTCTCCGAACTTCTTTGTGCGCGATTGAATATCGGACACTCTAAATTCGTGGATTGATTGATTGATTTTCGGCGATGAATCGCATTGAAGTGAAATTAACGTATGTTTATATATGGCAGATGCTATCGGAAGGTCTTTTTTGGTGATTAATTACTTCCGCCGTTAATTGAAATCTAAGACACTGGTGACTCCAAGGATAGAATCATCTCACTTATATGGCGCAACGCTTCGGGACATACTGCCTTACACGGGTTCCCAGTGAGGTCTTAAATTGGTTTAAAATATTGTGGCAAGTGTAAATATCTCATTAGTCACAAAGAATAATAATTTATTAACTAATGGTTGTTTGCAAGTGATTAAAACACGAAAGTTATTTATAGCTGCGGTTAGAATCATACTTAACGGGGAGTGTGTAATGTTTACAAATGAGATGTAGCTGTTGTTAATTATCTTTTATTCATATTCACAATATTTACTTATGTTACTAACTTGAAAAGTATGGACACGTGATTCTTTTGTGCTGTTAGAGTTACCATTGAGCGGTAAACTTTGATGGTAATTGATATTACTGAGGGACTTTACTGGGAAGAGTCATTTGATGATCTTGGACTGTAAAACTCTAAGCAAAAATCAAATCAAGTTTAAGTAGAAATCTTTAAAATATTTGTCCTTTACCTAGATTTTCCCCGTAGAACGTTAATTTGTTGCCAATGTATTCCGGTAGCGCTTTCCAAGGACAAAGATTGTATCGTATTTGTATTATTATCCTTATAATGATCTCTAATTATTTTTCAAATTTTAATATTGCTGATATTACTACACCTAAGCTTATCTTTAATTAATCAATAATGACTAATGCCACGATTATCGCTAAGTACAAAATTATCTTGAATAATAATTACGATTAAAATTGAAAAACGTTTATGAAACGTGTATAAAAGACTAAGATTAACAAATAATATATTCACCATTTACATAATATCGAAACTAATTTACATAAAACGACACAAATAGCACAGTTAATGATGATAGTGAACTGTTGAATTGTTGTTCTAGATTCTACCACAAATTATGTTTGATAGATGTAACTGCGGTCCAAAACGTGATCCCTGTAGAACGCCGCACATGTTTTACGAACGAGTAGTACAAAGCAACCTTGACCCTCGAGTGAGTCAGACGCAGGCGGCTACGCACAACCGCACAAGTCTCTACATTGTCTGTTAAAAAGGAAAACATACCGCCTTATAGGCATGACGCGTGATGCACATGATCAAATGCCTTTGTTAAGTCCGCGATGAATTCAATAGACAATTAATATCGCGTGCTAAGTCGGATCAGAGCAGAGTACTTCAAGTTTACAGCAATTTTTAATGATATACTCGCATAATGATTTTATGACGTATAATGTTTTTGCTGTAACAACCAACATCCTTATTCATAACGATTACATCGTTCTTTTATACGCGTTGATGGTAACTATTAAATATAAATTATAAATTTGACCTCTCCATGACTTTTTTCTAGGAAGCGCAATGATAATTTATGTGTAGATTAGAAAATGTTTTGTAATTTACATGTTTATTCTTAATTATTATTATAATAATCATAAAGCTCAAATGTCACTGCAATAGGTATCAAACTTTGCATTCATGTCGTTATTTAAGTTATTTGATTTTAATACAATGCATCTATGAGAAATATGATTTTATATCACCAAGATATTTAAGAAGTTATCATTTTATAACTCAATTTTCGTAGCAGTGCTTCACGTTATGAAAGTATTTAACTAAGCAAATATGTGAGTTCCTAAGCTTTCTAAACTCATACATTTTGCGTTGACAATCTATCCAATTCGTAACTTTTTCGCATATAAACTGTTGAGGTGAGGATTGATAAAATAAGAACCAACGCTTTCGGCACACAGTTTAATATGTATTTTTAGGGATTTTACCATTTGACATTATAAAGATTGTTTTACTAAGACATTAGAAAACCATAAATACAAACTTCTTTACAAAAAGGTTTTCTAACAGTATGTGGCCAGTTGCGTCGGCAACATCGTCGCCCCCGGTGTGGCAACACACGAATTAAATAGGTAAGTGACGCAACTAACCACAATAAGTACAACAAATTTAATGTAAGAAAAAAATAAAGGTTAACAAAAGTAACTAGGTAATAACAAAAATAAAAATAAAAATTAAAGCATTTACGCTGGTAATAAGGCTAGTTTCCGTATAGGACGGCGCAGAGTTCCAGCCTTGGTGGTTACTTCTGCAACACGAACCACGCCGTCCTTGCCCGGAAAAACTTGGGACACCCTTCCTCGTGGCCAGACCCCTCGAGGAAGGTTGCCGTCAGCAACCAATACTTGGTCTCCCACGTTGGGAATTCTGCTGGGAGCGGAGAGGTTGCGCGGTGACAGGTTTGGTAAATACTCGCGGACCCAACGCGTCCAAAAGTGGTCCGCTAGCCTAAGGCCCCTCTTCCACTTTACCCGGCGAACCAAATCTGAATCGTCGACTTCAGTTAGAAAAGAGTAGGGTGACGACGAACCAACCAGGAAATGGTAAGGGGTAATCGCGCCTTCTTCATTCGGCCCAACACTGACGTGCGTGAGAGGACGGGAGTTCACCAAACTCTCCGCTTCCAGCAGGAAAGTACTAAGCACCTCTTCGGTAGGTGCTCTTTGATGCAGGGTCGTCGAAAGTGCGGTCTTGACGCTCCGTACGAGACGCTCCCAACAGCCTCCCATAAAGGGAGCCGCCGGCGGGATAAACTTCCACGTTATCCTCAGATTAGTGGCGAACTCCTTAACCGGTTGCTCGAACAGTACTGTCAAAGACCGACTCGCCCCGACAAACGCTGTGCCATTATCCGAGTATATCGTCCTAGGCGTGCCTCGTCGTGCGACGAATCTCCTTATGGCCATTATTGCTGCGTCAGTGCTTAGGCTTCCGACGATCTCTAAATGAACTGCACGTATAGTGAGGCAAGTAAACAGGGCCACGTACCGCTTCTCCGAGTGCCGCCCTACAGCGACGGAAACCGGGCCGAAATAGTCGAGTCCCACATGCGTGAACGGACGGGTGTGATGAGCGAGCCGCTCCGCGGGTAAGTCACCGATGGGAGGTACCACAGGCTTGGTCTTCTGGATATGACAGCGGAGGCAAGAGGCGGCCACACTTTTCACTGCTGGTCTCAACCCGAGGATGTGGTACTTCTGCCGCAACTCATTGACTACCGTCTCGGTATTCGCGTGAGCTGCGCGCTCGTGGTAATGCGCTATTAGGAGCCTCACGATTTGATGCTTGCCATTCAACACGATGGGATTGGGTGAGAATGATGGCACTTCCTTGACTGCTGCAGCTCTGCCGGACAGGCATAGAAGTTTGGTGGCCCGGTCAACATGTAGAGCGAGGTTCTTAAGGCGGCTCTTACTTGTGGGTGGCTTTCCATCTGCGGTTAGGGAGTATTCATCGTGGAACGAGGTCAGTTGGGAGTGCAGCAGCAGCGAATCTTCGGCGCGTGTAAGGTCTTCTGCGCTCGGTTCTCGGGACGTTGATGTTGAATTTTGGAATTTGGAATTTTGGGCCGAAAACGCCGCCTTGAAAATATTGGCGCATACTAAAACGCGTGCCGTCGCACGCAGGAGACGGAGCCATTTGCTAAACCGAGCGGCGTCTGGAACCGCAGGTAAAGAATTCGAACGCGTGTTTGTTAAGGCCACCACTTCAATACAATTACTCTTCAACTCGTCTGAAGACAGTGGTGCCGTCGAAATAGGCTCTGTGGGCCATTGAGATTCAGATGAAAGAAGAAAAGAAGGGCCAGAAAACCATCTAGAATGAATTTTGAACTCCTTGTCAATGCGTGTTGCGTCGTCCGCCACGTTCAAAGCTGTCGGTACATAGCGCCAATCTGATACGTTGGTGATTTCCGAAAGGACATGTCCACAAATGTATGGACAAAAAACCTAGAATCGACAGGAATGAAACGTATACCAGTGGATTGGCATTGAAATGTAATGTAATGTTACCAAGGGGGCAACCCTGAAATCGTTATAGTATAGGAGCTAGAAGCAAAATAAAATGAGGAAAAAATTCGTTCAAAACAATAATAAAATAAGTTTACGTCATGTTGTGACTTAATATGACGCTGTTTTAATGTTGTATCACTTGTGATAATTATCATCATCATCTTTCACAAGCAACAGCAACCTAATATCAACATCATATTAAATCAAATTATAACAAACACTCTGTTTTTTGAATATTTTTTTCTTCTGGCCCTTAGATACTTCAATCGTTATAGTACTGTGTGTATTATTGGTAATAATGTGGCTAAAGATTGCAAATATAAAAATATTTGGTATAGTATCGGTGTATAGTAAGAATAAAATCGTTCTAAACAAAGTTTACGTCATATTGTGGATTAATATGATTCGGTGGAGGTGATCGTTAGTATACTATAAAGGGGCCCCTTAAACCTACACGCTGGGTCGCAAGTCCCAGGCGCCGACTGACATTCCTCTCTGTTCCACGCGATGGACCCGGCACCCGCACGGAGAATCCATGGATAGCTAAGAAGTTCGTCTCTCTTTGCTCAGAGCAAAGAGCCATGTTGTGGGTGAGAATATATTTTTATTATGTTGCTGTTGGCTTGTGAAATGTGTTGCTGATAATCATCACAAGTGAAACAACATTAAAACAACGTCATATTAAGCCACAACATGACGTAAACTTTGTTTAGAACGATTTTATTCTTTATTTTATTTTGCTCCTAGCTCCTATACTATAACGATTTCAGGGTTGCCCTCTTGGTAACATTATATTATATTCCAATGTCAATCCACTGGTATACATTTCATTCCTGTCGAATCTGGGTCATTTTTTGGACATCACCTTTCGCCTATGCGATGAGCAACAAAGGGTTTGAACGTGCGGGCGTCGCAACGTAGCCACTTTAAAACGGTGATACTATCAGACCAAAACGTCAATTTTGAAATTTGGATGAGGCGGTGAGCTTCCGCTATGTAAGTGGCAAAACGAGCTGCAATGAGAGCAGCTTGTAGCTCTAGCCGTGGTATGGATAGTGGTTTGAGTGGGGCAAGACGTGCCTTGCCACCAATTAAACTGAGAACCACGCTTTTGTCAGGGCATTCAAAACGCCAATAGGCGACGCAAGCGTAAGCTAGCTCGCTTGCGTCGGCAAAAACATGAAGCTGAGCATGAAGGCTTGCAGGTCTATGCGCTAAGTAATGCCTAGGTACGGAGCTGGAAAGTAGTGCTTCGCCATCTCGAAACCAAGTGTGCCATTTTGTCGCAAAGGAAAGAGGAAGTTCTTGATCCCAATCATTACAAAGCCTCCACGTTCTTTGAAATAATATGCGGCCGCGGATGGTAATTGGTGTTAAGAGCCCAAGCGGATCGTAAATGCTCATTAAATGCGACAAAACGGAACGCTTCGTCAGCTTCTCTAGACGCCCTGCCATGTCTCTTGATGCATCCATTGAAACGCAATACCTGTCCCCCCCACACCCCCAACACTCCCTACATACTGGTCATTCTGAAAGCTCAGATAATTCTGGGACCCCTCACGGAGAGGATCCTGCCCTAAAGAGCTCCCTAGGAGTGCTGGAGAGGGAATTTGCAAAAGGGCTACTGTTAAGTGATGAAATAGTAGACCACATTGGAATGTTGGGAGCTAGTTCATATGGTCAGCAACTACCCCACCCGGCCATAGTGTTAAAGGGAATAGAAGCTCGAGCCGGGCCAGGAAAACGTCAGCTGGCGATGAGCCTCTCCGCGGCCTGCAAATGGGGCGTGGCGGCCTTATTTGGGGGCATTAGTTGTATGGAGGTATCAGTAAACGCAGTAACTTCTCTAAATGTCAATGCATTAATGGCTGGCCTGTCATCCTTGACCGATAACCTTGCGGCCAGAGAAGCAGAGTCTAGAGCCCAAATTGCCGCGTTTAACAAGACTTTGGACGAGACAACCAGGAACTTTAATAAATCGTCAGAAATGATGACAAAATGCACGTCAAGTGTGGAGCAGCTCCTTTGCCGACGCAACTGGCCACATACTGATAGAAAACCTTTTTGTAAAGAAGTTAGTATTTATGGTTTTCTAATGTCTTAGTAAAACAATCTTTATAATGTCAAATGGTAAAATCCCTAAAAATACATATTAAACTGTGTGCCGAAAGCGTTGGTTCTTTTTATCAATCCTCACCTCAACAAGTGGTGTGGGGGGGACAGGTATTGCGTCCACCGGTCGTGGCTGAGCAGGCGTCGTGGCTGGCATCGACGTAGAGGCAGCAGTAAGGCCCAATTGAGGGGCTACCGCCGGCACGCGCTCAGGGGGCGCCCTCCGAAGGCGGATTGGGTCCGCAGGAGGTGGCGCAGGTAGAGGCGCATCCGGGGGCATATACGAGTCAGCCTCTACGTTGATGTATTTTTAGGGATTTTACCATTTGACATTATAAAGATTGTTTTACTAAGACATTAGAAAACCATAAATACAAACTTCTTTACAAAAAGGTTTTCTAACAGTATGTGGCCAGTTGCGTCGGCAACATAAACATTTTAATGAACAACAGTTATTTTACAGAATATTTAGGATGAATGAATTTGGTTACCGTTGTATCGAATTCTACACTTGAAAAACAGACAGTCATTGAAAACACCATTAAAAATACTGTCACGTAGGTCCTTATCTAGATTATTTTCACGTGGAGGAAAACTACACTCATCGGAAATTTCCAGTGACGATCCTTTTGGTAGAAGGTTAACAGGAAAAATTATGTGGTCCTATTAGTAACCTATTCGAATACTAATTAATAAATGAATGCATTGTCAAATTTTTATTCCTTCTATCTAGATAAACAGGATAATTTAAAACAGGCTATCGCTTCTAAGGGTGCGTTTCCTCATAAGCTGAGATGCGCGGAGCTTAGCAGAGACGTGTAAAAATTGACCAATCAGAATCTGAGCGGAGAGGAGATGTGTATTTGGAGCAATGTGATTGGTCAACTTTTACACGTCTCTCTCTGCTCAGCTCCGCGCAGCTCAGCTTATGTGGAAACGCTCCCTTACTGTTAAAAAAGTATGTAGTTGTTGGAAAGATGATGCTTTTGTTACGGTGAAACACTTTTGGTTTAAGAATTTTATTTTGCAAAATGTTTGTTTTGATTTCAATTAAATTCTCCACTTGAACTTGTTTTGAGTCTCAGCTTTTTCGCACTAACAGTAAAACATGATCGTATTGCCTTCATTTCACACAACTTTCAATTCAAACCGGGTTGTTAAAAATATTATGACAATGTTAACATGGTCAAAAAATTGAATGTTTTTAACGTTATGTAACGAAAAACTGTGACTTTTTTGGGTCTTTAGGCGTTTCGCACCGCAAGCGGTTCGAACCGCGGTGTGAATCGCTCAAGAGCCTCTTTTGAATGGGTCTTTTCGCACCACGGTGCGAATAGCCCAAAATCATTTTTGAATGGGTCGATTCGAACCGCAATGACTAAAGCAGTTAAAATCTTGTAAATGGGTGAATTCTGCTGACAAATTTAATGAATTTCAATCACACATGTCATAAGGTACAGCCGAGCACAAAACAGGCCAATCAATATAATTTTATTACCACGAAAATATTGATCAAACTGTGATTTTAAACCATAACCTATTGTTTTATAAATGATACAACTGTCGGCTATTGATTAGAAAAATTAAGAGTTTAGTTTACAAGTTTTTTATATCACTGTTGATTTTTTTTTGTGAATTTTCAAGATTAGGTACCTAGTTTTTAGTATTCTTTTACTCGTATGCCATGTTTAAATTTAAAACTGTTGATTTTTTTTATTATCTTTAGTTTCACAATCCACTTTTCTTCTGCTCTGTACTTACACAAATCACTTTTATCAAATCTTTTTTATGCGTGTTTAAATCGGACTTACAGGAGCATTGTACCGTGGTTCGAACCGACCCATTTCAAAAGAAACCTTGAGCGATTCACACCGCGGTTCGAACCGTGGTTCGAACCGATCCATTCAAAAGGGGCTCTTGGGCGATTCGCACCGCGGTTCGAATCTCTTGCGGTGCGAAACGCCTAAAGACCCACTTTTTTCGTGATTGTAAGTTTACAGATTTAAATAATTTAAAACAAAGTTATACTAACCCAGGAATTTTCAAAAACCTAATGTGACGAAATGTTTGAACTGAATTAGGTAAACTTTAGGAAAACGATGAGAAGAAAATCGCAACGTCTACGTATAGAAACACAATAGGCCGAAAAAACGCGACTGAAGTTCGGCGGGATTACCCCTACAATGTAGTTTAAAAGATGGATGACACACTATGCCGAAATGACGTCACGTTTTATTGTATAAAAATGCATTGCCGCCAAACTTCGGTCGCGTATTTTCTGCTATGTGTTTCTATTCTAAAAATAACATTACACCGTTACAGTGATTTCGATGTTAGCCCGCGAGAACAAATAAACCGTGAATGTGCGAAGTAATCAAAGTGCGCTATGCAGATCGCCTTGACCCACTGTGTCCATAAAGTGAAGATACTATTTTTAGAACTCCATTATTATTACATTTGGGGTACCGCGCTTTTGAAAACTTTCAATAGTACATAAATAAATGCCTTGGACTTACACACCAATTACCTAGCCATAAACTATGCTCGAAGCTTGTACTATGGAAGCTAGAGAACGGATAGACATTCTTAAATACTTTTATAAACATCCATGACTCGAGTACAAATGCCGATGTTCATCACACAAACGATTCGAACCCGCGACCCTCGGTTTTGTACCCAGGGTCTCTAACCACTAGACCAACGGGCCCGTCAAAGCAGGAGAGATAGACAGTTGGTTTTGCTTAAGATATGCTTAATGAGTTGCCCACTATTGGGAGATATCATGTTCATATTTCAATGAAGCGGCTGTTATCTGAACTCCGTAACTCTTACAAGGGAAACCAGACCATTCGGAACAAAGACTTCGCAAGAAAATTAAATCGTTTAAAAAGCTATATTTGCCTCTATGTTAATCAAAGAAAGTAACTTCTGTGCCAATGTACGGATCCCCTGCTTACTTAAGTTACACTTGCACAATGTACTTGCAGGCTTTTTCCATAGCCTTAATAAGTAATCAATACTTACCAGGGTCACTTAAAATTTGTTGTTTACCAACTTGTATTGCACATTAACACAAATAGTCACTCGTGTTATGTAAATAAAATGATGTCCACCAAGCCAGTTTTGGCTAAAGTTGTTAATTAATTCTAAGAAAAGAACAACAGCATTTGACTATAGATTTTTTTTCTATAAGTCGATATATTCCTATTTTCCTCATATATTTCTGGCTGACTGCACTAAACAAAAGAAATAACAATTTGGATTCATACAATTGTATATATTTATTTTTGTTTTTCATGTTTATTGCAAGATTTGCAAGGCTACGTGCCTTTACAAAAATATTCATAGAGTGTTAACATTTTACTGTGCATCTCAAACATTCACAAAACTTATTTTTATAGCTACTGAGGAAAAAAGACTTCGTTTTCAACCGTAGAAGTATTTGGTATACAAAAATGTTAGCTATGCGAAGGCTGTGGAGCGATTGGGGCCAATCGCGTGCATTTAATTTAAAACATTCACGTGAAACTTTAAGTGAAGGCATTTTAGGCGTTGGGAGCGGCCTACATTTGATGCCATATATGCGTTCTGCTGGCCTAAAATAGTACTTCCTTCCTTAATAGGCCCGCTGGGCTAATGGTCAAAAACCCTGGCTACAAAACCAAAGGTAGCAGGTTCCAATCCCGATAGGGGCAAATGTTTTTGTGATGAACATCGGCATTTGTAATCGAGTCATGGATGTTCATAAATGTCTATCCGTCCTCTAGCATCCACGGTACAAGCTTCGAGCCTAGTTTGGGGCTAGGCAATTGGTGTGTTAGTCCAATGATTTTATTTATATTACTTCTCCCCATGGATGTTGGTACATTCAGATGAACCTTACTGAGTTAACCAACCTTGCTGCCTGGGTTGGTTGCTCTGGGAGAAGCATATGTCCAGCAGTGGACTGAAAGGATGATGATTTGATGGAGATCGGGAGAATCCACTGGAAGTCATTCCCAGGCGCAGGACTTTACCGGTCCTGTTTTAAAAACTCTGGACATGCCAGCATCTGCACGAAAGTCTTTAAGATGCAATTCATCTTACTAAAATCTTTAAAAATACACCGCGAATAAATATCACTTGATGATTGATACAGCTGGAACGGGAAACACATAAACTGGTTTGCCAAGAATTGAATTTAATGTTGATTTTTTATTACGAAATCAGATGGTTTTTATTGTGTTTATGACTGCGATGCGAAAACGTTCTGTGTTTCTAGAATTTTCTGTGATATAATAATATTTTTAGGTATGGTTTTCACGGAATTTTATTCTGAACAACTATTAAACAATCCAAGACCTATAGTCGTTGTGTCTACGATGTTAGAAGTTTCATTCGGATTTGGCTATCTATTATACTATACAGGGTGGAATCTTGAAATGGGTTTTGTTCGGCAGGTACATTAACCGTTAGAGTTACAAGAAAACGTCGTTAGGCAACCATCCCTAACTTTTTAAGATATTATGACCTACATTCACAGATTTTGGAAAAAAGTTACAGTCAGCAAAAAAAGTGCTGAAACTGGCAAAATTTTTTTTTCATGCCAATCGATCCTGTTTCATGTAAGGATCAAATGACTCTATCGGACCATTTGAGGTTTGAGTACTAGAAATGTCAGAAATCGCAAAAAACTTTTCCCATACATTTTGTACTAAAAATTCCAAAAAAATATTTTCGTGCCATTCGATCCTGTTTCATGTATGAATCAAAACTTTGTATCAGACCATTTAAGGTTTGACTACTAGAAATGTGAGAAATAGGTTTCGAAAATTTTCATTACCAAATGTATGGGAATAGTATTTTTTCCGATAATTGCCATTTCCAGTACTCAAACCTTAAATGGTCTGATACAAAGTTTTGATTCATACATGAAACAGGATCGAATGTCACGAAAAAATTTTTTTGGAATTTTTAGTACAAAATGTATGGGAAAAGTTTTTTGCGATTTCTGACATTTCTAGTACTCAAACCTCAAATGGTCCCATAGAGTCATTTGATCCTTACATGAAACAGGATCGCTTAGCATGAAAAAAAATTTTTGCCAGTTTCAGCACTTTTTTTGCTGACTGTAACTTTTTTCCAAAATCTGTGAATGTAGGTCATAATATCTCAAAAAGTTAGGGATGGTTGCCTAACGACGTTTTCTTGTAACTGTAACGGTTAATGTACCTGCCCAACAAAACCCATTTCAAGATTCCACCCTGTATATCCTAATATGATAAAGCTGAAGAGTTTGTTTGGTTGAACGCACAAATCTCAGGAAATACTGGTTCGAATTGATAAAATATGTTTGTGTTAGATAGTCTATTTGTCGACGGAAGGCTAAAAGCAATATAACACTCTGTGTGCAGGAACCGAAATCCATCCACTCACCATTGTAAGGTGTCCACTTTGGGATATACTAAGTCTCTCTCAAAGATCTGTAATTGCTGGAAGGCAGACTGTGAATACTAGATTTAACTTATTGAAGAGACTGGTGGCGATTGTTGGTTGACAAGGCGGATCCAAAAACCAAGTGACTTGGTCTGTTTGACCAAGGAATCGAAACCACGATCTCCGTGTTTTAGGGAAGGTCTTACCACTTTTCAACGAAGCTAGACTTCTAAAAGCCGAAGGCATACTTCACGTACCTACATAGATACACGAACAACATTCGAGTTATTTATGGAATCACGTTGGAACGGAACCGTTTTTGAACGGACGGACAGTTGCGAAAGAAACCGCATTATGTTAAGTGCGGGCAACTATCAAAACCCTTTCCTTAGCAGGCCTTGAGACCCGGCCAATGACTTGGACCCAAATATGGCGCCTACTCCTGCGTTCAAATTGACGGAACATTTAAACGTGTAATTAAAAACTACTCGTAGTTCCGACAGTAAATGACTACACGTGACACAAGTTAGTTCAGAAGTAAATAAAGAATGCTAAAGAATGCTTGGTTATTTTTGCATGATCATCATCACAAGGGAAGAAAATTAATTTTAAATATAAGTCATATTAATTAAAATATCAAACCCATCAAACTTACACAAAAATGCTTTACAGGATCCAATTTTGTACTTACCTAAGCTTTATGACAACTCAAGAATAGCTCTAAGCAAGTGAATGGAGGAAGGTGTTATAATAGCTCTTCCTAAGTTTTAGTTAAGGTTGTAACATAATATAGTTTTATACAATATTTTTTTTATAATTTTATGAATATTTGTACGTGTTTAATTGTAAAAAGGTATAGCATTGTACCTTTTTACAATTAAACACGTACAAATATTCATAAATTATAAAAAAATAATGTATAAAACATTAACGTGTTAACTTCACCATTTTACAAAGCTTTGATTTTTTTGCCCACTGCCTACATTCCATCAAAATCTTTCCAATATCTGAATCAATTAAACCCAAAATCCCACTTTATTTAAACCGCATCCAACTGCATAAGTGAAAGCTGACACAGATTGCACCCTTATGGAAAAAATTGAGTCAGTTCCGACGATGATACTTTCTCTTATATCGTGTCATATGACATCGTGCTGCATTGAGTGGAAAAGTTTTAATCCAACAGCATACAATTTGATATGTTTAATAAATAAATAACATAACATAACTAATGAATATAATGTTTGACAGTTGGCAAAAGAGCCTATACATGCATTTTGATATATGTGAAGAATTACCTTCCAATTTGAATTTAGCGGGTCACTTCAGTAGTTTCAACGTGACTGAAGGACTATCATGCAAACAAACAAACTTTCACATTAAAAATGTTTTGAGTATTTCTGCTTCAAGGTAGGATAATATACATTTATAGAGACGTGACATGAACCTATAACGTCACGTGCAAGTCTTGTATACGAACCCAATTTCAAATCCTTACAAATTATTCATAAAACCCCAACAAGTTTATATATTAAATGTACACAGCAGTTTCAAACTAAACAAGATTCTATTGTGAACGCTAGACAAGGGATAATAAACAAAGTTCACCTGAAAAGCACCTAGATACAAGCAGACATGTTCATGCAAACATGTTGGTATACTGTGGGGATATTGCACCCTCCTTTGAAACACTACTCCCTCCTAACGCTTATCAGGGACGTAGTTTAAAGCAAATTGTCCAACACACAACACATTATTTCTTATAATAAATAATAAAATATGTATTTTACTCATTTACAAAAAGACAAAAAATGGTGTTCATATTATGCTCCAGATCGTCATTTACTTAACTTACAAGCAATGTCACAGAGGAATGCACGATTTGACTTTAAATAAAAAAAAACAGAACTAACATTGCGTTGTTGGAACGTTTTCGCTAAACTACGTCCAGTTTTCACTCAATACAAAACTTAATGGTCGTAAATAAAGAAGAAATAACACGCATTCCTATACAGTTTATGTTATAACCCAATGCTAATGTATTCCTATAATTCGACTCCAATTAAAATAATCACGATATAATTCTAATTACTTATAAAAACAATAAACTTATTGACCCAGTTTCTCGGCATCTCGGCTCTATCGACTTGGGCATTATCAGAATTCTTGTGGTTTTCTGAGTCCCAAACGAAATGAGTTAGCGATAAGCGCATTTATGAACAAAAACTTTTAGGCATAATGTGGTTCTGGGTTGAAACAAGCAGAAATATTTAAAAGATTATCGACCCGCCTCGACTTTTCACATATTATACATGTTTCATGCACATAACCTTGCTCTTGAATCACTCTATCTGATCAAAAAACAGAACGAAAAACTATTGTTTACTTTAAAAGATGTAACATAGGAAAAGACAGAAGAAAAAAAGTGATCAATTAATTAACGCGGAGTCAAATCAATGTATGCGATATTGTGAGATAAGTATGTATGTATTTATTATTGAAAGCTTGCAGATTTACATTATGTTGCCAAAGAATTAATGTAAACATCTCTAGACTACTGTTTCTTGAATTTAATTCATATTTATTTTTGATAAAATATGAAAAATGGATTTTTGAATAAGCCGATTAGTGAGAAATTATTAATAACGTTTTAATAGACAACGCAATTTACATTCATTACGTTAATATCAACATTGAATTGTAGATTTCTTATCTACGATAAGGTCATCATAATCAAATGGCAAATGAAATCATCGAAATATTAATCTATTAATATTCAATTTGATATTATTATAATATTTTTTTAAGAAACTTCTAGGTGCAGGATTAAAATTGAACTTTGCAAGGATTTGCGATAAATATATCAGCTTTTGTTAGACATGGCGATTAAGCCTGTATTTTCCTTCGTCAGCATGATTTGATTTCAGTAGTTTTTTTTATTTACTCACAATACTATGTTTATACTACAATGGGGGACGCCGGCTGGCCATAGAAGTGCAGGCCCACAGTGCACACATATGAAAGTACTATGGAAATGTAGAGTAAATAGTCATTAGTTAACTGGCGAAAGAAAGGGTTTAAAAAAAGTCAGTGTTTTTGGGTAAATGCATATTCATTATTTTCCATCAGTTATACAATCTACGATTTCCACCATATTAGCTGTTGAAGGTTGTAAAAAGTATTTGTTTACCTGCTGCGGCTGAACCCGGATCGTCGGAGTCAGTATTCATGATGAAGTTGTTTAGTTAAACGCACGAAATAAAACCGATCACTTTGTTGATGCAAGAAAAACACAATTACTTTTTGATATTTTGAACTTTGACAGTTGAATTGGCAGTTAATTTAGTGTTTCCATTGCGTAAAAAAATATCGATATTCGATTTTAGATCTATTCGATTCTAATATAGTTTTATAAAATAATGCAGCCTTAAATATACGTTTCATGAAAATATTTTACTAAGATTATAAAATATTTAAAAGATAAATAGGATAATGACACTATTTTAGCTAAGATCCACCAACGTAATAATATTCGATATTCTCTTATAATCGATTATCTGAAATTATATTTCTGTAGTGGCAACTCTTAACACACACGAGCCCGCCGCGGGTCGGCTCGATACACACGAATTTGAGCTTTACTTCAATGCTGGTAGGGCGTAGATAGATTTGTTTACACATATCTGTCAAAAGGACGCAATTCCGGTGGGGTTAATAAATAGTTCAATTTCTTTTAATTTTTGTTATATTAACCCCAACTTTTAGCGACATACAAATAGCGCGAATAATTAAGAACGAATATTTTAGCAATTTTTATAAAATGGAACATCGTGTGCACTTCTTGGCCATATTCCGGCATCCCTCTTTCTAAACAATACATGGTAGATTCCTCTGTGTGAGAGCATGTATATGAATACCAGATTTAAAGTATAAAATACATATAGGCAAGTATTAAAATCTGTTCATAAATGGCAACTTATTGTATTTCCAGATATGTAGTATGGTTTATGTAACCTTTCGTGACCGATAGTAATTTAGGTTTCTATGAGAAATGTTCATCATACTGCAACACAGGCAGTCAACAATTAAGCACGAATATGAACCTTATTGCAATACCATAAGAATAAGTCCTATTGGGAATAAGACGAACTTGCTTCGATTCACACCGCTAAGCTTCAGATGTGTTTCTTAATGCAATGTCGAAGAGTTATTCCCACGATTATTGGTGTAAGAAGCGCCGGTATTAATGAAATCACACGTATTCTCAATCTATTCGCAATCGTCTTTTTTAAACAGAGACAAGATTAAGAAACTACCCACTTTAGCAATCGCTCATAACTCTCACTTATAAGGGACGAGTCTCCCCTTATAAGTGAGAGAAATTGTTTTTCGTCAATTATCCTGAAACTAAATTGTTGGCTTCGAAAATACCTGCGTAAATCGCAAAATATATTTTAATGTGTTTGTAGACAGGTTCATATTAAAAGTTAGATGATGTTGCGAATAATGATGAATTGTGATCACATTTTTTGGAGGTTCTCTGTAATCTGTGGCGGTGTCGAAAAAAAAACAACTGTCTGGCTCCTACATTTACTACAAGTATCAGTTTTTAAGTCTCTTACAAAGTAATGATATTACAAAAATCTTTTCCCCGAAATGCAAAAGTGCTTAATTAAACAGTTAAATCTCACACGAAGGAAACGTATAACATGGTACGAGTATAAGAGTACTAAGTATCTCTTACAGCTGTCTCATAAACAAAGTTGAAGCTACACATTATTGAAGAATCTTCCTATAGTACCTTATCGTATAAATTGTGATTTTAATAGACAACGCAATTTACATTCAAGTGAAATCTATTTAACTCAAGCAGTAAATCTTAAATTTCATAATCTTTAGTCGGTATTATAAAGATGAAGAGATTCTCCCGAAAACATCGTTAAAGAATTTTTTTAATGCAAAATATTTTATGTCATTTTGCAATAGTGCAATAACGCAACTGGAATGGAAACCACAACAGACGTCAACCAGAACCTCGAAAATGTGGTTCGAGTTCTCAGGGAGGAAGGTTCGAGATTCTGTTACATGCGGCGTAAGGGCAAAAAGTCAAAACTTTCCGAAGTAACCTTAGGGCTAATGAAACAAAGACGTGAAAACCCACCCGTCACTTCGTCGGAAAAACGGGCTCTTAACCGGGAGATCAACAAACTCGTGCGACACGACCTCCGGTGCTCAAATACTATTTCAATCGAAAAAGTTATCGAGCAAAATCGGGGGTCTAAAGTGTTCGTACAATCTCTCGGAAGAAGCCACCTGACGAAGTTGACCACAGCAAGTGGAGAAGTCGTTGTTTCGAAGCCAGCTGTTCTTTCGGAGGTGGAAGACTTCTACGGCCGGTTATACGCCTCGCATGCATCTCGACCTGATCCCGGAAATGAGGACTCTAGAGCCACATTAACACGCCACTACACCGAAGACCTGCCAGAAGTCAGCGTTGGCGAAATCGAGATTGCTCTTGGACAGCTGAAAAACGGAAAAGCCCCTGGAGAGGATGGCGTTACGACAGAGCTGCTAAAGGCTGGGGGTCGACCCGTACTGAGGGAGCTCCAAAAGCTTTTCAACGCTGTCCTTTTTGAAGGGAGAACTCCGGAGGCGTGGAGTAGAAGCGTAGTCGTCCTGTTCTTCAAAAAGGGAGACAAAACCCTGTTGAAGAACTATCGACCCATTTCGCTTCTAAGCCACGTTTACAAGCTGTTCTCAAGAGTAATCTCGAACCGTCTTGCGCGAAGACTCGACGAATTCCAACCACCGGAGCAGGCCGGGTTTCGGAGCGGATACGGCACCATAGACCACATCCACACAGTGCGGCAAATTATACAGAAGACCGAGGAGTATAATAAGCCCCTGTGTCTAGCATTTGTGGACTATGAGAAGGCCTTTGACTCGGTTGAAATCTGGTCTGTTCTGGAGTCCCTGCAGAGATGCCAGGTAGATTGGCGATATATCCAAGTGATGAGATGTTTGTACAAAGCTGCCACCATGTCCGTCCAAGTACAGAATCAGCAAACAAAACCTATACCGTTGCATCGAGGAGTGAGGCAAGGGGACGTCATCTCCCCGAAATTGTTCACAAATGCAATGGAGGATTTGTTTAAGACGCTGAACTGGAAAGGTCGTGGCATTGACATACATGGCAAATACATCTCTCACTTGCGATTCGCAGATGACATCGTCATAATGGCAGAGACGCTGCAGGACCTACAACAGATGCTGAATGACCTGGCTGACTCTTCTGCACGCATCGGCCTACGGATGAACTTGGACAAAACCAAGGTCATGTTCAATGAACATGTTCTACCGGAACCGATCGCGATTCACGGCGCAGTTCTCGAAGTTGTTCAGAAATATGTCTACCTCGGGCAAACGTTGCAGTTGGGTAGAAACAACTTTGAGAGCGAGGTGAATAGAAGAATACAGCTAGGTTGGGCAGCATTTGGGAAACTACGTCGAGTTTTCTTATCGTCGATTCCACAATGCCTTAAGACAAAAGTCTTCAATCAGTGCGTCCTACCCGTAATGACATATGGAGCTGAAACGTGGACACTTACGGCACGGCTGGTTCACAAGTTTAAAGTCGCTCAGCGGGCTATGGAAAGAGCTATGCTCGGCGTTTCTCTGCGGGATCGCATTCGAAATGATGTGATCCGGCAGAGAACTAAGGTCATCGACATAGCTCACCGGATTAGCAAGCTGAAGTGGCAGTGGGCTGGCCATATAAGCCGCAGAACCGACAACCGTTGGGGTAAACGAGTTCTAGAGTGGATACCGCGTTTCAGCAAGAGTCCCAAAAAACGAAGTGTAGGACGCCCTCAGGCCAGGTGGAGTGACGATTTGCGCAAGATGGCTGGCAGGAGCTGGATGCGAGTCGCCGAGGATCGGGCTAATTGGAGAGCCCTAGGAGAGGCCTATGTCCAGCAGTGGACTGCGATAGGCTGATGATGATGATGATGATGAATAACGCAACTACTTAACTGTAAATTCAAGGACAATTTAATAAAAATAAGGTATATTTACTAGCCGATTATAAGCCGTGGTCTTTAATTTAATGAGAGAAGTATTGATCGTTTCGGCCGTTATGTTAAGTGGATGTTTTTGAAATCAGATAGGGATCTAATATGTGTTGCCAGTTACATCGGAGACAAACGTCTTTGAAAACGTATGACCTTAACGGTCTCTCAACTATTAAATTTAGTTAAATTTTATTATGATTGTAGTTACTTTAAAGTTTTTCGGGAACACTGGGATCCGGTCCATTGAATAAGTATGCGTGAGGCCGAAGCTAACAGTACCATTTAATATACAAATTTTGAGATGGTACATTTTTATTAAATTTGTATACGATCAAAATCTTTTTACCGTAATACCTAACTAATTTAGCAAAGCGGAACTGTTGAAGTATGCAGGCAGGTGACCTAGATGCACTGAAGTGCACTTAGCGTCATTCGGGGTCAGTGAACTCGGAGGGCGCGTAACAGACGTAATAGAGAACACTGTCATTGAGAGATGGGACACTCTTGCCTATTGTAATTCAAGATTGCGGTTCTAATAAGGTTTCGGTAATTTAACGATGTGACTATGCTTAGATATTATTTTATTGTAAAACACGCATTGTTTATTATGGTACACTGACAGATTTGTAATCATAACATTATACAATATGAACTAGATAGCTCGTATAGCTGTCTAGTTCGTATAGTAGTTAACTAGATAGTTAACTTATATAGATACTTAACTTTTATAATATTACAAGGAGAAAAACTGACTTTGGTTGTAATGAATAGGCTCAAAAACTAATGTACCGATTTCAAAAATTCTTTCACTATTCGAAAGCTAGCGAGTAACATAGGATTATAGGATATATTAAGTTATAAAAAAAATGTGTGTGTTAATGTCATGTTAAGTGCCCGTGCGAAGTCGGGACAAGCAGCTAGTTAATAATTATTTTGCAAGATGCATTCTGCTAACGTCGCTTCTCGGTCGTTATAAACATTAACAGCTGTTAAAAGCTGTAAAAAGTGGTAATACGCAATATTTTAATGGTCTAGGAAATATAAATTTACTCAATTAACTATGTTCTAACTCATAAAATGTGCAATATTTTATTGCCTGGGATTATTTCAGATGTTGTCACTTTAATAAAATAAAATAGTCACTAAACGACAACCGCGATGGTGGCCTAGTGGTACGGACCTCACATACGTTAGTTAGTCCGTGGTTCGAATCCGGGCCCACACCTCTAGATTTTTCGAAATCTATGTGTGGATTTGTCTAATGGCACAAACTCGGCAGTGAGGGAAAACACCGTGAGGAAACGAGCACATTCACATCAGTTTCTGAGTTTAGTTCATAGATCTGAATGTGTAACCATGATCCAATCTGTCTGGTTCTCCTCTATGGGCTACGAAGGTCTGATGGCAGTCGCTTCACTGTAATAACCAGACTCGCCAAAACCTGGGTCATGGGACCAAGCGGACCCCGCACAGAAACGGGATAATCGCTAGGAAGAAGACTAAACGACAACTGTGAAAAGATTTGATCACGTGGTCAGGTCACCTTTAAAGACAAAGTCTAGCATTTTCGATGAATATCGACGGAATTGACAAATAATAAATTTAATTGTGCGTAAGCTCGAAGAATATTTATTGCACGTACATATACGTTTAAATTTGGTCGCGTCTTCGTATCTTGGTGTTGAATCTTAATCACTGGATTTACGTAGGATTGACGTACATCCGAACATGTACTGTCAGCACATCAAAGTTATTGGTTTCTAACAATAGGTTAGTGGTTGCTGACCGAATTCGGACTTCAACGGCTATTAGTAGATAAACTGTTGCCAGCGAATTTGGACCTTATGCACTTGAAATACTGAATATAACGATTGCAAAGTGTTATTTTGTCTCCACTCGGAGAAGGATACTAATCAGGTACAAAATACGTCATGATAAATGTGCACCAAGGATTTTGGAAGGGTTTTTTGGATTTTAATTTGAGCACCTTATCCTTAAAAGATGGCAATGATCAGGATTTTGAAAGGACAATTTTCAAAAGATGTAGATCTTTATGTATCTTCCACTCGAATGAGCCGCTCGTCTGGGGAAGTACCTCCACCTTACAGAAGACTACAGTGAAGTAGCACTTCGTAACTGTAGTGCTATGTTTCTGCTGGTGAGTAAGAGTAAGAGCTCAGTGGATTTTAAAGGCAGGCGAAGCAGATACAACCAACGGGCTCCAACAATAATAATACTTAAAGTATACAAAGTATACGACCTGAAACCATCCTTGGTTGAAGGTTGATAAAATTGCTGAAATTGCACTGTTGTGGTAAGTACCCACGCCTTAATAATGTGCAGCTAATGTGCAATTTTCGCATTACATCGCCGAGAGTTTGACTAAACAAAGATAAGCCGTCGCGGTTTGCGTAAACAATTTGTTGTTGACTTTGGGTTTAATGACTGCGATTTTACCTGCATTATGAATATTTGGGTGAATTTGTGTAAGTCAGACAGTGCACAAGGTACCTACATTAATATGTAGAAACAACTAGGTCTGTCCATTCCGATCATAGTCGCAGCGTTCCTTGGTCTCCGTAGCAATGGCGGAGGATGCAACCACGAGAGACACCAGGATGACGATGATGACAGTACAAGAGGTTTCCTATTTGATAATACTCTTTGTTTATATATTGGTACTGATAATATTAGCTATTGGAGTGTGCTACATAAGCATGTAGGCAATCCGGATGCAAGAATGCAAGTCAGCGGAAAATTACGCATTTATCTGTTTATAACGTCACGCTTTTTTCCTATATACATTAGATAGAGATTGCACTCGTATATTGCGCATTCATTTTTACCCCATCCTTTACATTTCTCTTGTCAATTAATTTGGCAGTTGTATGTCCATATACTCATAAATGAACGGACAATAAATGAATAGCATGAGGTGGTAGGAAGACCTTCTGTTGGACATAATGAATTTGTGACGAAAACAGATGATCAGTTCCATCATAGAATAGGTGAGGATGCTGTAAAGTATCATCATCATCAGCATATTTTCAGTTCACTGCTGGACGTGGCCCTCCATCTAGAGGTAGTCCACGTATTATTACTCGTGCACACTATTACTACTCGTATGTACGAACTATGTACGAATGACCCTTCATATCATATTCAGATCATAGCAAAAACGGATAAACGGTAGAGACACAGGGGAACGATTTTGACCTTCCTCTGGAAGAAATGGGGTAGTATTAGTAACATTCTAGGCCAGCACTACACGACAGTAAATAATAGTCAACAACAATTAAGCCAAAAAAACTCCCAGTAGTAAGTAGTACAAGATACGTCAGCGGGATGAGTTGTCCGATTCAAAAATTGCACTAGGACAACTCAGACCGTGGTCTGAGATCGAGCGGTCTGAGTTGACCAAAGCCTCAGTCTTACAGTTGGTCGTTCAAATCCAGCGAGCATTAATCACGCAAGCAAAATAAAACATAATTTTCAACCTCTGCAAGCAGCTCGCATGATGATTTTCTTATTTCATCCACGTTGCCATGCAGCAATGACCTTCAAGGTCAGTGATTTACATACTTCCATAACGTTCTAAGTATTGTTAATAGATACGGAAAATTTTCCTCAATTAACTTAGCTAAGTAATAGGACAGTTCTGTTGATATCTGCTTTGAAGAGATCGATGATCAGGGTGTTTGCCTGCTTTATGGGGAGCATATTATTGGTTAGTCATAGTCGGCTTCTGGGAGATACGTGCACCACCAGTCCGCTTGTGACCACTCTTGTTGCAACACAGCCGAAACGACAAGCAGTAGGTAGTAGTTAGGAACTACAATTGTCCAGAAGAACTGAGTAGAACTGTTCAGAATTACTACTGCCCAACCTCCATACTACTACTGATTTAATATAATATTAGCGGCCGTAACTTTTTGGACCATTTTTTCGCAAAAAAGGTCCCTGTGCCAAACATCAAAATCGGTTGAGAGGTTAAAGCGGGATAGCATAACAGACAGACAGAGTTAATTTCGCATTTATAATTGTAGGAGCGAATTTAATTCTGTGCCAAAGTCGGATCAAAATCTAATTGTTTATGCTAAACCGATTATCATAAACATCTAATCATCTCATAAGCAATATCGATCAGACAAATACACATATACATATTTTAATTGATCTGTCTGTCCATATCACGCGAGTTGCCCAGGCATGTCTTGCGCCACGGCAGCCTTGAGGCAACCTTGACTATACATAGTAATAATATTCATATTCGCAATCACCGGATTCAGTTTCCCAACAACTCGTAAATCTGTGAATTTAATTAACGGATATTAACAAACTTGTTTTGAAGATTAAGAAGGAATACTGCTGTGTTTAGTGTGACAATGTATCTTTATATTGTGTGAGGTATCGTTTTGCTATCCTAATTTTAAACACAAATTGGTTTATTAACGGAAGGCACGAGGATGTTATAATAAACTACGAGTATCAGTTAACGTCCGAATTTAAATTACACAAAAACTAAATCGAAATAAACAGGTTTTATGAAATCTTTGGTTTCTAATCCATAAAAATCTATTTTTACTTATTATTTTTAACATATTACTCAGACCACACGCTACTACTTGTATAGGAAAAATAATTTTGCTAAAGTCTGTTTTATTTTTATTTTAATGCTGGAATCTATTTAAAAATCAGAAGGTCAGCAATAAAACTAATACTAAATTCGAAAACATATTATTTATAAAATAACAAGAAGACGCTAAAAACTTTAAGTTGGTTAATTAGAATATTCTCAATCGTAAACACGCTAAAAATTTACACCTGCATAGCAATAACTGCAAGAAATAAAAACAAATAAATATTCATGAGACCGCACCTAGCTTTAAATCAACTGTACTTTGGTTTGAACCGAGCGCAAGATACGCAAAAATCTATAAGAAACTTCTTAAGAACCTCTGCTCCCTTAAAACGTCAAAAATTGTGCATGTTGCTAATTAAAATTTATGCAGCAATGAGCTGGGATGCATTCTTGGTGTTGTTAAAGTTTGAGTGTCCATTCCTACTGACTCGGTTGCGAAAGAAACCGCAATAGATTTTATTTTTATTTAGCCCGGCAAATACTCTCCACCTGATGATAAGTGGAAGTGAAGTCCAGATGCGAGCAACGTAACTCAAGGGACGCAGCATCAGTCACCTCCACTCCGCCGGCCCACAAAGTGTCTCTTCATGCTTCGTTTGAAGGACCCTATGTCATAGGAAGGAGGGTACACATACCTACGCAGGGAGATTTTTCATTCCGTTTAGTGGGAAATGGGTCAAAGAGGTCGCGTAACCCATGACCGGTGGCGTTATTTGATTCCTTCAGCACATTTGAAGAACCACAAAGACTTCCAAACATCCCCGAAGCCTCACCTCAGATTTGCATCATAGAGAAACATGCAGTGATAGTTTTACAGTCATTTGGAGACGGGGCTATAACATTAAGAAAGAAAAATCTCAAGAAGAGAATGTACAGTTGCGATTTGGAGAATGTTACTAAATTGGAAAGTACTGTCAACAACGTCCTAACATACTTTCATAAATACATATTTGTGTCTGTGTCACACTGATCATTACGTAAGTTTAAACAAACAGCATCAAAAACTTCACGTGCTTAAGAAAGGGGGGAACTAATATCATTATTTCCAACCCCTGTATCGAAAACATGTTCATTTATTGTAACTTAGAAAAACATCAGATGATCTTTGCTTTTTTAGGTTCTGCACGATAAACCCTGGTAGAGATCTGGAAAATCTTGATCCAGTACCAAAAATTTCAACAGTATTTCAGCCAAAGCAACTGGATGGTAGACGAACTGCATACTATATCTTAGAACAACCTACATAAACCAAGGAATGTGCCTCTAACTAATAGGATTTCTTACTTTACCGGATTATAAAAGCTTACGTGGTTACAATCATGTTTCGTCGAAGACGAGATATTTGAAACATTCGAGTCTTTACTATGACTCATTTTATAAACCAGAAGCGAAGATTTAAAGTTGGTAAAAAATGTAGTCCGGTTACTTTGAAGGAATATTCTAGAAACGATGTCTAAATTGTTCAACAGCTTTTGAAACACCGAACAAAAAAATGGGAACACAGAATCTCAAGATTAGGGCCAAGTATTCCACTGTACAAACGAAGCAAATCAAAATAAAAAATGTTTGAGTATGGACTACCGTAGCAGGTTAGTATGTCGCACGAAATCTCACCAATTTGTACTTGACTCACTTTATAAAGCTTATGGGGAGACCCGCTCCATAAAGGCGTTGCATTGACCTTAGAACCAGTTTTTCGGCCTTTTAACTAAATGGAACCACAATATGAACGCCGATAACCCACATAAGATTACCTTGGTTAACCGCAATGCGAGCGTTTTCGTAATTTGTGAATGTTTTGGGTTTGAAGTGAGACCAGCTGAGGTCTATGAACTAAAGACCATTCTTATTACTGCCTACCGGCGCGTGAACCACAGTCGGCAGACAGTAGTACTCTGATGGATTTATTGCGGGGTCATTGACATTGCAGAACCTACCTAGAAGAATTGGATACGGCGTAACTGTAATGGGCGTTGTTGCAACGGTAGAGATGGACAATGAATCAAGACGGCTTGTTCTTGAGAGATAGATTAGTCCTTTACATTTCCCCCATATGGTTTTTATAAATTGCAGCAGAAAAAGTGCACCGATGGTTTTGTACAAGGTCTACAGAATATGCTGCACCATTCCCTTGACAGTCGTAGTCATAGTTCTTATTTCTTTTTATGTATAGTGGCCAGACGACTGGATCGTTATTAAGTGCGATAAGATGTTATTATGTGTAATTCAAAGCCTTACATAATATGTGCCATATCATCGCAAACTTATGTCATCTGTCATAATTCTTCCAATGCAATTAAGCTAGAATCGGTCGTCACTTAGACCGGTTATTCTTTCCGTGAGCTAGTCTCATGAATACGATTTTGTAACTTCCGTAATCCTTGGTCCACGTAATGGTCTGCAGACCTCAGTTTTTTCGGCAGTCGCCACACAACTGGTTTGTCTTACGGCTGCCAAATCGGGCGACGATCAACTTTCACTGTGATACCAGTAGAAAGTGCCGGCTAATCCGTAATGACCATTAACTGTGTTTAGACTTTCTCTTCGCCGAAGTACAGGCAGTATTGTTTGGGATAAGTGGAGATGAAAATGATGAAGAAGGTAAGAATGACCATATCAATATTAGCTAAAGAGATTCGGTGCCAGACATCTCAATTATTAGATTGCAAGTGTAAAAATTAACTAATTAGGAGACAGAATTGTATAACATAAAATATGTGTTTGGTGTTATTTGTTCATATCCAAAGACTTAGGCACCAGCCGTACAATCAACCGGGCCAATAGAAAAGGCAACACCAACTTGGCTAGTAAATACAGAATAATAATAAGTGAATAAAGCTCAACAGCGGGATATAAAATGGTATTAGCCTATTAATTAACCATCTCATACAAATGGGACTGCACACTGATCCTTTTCAATATGCCTTTATTGTTTAAATGACCGAGAACTCCACGGCAATGGCCGAATGAATTCTGACGTGTGGTATTTCAAATGAATTATTATTATCTAAGAAGACCAAGTACATAGAAACATTTATTTAAATGTTTGAGGTCATAATGAAATTACTACATTTATTAAGGCGTTCTCTCATACAAAATAAAAACGGGATTCTTTGTTAAATTACCGTGCAAAACTGGCGCTTCAAAGTAACTTCAAAGTATAGAATAATTTAACAATATAAATGCATTAGGATTAGGATGTCTAGTTCAAAAATCTTTGTTCCGTTTGGTACTGTGAAAATTGTCTGCTTGCTTTGTTTAGAACCTTATTTCAATGGTAACTAGGTGGTAACCAGACACCAATGCACGAGGCTCTCAAACAAACAGACATAAATCGTCACAGAAATCATTGTCGAATAACATACCTTATCATTCTTATTCTTTTGTATGGGACAAATGCCAGCACTTTTTCTCAGTCGAACCATTGTTCTTAAGAAGGCTTCTAACAAAAACACCGTCCTAACACATATACAAGTAATATATAGCCTTGCTCAATTGTGTAAGTAGCTCAGATCGATCACATAATATCAATTGTCATTAAATTTGTTATACGTACGATTTGTATTCAAGACGAAGTGCAGCACTGCATAATATGCGTACTAAACTTTGTCCGGCGAATCTTAACGACTGTTTTGAATTAGTTGTGTTATATTATCTTTAATTTAACGTTAAGATAACGAGCTGTAACCACATCACTGTTTTAAACATCGAAGCCATATTGAAACCTATGACTCTTATGAACCAAAAAAAAAGTTTGTTTTCCGCAAGTTCTTATGATCTAGATATATACATACTACTCGGGACAATCTAAATATGTACAATTATTTTTTGTTCAACAAACAACCCATCATCATGATCGAGTCAATAGTGGCGGAATAATTTTGACCGTAGTGTAGAGGACAAAGACACAAACGACTTTTTTATTTATGCCGGTAATAATATTAACACTAATTCGTGTTAATTACTTAAAATTGCTTCAAAAGGATGTGAAACTTCAGGTTTGCGTGTTTTTTGCAACTAGGTTATAATACTTAGTGCGGACCAAAACTTACCTACCTACCTACCCTTAACAAGTAACTGTTTATCAACCCTAAGATAAGTTTTGTGCTTCAAGGATTACTGTTAGATGATCTTTGACATTAAATATACATAAGTTCATCTTATATAAACAAAATGTAGTCCATAGTATCTGTATTAAAACTGCTTCATTGCCTACTCTACGATTCATAAGACGTGCCTCTTATTAGGCAGAGAATGTCATTGACGAATGAAGAAGCTATTAGAATGTACTTGATGTATAAAATAAAAATAAATTCGTCTAAACACTAGGCACAAGATACAGCAGTTCAAAACATATTTACAACTACAACGTTGTCATTATTTATCACCGCAACACAACACAGATAACAGCATCAAAATGTGATCGTGATTCACCGAAGCGTGGGAGAATAAAGACATTCGAACTCTCGTCTCGTCGACTTACCAAAAATCGAATCCGAAACAAAAGGCACAACACCAATATCACACAGCACTGGCACAATCGATTCACGCTATTCGATTATCTGGAATCGTCGATAACCACAATCGAGTTGATGTCGGGACGTGCGCTTCGTCTCGCGACTTGACCACAACTGATATCTCGGAACGCTCGAACGCGATCGAATTAGTTTACGAGGACAACATCTGATTGAAGGTCGGTTCACACCGAGCGTGTTTGTGTTGTCAATTTAATTTTAATGCAGTTGAGTGTAAACGGTGCATGTATTTTGTTCTAGAAACTGTTGTTGTTGGGTGCATACCGGTGCAAAAAGCTTAAATAGAATAAAACAGCTAGGTATTGAACGGTGCAAAGGCGTTTTTTGTTGATTAGGATACCGTTGCGAGATGCACAGACAGATAGATAACCTTTAAGAAACATTTAAAGCTTATGTAGAGCCACGCTACACAGAGCCATTTTAATAACAATTTCCTAAATACTCAGTAGATTCTTTAGAGCAAACTCAGGATACTACATTCTCTTATTTTGCCATATTTGACATAAATGTTACATGAAAAGTTTCCATAGTAAAAACAATCGCTTTTTTTAACAGATCGTCGGATTGTGATGTGGTCCTACTACTCCTACAATCCAACAACGTGGACCACTCCACCTACAAAGTCCTTTTCACACAGCCCACTGCCACTTACGGATTGCGATTTTTTGGACTAAATGGTGACCCTGACTCTAAGACGAATATTATCGCTGCGATCACGCAAGGAGATCTGACGACCTTCTAAATTACCCTTTGAGCAGACTTGAGCCCTATACTGCTTTGTACGTTATAAAATGTCAACGTTATACAAAGAGCAAGTCTTCCAGGAACTCTACACTTCGCAACGTTCATTCATCGTTTGCAGGTCATTGATCTGCCTCAGATCCATCATGCTTGCCCAGGCGCAATTTATTGCAGTTTATTTCGGATCAAAATTTTATTGTTAGCACAGACGCAACAATTAAATTTTAAGACGACATTAGAGCTCCTTGCAAGCTTGGGTAGAATTTAAAAGCAGTCTTCAGATCTTGTGAACCCAAAATACATGCATCTAATTAAATTGGATATTGACGCAAAGATAATAAGATGCCCCGCTGTGGAAAAGTACAGCACTGGTATTTATCAATACAAGTGTTTCTAAATGTTAGATTATTATGATTACGGATACTTGAACAACAACATCGCAAGATGCGTTTTGATGGGAATCGATCTGGTTTATAAACGTAACCGATGTTTCTTCCGGCTAGTTTCTAATACAACGTACAAGACGACCAGATCACAAAAAATAAGCATTTCAGATTCAAATTCAAAAGTTTCTACCCTAATATTTTCATGTTTTCGATAGGGGTTTTTCTAGTCGAAAAAAACTTGATAATAAGACCTGAGTCTCGAAGTTAAGGCCAGGGCTTCTTAGCCTATTTGCAGTAACGAACCACTATCACAATTAAAACTATTCCACGGACCCCAGCCATAAATATTTTTGTACCGAAACTTACGCGGACGGAGGCGCGAGCACTAGACTAGTCACGAGATGTGCCACGATACCAGAAAACCGACTGGTTACCGGTGGGTACTAAGATAACTTCGCGATGCATGTGAAGGAAAAAAATAAAGCGTGGGCATATCCAACAAAGTAAATCTATGATTTTCGATACATATCCTACCTAATTATTTTCAACTGACCAACAACACATTGTTATCAAGAACGCGCTCATTCCCTATCAAACGTATCAGGAAGATGACAAGGTTATCACTTCTAATGACGTCAATTTTAATGCTACTAGGGAATTAGATAATTCTTTGATTGATTCTAAAATTGTTAAAATGAGGAATACCCACAACTTGTAGTAGAAGGGGCTTATCCTTATAAAACCTACGGAAAGTGTTCGTAGATCCACAGGTAGTAGGGCAGTTACCCGCTAACCTACCATTCTAACCCACTGGTGGGTGGAGGGCTATCTGCTTATTTAAATGTCGTGACATCAGAATGTTGCAGTCATGATTGCGTCCGTGGTGTAATGGTTAGAACGCTGTGCTCAAAACCCTCGGAGGTCGTGGGTTCGCATCTCGAAGGGACCTCCTTCACTTTGTGTTTGTGTTCCCAGTTTAGTTAGGACAATGTAGGCTTGAATCACCTGATTGTCCGATAAGAATGATGATTCCGTGCTTTAGAAGGCACGTTAAGACGTTGGTCCCGACTGTGATACAAATGGTCTGGTTTCCCTTGTATGGGTAACGGAGGTCAGACGACAGTCGCTCCATTGTGATAATCAGGCCGGTCAATCCTGGATCATAGCCGAAGGTACCCTGTGCTCTGCGGGAATGGACGAGCATGCAACCGGGAGAAGCGCTAGGATGATGATGTGATGATGATGATGATCAGCATGTTGCAGTTCACGGCTGAGTGAAGGTATGCCTCTCTTCCAGGTAGGGGTGGGGGCAAGCTATATGGTCATACTAGCGGCCGCCCGCGACTCCGTCTGCGTGGATTTCGATTTCCAATATCCTATGTGTTATTCTGATGTACCTATAAGCTATATTGTGGTAAAGTTTCATTCAAATCCATTCAGTAGTTTTTACGTGAAAGAGTAACAAACATCCATACGTACAAACTTTCGCCTTTATAATAGTAGTAGGATTCACAAGCGATTAAATGTAGTACACTCAAACATTAGCCCAATTTAAGTAATGGAGTTTAAATTATGAAGACCAGTAAATTATCCGTTATCAGATAACAACAATAACGATAATTGCGTTTAGACTACGACCAGTGCTTGGATATTTATTACATCAATTAACCTTAAATCAAGCTTAGGGTGAGATTAAAATTAGAAACAAAGAACTATATAACATAACATCATAGTTAAAAGGTATAATAAATACCTAGCATTTAAAAATGCTTAAATAAAATATACAAAAAAACTTAGGGTGAGACTCCACCAAAGCGGAGATGTGCGGAGCTGAGCGGAGATTTGTCGTAAGCAGCCATTGGAATTCTGGTCTTAACACGTGAGACTATCTCAGCGTTGAAATCCTATTGGCTACTTACGGCACATCTTCGCTTCACTCCGCACATTTCTGCTTTGGTGGAGTATCACACAAAGGGGTGAGTCCTTTTGAATGACACTAAAGTAAAGTATCAGCCTACTGATGTCCCACTGCAGGGCAAACAACTCCATCATTTGAAATCATGTTTTCGTTACAAAGATGGGTTTTGGCTTAATCACCGCGCCTGCCAAATGCGGATTGGTGATCACGAACCCGGGCTGTGTTCAGAAAAATCAACACAAAGTTTGCCCGACCCGGGAATCGAACCCAGGACCTCGAGACCAAGGCCCGGTACTTAAACCATCGAGGCGCTACTAAGGCACTAGGAAAATGTTATTTATGTCCCTTTATTCAGTCTGTTTCTTACAGTCTTTGTCATGGGAGAATACTTTCACACAGTTATTTAAACATATTTCTATTACCTACATTATATGAAACTGAATCGGTAAGAGATAACTTAAAGATTCATTAACAATTCATTCTAGTTGATTTAACAGATATGTCGGTCTTTGTTTTATATAAAAACAGAGGTCAGAGGTCGTAATAATCATGGAAGTAATTATTATTGTAAATTATGTCTGTTTTAGCAAAAAATATACACGCTTTTGGCAATTTTTAGACATGCTTTTGCCCCAAGGTCGGTGAATTTACATAAACAAGAAAAAATATGCGATGGTTACTGTTGAATATGATGTGAACTTTGTTTAAACTTAATATATCCTATTATTGTTTGATTGTATACGTACATGAAATATCATATATAATGTTTATATTTTACCGTTTTTTAACCACAAACTCCTTAGGAAATAACTGTTGATTGCACACGTACAAATTATATTAATTACTACATAAATTGCACACTTCCCTCGCGTTATGTAGTTAATAACTAATAACATAAACAATAGATATTTCACAAAGAATCTAGATAGCATTTTATGCTAACAATACTATGGTTCAAGACTAGGTTAATATATATAATTATAATTTATTTCTTATTTTTATTTCTTGTATTACGATGTGTAATTATACGTTACGTTAAGTCTAATAACTTTAATTGCAATTACTATCAGAATAATAAATAGCGTTGATATGTTACATCAGTGACATACATAATATTATGTTTCAATAAAATCAATGACACATTATATACGCATTAAAAACCGCAATAATGTTGATACATCAAGAAAATAAATCAGTTACAGTCATGATACATTTTGGGTTCGCAATAAGTTCAATACGTTTATGTTATTTGTCTATTAATGTTGATAAGCTTTAAACCGATGTCAGTGCTAAATAAAATATTTCCATCACACTTTATGTGAAACGAAGAAATTGGGCCATTACAAAAATTTTATATATATTACGTTTTGTACATATATTACCGAACCGACTGTTTAATAATCATAAACACTGGCTAAGTAACCGTTCTAACGGTGTTAACTTATTTATTAATAGTTAATATATAGAGAATAAATTTTCGGTCATATAAACACTGTCCTTCTGCTAAACTAGTTGAGCAATCATCGAGTTGAGCAGTGGGGATTTAATAGCTAACTAGGTAAGTACGCAACATGTCAATTCCTTGTAGTTAGTTGTGCGAAAAGATCAACAAACCTCCATTCATTCACCTATCGTCTTCAAACGCTTTACAACATTATCAGGATTATTTGACGGACCCGATGGTCTAGTGCTTCGAGACCCTGGCTACAAAACCAAAGGTCGCTGGTTCGAATCCCGCTAAGGGCAAATGTTTGTGTGATGAACATCGGCAGTTTTACTCGAGTCACGGATAGACATGCTTAAATTTTGTTTTATTTAAACAAGTATTTAAGCATGTCTATCCGTCCTCTTGCTTAAATAATATAAGCTTCGAGCTTAGTTTGGGGCGAGGCAATTGGTGTCTTAGTCCATAGAATTATTTTATTTACTTATTTATTTAGAATTAATTTATTTATTTATTATACCTTAACCATCCATCGTACCCATCGTATCAAACTCCTCGTTCATAATATAAACCAAGATTAGACGGACAAAGGAAACGTGTCAGTGTAGTCATTTGAATTCATCAAAAGGATGAATGAGTAGATTGGACCACTGCGCAACAAAAGGAATCACAACACATCGCACAAAGAGACACGCTACACTACAGGACTCGGTACAAACTGAGTACAATAGTACTGAGAACGAAAGCTGAGTACAAAAGTACTGAGTTTGTACTAACGGGCGCTCTCAGAACTCATATTGTCCTAAATACATTGTCATAGTTGTGATAAATTCAAAACAAAAAAAATTGTATATGTGCGAGTATGGTTAAATAGGTACAAAAAGATTGTACTATTTCGTCAGAATGACAAATTTAAACTGTTTGACTATCGGACAATGGAATATTAGAGAATTAAGAGCGGTTCTTAGTACATTTAATTTGCGTTAAATATCTACATCTTATAGAAAGAAAATACAAGATAGTTATTTCAAATCAAAAACTCACCCTATAAAATCTTCTTATTCATTTGCAGATAGGAAATCTGAAACAATAAAATTATAAACACATTTAATATGTACATCAGACGCAGATACATTTTCGATCTGGGTTAGTTCATGGCACTATACTGTCATATCATGACGGGCTGCGACAGAAAGCCATTTCGGTGTGAGTGAAAGTACTTCATATAACGGTTCCCATAACTGAACCTTAAAATCTGAACCCTTAAAATGTTTGCCAATTTAATGACGCTTCGTTAAGTGACGTTTCAAGTTACTCACTTCTTCGTTTATACAGCCAAAGTGACTGTTTGCTGTTAGGTAGTAGCTGTGGGTAGTAGTAGGTATAATTATTGTATGAAAAGGTTTATAAAGCAGATAAGTATAAGATGTAACTGTTAAGTGAACAGCGTGGTCCATGGAATATCTATAAAAGTAGAGTCACAAAGAGAATAATTCCAAAAAAATAGTAGGAATACTTTTCTTGCATTTGAATTGAAATGAAATGAAATACATTTTTTTAAATATCATTTCATTGATCTAAGGAAAAAATCGAAGATAATTCATATTTTACTTTGTGTTCATAGTTAGTTCGTCTTTTTTACGTCGGGAATACAGACAAGCAGACGACTCTCTTGCAATATTCCTTGGAAGTAAACTATTGATACCTACATATGGAAGTGTATTAAACAAGCTGCCATTTTAGACGACATCCTGGTAAGATAAAAACTGTCGGCGTGTAAAAGTATTCGTTATTAATGTATTTGCGGAATATTTCCTGACGCTCACGGCAAGGTCACAACCAAAACCGCTTACAAGTCGATCTAGAAACATCGGCTTGAAGTTAGGCTCATTGACTAGCGAGTAGCGACTGTACTGCCGCTGGGAATACGAAATGGGATGTTGATATGGTTACGTACTAATCATACCATCATACTAAAATAATTAATGTGAAAGTTTGTTCGTCAATCACGCAGAAACTACTGAACGGATTTTGATGAAATTTGGTTTACAGGCAGGTTAAAGGCTGACTTAGGTGATAGAATGCTTTTTATTCCGATCAAATGCTCCCACAGAAATCTTGATAACGCGGGAAAAGCCGAGGGTAAAAACTTTCACTAGCCAAAGTGTGGCTACGCCCAAGATAAGAGAGGTAGAGCTTTGTGTAAATTCCACTCGAATGAGCCGCTCGTCTGGGGAAGTACCTCCACCTTACAGAAGACCGCAGTGAAGTAGCACTTCGTAACTGTTGTGCTATGTTTCTGCTGGTGAGTAAGGTTGCCGGAGCTCAGTTGGGGAGGGTATGGGGTTAAGGCCGGCAACACATCAACGATACCTCTGGTGTCGCGGATGTCCATGGGCGGCGGTGATTGCTTACCATCAGGCGACCCGCCAGCTCGTTTGCCGCCTCTGACATAAAAAAAACGATTTAGGATCATAGTTGTAGCTTACCTAGGCTTCGAGGCAACGGCAGAAGCTGCTATCGAGAAGCACTAGTATGATGATGATGATGAACATACTTAGTCCGAACTCTTTGTCTCTATACAAATATTATAAAGAGGAAAGGTTTGATTTTTTGTTTGTTTGTGAGTATGAATTGAATGGGCTCCGAAACTACTTGGCAGATTTGAAAAATTCTTTCACTGTTGGAAAGCTACATTCACCCAGAGTAACATAGGCTATATTTTATCCCGGTACGGGAAGTAGTTCCCCCGGGACGCGGGTGAAACCGCGTGACGGGCCGCTAGTTAAGAATATGTTGTCTTTCAGATCCTTTCTTGAATACGCGTTTGTTTGCAAGGCTTGTTAACATATCTCTACTAACCGCATAATAACATTGAACCATGCCGTGATGCATATTCGTCATCCAAAACAATGAAGAGTACCTTTTTACCTCAATCCGCTATTTCGCACCTCGAAACAATAGTTAACTTTTACCTACGACCGCAAATTAACTTATCCGGGTTAAAGAGATTTAGCATAATGTTAAAGGTGTGTCCTTGATAGTAAGTTGAGTTCACATAGCTGTGCCAATGGTTGTAATAAAAAGACGTTTTACCGTTAATCTTCTTCTAAATTAGCTTGGTATTTATTTATGCTACATTCGAAGGACCAAGTTAAAGCAGACGACAAAGTATTATTATTTTTAGTAAGTATGAAAAACTTACATGCCAAATCTATACTGATATTATGAAGAGGAAAACTTTGTTTGGTTGTAATGAATAGGCTCTAAAACTACTGGACCTACTTAAAAAAATCTTTCACTCTTTCAAAACTATATTAGCCCCGAGTTACATAGGCTTTATTTAGTATTCAAAAAAATATGTGTGTAAATGTCATGTTTAGTGCCCATGCGAAGCCGGGACGAGACGCTAGTAGTATATATATAGTTGTAATTTTAACGATTCAAAAGAGTTATACTTGCAGTATTATTTTTTTAAACTCTACCAAAAGTTCCACTTGACTCTCATTTGAATGTCATTATTTGATTTTCCTATCGAGTTTACTAGTTACAAATGCACATAAACAGAGAAAGATAAATAATGAACATTGCACCTAGATAGGACAGTATGCGATTAGTAATAAACAAAACGTATGCATATAAAATAACGTGAATTATGTATAATAAAAATATTAGTTTAATACTAGGATGCAGACATAGGTGGACTCCGAACGTGGTTCTTCCTCTTTAAAACGACAGTTTAATTAAAGTAGTAGTAGATGGTAAAGTTGAGGAGCTAGATGGCGCAGAAGTAAGTGCGCTCGGTCTGCGATTGCAAAGTTAAGCAACTTTCGCAGATGCCAGTCATCGGATGGGTGACCGAAAAATGTCACCTCAAGCTCTTCCGTGCATCGGAAGGCACGTTAAGCCGATGGCTCTTCGCCTGATCTCTCCTACGGTCATGTCAGATTGCTGTCCCACCGAACTAACTATGAGAGTGAAGGAATAGGGAGTTCAACTGTGTTTGCGCACTCACTTGTGCACTATAGTATATCCTGCATACCTACGCTGGCTAACCGCTACCTGGCTGAGCGTAAGACGGTCATGGTCGAAAAACGGCCGAAAGGATATTACTATTATTAAAATCAAAGTCAAAGTCGTACACCTAGAAGAATCAGACTTATCGAACCATTGCTCCTGCAATCACCAATCAGTGCGTTTAAGCCTTAAGTAATTAGTGCAATAAAAGAGTGAGGAAACTGTTAAGGCATCCGTTACTGCACTTGTGCACTCAAATTATAATGTGCGTAGGTAGATAGTGCATCGTTAATCATGCAACCGTAGGTAATTATTTATAGTTAGACTGTAAAATTTATTTCACTAAATTATGAGAAAATTAACTAAAATTAACGCAATGTTTACGCCGTAAAAGATATACCTACTAGTGTTCTAGCTTAGGATGCCTACTTTACTTATTTAAGTAGTAAAACTTACTGTTTTTTTTTGGTGACGGAATCAGCTATTATAACATGATATCATAGCACGCGCTGCACTTTAAAACTGTATTTAGAAGTAATTTAACTGTTTTAGCTACAATTTATGCGTTTAGGTATATGTGCAACGACTGGGTTTATTATTCCAAATTTTACTTCTTTACCAATGAAGTAAAAAAATACAATACCAGATTATATTTTTATTGTATATTATATGTATATATATGTATATAGTTATATGTATATATGTATTTGTTTAGTTTATGTAGTATATTATGTGTTAGGTATAAGTAATAAACGTATATTTACTTAGTTTTTATAGCACTACCTACCTACTAGTCACTTTCTGTTTGACCCTAAGGTTGACTGGTAGAGAATGCCATGAGGCATTAAGTCCGCCTTTTGTACAATTTTCATATCGTGCAATAAAGTTTAAATAAATAAATAAATTATTTCAATAACGACTTAAAATAGAGTTCTTTTTACAAGTGGAACTAAGGTACCCTAAAAAAACGATTTGGTTAAGAGTGATGTATTGAGTAAATTGGAAGTAGCTTCCAACTAGGAGAGCGGGTTACAAAAATAGACTATGGGTATTCAAGTTTACTAGAAAGATAGGTATTCAAAATGTATTGAATAACACTATGTAAGACTAGGAAAGTAACAGTGTTTCATAACGTGCCGGCCGGTAACCGAATGGCCGTAGTTACAGCCTGATTCATCGATATCGATAAAAAAATCTGTTTTGAAATCTGAAGTTAGGTATTTTATTTATTTGTTTTTATTTTCACTGTCAAACGTAATCAATGCGTTTGATCAGATGTATTATAATATTCATATCAGTAAATATTTTTCAGGGTTGGATATTTGCGTAGGTTTTATACACTAACTAATTAAGCCGGATTTTCAGATAACTATGAGTATTTTTATTACTATCAAACACAGATAACGTAATTACGTTACAATAATATTGGGTAGCTACTGTAGGGCTCGAGGTTATTACGATAAGAGTTCAAATACCTAATATTAAGTATAGTTTCTAGCTTACATTAAATATAATAAGATCTCTGGACATTATTCACACAGCGCCATCTAGCCCCAAACTAATTATTACTTTGTGCTATGGGTGCCAGACAACGGATAAGCTTACTTATAAAAACTTTTTTTTTTGTAAATACGTACATATTATACATAGAAACACCCAGACCGATACAAACAGACACAGTTCATGCACACATTGAATTTAAATAAAATTATTTTGAACTCGCAGTCTAGACATACCTACACACAATCACGGTGCGTATTGCATTTCAAAATAATATAAAAAATCAACATGTTTGATTTCACTTACCTACATAATAAATAATTAATGCACATACTCCACGTTACAATCGACGTAATTAAAATATTATCGTTAATCTTACTACTTTACGGATATTAGAAGATATACGTGTTTATCAAAAAAAATATTTACTAGATGTAATATTTGATAACGCTTTACAGTTTCCATTAAAAATTGGTTATAAGATAACTGAAAATGTTTCGAGACTTACTTTAGATTGAACGACCCGCCCCGGCTTCGCATGGGTGCAACTAAAATTAGTGATTTTCTACTTTCCTTGTGTTGAATCGTGATTTTTTTATCGTAGTGCTATACGATAATAAAACACATGAAACGCGTAGATATAAAGATTCCAGCATACAGAGGGACAGGTAGAAGAAAGCGACTTTGTTCCATACTATGTAGTGTAAAATATCGATGTGTTTATTCCGGCATTAGACAACACTGGTCAGCGGAACGAAAGCGGTATTTGTGCGCAAGCGCAGCCCGTCACGTCAGATGCGCTAACACAGCCGCTGCCGGTAGAGAATCTGTGGCATACATAGTCAAGTATCAGCCTATTGATGTCCCACTGCAGGGCAAAGGCCTCCATCATTTGAAATCATGTCTTCGTTATAAAGATGGGCTCTGCCACCACGCTTGCCAAATGAGTGTTGGCGATCACAAACTCGGGCTGTGGTCAGAAAAATCAACACAAATTTTGCCCGATCTGGGAATCGAACCCAGGACCTCGAGATCACGGCCCGGTACTTATACTATTACACCATCGAGGTGGTATTCATGTCGTTTGATTTGCCCTCGCCATACTTCGAAATGGGCACTTAAATAAGAGCGATAGTCGCTTCTTATAGCGAGATAGCACGTTGTCAGCCACCCGTTTAAATCTATGGTCAACGTGCTGTCTCGTTCTTATTTTAGTGCCAATTCCGAAGCATACATGAGTTTTTGTACGCTAATCACTGCCAGTTGGGGTCTAAAAAAAATTTTAAAGGAAGTTTTGAAGATCAAAAATAATTAATGTAGTTCTTTTTTCTTTCGCGGCTCATAATAGGTGAAACGAATTAGGCAGTTTACTGTTTCTTCTCTAAATGTGCTAGATTTATAACATTTCTGCTCGTTGAATATTTTTCTTACAATAAAATTGTGTAAGTCTTATCGAATTATTATTGGCTATAACGTTCTCGAACATTAAAATCATGCTAATAAAATGTGGTATGCGCAAATTTTACAACCAATAAAATCAACGCGTATGCGAAATAACATGAATTATGCAATTGAAAAACAATGCAACCGTGGTTTTGCAAAAAGTATCCGTCTATAATATGCCACTGCACTTCATCATTTAAAATCATGTTTTGATAAGAAAGATGGGTTTCGGCTTAATCACCACGCTTACCAAATGCTGGTTGCTAATCATCAACCCTTCTTCAGAATTTACAACATACATTTTTTATTTAGAACACGGGCTGTTTTCAAAAAAATTGGTACAAATTCTTTCCCGATCGGGAATCGAACCCAGAACCTTGAGACTTCAGTTCGGTACTTATGCCACTAGACCATCCAGGCAAGTTGTGCAAAACCGTTGACTAACGTCATGAATAAACAATAACCTCAATATTTGCACGTGTGCCTCCATTGAGGGATTCTTGTGCACATATTACTACTGCCTTCAATTTGTAAACGTACGACAATGTGTTGTTGACCGAATTGCAAATGTGAACAAGCTTTTGAAATCAAAATAACTATTATATATTCATACAGTTTTGTCTGGCTCCAGTCAACTAGTCACGAAAGCTTAAGTTTATATTAAAACGTATAGTACATATGTATATTGACAAATAAATAAATATCTCACAACATTGCATACTTTGATCGAATTCCGTGTTAAGTAGCCTTATGCACTTTAATATCAGAATCAACAGTGGTAGGTACAACAAATATACCTAAAGTAGATACATATAGCACCCAGACCAGAGCAAACAGGCATGTTCATGCATGCACATAAATGTTTGTCCTCTGCGGGGATCAAACCTACGACCTCTTGGTCTAATAGTCAATTATTTGACCACTCAGGCGGGTCTTCATAAGGATAAATATTTTAAGTTTTTCAACAAAACGTGAACCGTCACGTGATTGTATCGCCAAATAAGTAGTTTTAATACAACAGAATGGAAAGTAGGATTATCTAACTTCCCCCGAAAGTCGTCGTTTATTATTTACATAAATAAGTTTGTCTCATTCGAGTGAGTAGTTTTTGTACGACAACTTCGACTCAGATAATTATCTGATAGATATCAGCAGTCTATTAACGTAAAAGTGCTAATACGAAAGAATAAAAATTTGTAAAATTGGCATAAATCTCACTAAAAAAAATAAAAATCTCTTACTTTATCACTTTTCACTTTACTTGACAGGCCCGTTGGTCTAGTGGTCGAATGAACTGGCTACAAATACAATTAGTCTTTTAATCATGGATCATGAGCATAATTCCTTCTTACTCAGCTCTTTAGGGCTCATTTAGTCCAATCTTTCATAACGATTTCCCTCTGATTACCGCAAGAGGAAACCGGTCAGCGAGCGTCTCAGCCGACCCGACATCACGTGTATGACATACACGTGATATTGCGTATTATGTATACGAGTATGTACTCTCGTCTCGTGGTTAGTGGGTACTGGTTGCTAAGCAACGGATGTTAAGTGAAGTTGAAGTTGGACGTCTTACTCGTACTAGTCTTTACCCGCGTCTTGGTACCCGTTATCAAGATTCATATTTCGCCGATGGAAGTATTTTAATCGGGATAAAAAGTTTCCTATCACCTAATTTAGCCCATACTCTATCTGTATACCAAATTTCTTCAAAATCCGTTGAGCGGTTTAAGCGTGTTTGAGGGGCAAACATCCAAAAACATAAACTTTCACATTTATAATATTTGTATGATTTAGCGTATATAAATGGTTAACGTTTGCAAACGAGAGTGTTGCACTCGTACAAAGAAGTGCATTTTGCAAGCAGAGTCGAGAGTACTGCAATGCGTCGGCGAGCCTGCAGTTGCACATTGCACAACTTAATATATACCTTTGTTCAGAGTTCAGACAACTGTGAGGTGCATTCATTGACATTTAAGCTTTGTTGTCATATTCTTGTGAGAATACAACGCTTACAAAACTAATAAACATACTAGGACGAGGCAACCATGAAACATCGAAAGTTATGGGACGGGCCCGTTGGTCTAGTGAACAGAGACCCTGGCTACAAAACCAAGGGTCGCGGGTTCGAATCCCGCTAGGGGCAAATGTTTGTGTCATCGGCATATGTACTCTAGTCATGGACGTTTATAAAAAAGTATGTAAAGTAAGTCTATCTTTTCCCTAGCATCCATAGTACAAGCTTCAAGCTTAGTTTGGGGCTGGGCAATTGGTGTTTGAGTCCAATGAATTTATGTATTTTTATAGAATTATTAATTCATACGCCAGATTCTGGCAAACGAAATAAAAGCTAAACCCCTAGTAAGCAGCAAAAACAACTAAGGCCTCACTAATTACCTGCGCATCTGACAGTTTACAAAGCAGTGAATTTTGCTATTAGAGTTGAGAGCAGCGCAATGCGTGAGGTGAGCCTGCAGTTACATTGCACAACTTTATATAAACAGGACCTTTAATCATTCAGAGGAAGAAATGTGCATCGAAATATACTATGTTTTTTCCCTTCAGACATCTGTGCAGTGCATTCATTGACATTTTCGTAGCCGCTATATTGTTTATAAAAAAATATATAGCCGAATATAATATATGAATATTTTATTTATATAAATATATAAATAAAATATACGCCTGATCTGTCTACGGTCGTGTCAGATTGCTGTCCCACCGAATTATGAGAGTGAAGGAATAGGGAGTGCACCTGTGCTGGCGCACTCACTTGTGCACTATAATATATCCTGCGTACCTGGCTGATCGTAAGATCGGCCGCCATGGCCGAATACGGCCGGAGGGTATTATTGTTTATAACCAACTTCAAAAATTGAGAACACTCCGTTCTCAATGCGACCCGTATATGATTATTATTATTTTATGTTTGTTTGCCGACTACTTCGCCATTTGTAAACCGATTTTGATGATTCTTATTATATAGGGAAACAATTTAGTGTCTGCACTGCTAATGACCCAAGAGCCAAACGTTTGCGCAAACAAAAAAAAACTTAATAATGCCAGTAAGTATTCAATAAGCTGGCATTGACCTGTGAAATATCAGCTACGTTTTTCTTCATCTAACAATGGTTTCGAGCATTATTTTTTATGAAATATTGGTTCACCAGCTTACGGGTTATTACGGTGAAATGCAACAAAGTTCTTCTTTTCTTTACACACAGTAAATAAGCTAAGTTAAGTGAAGTCTTTGGTTATTTTTTAAGCCGCCTTTTAATAATGTCCCATTATTCGCTTACAATATTAATTTAGCTCAAAAACCAACAAATACGTATAAATATGCGCTTCCGCATTATGCTGTTAACTTTACATTTTTCTTAGTCCAACGATACCCTTACATTTGATTCAAAACGCCACAAATACAAATAACCATTGGGTGAATGAATCACGGTTAAACACGGCACGTAAGCTTGCAAAACCGTGGGCAATGCACCTGTGTCAATGAGTTGAAGCGTTCACGTGATGACCACGTGTGTGACGCAATGGCTACCGACGGCCACAACGGGTGGAATGACAGCGAAGAAATGTACATGAAATGGATAAAAAATGCAGGAAATATTTGACAACGCACAGGAAATCTCCTGTGGTGTATAGCCGGCCTAGAATATTACTACCCAGTCTTTTAGTGTGGGGATTCGTAAGGAGCACCTAAGGGCAACCTTTTTACAGCAGTGTTCCCCTGTCTACCAAGGTTCGGAAGGGAGTTACTCTTGAGAAGAATCGGCAAGAAACTCGGCAGTTATGGTAAATGCCATAGTTACTAGTCACCAACCCGCCTGCTCAGTGTTGGGCAACCTGGGCATAATGGGCAGGTACCTGAGTACCTGCCCATTATGCCCAATCAATAGGCCTCAATCGATCGCGGGGCCTCATGGCCCCACACCAGGTTCTGGGGGCCCCAAGTTTACCAAACAAGAGGTTTAAAGGCCCTTGTGCCCAGGGCCCCTAATAGTTGGCAGACCGCCCTGCCTATGTCCACTGAACTGCGTGGAACTCGCGACTTCATCTGGGCAATATGTATAAAATAACACATCACACTATCCATTTCCATTGTAAAATGCCACTCGCGAGTTTCAATTGCAGTTCACAAATAAACCAACACTACATTGCGGAAAAACTTAATAATTGTTTTAATAGCTGATACAATAACTTAACGTTCATTACGGGGCAAGGGTCACCACCGCTGCAAACTAGTCATCTTTCTAATTATAGTTATAGAAACAAGCTTAATCGCTACAATAATGTTTGCACGTGTTTCGTTCGCACGTTTGCAAATTCTAAAAGAAATTGAAGTCCAGTTCCTGATTTTATTTGACTGTGATAACCAGATATGCTACTAGACGTAGGGTTTAATGTTTTATGTACAATTATTCAATTTTTACGTAATACATACATAGCGCTTAAAATAAAACAAAAGGAAACTAAGGGAATAGTAAATGTAAGTTCATCTCAACCAACATCGTTTAGTTAGATAATAGCCTATAGATATAAAGTATAGATACAAAGTGTAAAGAAAACTAAAGAAAAGATTCGTCTACAAAGATCCAGGGGTCTTCTTCGATCTCATAATAAGAGTACATTAGCAAAATGAGGATAGTTCAATGGCTTCGAAATTACGAGATCACATTTGCCATTCCATTGAAAGATCTCAGTGAATTGGTTACTCAGGAAGGTTAGAATCTTGATTATCGTCTATAAAAAATATACAAATACGTACGATTAAAACGGCTTAACTGTGTCCCCTTCAATGTTTAATCAATTATAATTTGTAGAATCAATTAAAATACGAACGAAAATTATGGCTATCATATGCCATGACTGCGGCTTACTACTTATATTATTTTCTATACTATGCCTCGTCATAACGTTCCTTCGAGCTATCAAATGGTCGGTGACTCTACAAACCAACTGTCAATTGTGACACCGCTAATGGTAGGGCATACCGTACGCAACTTTACTTCGGCAATGTCATTAGGTTTTGTACTAAGGTAAATAACTACATGCTTATTTTGAGGAGGATTACAATGTGGACATAGCGGCATTACAAGAGGTGAGGTGGCCTGGTTCAGGCGAATGTGATGTGGAGGACGGTGCCACCCTGTTTTACATCGGGAACGACAGTGGAAATCACACTCATGGTACAGGATTCATTGTTTCCAAACCATTTCTCAACAAGATAATTAAATTTGACCCAATATCTGAGCGATTGAGTGTTCTTCGCGTCCGAGGAAAGTTTGCTAACATCTCACTTGTGAACGTATATGCCCCAACTGAGGGAGATGATGACGATGTAAAAGATGACTTCTACGACCAACTTGAATCAGTGTACGATCGTCTGCCCAACTATGATATTAAGGTTGTACTCGGGGACGCAAACGCAAAGATTGGACGCGAGGATGCTTTTGTCCCAACTATTGGAAAACACAGCAAACACGACCATTCCAATGATAATGGCCAAAGGCTCATAAGTTTTGCCTCCGCTAAGAACCTTGTCATCGGAAGCACTATGTTTCCTCATAAGGATATTCACAAAGGAACCTGGCGATCACCCGACGGACACACTGTCAATCAAATCGATCACGTGCTAATAGACTCTAGACACAGGACAACCATTCAAGATATTCGATCATACAGAGGTGCCGATTGTGATACTGACCATTATTTGTTAGGAATAAAACTTAGATTTAAAATTCAGTCAGTCATAAAATTTCATAAAACACCAACACCACAAATAAATACAGAAGCACTGAAAGACAGACCTATCAGAGATAACTTTACGTTGGAACTACGCAATAGCTTTCGAGAGTTAGAGGTGGATAACATAGAGCACTCCTGGGAAAATATCAAAACTATTATGAGAGAAACAGCAGTCAGGGTATTGGGAACAAAGAAGAAGAACAAACGTAGAAAATGGTGGAATAGTGAATGTGAAAAGGCTGTAGAGGAAAGAAGGAAATACAAAATATTATCAGAGCAGGATAGCAGACACACAGAAGAATATTTAGAGTCAAGGAAGAAAGCAAAACAGGTCATAAGGGAAAGCAAGAGACAGCACTTAGATAATTTAGTTAAGAACATGGAGTCCCTAATCAAAACTAATGAGTCCCGCAAGTTCTATCAGGAACTAAGATCACAGAAGAAAGCCTACCAACCTACTTCCCAAATCATGGAGGACGCTAATGGCAATCTTGTTTCTGATATTGAACGACTAAAGTCCATCTGGCGGGACTACTTTCAGGGGCTGCTGAATTGCCCAGCTCCCGAAAACACCATAGACCAGCCGACGGCCGACAATGATACGGAAATTGAACCACCTTCTTTTGAGGAAGTCTACATGGCCATCATGAAATTAAAGAACAACAAGGCTCCAGGTATTGATGGTCTGCCGTCGGAGTTGTGGAAATGTGGTGGGGGAGCGGTGCACGACAAACTATATGAGCTTATCCGAAAGATCTGGGATAAAGAAAGGCAACCCAATGAATGGAACGTGGGAGTTATCTGTCCTCTACACAAAAAGGGGTGCAAGAAGAAGTGCACAAATTATCGCGGAATCGCCTTGTTGCCCACAGCGTATAAGGTCCTATCATATGTGTTGCTGAAGAGGTTGGAACCCTTCTCTGAGCAAATTCTCAGCGACTACCAAGGAGGGTTCCGACGAAACCGAAGCACTACTGACCAAATTTTCCTCCTCAAACAACTCATGGAGAAGAAGTGGGAATACGCCCAAAGCATTCACGCACTATTTGTCGACTTCAAAAAAGCCTACGACTCCATAGACCGGAACGCGCTTTACTCCATCCTCCGTAGTTTTAAGATCCCGAACAAATTGGTTTCCTTGATAGAGATGGCCACTAGAGAGAGCAGGATGAGAGTGAAGGTAGCTGGTGAACTTTCGGACGAGTTCGCGGTTGATACCGGTTTAAAACAAGGGGATGCCCTGTCACCTATGCTTTTCAATATAGTGCTGGAATTTGTGCTCCGGAAAGTATTGGCACTAGAATCGGGGCTGCAACTTAATGGGCAGCACAAGGTGATAGGGTACGCAGATGACCTTGTCTTGTTAGGGGAAGACCGCGAACAAGTGGTAATGGCAGCGAAAGTTCTAGAAGAAGAGGCAAAGGCTGTAGGACTCGGGATCAGCCACGAAAAAACAGAGTATCTCCACATGAAACGCCGCAAAAATACCCGCGCTAAAAGAGAAGACCTGCATGTTGGAGATACTAAGTATACTGGAGTGGCAAAGTTTAAATATCTGGGCTGCATTATTACGGACACGAACACAAGAGCAGAGGACATCGACGTCCGAATTCAAAACGCTCTGCGTTGTAGTGCAGCCTTACACAAGGTTTTGGTGTCCAAGCTTCTGAGCAGGCAGACGAAAGTCCGCATTTATAAGACCGTCATCAGGCCTATTCTCATGTACGGCTGTGAGGCTTGGACACTAACACTCAAAGAGGAGGAGAAACTTTTGGTGGCGGAAAGAAAAATCCTCCGTAAGATCTTGGGCCCAATGCAAAGGGAGGATGGAAGCTGGAGAGTCCGCAAGAACGCGGAGATAGAGGAACTAGTGGCCGAACCAAACATCCTCGGAGAGACCAAAGCCCACCGGCTCCGATGGCTCGGTCACTTGGTCAGAATGGGTGAGGATCGGGGAGTTTTGAAAGCATATCTTGGGCGACAGAGTGGAAAACGTCCAGTCGGTCGCCCCAGATATCGCTGGAAGGACATGGTGGAGGCTGACTTGCGTGAGCTCGGGGTTGAGGACTGGTTGGAGATGGTGCAAGAGAGAGACCGGTGGAAGTCTCTCGTTTCGGAGGCCAAGACACACTTTGGGTCGTTGAGCCATAATAGTTAGTTAGTTATTTTGAGGAGGCATTTGTTTAAGCTAGGTTTTGTACTGAGGTATGTAAATACCTATAAAATATGCTTGCTTTGAGGAGGCATTTGTTTAAGCTTATGTACTCGCAAAGAATATGCAATTGTAAAATAACTCAAGAGTTTTCTCGCGTAAAAAGAGGGCATCGAAACTTCGTACTTAAAACACGTGGATGTTAAATAAACCGCAAGTTTACCTATTAAAAGATAATTAGGTTATTTTTATTACTTACTTTCTCAAAATTAACCTCCTAATAGTTTTTTCTGATAGGTATACTTTTGCGGTCAAGAAAACACAACATAACATAAACAACACGAGTCGTACGTAATGGTATTTAAGTACTTTCGTTTGTTAAATTTTAATATGTATTAGATACTTCTAGGGTTTAAAGACGCAAGATAAAATTATTAGTTTAGAAGAGTACTTTGTTCTAGAAGATTCTATCAACAGTAGTTGTAATGCACACAATTATAACATCAATCATTCGTTTCATACATTACATCAACCTATCATTTACGCTTAACTTGAAGCAACTAGCATAGAACAAACTTGTATATGCATGTATTCTCCTTACGATAGCGGAAGACTTGCACAACTGCAGTTCCGATCGTGTTGCACTTGAGTTGCACTCATTTAAAACTACTATTAACAAAGCATTCTCTATTTGGGGCGTTAAAATACTGCATACGTAATGTAATTGAGGAGTATTACGCATCGTCGGAAAACTTGCATAAATACGCTAAATATGGTAGTGTATAAAATATTTTAGAGATAACAAATAACTGAGAATAAAACCTTTGGCTCGTTGTTAAATGTCACTGATCTTGTGAAGGAATTTTGTATATTGAGGAAAATAGTTTTTCGGAACGTCTTGTTAGGTATATCTTATGTCGTCTTTAACATTCAAGATTTTTAATTGAATGTAAAAAAGAATATTTTACAAGTAAAAGAAGCAAATAAGTTAATCAAATAGCTGAATAAATTATTTCAGTTCATTTCATTCATTATCTCAAATACAATGAATTTGCAAAAACTTGCATTACTTATTCCCAGATCTATTTCTTGGGATGAAATTTAAGTCTTATCCTGCAGTGTCAGCCACATATGGCTAAACTAGCGTTCGCCCGCGACTCCGTCCGCGTGGATTTCGATTTCCAATATCCTATGTGTTATTCTGATGTATAAGCTATATTGTGGTAAAGTTTCATTAAAATCCATTCAGTAGTTTTTTCGTGAAAGAGTAACAAACATCCATACATTCAAACTTTCGCCTTTATAATAGTAGTAGGATACCAACAATGGACACATATAGAGAGGTATTATATGTGTTAAGATCACTACAAAATTTTATGAATGAATCTGCTTATAAAGCGATTTTCCCATGGTTTCGAGTTTCAATCTGTCTGTGGATCGAATTCTACGAAGAAGGTCGCGTGCGCAGCTAATAGTAAACAATCGTTAGTAAACACGATTGTTCTACATAGGCATCAGCGAATACCAGATATGCACACAAACATATGTAGTAAATAGTTGGTTGCAAACAAACAAGCGGGTCACGTGATGGTAAGTGACCACCGCTGCCCATGGACATCAACAACCGCACAAGGGTCGCAGATGCCTGCCTTTTAACCCCATACGCTCCCCAACTGAGCTTTGGCGACCTTACTCGCCAGCAGAACAAATTTTGGACCCAATTTTCAACCTATAAGTCCTTGGTTTGATTTTCACTTTCAAGGGCGCCAAATAGTTATCCAATATCAAAACTAAGGTACCATAAACTTCAACATAGACATATAGACATGGACCGAAAATGAACGACGTCAACTCAATCGTTGTTTTTACCTCAACACTTATTGACTTAAGAGTTTTTTTAATTGTTTTTAAACCTTGACGAATCCATTTATGCCGGTCGTTATTACCTATTTGGAAAATACGTCTCTATACAAACTTTTGTCAAATATTTTAATGTCGTATGCAATACAAATACTCTTGAATGGTTATGTTAACAAAGGTAGGTTGAATGAGCTTGACAAGATTTCAGTTTCCTTGCATCAAATAGTATTTTTCTAAATACTCATGTACTTGCAGATAAGTTTCTTGCATCTAGCGGAGTGGCTGCAACGGCTCGAAAACATTATACACTACATAAATAAGTGCGCAAGCACAGGTGCACTCTCTTTTCTATAACTCTCATACTTTGGTGGGACAGCAATCTGACACGACCGTAGAGAGATCAGTCGCAGGACCAACGGCTAAACGTGCCTTCTCGAGATTATTTTTTTCGGTCACTTATCCGATGAGCCTTTGCGAACGTTGCTTAACATTATCAGGCCGAGCGCGCTAACCACTGCATCTTTGAGGACTCTTATTATCGTAAGCCAAGACTCAATTTGACTCGCCGCACCAACCTGGTAAGTAAGGTAATAGAATAGGACAGTAAAACCTAGCGCATGCATTTACTATCTATGAAACAGCTAATAACATGGGAGGAAATATCGTTTTCCATTACCGCCGCGAGCAAGTCTTGAGTGAAACCTCCACTTTCCGAAGCCAAGCAAGTGTTTGATCATTTCTACTAGAAACTACTAGAAAGTGGGCAACTACTATTTAGTTTCAACATGAGCAAACAATATTATTTGACATCTCGTTAATAACTAGCTGGCTAGAGGCAATCGTAGGTAGAGTCGTCTTTTCTCCTTACCTTAACCTAGAAGGGAAGTAAATAGGATACATATATAACTGATGGCAAGGTATTATCAAAAGCATTACTAACTTCAAGGAAAATATAACAAAGAAAGTCAAGTCTCTGAATTGATGGTTTCTTCTGGCTAGCAGTAGAACATGGTTTGCGTTTTATTGATTTTGTGAGTTAAAGGAACGGATACCCTATGTTTTCTCAATATTTATCAAATTGCACCTGTTAATGTCATGTAGCGAAGACAGCACCAGAATCTACTGAGATTTGACAAAAAAAAAAATTCGTACACGGGTAAAACGTAATTGTTAGCATTTGTAAAGCTAAACAGTCCAAAAATACAATTAGGTATAGCCCTTTGCAAAATATGGCCTTCTCGCAAAAATTACCATGATAGTAATTTTCTGATCATTATCTATGGAAGAACGTGCTCCCTCGAAGGTTACTCACACAAGGTCTAGATGAGATCAGTTACCAAATGTATGTCAGTATAACCACCGTTGTATCTCATAGTCTACTTTTCAAACCTCAATTCTATTTCCATTAAATAAGGCTTATAATTCAACATTTATTTTAACCATCAAATCATGAATCTAATATTACAAGTGTCATTGTCAAGTGCTTATGTTAGTAGCGCAAGAAGGCACTTCAATTTCGTTGCGAAAACATGAATATGTTAATTTAATATGAAACCGTTAGCCATATGAATGTAATAGTCATACAAGCAATCAACTTTTACGCATGAAACTGTCAGTCAAAACCATCGTTTTACTAGCGGTGTTGTGCAGTTATGCTTGGATTAATAACGGATTCAGCAAGTCCGGTGAAGCATTTGCAATAACATCCGAAACATTTAAAGTGAACAATAAGACACGCCCTCAGTATTTAACAGGCATATACTATCCTTTATATCCTTTTATTACTAGTACTTGCCTCCATGGCAAAGATACTATGAAATAAACACTTGAACGTAAAATTATGTGATCCATGGGATTAACTATTTAACCATTGATCCATGGGATTTGTCATTAGGTTTCGGTTTAGGTTAACCGGGGAGTTTTCCGCACTTACCCTTTAAGGTGGGCTATTGCGCGTGATGAGGGATTTAGACCACAGAAATGTGTATCTGTTTTGAGATTTGGACAAATACCTCAAAGAAGATTGCTTAGTAAAGTAACAGGGACTCGAGATTCCATTTTTTGACCACATCCATGTCAAGTGCTGTGTGAAAATACTCGGCTGTCGCCTTCTTAATATAATGTCTAGTGTCATCGTAATGTGTCCGTATTTTATTTACTCATTTATCCTACTACTATTATAAAGGCGAAAGTTTGTAAGTATGGATGTATGGATGTTTGTTACTCTTTCACGTAAAAACTACTGAATGGATTTGAATGAAACTTTACCACAATATAGCTTATACATCAGAATAACACAGGATATTGGAAATCGAAATCCATGCGGACGGAGTCGCGGGCGGCCGCTAGTTGCACATAAATTAGGTTTGAAACGATTTTAATCACTTAATCAGTCAATCGGGGATTAAGTCATGCAAAAAATTTATTATCATAATGAAACAAGCATATGGTTTTAATTTTGTTTTGATTCAAACAAAGCTTGTTTAACAGTCTATTCGCAAGCATAGAGCTAAGTTCACACGTGTTCTCTTGTTATCAAAACAATCGCCGAACAATCAAGGCTTAACAATGGCTGAGGACTATTGCTTGCTATCAAAATGTCAAAATACAGCTGGGTATTTGTGGGAATTCAATTTCATCTTTGGATCATGGCCATGTTTTCGTAGTGCCGGTCTAGAAAAGCAATCCATAGCATACCATAGCATAGGGGGTGACCTGATGGTAAGAAATTAGAGCATTGGGCAGCGGTGCCCAATGCTCATGGACATCAACAAACGTCGTACAAGGGTCGCCGACTTTAAAAATCCGATACCTTCCTTGACTGAGCTCTGGCGACCTTACTCACCAGCAGAAACATAGCAGAGCAGTCACAAAGTGCTACTTCACTGTGCTCTTCTGTAAGGTGGAGGTACTTCCAACAGACTAGTGGAAGTTCCACAAAGCTCTACCTCTCCTAAGATATGCTGTTGTAGAGTACTCGTAGGTAAATAGGTTGTTGCGGTATTCGTAACTCTATAGTTATGGAATGGAAAACTCCATGTGGGACAGTTAAACAACACTGGAGGTATAGACCTTGACCCAATGGTGGGTTTTTCTATTTTAGGATATTGAGATCTCAAGGCTCTCGTGTGTACGTAACACACCAAACTATGAATACGTTCTAAGAATAAGCGTTAGGTACCTTGACTATTATGGGACAAAGCGGTTGGAAAAAATAAGGAGCGTTGCTTGTCGGCTTTTCGTGTAATTATGAAGCAATAGTACACGCAGCGTGAAGTGCGATTACATGCTATTAGGTGTAAGGAACTGTGCCAAATACCGTTCGTCTTGGACCATCTGGATGCATGTCCAAGTTTTCCCATAACAATATCTATTCTATTCGTCGGGTCAGGTCAAGTCGAGTCTCGGTAGATTATTGGTTAGTGCACTCGTCCGGATTTCGAGAGGTGCTGGTTCAAATACAGTCTGATACCCGAGACTACATAGAATTATTCATACTTAGAATATAGTTATTTGCTTAGGAAAATAATCATAGAAATTCAAACTAGAAATTAATAATTACCTACCAACATCACATAAACCTCTGACACAGAGAGATTGTCTTTCATTACGGTCTTCCGTGTTATTGAGATGTACTCAAATAGATACATAATAAACAGTGAGAACAGTACAAAAATACATGTCCATACACAAATGTTTGTCCTTTGAAACCTAAAAAGTTGGTTATTATCTCTACCTCGACATAATATGATTATAGCTACCCCGCCTCTTTTGGTACCTAATATTATACTTTATTGAGGTGGCAACACCAGTTTTTGATCTATTGCTTTATTAATTTAAAGCTCACGTGCAAAATACGCTCACTGCTCAAAAACTAAAAAGTTATTTAGTTAATGACTTTTTGGCAGATAAAGATAATATATGTATGCTTTTTGGCCTCCAAATAACTTGATATCTTTTATCATTGTTAAAAGTAAAAAGATTGCGGAATACAGGATCAACGGATGTACACAATTTTCTTAGCACATAACACGCAGTTTAATGGTGTAGAAATTAACATAACATCGTCCGCTTGAAACTTCATGTCATTCGGGGATCACGACCTCTGAGTTTGATGCAGGAAATTGAGCAGGAAACACATATGTACAAGATATATTGATGAGAGTTAAATGTAGAAGGAATGTCCACTGAACGGTTCCGTCGTCGGTCGATACCTCGGCAACCGAAAACGAGAGATATTCTATATTCATCCAACGTTCATACGAGTTGTACTTTATTATTAACTAGCGGCCCGCCCAGGCTTCGCCCGTGGTACTTGTCCACTATTTATACATAAAAACCTTCCTCATGAGTTACATTATCTATTAAAAAAAACCGCATCAAAATCCGTTGCGTTGTTTTAAAGATTTAAGCGTTCATAGGGACAACATGACAGAAAAAGCGACTTTGTTTTATACTATGTAGTGAAGACCTCTATGAACTTTTATTTATTAGTAAGAGTATTTCAGAATTATGTGCTGCAGGGCAGAGGCCTCTATCATTTATTGAAATCATTTATTTGTTTCGATAATGGGTCATGATTTAATCAACGCACTTGTCAAGCCAAATGCGGAATGGTTCTCACAAACCAGAGCTGTAAGCGGATACCACACACTTTAATCGACTTGGGAATCGAACCCAGGACCTCAATCGCGGTCCAGTACTTCACCACTTGACCGACGAGCCGTATTGAGCAAACATGACGAAAAACATAACTACACACAATTAATACGGCATTACCAATTAGCAAATTGAATGATGGAAGGTAACATCCGCTACAAGCCATGTGTGACAAATAACCCCCCACGGAAACCATGGCAAGACCCAGACCCGCCCCCACAAATTGTATGAAGACACGCGAGCTGTGGAAACCATACGTTCTGAATGTACGGGATTTACACATGGAATTATTGAACAGTCGACAACTCTAAAGGTTAGAATAGAATAGAATAGAATTTATTTTCGCAAGAACATGGTACATTCAAATGTGCCACATACAATTCATTATCATGTGTGTTTTTTTTCTTCATGTCTGCTCATATCTGGTTGAAGTCCTAAGACCTGCTTGGTGGTTGGTTTGGCAACTTCTTGACCATTAGACAAGAAGTTGCTAATTAGACCAAGAGGTCGCGGGTTCGATCCCCGCACAGGACAAACATTTTTGTGAGCATAAACATGTCTGTTTGTCTTATGCCCATAGTCGCCAAGCTAAGCGTCTGACTAGAATTGGTGACTGCAGTAAAGTGAACGATATAAAAACCCATTCGGCCATTTTCGACCATGGCGACCGATTTTACGATCAGCCAGGTACGCAGTTCGGTGGGAGAGCAATTTGAACCGACCGTAGAGAGTTCAGGCGCAGGACCAACTGCTTATAAAACACTGGTGAATGCTCTCCTGCCGACAGCCCCGGAATTATTAGTAGCTTCATACGACGCCCAAGGGAAGAAGTGGGGTTGTATTATTCTAGGCAAGCGCTACGTAGATAGGACTAATTCCCACGAGACGATATCCAAAGCAGCATAGTACCTAACTGTGTTGATGTCCTCACAACTAGTACCTACTCAATTAATCTGAGAAACTTAATTTATTTATCTGATATGAACGAGCGTTGCTAATAATCAACAACCAACTGATCGTTCATCGTGATTATGTGAAATTAAACACACACAATTGCGCTTTAGATCATAGCATATAGTAATTTAAATGTTGCTGCATAAATTCCTTATTGCAATTGGTACCCGGTAATTTAAAATTAATGAGCAATATATCATCTTACGTTGAAAACCAAGGTTGAAATCCTCAGATTGATAGCTATAGTAATCATTAACTTAAGTTATAAACGCTAGATTAATGTGATCTTTTCAACATTCGCATAATAAAATGTTACAGCGTCATAAATTTTATCTATAGACAAAATAGTTATTTTTTACTATTTCTTGCTTATAACATCGATGAGTTAAGTAATCGTAACGCAATGGAGGGAAACGTTTCATATCGATAATGTTACAGTGTAATTTCTTTAGTTGGCAACTAGCTGAAAATTATGAAAGAACTTATTGCAACTTGCGAGGCTGCGAGCAACGTTAGGAAACTAGGTATCACTTTTTATTTTTTATCTGTGCTGTAGGTATTTCAACGAGAGGAGAACGTTGCATTTCTTAAAACCACACGGCCTTGACGATTGCACTAGATGCAATTCACAAATTCGTCCCATACTTAATCGATCGGTTTGTTAAAATGCTAAATAATTGGAGGTACTTCAGATTAAGTTGAATATATGTGTAGAGTTGGCTATTTTATTGTCTGAGAGAGGTAGAGCTTAGTGGTACTTCCTCACAAAAGACCACAGTAAAGTAGACGATGTACTAATCTCTCCAATGTAGGAATCCCGTGATAAACCACAATGCATGGTCATCAAAAATGTTATTTAAAATCATACAAAATTGACAGGAATTAGCGCAAGAATTGTTATTTAAAAAGAAGAAATAAGTATCATTTATTATCTGAAATTACATGGTAGTAATTTTACAGCAATTATACCTTTCGTATTTCGGGAACGTGGATTTACTTGTTTTAGATGAAACAACTGGCTTGGTCAATACCGGTTTAGGATTCTGTGCGTAGCACTGGGCTAATCCTTTGACCTGAATAACTGACGTCTCTACGCTCAGCCAAAACCGAAACCACTGATCGTACAGAGGTGCAATTCACTAAGCACAAATGTTATAATCTCACGGCTGTGTCATCGGCGACAGTACTAAATTACTACCAAATTCCTACTACTGCCACCGATTACACAGCCGTGAGTTTATGACATTTACGCTTAGTGAATCGCACTTCAGATTTTTTTTGTCAGGAAAATGTATTTACTCATGTGGTGACGGGTTATGCAGGATTACGGGCCTCAGGAGATCCAACTATCAGTTAAAAACCGGATGGTGTCCCTCCGGGCCTTGAGGGAAACAGGCGGGTTGGCTTTACATACCTATATACCTACATAGGCTCAGTGCCCATAGCATTCACCGCGGAGGGTTGAGATAGACCTCACGTTACCACATAGGTATGTAGGTAGACATAATGCAATAAAATATATGATTACAGGTAGTATGACCTAAAATTTGTTGTCTGTTTTCTGAGTATTTTATAACGGAAGCATCGAAATCAAGTACCGAAGGTATTTTTTTTAATTCTAATTCAAAGTCGTCTAAAGTTATAAGGCAAACTTGTTTAATCTTAAACCCTTAAAAAATCATAAACTTTGTTAACAAAACTGATCGAACACCTGTGTTATTTCAAGCTGAAATCATAACATTTTATCAGTATCAGATTATCAGATTGACGGATCTACATCACTTCCAGGTTACCCATTTTCGAAGCGCTATTAATTTCGCTGTCAGCAGTTAACGTAAACCAAAAGGCAAACCGCGATACCGATGCCGCATTCCGCTTTGGCTGTAGGCCAATTTTTGATGGAAACTCTTTTTGGTCAGCTGACTTAATCGCCTTATAAATAATGATACCCTTCCGGCCGTTTTTCAGCCGTGGCGACCGATCTACAGATGCGACGAGGTACGCAGGATATATTATAGCGCACAAGTAAGTGCGCATGCACCGGTGCACTCCCTATTCCCTCATTCTTATAGTTCGGTGGGACAGCAATTTGACACGACCGTAGAGAGATCAGGCGCAAGACTAACGGCTTTGCCTATCGAACCACCTATACGATATTTTATTTATATTGTACGAAATGCTTGATTTAAAATCCTCTTTAAATATACTACAGATAAGACTGATAGTTAAATGAATAATGTAAGAAATTGCATAAAAAAGGTAAGCTAGGTTTTGAGCTCTTGTGTGCTCCTGCCAACTTGCCAACCTGAAAATTCAGGATTGTACTGCCAATTCTTAGAATACAGACCATTAATACCTTGAAATACCTAACATCAATTGTTTTAAATTTTAATTATTGAATGTAAGCATCCAACTAGTTTCCCAAATAAAAATATATTTATATTTAGGTAAGTACTTAATTATTTAGTAAAGGTAATAAATCTGCATATTATCAACAATAACATCCTGGACAATAAAATTACAAATTCTCTTCTGTAATAATACATTGCATAATATGTATTTATTGTACAAAAAAAATATTATTAAATACTTACCTACTTCATGCTGCTCGATTTAGAAGTTTATAGAAAAACTTGTGTATTTTAATAGGTAAGTAAAAAATTCCATATTTATAACTTACCTAGTAAAATACATTCAGAAAAACATGTAAATAAACCATAAGAAATATTAATAAGACAACAGAAACCTATCACCTTAAACATGACAATCCTTACTTAAGATTGGGTTATTCAATGTTTTTTACAACCAATAAAAACAACATGAACCAAAAAGAACTGTGTTGGTACTAGAACATGAGTTACCTCTTATTAAATTATAAATATTTATTAAATGTACATAATCTTAAATATATATTTTTTTTTAAATATGGCTACTACTCAAGGACCAAAACAAAAGGCAAAAAGAAGAAAGACCGAGTATCAAATATTTTTGATATTATTATACAATAAGAGTAACTAGTAAAAAAATAATATAATTACATCCTATATTTTACAACAGCATAACCTAACTGAAAAACTATGAGCAAAAATAAAATAAAATATAAATTACTTTATAACCTATGTTATTAATATTTGATACTAACTGGCCTAGAGACAGTCTATTTCAGCAGGTCATAATATAAGTAAACCAGATGCCAATCTGTTAGAAACAACATAAAGATACCTTTGTATTTAACTTGAGTAGTTATTACTCTTCTACTAACTATTCGAAGAAAATGTACCATTGGCAAAGCAAAGTACTTATCACTTTAATGAATCAATTAGAAGATTTTTACACTTAATAAAATACAAGCTATTCTAACTCATTAAGTAGGTATATTTTTATTTTTTAACATTCCTGTGATATGTTTTAACAAAGATTACTAATTATTATAATGATCATGATTCACAATAACATTCGGATCGCAAGTTAAAACAAAACTAAACTAAGACTTCTTATTAGAATCCAATAAAAATACAGATCAACGATACTTGCGTTTTAAACTAGAAGAATGAAGGTAAAACATGAAAAAAAACTTACCAAATGTCGAGGAAATTTCGATCAGCTGCTTTATTTATATTCCAACAAAATCCAGGATACAAGGATTATGAGAATATTCCACTACAATGTTCAGAACGCACACATTTCACAGTTCAGCAAAGTTATCACCGTTTATTTTTTCATAAATTGACAATACGCAATATTTTTCTGCGCCGATAGAACACAAACAATACCGCAGTGTTGTTCAATGCGGAAGAAGTTCCAGAAGTTCGTCTTGCCTCTCCTCTCCTTCGTAATGTTCGGTTCGTTCCGCTGACAAAGCACGGACCGCAAGTCAGTGCGACTGCGCGGATAAAAGCGCGCAAAATGCAAATAAACCAATCAAAACAAGGCTTTCCAATTTTGACGTTTGTAGCAGTATTGCCATCAGTAAAATAAAGTATTGATTAAGTACCAATGATACCAACGAATGAAACAATGTTTGCATTAGAATGCTTCACCACATTTTTGTTTTAATTATTTTTGAGTAAATAGTGGCAATTTAATTAACATCTTTTTAAATAGTACAATGAGGGTAGTAAAAAGTTAATTACTATCTTCGCAAACTTCGTAAGTAAAACTTAACTGTGTGGTACGGAACGTAGATCGAACATTAATGTTTTGATTTTATTTAATAATTTTAAATAAGATTTATGTATTTTTATTACCTGAAATTAAAGTATTTCCTATCTTATTTGTATTAATTCTAAGAATAAATATTTAAACTCATTTTAAATAAAAAGTTTATGACACAAAACTCAAATTCAAAATACGCGGGTTTCAGTTCTCACGCCCAGTTTGACGTCACACTACGGGGTTCGCAAATAATCCTTACCGCACCCTGTTTTCCTTCTTATAAAAAGTCACAAGTACTTGGTGTGAAAACATACATACACCTTATGGCGACCTTATAAAGCCTACATTGCCAAATCATTTTTTATAGTTTCAAAATCCGACATCAGATGTCGCTACACATTCAAACTAACACTAGCGCAGAGTAAACCAATCACGTTCCAGGAACTTTGACGCAATTTGCAAATGGCCGTGAAAAGGACCGAACTGAAGGGTGTATGAAAAGTTAATGGTGGATGATTTCGTGATAAAAACTTGTGATTAATTCTTTATTCAGTGTGGTGTCGTTGATAAGATACAAAATGTGCCAAAAAGTGAGAATCCAGTCTTAATGGTGGTATAGGAAACGCCTGATAACCGCTGGAGGGTCGATCTACGAGACATAGCTGGCAGAAGGGTAAAGTTCTAGTATAATTTTAGCTAGTTTAATCAATGTTAATGCTTATTCGTCGCATTTCCTTCTGTTTGTTGTATGTGTAATAGAATTGGATTGCATATTTGATGGTTTTAGGGCGCTAAGTCATGACTCGAAATGGGTGTATGCGCCTTTCGTCGCCGGCGGATAGGCGTTGCGTATTGAAAGGCATATTATAGCTGTAGGGTCTGTGATAGTTCATTACTGCTGCATCCTGATAATGCGGATTGCTTCTTAGAGTTGATATTAAGCCTGTGAAGTGACTTTAATTCCAAGGATTACGTTGAAAACTGGAATATTACAGCCAGTAGTTATAGGTATGTATGTACTCATGTAGTAGGCACAGCCCTGTTGCTAGTGAGAAGGACATCGATTCGCCTGTATTATCCGCTTTTTACCATTTATTAGCGTCCATGTGTGGTTATTTGGTCTATTTTTGACTAATATGTTCGGTAATACCTGATTTCGTTGTTTTCTGGGCGGCTATATCGTTCAGGTGCCACGAGATACTACTGATAATGCTAATTACGGCCATAATAATCGTGCTATCTAATTGTGCTTATGCATTGGTGCCCTACCTATTGCAAATGTGGTGATATTGTTTGTCCTAGCTGCAATGTGTTGGTAATAAATGTCCAGAAATAGAAACTATCTTCTGCACATGTGAATTAAACTACTTATAATTAGTAATTTATTCTTTCTTTCTTAAGTTTTTATCATTTGTAAGTTTGTGCAATGGTATTAAGCATTACACATATTGTTCCTTATTAAAACTTGTAACTATTTGTCTATTAGACAACATGTAATTTATCATTTGTTCCATTATATTATATTTTACTGACCAATGCAACAGTAAAGTATTCAAAATGGTCAGGTATTTCACATGGATTTCCCCTCATTGTGCTTTCTCATTCCTTGAATGAATCATTGTTTATTAAACAGCAATTTTAATTGATTCCGTATTCAATTATGGATGTTTTCTGTCAGACATCATCTTATGGAAGAAAAGTGGCTTTAAAATTGCAAATATTTTCAAAGAAATCTGTAGAATAGGACTGTTTAGGTTTTTAAACAAAATGCCCTAGATTCTTCTGTGTTATCATGATTTTGAGATGTTTTCACAGGTGAAATGCAAAGTATGCTTATTAATGTCACACTGCATGGCAAAGGCCTTTTCACACATTTGAATTCTTCTAAATTTCATAGTAATTTAGAAGGTTGTAAACATAATCTAGAATGATGTTTCTTGATTGAAAGTGATTTATGTCGTGGAATGCAATTAAGTCTTAGTATACTATGCTCCTAGTAGATATTAGAAGAATTTCTCCTCTTAGAGCAAATCATACTTATGTAAAAATAAATGTTGTGCTACGTTTCTATGAGTACCTACCTACCAGACAATAGATTGTTTGTTATTTCGATTTCCATGTCATAATTTACTGGTTGAGCCATATTTCATTAAAACAATAGACTATGATTAGTAAATTAGCTTCTTTAATACCTAAATTTTTTAGTGCAATATTGATTTGACAATCGCAAAACACAAAAACATATTTTTGTGATCATTATGCGGTAAATCCCACATAAAAAAGTCAATATCCTCATTGTTTATTTATTTTTGAATAATTTTAATATTCATAAGTTTCAATCTTCAGCTTTCTAACACTGACTTGAATGATTGTGTCCATAGCTCTACAGTGGGACCTTAAATAGCTGATACCTAGTTAATTGCTTTTGTCAAGAAAATTACATTAAAGAATTCCTTTAATATTGTTCATCAGAACATTTTCATTTTTCGTCAAATAACCCAAGCTGTCTGACTAAGAGGTAGGTATGATATCACTAGTTACCTTTGTTATTGATTCGTATTGAAACATAATGACAAATTCCCCTTCCTGCATGAAAAAACATCCTTATTGTGTATTCCAATGATGTTACAATAATTCATTTTGTGCTATTTATTGCATTTTGTAGTTAAACTGTTAAGTTGTTTAGTTTGTAGGCTTTAGTTAAAACTGTCATAGAACCTTCATCAAATAGTATTACACAGCCGTATGTATGCCTGTGTGGCTGACCTGCGTGAGCTCAGGGTTGAGAACTGGTCAGAGGTGGTGCAAGAGAGAGACCGGTGAAAGTCTCTTGTTTCGGAGGCCAAGAGACACTTTGGGTCGTTTAGCCATAAAAGTTAGTTTAGTTAGCCATATGTTTGTGTCATATTCCCACATTTTTCAAAGAAAACTAATGTTTTATTCTCTGCATGATCATGTTATGCTTAATACAACCCTGTGATACTGGCGTTTGTCATTATTCAAATGGTTTGCTTCAATTTACTTTAGCATGTCAATGTTTCATGTCTTGTTTATTCAAATAAGGAGTACACAACATGGTATTGTGTTGTTTTTGTTTAACAGAAAGAAAATCTGAAGCTGGTGTAGCTTTTATGTTTGTACAGCATTTGTAAGCATTTTAGGTTTGTACAGTGGTTAAAAAATTGACCAGCCATTTAAAGATTTGTTATTTTCACATAAATGCAAATATACTTTCTTCAACCAAGAGCTAATGCATCCAGTTTTCAATTCATTATTGTATTTTCTATTTAACTCAGACTAGTAAATTTGTGTTTAATAATAATTTCATCGGCATACTGTCAGTTTTGAAAGAGTGGCTACTGATGTGTTCTGGCTTTGTTTGTGTAACATGAAGTGTGAAAAGCGTCGAAAATTGACCAACAAACCGACACTGCTTGACATTGTAAATGTACATTTAGTCAACTCGTTTCATTTGCATAAAGTATGAAAGATTGCTAATCATTATGTTGACAGTAAGTAATTCCGTAACAATGAAATTAAAGGTTGACCGTGAATCACTGTTGAGAGATAACACAACAGTTTTGATATAGGAAAAACATTCTTATTATATTATGTAGGTAGTTGGGTTCAATACCTAACATGATAAATATAAAATATTCAAGTCAAATGCACTTTAACCTCATATGTTAAGACTTGAATATTTAGAGTATTAATCATTCTCGTAACTGATAGACTGACAATAAAAGTTGCATTTTTTGAGTACCTACCTAAATGTTATAAGTTTTCTCAACAATTAATGATCTCTAGTCTTACTTGTTTTGATTAATAAATAAATAAATAAATAAATAAAATAGTACTATATGTATTAAGAAATAATAATTAGTACCTTGAATTCAATGACATTTAGACTATTTATATAATTTCTATAGAAACAAAACATTACAAATTATTTTCAAAATTATGGTACCTAGGTACCTAGATCATAATATCACAAAAACAATGTGTGCTGTAAAAGATGTATAAAATGTCAAAGATAGAAATCAGCAAATCATCATTCATAATTTTCTAAGAATACCTGCCAAAATAAACATAAGTCGCGTTCTGGAGAACTCAGAGATATTTAGTGTGTATTTTTAATTATGGTGCCAAATGATAAATTGATATCAACAGATAGATAGAAATTGTCCTGCACTAATAAGCTTACGGGTTCTGAAATTAAAATTGGCCCCATTAAAATCTTCCAAATGTCACACTGCATATTGCAGTACCATTGTTGTTACAATATGTTTTTGTAACTACTGTCTTCCAGCAGGTATGCCAATGTGTGTTGCAGTAATTTCTATCCTTAAATAATAGTTATTGATTTCATATTAGTCTAATAATACAGGTATATTCATGAATTTATTTTCATCATCATCAGCCTATCGCAGTCCACTGCTGGACATATGCCTCTCCTAGGGCTCTCCACTCAGCCCGATCCTCGGCGACTTGTATCCAGCTTCTGCCAGCCATCTTGCGCAAATCGTCACTCCACCTGGCCTGAGGGTCCTACTCTACGTTTTTTGGGACTCTTGCTGAAACGCGGTATCCACGGAACGCGGAATTTATTAAATTTGATTTAAACTTAGCAATATAAAATAAATTGATTCTGTCTTCATCATGAGCCAAAAATATATTTTACCATCATAAAGGTGTTTGTGAAATTAAAATACACACCAAATATTTTTAATAAAAGTCAGTTATTTAGTTTTATTGTCTGAGGCCTTCGTAACAAAACTAATCAAAAAGTTATCATACAATCGCGACCCGATTGTTTTCCCCATTCTTTGACCTCTCGACCACGTGTGACGCCCGCCGAACCGATGTTATGGGAGAGGGACACGCCCACTTTGCTTGTTCCCAGACGGTCCGAAATTGATTTGAGTGATTACAAACTAAACAATAAAGCTTATGAAGAAAATGTTAAAATATTAATTGATACAAAAATATTTCAGCAATTTTTGCATAAAAAAAAACCTGATAAAGAATGATTTGAGAAAAGTAGATAGGTATTGTCGTTTTGCCATAATAGGAGTGACTTGTATTGTGGAATTTGTGGACCAACAATCGACTTTGATGCTTTAAGTTAGTTATTTTATTAATTTATCTTCTCAGTATGGCTCACGTAAATTTCTAAAATAAGGTAACCGCGTAATAATTGCCCTTCGATAGGACCAACTTAACAAATCCAATGCATCAGTAAGTTAGGTTTAAATTTTATGTAAGGTTTGCGATTGATTGCAGCCTAGGACGCGATAACCGCTCGTCGCCATAGCAGGTGCATTGCGTGCTAAAGAATGCATTGAATAGCGCATTGTACCAACTATGGGGCAGGTGCCAATGCTAAGTGGTAGGTACCTGAACCTTTACCGATGCAGAATAAATAATAATAAATGCCTCGGACTTACACACCAATTTGCCTTGACGTAAATTAGGGTCGAAGCTTGTATTACAGATGATAGGAAACGGATAGACTTAGACAAACGCACAAGATACTTTAATTAACATCAATGACTGGAGTACAAATGTCGATGTTCATCACACAAACATTTGCTTCTAGGGATTCGAAACCGAGGCCCTTGGTTTTGCAGCCAGGGTTTCTGAACACTAGACCCACGGGCCGGTCAAGTATTTTATTTATTAAAGTTATTCTGCAAAGGTTTAGTGTTTGATTTCATTATCACTTATCAGGACTTAATTATTATTAATGTAATTAATGTGAAACCGGATTTATTTTCTTCGATTAGTATGCAATCTTTTAATAATAAACCTTTGTAGTCGCCTGCATTATTATTTATGATTTAGTTATTGATAATTGTTCATATTCTTCAACATTGAAGTGTTCGTAAATTAAATCAATTAGTTCCACACTTTCTTTTCTAACCGCAATCGAAAACCGCGATACATTACCGGTGTAAGATTGTACAATTTACCGATTAGCACCGAATAGTCTTTATAAAAACGTTGATCCAGTTACATAGAGCACGTTACATTCTAACAAGTGCTGCAAACGGGTTGACCATGCCATCAATTCGCGGGCCGTTCGGAAACCAGTTGTCTGTTGTGCCGTTTTAGCGCTAGGGGGCGCTGAGTTGCGCTAATACCGTGTTTGGAAAGGACTCTGGTTGGCTGGTAGGGTTGACATGCTTGTCATTGTCAAACGTTCTGTCTGAGCGTTTTCCATTGTAAGTATTGACCGGTACATATGTCAATGCGCTTGCTGTTCGGTGGCGGTGATGTTGTTATTCTGGTGGTTCACCGCGAATGTGTGGGCTTGGAATCCAGTACCTATATTCAAAGAAAGGGTTCGATTAGAATAGAACGCACTCGTGCCGATAGGATATGAGATGTTTTCTATTGATTTATCTTTATTATCACTTTATTATATTGTAAACAGAGAGACGTGTTTAAAGTTTTTGCCATGGCTGTTTCTGTTACGCTGTTCTGCGGACATTGAAATGTCATGGTTGTTGCTTTTAGTGAAAATGTCCAAGCCTCAGTAACACATGTAATAAATGGCAGAGTGTGACAGGCCACTTAGCACTTTTGGTCAGTAATATTCCATTGCTAGCTTGTCACCAAAAAGTTGTGTCCTCAATTTTCGAGTCCATGTTAAAAGCTGCCCCGGAAGGTTTTTATGTTTGAAATATTCCCGGTTGCTTATTTTGGTTTTAAATTACCTACTGGGTTTATGTTCCAGTAATTAGTAAGAAGTTTTAAAGAATTTTACAGGAAACATTCGGTAGTAACCACATCATAAAGTTTCCGTCATTTTGTGCGTGAACCACCAAAATGTGCCAACTGACAACCCTGTCTTTATAGGTAATTTTATATTTCGCTGTGTGAGCGTCTGCCCATCGCATCTCAAACAAGCAAGCTAGAGGTTGTGAGCAATTAAACTGTTTGACTTGGGACATGGTTTCGACCCTCAGTGGAGCATATTAACACAAAGGTACTATTACACCGCAGGGCTTTTTGATAGTACACATTTTGTATATTGGGTGCTACAACTACATACATCGTGTAAAAATACGTAATGGCCTGCTTTGATCCTTCGTCCGATCTTCGTCGTTTCTTTAATTAAGTCGCATCAAATTGCTATCACAATTTACACCGGCTAACACCTAAATACGATAAGAAGTAGCATAGGTACGTACTTCACTCCTAAACACTTATCATTCCTTTTAATTTTAAACTTTAATATACCTGTAGGGTATTTTTTTGTCTTATGTATGACCTATGGTATGGCTAGATACCTGTATGTATACAGATATGACCTTTTGCTGTTTCCAATCTTTTCAATAGCTAAGTTTTGTTAGAAAAGAAGGAATGATGGTTGAATCCTGCCGCCTTTTCGAAGCAGACCATTTAAGTCTAAGAAGTCACATGCCAAATACATACTATTGTATTATGGAAGTACTCTTTATATAATTTTCCCATTTTTCTTAAATGAATATGTCAGAAATAGGTTTTGCAGACGTAACACTTCGGATTAGGAATACCTACGCTTATTCCTATTTCGGATCTAAGCTGGTATTTTAAGCTAAGCGGATATTTCCGACCTTATGCAGATATTTCTATTCTGTTTCCAGATATTATTATGTCACGAGTTTTTGAAATTTTGTCCAATATCATTGCCTATTATGTGTTATGTTCAGTGTCAGTATTTTTAGATGTTTACCTATTTGTAAGTTTAGGCTTTGTTTGCATAATTTACAAACAGTACCTGAACTTAACTTAATAAACTCAATGCCACATCCAGTTTCACACAGTTAACTCTGTGTTTTCTGTTTTTTGCCTGCTTATGTCGTCTGTGTGAGTTTGCTGTCATTTAGCGCGGTGATTGCACGTAACTTTTTATCAAACTACCTTTATTTTAAAACTATTTTTTTACGTTTAGTTAAATTTATTTTAGCACTGCATGTTAAATACTTAATAATTGTTATTGTGTACGCCTCTCATTGTTAACGTTGTATTGATAGTATGTAATGTAATTTCTCGCGTAAGTGAATCATGTATGTATTCTTGTGAGAAAATAAAGATCTTAAACCGGATTTTGTCATACTTACTATTGGTATAATGTGCTATCACAACGGATTGCAATATTATAGTGTGAAATATAGCCTGCTATATAGAGCTTGGATGCATGTGTTTTCCTCATGATGCTAAACAGAACTTTTGTAACCTCAACATGTTTAAATAGACCTGGAGTCAAGAACCCCTATTACAATTAGAACAAGTCATGCAATCTTTTTAACTACACCCCAAGCAAATTTCCTCGGGAAACCCTCAGATTAATCAACGCATTTTGCAGGTGGAAAATTCCATGGGAAATAGCACCTGTGGCGTGCGTTCATGCAATTTTAATTCTTATTATAGTACGTCCTGTAATTTAAAGTTGAAGATGGTTTCATTATTTAAGGTAAACAACCTAACATAAAGACTTGGTAGACAGTACTTTAATGGACTTTGACGTTTGACTCGAAGATCAGGTTCAGCAGAAAACCGTAGAAGAGACCTATGTCCATCAGTGGACTGCGATAGGTTGATGTTGATGACTTCTACGTTTTTAGGCGGCAGTGATCAGAGGTGGAATTCACTAAGCGCAAATGTCATAATCTCACGGTTGTATCAACGGCGACAGTACAAAATTAGTATTAAAAACCAACTGTCAACGATGATACAACCGTGAGATTATGACATTTACGCTTAGTGAATCGCCCCCCCCGAATCAACTTATTGGTTTGGCTTAGAAGTCATTTCGTACGAACGTGCAAAACTGCCCCATTCCAAGTTACTACTTACTGCTGTAAGTTACTACATATTTTAGTAGGCGAAGACAGTGTGAAGTGGATTAGAAAGAGGAGGAAAGCGGATCCTGGACTCCGAGCAGAGGGCTGAGGCAACGACCGGGAGGGCGCGCTAGGATGATGATGATGATTTTAGTATGCGTTTTTTACGGATTTAAACCTGACAAAAAAAAATACACCATTACTTTACACCTCTTATCCTGCTGATCATTCATTCTGTGCGTGTATTGTGTAGTAAGTAAATTCACTAGTGAGTCGTAACCTGTAATCAACGGGTTCAGACTCTCGTAAATATTTAGTAACGATCTCCCTGATGTGGCGAAAATGCCAATTTGCCGGAACCTGCCCGTTCGTTACAATTAAACATTCGCCTCGGACGGGAATCGCTGTTAACGTACGAAGTGACTGATTCTTTTATTATTTTCACCAACACGGGGTTTCTAAATATTTGTAAATATTGTAATATAAGTAAAGTATCAGCCTATTAACGTCCGACTGCAGGGCAAGGACCTACATAATTTGAAATCATCTGTCATCACCAAGTTGGATTTTGCTTCACCACCACCTTGTCAAATGCTGTTTGGAGATCACGAACCCGGGCTGTGTTCGGAAAAACGACACAAATTTTGTCCGACCCGGGAATCGAACCACGGCACAATAAATTTAAACAACTAGGCCATCGAAATACTATAATCATTACAATATTTCGATTGAAAAGTATATTTTTGCGTGTCGTTGCAAAAATATACTCTTCTCGTTTTAGTTTGAGGTTCCTCCACCTAAAGTCGTATATCTCACTATTAAGGATCGTGATCATTGTATAATGAAACACGCAACGCCTTTTTTGCCATTAGTAATGAAGACTTCTCCATTTTACACACTTACCGATTCGCAGTATACAGGTTTCTTTACGATGTTTTCCTTCACCGTATGCATTCGGCACATACATAATGCAGATGTGGAGACTGAGTGCTGTTGAGCTATTACATATTATATTAGTGGGGTTTATTACTAAGTTCAATAATTAGTTAAGTTAATTGTAACTTTTGACCCTGCGACAGAGGCCTTTGCCCTGCAGTGGGATATGCTAATAGGTTTTTCCTAGGAAACAGCCGGCTTTTATTGAAGTAGAATTACATGCCTTATACAATGCACTCTTGTTACGAACAATGGCTTCCCGCACGCGATGCCGCCGCAGGCTACACAACTGCTATTAGAGTTTAAAGAAACTACTTTTAATTTCCTATTATGGACCCTATTTCAAAGTGTTTAAAAACTAGTTTATTAACCTTTTTCAAGGAAGCTGAGGAAAATACTCGGCTTGTGTTTATTATGTAATAAGTCTGTTTTTGTGATCGTTGCCGAATTTTCATAACGTGTTGTTCACTTGAGAATAGTTTACGGGCTTATTATTCTGTTGGATGTTTTTGTAACAACTTGTCTTAATGCCCTCTGTGAGTAACGGCTGTGCTCCGAGAATTGAAGTTTCTAGCGTATGCCATAAAATAAGTCTCTGAAAAATAACAACTATTTCGCAGTGGAGATATTACTGCTTGATGCATTGAGCTTTCACAGAGTGTCAACTTAAAATTTAAGAGCCCCGTTCTTATCTTTGCACCTTCCTTGTCCCATATTAAGTAGTTCCTACCTTAATATTTCCGACAAGTTTGATGTCTGTTTCTCCAAGAGGTCTCGGGTTTGATCCCCTTACTGTGCAAACATTGTCTGCACGAACGAACATATCTGTCTTTTCTGACTTATTCATTGATTTGTTTGTATTTAAGTAGCTGTACGTAACTCCACTATTGGTTGACCACTACTGATTTCCGTAACACATGCGCATTAGCCTGTAAGTAGCACGATTCGGATCAATTTATGTGAATTTGTCAGATTTTTATTTATTTATTCGTCGATGGCGTTGAGTTATGACGAAGCAGATGGAATATTTAACATAAATCGAAATCGCTTACGCTTAATATGTCTGTTTTGATATCTCAGTTCGGTTCGCCTTTGTCGAGCGCAGTCCATGTTGTTACAAGTAATATATTGTCACGTCGCCGGTCGGTCGATGTTATTGTGAACGGTCGAAAGCGATTGTTTTACATGGCTGTTTCCCATTCGATGCTTCCGTACTTGTTGGTGAACCAAAGTACCGTGTATGTTTTGTATACTATCACTGAGTGTATTGCCAGAATCATTTTGTTTAACTAATCTAGCAAAATCCGTTTTTTTGTAACGGAATTAACATCACAATCAAATCAGTCTTGAAAAAAGCCTAAGGGAATTTAATATCCTATTGGTTTCCGTTATTGTCCGAAGATCAATGCACCACGACATTAGAAGATGTTATGTTAGAACTACATAGCAGCCGCCCGCGACTTGGTCCGCGTGGTTTTCACATCCCTTTTTTTCGCAATAAAAAGTAGCCTACATTCTTTCTCAGGGTCATCTAAAGATTATCTGTGCCTAATTTCATCAAAATCGGTTGGTTAAAGTAGGAAAGCGCAAAAGACAGACAGACAGAGTTACTTTCGCATTTATGGTATTAGTACGGATAAGAAAGAACTTCTGTAAAATACGCTTTTCGTTTTCCCATCATGTACCACTATAAGGGGCGGAACAGAAGCGCTTTACACACGATTGCATGGAAATGACTTCGCCCCAGCAGTGGATGCACTTGCCTATTGCTCGTTGATACCAGTTATAGGGCGCTGACTACGTTTAACAACATTTTTTGAACCTTACATGCTAGTAATAAGGTCCATACCTAACGAAAGGACATGGCCAATTCCTGCCTAGTGAAGTAGTGATGGCCACGAATGGCACAAAAGCACAAAATATATTAAATTAAAATATGAATTTTCATATATTTTACAATCTTGTAGAACTTGTCAGTATTTAAAAGAAATTAATTAGTAATTTAACTTCCGCTATACACTGCTTTTGAGAAAATGCGTTCCTTTCAACGTAAATACGGATAGTCTGCTCTTGTCCTCCATAGACACAATATAATATTGTATGAAAAACAGTGACATACAATAAAATATAGCTTCAAATATAAAAAATATTTGAAATTGTATCATTTAACGTATTATTTATCACCAACAAACAATTTTAAACATAGTATTTAATTATTTTTCCCAAAATGAATATTACTTTAAGCAGAAAGGAATGAATATTATTGTCATTATTTCGACAGTTATTGTCAAATATTTAAATCCGTTGCCATGGAAATAATTTGGAAATAATGAACAATGCGTGACAGAGTAAGCGTTAGCAAAATTACGATAAGAGAAAAAGAGACAACAGTTTTTTCACGGTACACCGTTGAGTAACCTTAGTAACCAATGTATCATGTCATCAATCAAAACAATGCTACAGTAAGGGATTGAAATGTTTTTTGCAATCTTTGTGTGTCTGTATAATTATAACCTCAAGTTCTTGGACTTTAGTTGTTAATGATATTGAATGTTCTGATAGTAACGAGTCTAATGCAGTACGACATGTTTGTGGGAAATGAATTTGGTGTCTAGGCAAACGTTCCATAGAATGTTGGCCATGTCTTTTAAACATTTATAGGGCTGGGTACAATAAGACAACATTCTGAATCTTACTGACTTGTAATAGGGTTTAAAACCAGTGAAATTGTGAAGATGTGCCCTATAAAGGGTGAACTTCTTTCTAACTGCAAACAAAACGGTTTGCAACGCGTGGTTTCATCATAGCGTATGGTGTGAGTTAAATTTGGCTGGTTTTGGTAACACCGTTGTGTAGGCAAGTGGATCATATCACTCCCTTCCGGCGTTTATCTTTACAACAGAACCTTTATCTTCACTACACAGTATAAAACAAAGTCGCTTTTTCTGTCATGTTGTATGTTGTATGTCCCTATGAACGCTTAAATCTTTAAAACTACGCCACGGATTTTGATGCGGTTTTTTAATAGATAGAGTAACTCATGAGGAAGGTTTTTATGTATAATATCATCCATTAAATAGTGAACAACTACCGCGGGCGAAGCCGGGGCGGGCCGCTAGTTATTACTAAGAGAGGGTTTATCTAGATGGAAAAACCACAAAACAAAAACTATCTATTTTGACATTGTTAATTCAAAAACCATTATTGGAAATTAAAATGCACCGTTGCTCGTTGCAATCAGAGTCAAAACATACTTATTTTTGTATTAATGAATGATAAATAAATACTTAATATCTGAACCAGAAATAAACTATTATCTTTGAGACCAGAAATACATTTTATATTAAGGTTTTAGGTTGGACATCAGGAACAGTAAAGAATCCAGCTGTTTTATAAAAAATATTGCATTTGGCTATTATCTCGCTTCTGGAGGGCATAGACAAGATCTAAGATAGAGCACGCTGCCCGATAGATGCTTGTTGACATTTGGCTTTAAGTCGGAGGTTGTCTATGAAATGAAGTCAACAAAGTACCCAACTTATTACTTATTGTAAATTATTATTATATTGTATAAAGAAATTAATGCACTGTGTATCAAAGTGATCAGTGCGAATGTTGTATTTTCGGACAGAATCATACAGACAAGAGTTTTGATCAGGCAGCTTAGCAAGTTACCTAACTTATTCCTCGCAATTTTCCTGTGCTTACTTTCTGCTATACATTCTATGGTATAGCTGTGGTTGCATTTCCCCTTCATTATTAAATCTGTCATATATTATTAATTCCACACTACGCATGCCCAAACGCAGTGTACTCTCGACTTATAAAGTATCGATCCTATGATCAGTCAGCGTCCATCCACATTTATGTAGGGGAAAAGGGAGAGAGAACAAATTGAAAGCAACGAAACAGCGGACGCAGGTTATTATTCGAACTAGGACAAATTCGAAGAAACACTGATAAGCAATAAACAGCCCTGTAGGTATTGTGTGTGTGTGGAATTAAGGCTATCCACACTGTGCCGTCTAAAAAGTAACGTATATAAACAAAGACATGGAATACGTGTTAGTTGATGGTAGTTTCTGTGGTTTAAGTAAAGGATGATGGTTATTATATAAAAGTGGTGGTGCCTTAAGAAAAAATAATCATTTGAAAATACATTATTAAAGGAACGTTTTTGTAATAGGAAGATTAAAGCTTAAATTCTAATTTTCTACTGATGATCCTGACTGCACTGAACGTATCGTACGAGGCAAATATCCCAACTAATATTATGAATGCGAAAGTAACTCTGTCTGTCTGTCATCGATTTTGATGAAATTTGGCACATATGTATAAACTTTAGGTCCTGGTAAGGAGCATAGGCTAATATATTGCAAAAAAGATCTTAAATCCACGCGGACGACGTCGCGGACAGCCGCTAGTATTTCAATATGTATTTGCAAAATCTGCACATTACCGTGTCAAAAGCCGCTCCTTGAAGATGACTAACACTGTTGTGTATAATAACCTTTAACATAGTTGACACGATGTTCCTTTGGGACTTGAGGATATTAGGCGATGAATACGCAATTTTGACACCATTAAAGATACACGACCTGCTCCCAGAGTTCGTTGACTTTTAACTTTGAATCCTAAAATTTTACATACGCAATGCGCCTGTCTATCCATAAAAGAGGTTGTTTCGTCAGTTGACCCCGGTCCTTGAATACAACGCGGTGTCAACCGAACAAGGAATCAATAAAATATTTCTGGTTAGAGAGGAGGTTATACGAGAGAACCGAAAAAGGTTGTTAACCGAATGACACCGCAGTGTCTATTGGCCAACTCGAAAAGAGCCCTTGTGCAGTTGACACCGCTGTGTATTCTGGAACCGGGGTGAACTGACTATCAATGCTGACAAAACAACCGACAGTCTGTTAATCGCAGGGAAAATAAGGAAACTAACCAGAGGCCATTGTTCCGCGGTAATTGTCGTGACGTCACAAGTGCGTAAAAGAGGCGAGATGACGAAGAGGCGAATCCATGTCCTCGAGATAAGACGTTGAGTTGTCCAGTCATTTGTATCGTTTGTATGGACTTGTTTACCGGCTAGCACGCGATGTTGTAAACGACGAGTTAAATGTGTTTCCAATCGTGTTTTAACAACCGTATGACGGTTGAGCAGAATTTTTATATGGTTAGTTCGTTGAAGAATACGTTGGTCCCGTCCCGACTAAATACTTACTGGATTTTTCTTGTTGCGAACTGCTTTCTTTGACTAAATATACCTATGGTTTTGTTGATAATAATAACTGTCCTTGTAAAATTGACTTGATATGATTACGTTTATTATCTTATCTTTAATGATTTCGGTCAGTTTGTAATGAGACAACTAATTTGTAATGAGTTAACTGAGTTTTACAGCGCTTCCAATATGCGTTTCGTTACTAGTCCATCCATATTCCACCACGTATGTTAAGTAAATGAAATATTTCACCGAATAAATATAGCGTGACCAGAGCTAATTTAATGTTAATTAAAGCAACCCACGACAGTGTTTCTGCAACAGAATAGATATCAATGCATAGAACATCCCCTATTTGAATATACGCAGGGGATAACTGTTCCATTTCATTATTTCAACACCCACGCTAGTTAACCTGCAGGTATAGTTACGGGAGTTGTTACATGGGTGCATTGTTTGTGGAAAATGCGATAAAAGCCTGTGATTTTATTTTCTACTCGTCTAGATGCTAATGCTTCTGGGCATAGCCTGTATTAGCTTTCTATTTTGGGTGACATACACTAGATTTTCATGATTGTTAAATGGTAGCAGCTAGTTTTACGTGTCATACTAAAATTATAAATGTGAGAATTTGTTTGTTTTAATGTTTGTCTGGCAATCACGCCTCAAATACTGAACGGAATTTGATGAAGTTTGGTGGCAGGGCATGGGCTGACTTAGGTTACTTCTTGATATCGCGGGTAAAGCCGCGATTAGTCTTGAATAACTCTATTTGTTTATATTTGCTATGTTATTTAAAACTATTGGCGTTTTAAAAATTATTGAAATAAAAACACGTCCGGTTAGGGATTTGGAATAAAAACAAGGGTCATTGTCCAACAGTGGATAACGGATTCAGTCAGTGAAAATGAAAAGGTACCGTGATGTAAACAACGCTTTTTACATACAATGGTGACGGCAAACTTTCTTTTTTCACGTGTCGCTAAAAATACAATAGGAATCGCCGAGGAAAAGCCGAGAACAGTGTTTGTTCACGATAAGACAACAGAAGAAACGATAGTGCCGAATGATAGCATTGATTTCATCAGAACTCCTTCGAACGAATTTGAAAGCGATTCATTCTATGGGTGGATATTAATATTCCTAATTGTTTTGTGGATATTATAGTTGTAATGACATCCTAGCCAAGTTTAGGCTACGGCGGCTTATCTCAAATGTATCGTAAAGATTAGGTCATTGATAAAGATAAAATGCAAGATCATTTAAATGGAAGCACAGGATCGCTTGCTTTCTCCACCCTTTGTTACTTGAATGGAGCAACAAACATGACCGATAACAGTTCAGGAGCAAGACCAACAGCTTACATTAAATCTCAGGCGCCAGCTATACTATGTCTAACTAAAAGATGCCAATAATGTTCCCGGTGTTTTTGGTATCTAAATAGGAAAGTAAACAATCAAAACCCCGAACCACGCTAATTTTTTTATTCTACTGTCAATATGACTTTCATGACCGGAAAATAAAAAGCAGCAAGGGCCTTAAGTTATGCTGACGGGTACTAAAGTAGTACTAAACGAAATATTATGTAAATTTAAAATACCAGTAGGTACTTATTCCGATGGCAGTGAAGGAATGAGAAGCGTGACGACCACGCGTATCAATGTTTACCAGAGACTACCACATCCTCTCCCATTCATAGGCAAATGATTTACCGGCGTGAAACCAAGAGAATTGACCGTGCGATTTAAAACGTGCGTGCCCGGTCGGCCATCATTACAGCCGACGAGTGTGCCAAACTTCGCAACTATTCTAATGAAGTTGTAAATTTGATTGTTTCCAGCGAACATTCGGAGGTGAAGTGTGTTTTCACTCGTAAAGTAATGTATGCGGTTATAGATATTGGACTTTTCCTCTTATTGACGGTTTTGGGTTATTTGCAGAATTATTTAAGAAGCTTTCATGCTTAGCTATCGTGCAGTTTCCTTAGGTGAGAAGTCAGTTACAGGATAACGATGAATGCATTCACTAAGGACTACTAATATCATACTTCATAGTAATATTCTAAATGAGAGTTTGTTTGTTTGGATATTTGTCCGTCAATCACGCTGTAACTTATGAACGATTTTTGATGAATTTTGTTATACAGAGTGGGTGTGGGCTGACTAAGATGATCTGATATTTTATATCCCGATTAAATACTCTCATTGATTATGCAAAAATTTTAATAACGCGAGCAAAGCCGTATCGTATAAAAACATAAGCATACCATAAAAAAATCAACGTGCAACTGCGTAGACACGTGTCGTTTTTCTTTATCTGGTTAAATTCAACCCATATTCTTACTTGAAATTAATAACGCTAACGTTTTTAGGGAATGAAATAAAACCGTTTAAAAATTAAAGCCTCGGGCGGATCAAACCTAAATTGCCAATGAACAAAGGTGGCACAAGAAACAGTATTTCATTACAAAGCTTATAACTTATTATTGACGGCGTATCGACGTTTGTAACAATAGTTTCAATGTCATCTGGAAAGCTACAATTGTGCGGATGAGGTATTTGCGGCGCTCTTAATAGAACTAGAAACTGAAATAGCAAAATCTATATTTCGATGGTCGCGCCGTTGTTTTTACACAGCTTCGATTGGGAGATGTTTACGCGGCCGACTTTCATTGGTTACTTGTAATGCAGGTATAACCTTCATGTGGTGGACTTAGTTGTTGGATTAGCTATGAGGTTTGGGCGGATCGTCGGATCTGGTAGTCTGGCTTGCGCAGGACAGCATAGTATAGGTAGTGGTATAGGTCAGGCGTCTACTACAGGACAGCACTAAGAGTATACTATGTACACAGACCAGCTATGCAATTTACTAAGCGACACTCATTCGATGCGCTCACGGCTGATATCACTGGGGTGTCAGCCTTATCGTTCGATGTTTTAGTATCGTGCAGCGTTGAAATTACAGAATACCAAAAAGTACTATCACCGATTACGCAGCCGATGCGACCAAGAATTTTAAGACATTTGTGCTTAGTGAATCGTACCTCGGTGCATGCTTCTTTTCTCAGAAGTTTTATTACAGATGAACTTACGAAATGAGTTTTGACGATAGAGTTAAAAGAGCTGGCAGCATCAATCCGGTCTACTTCGTCAAGTAGATACTGAACAAAACATGTGATGTCTTCTATTTATGTAACTCGCTAGTGTCTCAAACAGAGATACAAAAAGCGTCCAAGTTCTCCCAAAATTCCCACCAAATAAATATGTTTTTTCTTCGTATTTTTTTGTATGTATACCCTTATCTTATTACTATGTTTTGCCCACAGGTCGGTGCGTGGCGTAGGAAGCGGACGCGGCGCGAGGCGGTCCCCATCAGGCGGTTAGGTCTTCACCAGGAGTTGTGCTCTCACACGGCACCATGAACGAATTGGACAGCCTGCGCCAAGAGGCGGAGACGTTAAAGAATGCTATTCGAGTGAGTAATCTTAGCTTAAGAAATGCAGGGCGGAATGAGCAGCTTATGAAACTATTACAAGACATAGGTATTATGTTTACGGTCCGTCACATAAGGCAGGACCAGACCCGTCTTTTCCTTTGGGCACAATAGGCTATTGAGGCGCCTAGACCAGGTTATGGGGTCCCCACGTTTACCACGTTTAACAATAGGTTTAAAGGCCCTAATCCCCCGATCTTACGATCAACAAGGTACGCATGCTATATTATATGGCACAAGTGAGGACGCAAGCACAGACGTAAGATCGTAGAGAGATCTGACGCAGGACCAACGGCTTAACGTACCTTCCGAAGCACGGAGGTGTTCGAGAATAAATTTTTCTGTTACATATACAATGACTGGCCTCTGTGAAAGTCCCCAACTTTGCAATAGCAGGCCGACCGCGCTTACCACTGCCCATCGAGCTCCTCATAAGCGGATCTATAGATGCCCTCTAGAGACGACACATAGTAGGTAATGTCACACAAAAGAGGGTGACAAGCTTCATTAACTCAGTGATGCCGCGGTTACTTGTTTTGTGAGCTTTAAGAACTTTTTTGTGATTGTAATGTACGAAAATTAGGTGCTCGTACTCAAGTTGCAATTGCACTCACATAAATTGCATACAAATTAGTCTAACACATTAATTAGTCTTTGATGAAGTATGTGAACCTTCTGAGGTTAAGTAGAGCTGATAATGTTATCAGAAACATTCGTCACGAGATTCATCGGTTATGGCAAATTCCTACCGGTTGAAATAGAAACTACGTGTTATCTATCACATTTCCTGTCTTTTTTAAGCAACATAACTCGAATGACATTTCTACAATTTTTTCAAATGTGCAATACTCTGTAGATTTTTTGCCACTACATTTTTATGTGCATTATGCACATTATGACTTAACCCACAATATTTTAGTCCCCCTAAAATATTGTGGGTTAAGTCATTAGCATATTTAATAGCATTAAGCGTGAAAACAGGCAATTGATTCCAATTCCTAATCCGTATAAGTGGTAGCACATTTATGCTAGGAAGTTTCCGGAAAAATACTGCTTTCACCAACCCTCCTACTCCGCTTTGTGCTGCTTGGAGCTGTGAACCGCAACTGGATGAGCTCAGTTGGGAAGGGTATGGGTCTTTTAAAGGCCGGCTGCGCATCTGCGACCCTTGTACGGTTATTGATGTCCATGGGCAGTGGTGATCACTTACCATCAGGTGATCCAACAACCAACAAGTTCCTCAATTTGCCTTCTTTTTTTTCGCATTAATGTCATCTGCTCAACAAGGATTCCTAGGCTCGTATTAGGTAATAAAACACTCTCAACTCTGAGATCGATCTTGAGAGGGAACTTGAGATGCTATACACATATTGAACAGCTCTCAAGATCCATCTCAGATTTGAGAGCGATTTATTAATACGAGCCCTCAAGTTATAGTTATAAGTAGTATACATATACTACATAATTAATGTCGAGTTAAGTCCCGTTAAATAATACTGAAGCCCTCAAGTTGTCTTCAACTTACCCAGTTGTAAACGCGTCTGTGGTCATTGCAGGATGCTCGCAAGGCGGCATGCGACACGTCGCTGGCGCAGGCGACGGCGAACCTCGAGCCGATCGGGCGCATCCAGATGCGCACGCGGCGCACTCTGCGCGGACATCTCGCGAAGATCTACGCGATGCACTGGGGAAGTGATTCCAGGTGAGATGTGATGTGGCTCTACAACTCGGCGGAGAGGGAGTTGTTGAAACAGTCTCCGAGTTCAATTAACCTTATGTGTGTTTTGGAATAAGGGTAGGAACACACTACACGGATAAAACGCGACCGAAGTTCGGCGCGACTACGCCTGCAATGTATTGTAAATAGAAGATGACACACTATGCCGAAATAACGTCGCGTAATTTTGTAAAGATAAAACATTGCTGCCGAACTTCGGGCGCGTAATTTTGGCATAGTGTGTACCTACACTAAAGGTCATGTTGTTTTCTTAAGTACGAGTAAGCTTTAACGTTAATGATTCTCTTGATTGTGGATGTCTGTAATTATTTAGTCTAAAGAACATAGACTTTTTACTGTGCTGTGTAATCCCGTCCTATAATACTACTATCCTTTTCGGCTTGTACACGTAAGAAACGAAAAAGGGCCATCCTCTGTATTGTTGCAACCAACTAGTTTTGAGCATATCCCCCATCAGGGGCCATCCATAAAGTACGTCACAGTCCCCGTCCTTGTCACAGGTGGTCACATTTCTGAGACCCCCCCCCCCTCCCTAGTGTGACGTCACATGTTTTGCAATTTAACATCGAAAAATTATTAAATTAAAACAGCAGTTATTTATTTATTTATTTATTTATTTATTTATTTAGGTACACAGACAGATTATCATCAAAATTGCACAAACATGAAAAAGTTTCAGAAAATCAGCTAGAAAATAATCCACAAGTAGTGTACACAACCTGATTAGTTTTCAACTTATCATTCACTCACACTTAAATAATATATGTATATTATGCTATACAATTCCATAAAAATCCTTATAGGTTCACAACCGTATTTGATTTACTTAAAATTGTTTAGGACCATAGAGGAAAGTTGGCTCTTGAAAAGATCAGTTACCTGCCTTTTGTATTTTGCAAAATTGGGATCAAAAATGTCAATATCGATGTCTTTGCTACCTCGCACCAGTTCGTTATAGGAACGACATTAGTTTTATTACCATTTAAATTAAGTACTTTTTTATAAAATCAACTTTAGTATCAAATATTTGAAACCATAACAAAAAAATAAACTAATGAATATAAAGAAAAAGAAGAAAAAGAAACTCAATCATCTTCAGTCCATGGACTTTGAACCCAGTCCTTTAAATTATTTATAACTGGCATGGCAGTCACTTCACAGTTCACTTCGTTTTTCACGTCAGGAACATTTGTGGTGTCAACATCTTTTTCATCCAAAGCGATTAGTACCTCTAGATTTTGAAATGTGATGTCACGAAACTTAGGACCCCTCCCACCCCTTGTCACACCATGTCACACTTTGTCGACCCCCTCCCCCCCCCCCCCCTTTACGTGTGACGTACTTTATGGATGGCCCCTCAGAGGGAGAGCCTACGTTTAAGATGATGAACAGTTTACTACTATGGCTCTAACTACTCCCGTGGCGCAGTTGCTAAAAGATCATCCTATAAGTAATGGGGACCTGGGTGAGTTCCAATTCCGGACCGAAAAATTGTGCCTGAGTTATCTGTTAACGAGAGCCGAGACGCTTTGACGAGCCGTTTGGTGTAATGGTCGAGAAGTCGGCTACTACACCAAAGGTCGCGGGTTCGATCCCCGCACGGTACAAACATTTGTGTGCATGAACATGTCTGTTTGTATCGGTCTGGGTGTTTCTATGTATAATATGTATGTATTTACAAAAAAAAAAAAGTATATAAGTAATGTTTATCCGTTGTCTGGCACCCATAGCACAAGCTAATGCTTAGTTTGGGGCTAGATGGCGCTGTGTGAATAATGTCCAGAGATATTTATTTATTATTATTATTTATTTGTTAGGATAACACAGCTTTGACCCGATGTCTCAACTTGGTGTTGTGATGCCGTTGGTTCTGGCTATTAACACATCTAAACCCATGATAATTAACTCTATTTTTACTTTACACATCGCCATACGATTCGGGCGTGCGTTTCAGACACAGTAATCGGGTTACTAAAATAAACAATACCAATGATGGCTTGTGTTCTCAAGTCATGTAACGAGTGGGGCTGAACAAACAAACCTTTCAGTAAAATGCGTTTTCCCTTCATGCATATTCATGAGGTGTTACCGCGTTGAATATTACTGTTAAGAATTGCAAGGCGGTTTCTATGAGTTCTGTACAGGTTTACGAATATTCGTATCATTGTGTTTTTTTTTAAATATTTCTGTCAAGAGTTGCAAGGTAGTTTCTATGGGTTCTGTATAGGTTTACGAATATTCGTATCATTGTGTTTTTTTTTACCAATTACTGTTCGAAACGTGGAAACGCCTCGATGGTCTGGTGGTTTAAGTACCGGGCCGTGATTCGAGGTCGGTTCCATTCCGGGGTCGGGCAATATTTGTGTCGATTTTTCTAAACACAGCTCGGTATTGTGATCACCAATGCGCATTTGGCTAGCGTGGTGATTAAGCCAAAACCCATCTTTGAACGAAAACATGATTTCAAATGATGGAGGCGTTTGCCTGCATCATCAATCTGAATGTCTAGCAAAATAAGGAAAACAGAGGATTCTATTGAATGATTAGAGTCATAAGTGTAAAGAAACAGTAATTTAAATACAAAGTATTTTTTCAGCAACCAGATTTACAACGAATTTCTTTCTCTAACACGAAACATTTAAATCTGTTTTAAAATTCACCGAAATTACGTCAGGACATTACTGAGATGCAGACTACTTTCATAATATGAGATTTTAGACTTTCGCGTTGCATTACTATTATGATATTTATTAACGGAACTAAACGCGATTTAATTTATGTAGTACATAGTCCGCTTGCGACCACGGTTGCTGTAACGCAGCCGAAACGTCAAGCAGTAAGTAGTATATATGTACTACATAAATTAAATCGCGTTTAGTCCCGTTAATAAATATCATTATACTTTCATAATAATCTGTTTCAGTATATCCTGAAATGAATAATTTTGTTCAAATTAAATTCAACTAGTTGACCAGCCCATATGAATTCTATAAATGCTTTAATTCCCTTAAATATCTAGACTTGTAATTTCATATGTATTAGAGTACTAAACTAATAACAGTATAATTTCAGTCTTATTTCAGTAAAGGTTTAACAATTCATTGTTTTAACCCTAAAACCATACATTATCATAATTGCTTTAAATACTACTAATTGAGTAACTGACAAACGATGTATTTTACATAACAAGAAAAGTTTTTGTAACATAAACATTGCGCTATTATATTATACGAAGCCAAATGTTCCGAGAATATATTTTTTCTGTCTAGAAAGTAGTTCTATGTTCGTATAACAACGTTTGCTATCTGACTTATGATTATTTTACGTAACAACTAAAATTATGTTTTCGACCAAAAGGTTGAAAACTATACAGCAATTGCTGGAATAGATAAGCATAAAAAGCCATTGCAATCATTTAAATTTAAGCATCAACATCATCCTAGCGCCTTTCCCAGTTGCAACCTCGGCCATTGCCTCGGAGCCAAGGGTACGCTACGACTATGATCCTGAATTGAACAGCATGGTTGTTACAGTGGAGCGACTGTCGTCTAACCTCCGTGATCCTTACATACACGGTAAACCAGACCATTTTGGATCATAGTCGGGACTAACGGCTTTAACGTGATTTCCGAAGCATGGAATCATCATTTTCATCGGACAATTTAGTGGTTCGAGCCTGTCATTTCCTGAACTAAGAAAACCAACACAGTTGTGCCACCAACCAACAAGTGTTCTTGGAACCCACGCACTCCGAGGGTTTAAGCACAGAGCGCTCTAACCACTACAACATGGAGGAAATTAATTTAAACATTACAATTTTAGCATAAAATGGGAAATCTGTTAAAAAAAAACATGCTCATTATATTGTTACTGCATTGATTGCGTGAGTCATAGTCATAACATATTGCCTTACTAAGTAGATTAGGTTTTCTGTAATCAATTCGTAACAAAACTTTGTACATATACCTACATGTGTGTAACGCTAAATAGCTGATTACAGTCGCAAGCATTTTCATGTGTAGTATTATTTATTGTTTACGCTATTTAATTTTATTTATTATTCTTGGAACTTGAACAAATACGGTCGGTAAAGAAAACGTGGTTTGAGGAAATCGAGTGAAGTAGAGTATCAAAAATACGTTTAGTAGTAATCACTATAAATAAATGCGTGAAGTATTACGTATGTAGAGATGCACGCGACTTTTCACGCTATCGTGTACCTACGTTCAAGCCATGGAAATGGTTAACCAACCTAAGGTTAAAATCAATTCAAAAATCAATACTTATCTATCCTTACTTCCCTACTAATATTATAAATGCGACAGACAGACAACTCTGTCTGTCTGTCTGTCTGTTTCTTTCTGTTTCGCGCTTAAAATTCTCAACGATTTTGATGAAATTTGGCACAGACAATATTTAGACCCTGAGAAAGAACATAGGCTACCTTTCTTGCGAAAAATGGGATCTGAAATCCACGCGGACGTAGCCGCGGGCGGCAGCTAGCTCTTCTATACAAATAGTACTATGTTGAAGCTTATTAATACGAGCACTTTACTTTCTGTCAAAACGGTAGAATGACTTATTGGCCGACTGTACTGTCTGTACTATCTCTAAGCGGCAAAGAAGATTTTCTAAAACTCAAATATGGCATACCTACCTTAGGTGGATGGTGAGCTGTCTTCATTTTCAATTCCACTGCTGCAACACAATTTATGATTGCCATGTTACAATAAAATTTTCACTATCATTTCTTTACATCAAAATTGATATGGAACATAAAACGATATTTGAACATTGCTTGAGCAAGACTACAAAATAAAACAATTGATTTAACGAAAGATAACGTCAAGAACAGGCTATGAAACCAAATAAAACAAATCTTTATGACTCTTAATTGCATCTACCGTTGCGGTATTAGGTATTGCGATTTTAATATTTGCGAAAACGTTAAGATGGATGGCGTCTACATTCGTTTACCAAATAGAGATTGTAATAAGAACTAGCGAAATACCTATCGCGGTGGCCTAGTTAGGGGAGTAAAGAATATGTAACAATTGAGAATTAATATCGAGATGCGTATCAACATTTGTTAAGCTGAGTTTTCCCAATGTCGTTCTTATTCTAGCTAGGAGATTAGTCACTTGTTGTCTTGTGTTATGAAATTCGTCATTTTTACTTTCACAATTTGTTACGTTCCTATCCACGCATTAAGAGCTGATGGTGCCTTGAAGATGCATAGTGTTGTGATGTCGAGTAGAACCTATTAAATTATGTAAAATTGTGATGCCTAGTGCAACCATAGAGATGTAATACTGGGTCCCACTTGGATGGTACATTGAACTAAGATCAATTCAAGACATGATTGTAGCTAGCTTTTACCACAGATAACTAATGTAGGCGCTACCAGATCTTTTCCCATCCGGCGTGACCTACATATAGGAGGAAAACAATAAAGATTACCTAATCCCCGTAGGTACGCTCTTGGGCCTCAAGTTGGTGGCCCGATTGCTAATAAAGCTAATAGGGAGTGTAATGGCATTGAGATAAACGGTTGGCTGAAGGGATTGGAGATGGCGAGCTAATTAGTGCTTAGGAATGCAAACAAGATAAGATTATCGTTTATATAAATAAAATTGGTGCATCTTATCCCTACTAATATTATAAATGCGAAAGTAACTCTGTCTATCTGTTAGGCTTTAACGCTTAAAACTCTCAACCGATTTTGATGTCCCCGAGAATGGAATCCACGCGGGGTCGGCCGCCATTTAGAGTAGTACATATAAGTAATTAAAATACATTGAACGATTTGTTGGTGAATTAGAAGATTGTTTCTCCAGATATCGCGTGGGACATGATTTGGTGAGAAAGTTGAATGCTTTGATGGCTAGGTTGAAACATTTGCGTGCGTGATCTCTTGTGTTCATTCTTTTTATGTTTGATGAAGGAAAACATCTAAATACAAGAGCCGTATCATGGTTAGTAATCGTGCCCATCCATGGCGGGCATTGATGCCGCTCATCTTATATATATAAAACAAAGTCGGGTTTGTTACAACACTTATAACTCGAGATCTGCTGAACCAATTTTCATGGTTATTGTTTCGTTGGATTTGTCTCCGCCCCGAATAGCAGAATACATCTTAAAATCAATAAAAACTGGAAATGTTTAGTTAATACATCCATCATTTAAATAATGATGATTTGTCAAAAATATTTTGTCATAGAGTATAGTAACCATGGTAACTCTGATTTGTTTATTACATGTCAAACATTTGTTGTCAAATCCTGTCACAACTATTCAAGTTTGCGTTCAGAATTTTATTTTTTGTCGAATGCCTCTAAAGTTCAGGTCCAGGTTTAGGTTAATATGTTTGTTTTAGAACTTAATTTGTGTAAATTATATTTTACTTATTTAGTTTTAAATTTCCGAAAACAATACCGACACTTTATTCTACAAGGTAACAAAAGTATTTTTGGTACATCTAATTGGTTGTCTATGATTGTAGCCCGCGTCCCGCGTCATTTGCATGAATAAGCGCAAGATGCTATGACATAATAATATGTCCGTTGTTATGGTCGGCCAGATCTGTTCTTTACATTTACATGTAAAAAGAAATCTATAGAATTTTTTCAATTGCTGCTTCCAAGACATCACCTCACGTGTTTTCAGGCAAAAATTCGGTCACTTATGAATTAAATTGTTAAGGAACACGTCTTTAAGATACTTGATGCTGGTTGATTCAATCGAATGGCAAAAACGAGGCCTACCGTATGCTCACATTCTAATTTGGTTAGCCGAAAGAATTCTGCCAGATCAATGATGACATCATATGTGCAGAGATTCTTGCTCCTGAAATTGATCCAGACCTACATGATGACCGTATGTGTGGCACTGTCAACCGCCAATCACCCTGCATGGTCGACGGCAAGAAGTGCTCCAAACGGTATCCACGAAAATTAACGACAGAGACCATTACAGGCAACGATGGTTGGTTATCCGTCAATCGCCCGATGATCATGGTAGAACTATAAAAAAAAACATACGGGTCGAATTGAGAACCTCCTCCTTTTTGAAGTCGGTTGAAAACAGTTGGATTGTTTCAAAACATTCAAGGCACATTGTTATCTTGAGTATTGCAATTTGGTCAAGTCACTTAAATAACTTTGCAAATGTGATACGAAAGGGAGCGACATGGTGGTTTTTAGTGTCAAAACATCTAATATCAACGATGAAATCACGCGCTATTAAGTTGGTAGATATGTGAACTGCAATAAAGCAATTTGTAGAATATTTTCATTCCCTATTCACAAACGTCATCCCACTGTTGTACATTTTGTGCTCCATCTTACTAATAATGCCTACTCATTATAGGAATTATTTATTAAATAAAATATCAGATTTGATTGTTTACGCAATGTTATTGTGAAGCTTGACAGAGATAGAGTGATAGACATGTTCAAATTACGAAACTTATTCTATTTACATAGTTTCGGCCAGTGTATAAATTAGTAAAAAGTATCTAATTCGAACACATCTAGAGAACGGTCAGAGAGTAGGTATACATATTTCACAGCGTCGAATGCTGTTTAACGTGCCGAAACACCTCCAGCGACAACACTAACCAGTTTTTTTGCGATTTGTCAAAGCGACTGTGGCCTAAATCTAGAAAATGCATGTTTTTCTCATGGTCAATGTTGTACGTGGCATGCTCGCTCACGTGTCGGCAAACCCTCTTTATTTGTTCTTGCGCCTGACCAAAAAACAAAGAATGTCTTTACCACAAGGTGCTTGAATTAAAATCACATTAATGAATTAATCCGAGTGTATCCTCAACCAAGGTCATCACGCATCGTATCCAGGTCTTCATCAACCGATGCCTTAGACAGATTCTTGGCATTTACTGGCCCAAACAGATCTCAAACGACGAACTATGGGATCTCTGTTCCGAGTCCTGGATCGGTCTCCATATGAGACGTCGCAAGTTGTATTGGATTGATCACAGCCTAAGATGAACACCCGACCATATACCAATGGAAGCCCTTGAATGGTCACCTCAAGGGAAAAGGAAACGCGGAGACGTTCAGTAGCAGCGGAGTTAAGACGATCGGACTGACGTGGTCCGAGGCGAAGCGAACAGCCCAAGACAGAACGCGATGGCGAAGCACTGTTGAAGCCCTCTGCTTCACCTGGGGGCCATAGTACCAATACTACATCAAGTCAAGTATCCCAATCTGCACTACATAGTTTTCAATGTATTTTTATGACATGAGTTTGAAGTACTTAATTTTTTTATTTTTATTCTCATTCTGTATGTTTTCATCATCATTCATCATGATAAAATACTTTTAAGTTTCTATCTACCTATATTAATATTATTTTGTATCATTTTATTGCGTTCATCAAAGCCTCAATTAGTTCAGCTAAAAAGTAACACGACAATCATTGACTGTTAGGCGGTACGAAGTTCGCCGGGACAGCTAGTATCAAATAAATGATATAAAAAAAAAAAAAAATTTCTTGTGTTCGTTCCCGCTGTGTTTAATCGTCCAACACTGCGGGCTACCTTTTGTACGTCTTACTAACGTGTACCGTATCCCACAGGAACCTGGTCTCCGCCAGCCAGGACGGCAAGCTGATCGTGTGGGACAGCCACACCACGAACAAGGTGCACGCTATACCGCTGCGCTCGTCGTGGGTCATGACCTGCGCGTACGCACCGTCCGGCTCGTACGTCGCGTGCGGCGGACTTGACAACATATGCTCCATCTACAGGTGATTGTTAGATAAGATTGATGTGATAATGCTATGCTGATGATGCCAAGCTGATCGTGTGGGACAGCCGCACCACGACAAGGTGCACGCTATACCGCTGCGCTCGTCGTGGGTCATGACGTGCGCGTACGCACCGTCCGGCTCGTACGTCGCGTGCGGCGGACTTGACAACATATGCTCCATCTACAGGTGATTGTTAGATAAGATTGATATGGTGCTGTTATGCTGATGATGCCAAGCTGATCGTGTGGGACAGCCACACCACGACAAGGTGCACGCTATACCGCTGCGCTCGTCGTGGGTCATGACGTGCGCGTACGCACCGTCCGGCTCGTACGTCGCGTGCGGCGGACTTGACAACATATGCTCCATCTACAGGTGATTGTTTGATAAGATTGATATGATGCTGTTATGCTGATGATGCCAAGCTGATCGTGTGGGACAGCCACACCACGACAAGGTGCACGCTATACCGCTGCGCTCGTCGTGGGTCATGACGTGCGCGTACGCACCGTCCGGCTCGTACGTCGCGTGCGGCGGACTTGACAACATATGCTCCATCTACAGGTGATTGTAATATATGATTGATATGATGCTGATGATGCCAAGCTGATCGTGTGGGACAGCCACACGACGACAAGGTGCACGCTATACCGCTGCGCTCGTCGTGGGTCATGACCTGCGCGTACGCACCGTCCGGCTCGTACGTCGCGTGCGGCGGACTTGACAACATATGCTCCATCTACAGGTGATTGTTATATATGATTGATATGATGCTGTTATGCTGATGATGCAAGCTGATCGTGTGGGACAGCCACACCACGACAAGGTGCACGCTATACCGCTGCGCTCGTCGTGGGTCATGACGTGCGCGTACGCACCGTCCGGCTCGTACGTCGCGTGCGGCGGACTTGACAACATATGCTCCATCTACAGGTGATTGTTTTGTATGATATCTATAGGTCACAGATACCAAGATAAACTTGGAACAAGTTCCTACTTTAAATTGAACCTTAAAGCCTTGACTTATGAGTCGAAAACGAATTGCTCCCGACTTTGCCTGGCATTCGCTAGGAAAACCTCTCTTCAAATGATTAGGCTATTTACGCAAGGCACGAGATCCAGTCCTTCCAACCATACCACACTATAGGTAGTAGAAGTAGAAAATTACAACACTGCTGTTTTTACTCCCACTACCTATAGTGGGACGAAATCCCGAGCCCCACAGACGGCTTTAGGCCTAGCTAGCCTGCAGTTAAGTGACGGAAATGTGTTTTGCTCAGAGAAAACAGGGGCTTAGTGTATATTGGGACGAATAATTTCGCACAGAGCTGTGGGTTTACTACCATGCACCTAAAGCGCTATGGCTCCTTTGTGTTAAGAAAAGGCCTATGTCCAGCAGTGCAGTGCGATAGGCTGATGATGATGATGAACTGTTTAATCTGTACCTGTATTTTAACGCCATATTGCTTGTGTTTCCCAGCTTGAAGACGCGCGAGGGCAACGTGCGCGTCTCCCGCGAGCTGCCCGGCCACTCGGGCTACCTCTCCTGCTGCCGGTTCCTCGACGACAACCAGATCCTGACCAGCTCCGGAGATATGACCTGGTATGTGGCAAGATACTGACGAAACAGGGGTAGAGCCTAGTGGAACATTCACTGGAATGAGCCGTTCTGGGGTTGTACCTTGAATGTAGAATACCATAGTGAAGTATCAAATCATTAGAGTTGTTATCTTTCTTCTATATTTTGTCTCCAGCGATATAACATTTTCAGCAAACTTATCTATCCTAACCAAGATGACACGGTTTGTTCGGATTATTTAGTAGATGGTTTATGTGAAGGTTGCACAAAATCGGTCGAGTGGTTCTTCATTTACCACACGCAACGAAACACGTTCTGGGCCGCTATTAATCATACTTCATACTAATATTATAAAGAGGAAAGATTTATATTTTTTAAAACTACTGGCCGCTTTCACCATTTGAAAGAACATTTACCCTGAGTAATAGGCTATGTTTTATCCCCGGTGCGGGAAGTTATTCCCTCGGGACGCGGGTAAAACCGCGTGACGGGCCTCTTGTAATGGTATGAGCAACCTTATTAACTTTGTCACGCATCGCTTCCAGCGCCCTGTGGGACATCGAGACGGGCCAGCAGTGCGGGCAGTTCACGGGGCACACGGGCGACGTGATGTCGCTGTCGCTGGCGCCCGACCAGCGCACCTTCGTGTCCGGCGCCTGCGACGCCTCCGCCAAGCTCTGGGACATCCGCGACTGCCAGTGCAAGCAGACCTTCCCCGGCCACGAGAGCGACATCAACGCCGTCACGGTGAGACCGGACCCACAGACAGTTGCAGCTTGCAGGCCTCTGCTGGACGTAGGCCCCAGCTGTGGGACATCCGCGACTGCCAGTGCAAGCAGACCTTCCCCGGCCACGAGAGCGACATCAACGCCGTCACGGTGAGACCGGACCCACAGACAGTTGCAGCTTGCAGGCCTCTGCTGGACGTAGGCCCCAGCTGTGGGACATCCGCGACTGCCAGTGCAAGCAGACCTTCCCCGGCCACGAGAGCGACATCAACGCCGTCACGGTGAGACCGGACCCACAGACAGTTGCAGCTTGCAGGCCTCTGCTGGACGTAGGCCCCAGCTGTGGGACATCCGCGACTGCCAGTGCAAGCAGACCTTCCCCGGCCACGAGAGCGACATCAACGCCGTCACGGTGAGACCGGACCCACAGACAGTTGCAGCTTGCAGGCCTCTGCTGGACGTAGGCCCCAGCTGTGGGACATCCGCGACTGCCAGTGCAAGCAGACCTTCCCCGGCCACGAGAGCGACATCAACGCCGTCACGGTGAGACCGGACCCACAGACAGTTGCAGCTTGCAGGCCTCTGCTGGACGTAGGCCCCAGCTGTGGGACATCCGCGACTGCCAGTGCAAGCAGACCTTCCCCGGCCACGAGAGCGACATCAACGCCGTCACGGTGAGACCGGACCCACAGACAGTTGCAGCTTGCAGGCCTCTGCTGGACGTAGGCCCCAGCTGTGGGACATCCGCGACTGCCAGTGCAAGCAGACCTTCCCCGGCCACGAGAGCGACATCAACGCCGTCACGGTGAGACCGGACCCACAGACAGTTGCAGCTTGCAGGCCTCTGCTGGACGTAGGCCCCAGCTGTGGGACATCCGCGACTGCCAGTGCAAGCAGACCTTCCCCGGCCACGAGAGCGACATCAACGCCGTCACGGTGAGACCGGACCCACAGACAGTTGCAGCTTGCAGGCCTCTGCTGGACGTAGGCCCCAGCTGTGGGACATCCGCGACTGCCAGTGCAAGCAGACCTTCCCCGGCCACGAGAGCGACATCAACGCCGTCACGGTGAGACCCGACTAACTAAGCATATAACATAGTAAGAAAAAATATTCCGTGCTTCGGAAGGAACGTGAAAGTCACTACACCAAAGCTAAGATGTGTGCTGTGTAGCAGAGATGTGTCGTAATCACCCAACAGGATTTTGGCCTTAACACGTGGTCAATCACAGCTTGAAATCCTATTGGCTACTTACGTCAAGCACATCGTAGCTTTTGGTCCGTTGGTCGTGTTCCCGAATATAATCCAAATGGTCTCGTTTTCCTTGTAAGGGCTACGGAGGTCAGACGACAGTCGCTCTACTGTAATAACCAGGCCGGTCAAATCAGGATTTTAGTCACAGCGTACTCTGGCAGCGCTAGGATGATGATGAGTATATAACATAGGATTGGGAAATCACCCATCCCCTAAAAGATACATGTACTTCTGCCGAGCGGGTGATCTAGCTTAGGGACCGAGGTCCTTACTACACTGTGTTAGTGTAGTCGTGTGTATGCTAAGTAGCGGCGGAAACTCTGCTAGCTCGATGGACTCGCCCTCATATAGGAGGTCGTAAATATCGATGCCCCCATCCAATGAGCAGGATATGGCGAAGTTGGTAGGCATTAAAATTGGCTTTTTACTATCTGAATTTATTACATTGCCACCATTGATATACAAAAACCCAAGATGCACAGTCTCGAACAAAAGTAACAGTCAATACTGTCACCAAAAACTCAAAGTCACACTACGAACATTATTATTTGCATATTAAACCTTATGCAGATTAGTTAAGATTGTTTTCACAAGGAAGTGTCCAAAACTGAGATGACGTGGGTCACGCAAGACTATTTGAAGTAAGTGCATTCTGCGCCTATTTTTTAGGGACGTTTTTGAGACGTTGATTGTGTATCTTAGGTTTTTGTGTACCAATGATTGCCACTTAACAATTTGCCCTTTAAAATTTTCAGTTTGTTTTGTTACACCTTATATTAAACATGTTGGAGGCCTTTGCCCTGCAGTGGGACATTAATAGGCTGATACTTTACTTTACTTTACTATATAAAACATACGATATGTATCAACATCCCTATTAACCAACACCGTTTCTCTACTCACAGTTCTTCCCGTCCGGGTTCGCGTTCGCGACTGGCTCTGACGACGCGACCTGCCGCATGTTCGACATCCGCGCCGACCAGGAGCTGGCGATGTACTCGCACGACAACATCATCTGCGGCATCACGTCGGTCGCGTTCTCCAAGTCCGGCCGGCTGCTGCTGGCAGGGTACGACGACTTCAACTGCAACGTCTGGGACTCGATGAAGAGCGAGCGTGCTGGTACGTACACTGCTGAACGACTACCATATGGTTATGCCCATTGCCAGGACCGTATTTCACCTATTAGGGGCCCTGGGCACCTTTAAACCTCTTTGGTAAACGTGGGACCCCCTGGTCTGGGGGCCCCAATCGATGGCGAGGCCATTGTGCCCATTAGGAAACGATGTACTCGCACGACAACATCATCTGCGGCATCACGTCGGTCGCGTTCTCCAAGTCCGGCCGGCTGCTGCTCGCCGGCTACGACGACTTCAACTGCAACGTCTGGGACTCGATGAAGAGCGAGCGTGCCGGTATGTACATTAAGAATAGCCAAGATGACACTTAGACGAATATTCAGAGACAGAGACAGGACAGGACAACAGTACATGCAGAAGAGACCGAGACACTTGTCCTGGTTTCTTGTCTCCGGCGTGTGCGGGATGGCAGTATAAGTTGCAACGAAAGCGTTGGCGTATAATCGTCAAAGTGGCGTCGTAGCAAGCCTTCCTCTAGCAGTACACCGTTGGCTGACTCCTCTAGGGAGTCATGCCCATTGCCAGGGCCGTCTTTCACCTATTGGGGGCCCTGGGCACCTTTAAACCTCTTTGGTAAACGTGGGACCCCCAGAACCTGGTCTAGGGGCCATTGGGCAGGTGTCCATTGTGCCCATTAGGAAGCGATGTACTCGCACGACAACATCATCTGCGGCATCACGTCGGTCGCGTTCTCCAAGTCCGGCCGGCTGCTGCTCGCCGGCTACGACGACTTCAACTGCAACGTCTGGGACTCGATGAAGAGCGAGCGTGCCGGTACGTACAGCTAGAATAGCTAATATGCGACTGTGACGAATATTCGTCGACGTTATCGTAGCGACTTATCGCCACTAGCAGCCGCCCGCGACTCCTCGATGAAGAGCGAGCGTGCCGGTATGTACTGGTGGAGTGTGGTAGTCTAAAGCTGGTCCTACAGGCGGAAGATGATGACCATAGGCACCTCTCTCGGTTAACTGGGTTGGTGACTGCATAACTATCTATGTGAGCGGGATAGAGATCAAAGAGGCATCTTGGCTATTCTACCTCTTGCAGTACACTGCTGGCCGACTCCTTTAGAAAGTCATCATGTCCATTGCCAGGACCGTCTTTCACCTATTAGGGGCCCTGGGCACATTTGAACCTCTTTGGTAAACGTGGGACCCCCAGCACCTGGTCTGGGGGCCCCAATCGATGGCGGGGCCATTGGGCCATTAGGAAACGATGTACTCGCACGACAACATCATCTGCGGCATCACGTCGGTCGCGTTCTCCAAGTCCGGCCGGCTGCTGCTCGCCGGCTACGACGACTTCAACTGCAACGTCTGGGACTCGATGAAGAGCGAGCGTGCTGGTATGTACCGTTGGAATAGACAAGATGACTTTCGTCGACGTTATCGTAGCTACTTATATCTCCAGCCCGCTCTCACATCACAGATAGTTCGTGTGCAGGATGGCAATATAAATCACGAGTCGGCCAGCAGTGTGTATAAGTCTCTTGTAGTACACTGCTGAACGACTACCATATGGTTATGTCCATTGCCGGTACCGTCTTTCCCTTATTCCCTGTACACATGGGCCTTAAAGCCCCATGTACACAGGGCCCCTAATCTCTTGTTTGGTAAACGTGGAGCCCTCAGAACCTAGTCTGGGGGCCCATCGATCGCGGGGCACGTGCCCATTGTGCCCAGTGGGAAAGACGGGTCTGCCCATTGCCCATGGTAAAAAAGCTGGGCAGCACTATGTATGCTGCTGTGGGATGAAAGAAATGATCCGTAGACACTTCTTACGACAGTCAAGGAAGAAATGACAGTCTCTGGACCGGCTTTACATAGCACTACAAGTTATATAAATACAATAGAAATATTGCTAAGATTCAAAAGCAAAATATAAATAGCCTGCTCATCTAGTAAGAAGTAACATTGTATTAAATGTTTCCATTTCTCCTCCGCAGGTATCCTGGCCGGCCACGACAACCGAGTCTCGTGCCTCGGCGTGACCGAGAACGGCATGGCCGTCGCCACCGGCTCGTGGGACTCGTTCCTGCGCATCTGGAACTAAACCCGCCCCCTGTCCCCCCCCTCACCCCTCAGCCCTGTCCCCCCCCCTGCCCTCGCCCCCTCGCCGCGCGCCCCCTGCAGCTGACCTTAATACGTATCTGTCGCTAACGACCGGCGTGGCGACGTGTTGATAGTAAATATTACAATACTCGAATTTAAGAGTATCCGATGCTAGTATCGATGATAATGATCCGTTTCGCTACCGGATGTGACGTAGGAGCTTTTTTAGAAGACGATTTGACAGATGTACTTAGGTATAGTCGAGTCACCCGTCTACTGAAAGCTGTTACTGAACTATACGAGTGGTGAAACGGGTGATTGAAATAAACAAACGCCGTTGATTTGTAATATTTACATTTAAGCTTTCAAATTCTGATCTGAACAGTTTTTGACTCGCGACAATTTTTTAAGTACCGACACCCGGGTTTCCTAGTTTTGTCTATGTTTCGATGTCGCGTCTCGGTCGAGACAGCACGAATCGCTTTATTTATTAATTTAATAAGCTCACCTCGTCGGGCTATGGTAGAAATACTGTCTATATAAACATTCAGAAACTCGTATTTACTTGAAAAGCACAAACGAGTGGTGAACTCGATGAAACAAGCACAAATGCAGTGTTGTATGTAACGATTAATGCACAAATGTATGTTTATTATATTATGTTTGTACTTTTGATAAATACTAAAAATAAGTAGAGATTGCATAAGACCATCTCCATAGATATTAAAAATGTTTTATACGTATAACATTACTTAATAATGAATTTTAAAATTAAATCTTGACGTTATATTTGCAAACGTTTGAAATTAAAAATTGAACGGTTTAATTATAGATCTCAAATCTGAATTGATACAAAATGATCATCGCAGACATTGAAATAATGATGTGTTTTATAATTATATCTGGACATATTAACCAATGTATCGATCTCAAATACAATTGGTTTGATAACAATATTCACCGGAGACTGTGAATAATACCATTCCTCGGTGAGGTGAGCTGTAGTTGGTAATTTGTATCAAAAGTGAAGCATTTAAAGTGCGGAGGTAGAGCGTGTGTAGTGAGTGGCGAGGTCGATGTTCGCAGTATACATATGCATACGTTTATATATTATATATCATACAGTTAGTCTTAGCACACGTACCTACATGAGGGGTCAAACTGCTATATTATGTTTCTGTGACTTGGTGAGTATTTTTTGATTTGTTTTTTTTTAGTTTTAAGTCGCTATGTTTCACTACTTTTATTGGAGATCCTGGTAGGTTATCTGGACTCCAGATAACCTCCAGATTCCGGAGGATTGTTTACGTACAACTTTTCGTGAACATCATTATCTTCTAGATAAAATATCAGGCTTTTCCAAAGGTAGTGAAATTGGGCTGTAATGTACAACAAATATTGCGGGTTCGATCCCCGCATAGAACTAAATGCAATATACAATCTTTTTATCTTAATTTGATGCTATGTTGAATGAACTGATCTTTCTACTACCCATTTAGTGTAAATATACTAGAAAGATTGGGTGGGTGGAACGGTTACTCCACCGAAACCGAAACTGGAGAGAACAATTGGGTCTTACTTTACCAGGCCGGTAGGGCATGATCGTATATTGGCCTAAGTTCAATTCTCGGTTTTGTGATCATAATTCTCAATTGGATCAGCATGTTTATAGCCAACATCTATTATTATTATAAGCCAGTATCTATTATTATGGCGAGGCCTTTACCCAGCTGTCAGATATTGGTAGTAGTAATACTAGACCGATTAAGTATTGTAATTTTTTGACCTAAAATCCTTATTTAAATGTTTATTAGTTACGTTTGTCTAAACGCTCGTTTCTTTTTTCCAGATGATGCATCAATAGCAAGTCGTGCAAGTTCTAAAATCTATAATTAAAGAACCAAATACTATTATTAATATATCTATGTGTAATTTATTGAATGAGGAAATATTTCGTTCGTCATATATACAATGTAATTCTAACGGTTGAAACTAATTTATGATTTTATTATGTAATTGTATGTTAGTTTGTAGTCACACATTTTAATGTAAGGTGAGATTGTAAGAGGGATCTCTATGGAACAAAATGTTAATATACTATTTTTTTTCTTTTCTATATTTGCTAAACCTCTACAAAGCATTCCTGGAACATTGCTTCTATCAGAGATTTAATTATGTGTATGTGAGACATACTTTTCGATTTTCATTATAAATAATTCAATCTAATCAAATGTATTCGCAAAAATACAATAGACACGTTATATGATTTGAATCGTCCGTCTTTTCCTTTCGAAATAGGAAGGACAGTGACAGTATTACAAATGGGTAAAACGTGTCTGTTTTATTCTTAAAATTGGTTAGAAATATTTCTATGAAAGAAGGTTAGCATTTGGAGTATAAATATAAGCCTTAACGCAATATCTATAAGGCATACAAAAACCATATACTAACCTACTTTCATATAAGAAATTGTACACGAAAAATTTGACAGAAAATGAGATTAGACATCACATTTCATGCGTAGAGGTTTTCCGATCTGACTGTAACTGTGCTATGATTTGTCGTTTCTGCACAAATTTCTCGTCCGCACATGTGCAGTATTGGAGTATTCCCTTCATGAAGCATTTATCCGAGCACAGTTTCACTGCCGTTTCGATACTGCACATGTGCGGATAGTAATACGGCGAATCCCGCCCAGCCGTTTCGGCCGATGTTAAAACATAGTTTATACTCTGACATTTTTCAATACAGTGATTTTATTACTCTCACAACTTGTATTAATATACCCTTGACATACGTATTAATAGCGTGCAAACCTGATATACATTGGAATAATCTTTAAAAAGAAAGGCACATGTGGGAATTGGATGATTCCTTAAATCAAAGGTTGTGGGTTCGAGTCCCGTTTCCTGAGTGCGGCATTAAAAGATTCAGCTGCCATACAAGCTTCATTATGGCAATAAATCAAGCTGTTTCTTACTAATTAAACTAATTTACCATCGGAAAAGCTGAAAATATTAAACAAAACATGTGGTCTGGTATTTCCTCTATGGACCAGCTGATCCAAAAGTGACTCGAAAACTAACATGAGACTGTCTGTGTGAGATTATTAACAATGTTGTCCAGTTTGTACAATATTAAGATCGTGTGACCTTATCGTAAACTAAACATTCGACTAAACAATGCTCTGTATCTCACAAACATTGCGAAATATTTTTAAGAAACTGTAGATTCAAGTAGATTTTTTGTCTAAACTACAAAACAATTTTTACGCTAGCGTTTATAAACTTTTACTATGCTTACGTTCTTTGCAATCGTGGATACAGAGCACTGTGAATCATTTCTCATCATTAATCATGTATAATTAATTAATTATTTAATCATTCTCATGTAGCGATTGTTTATTAAGATCAAACTTGGATAATTTTAACCGCCGCTATGTAAATAACATCAGTTTTTTACACTAAGTGAAATCATCAATGATATTCAAGATTGATTTGAATGAACTTATTTTTTAATATAATGGTGCATTGTTGAATATTGCATAACATCTAGCAAATGACGCCACAGTGTTGCATATTTTGCATGCGATTATTAAATTGTAAGAAAAGCGTACTGAATTCTAAATTTTCGACTTCAACGGCCCTCGTATAGCTGAGTGGTTTGAAAGCATGTTGCAATGAAATATGTGTGTTCGCAACGATGTTTTTCAATTTAGAACTGAAGTTTAATGGATATTTCAAATAATTCTAGATAAAAAAGATGGTTCTGATAATAAAAAATATTGTTTAGGCCGTCATTATTAGACTTCCCGTGAAGTCGATTCATATGATTTTAGAGGAAGAGCTATAGAATATTCCAGATATTGTATTAGTCGCTTCGCATTTCGCAATACTGTGGCGTACACCAAGTTTAATTACGAATTAAATATTTAAATCTGCACCGCGCTTTCCACGAGACGCTACGCATTTGTCTTGCATTCCTTCAGAATGGGTTAAACACGGAAAAAGATTATTGACGGAGTCTGTAGTTGAATAATTTCTTTTTATAATGGCTTCGAATGTGTGGTGTAGTTTAATGACGTTTTTCAAGCGAGTGTTTTTAAAAATAAATGTTTGAAACAGAAACAAAGTTTTAAATATGATAAACAATAATATTTTGTAATATAATTGATACAATGCTATGTGTACACTCGAATATGTATTCGTATAACTCACGATAAAGCCGCTACCACGAATTCAGTTACGCACTAAAATGAAATTACTGTAAGAACTCGCTACGAAATCACGTTATCAACGCTACTAATAAACTAATCATTGTCACTATAACGGTACTTATTTTCACGACAGTTTTGTAAAATAAGAAAGATGGAATTCACGCATTGGAGTTCTCCGAACATGTCAAACCATCTTTCAGACACCACGCTAAATTCTTTCATACGATCAAACACGTTTTTTATCGGGGACGCCGCACCGTCGACCTACGCGTCCCTAGTTCATTTTACTAGACTTAAGCTAGGCCATAGGATAATTAAGGATTTAAATGATACAAATAGGCATTTGTAACTTGGACATTCTGTGTTGCTATCCGCGGTAAAACGATGCCAACCCTTACGTTCGTGGTAACATTAGTTTCGGTAAGTATGTGGAATTTTCGTTGCAGTATTTGGAATATTAAGCACAAATTTTTAAATGTTTTAATTCGCAGGGAGCGGGCTCGGCTCGGCTATCGGCCGTCGCTACTTTGTGTTATCCTTCGTTCGTATTAAGCCTTTGTCTAGATAGGTATATGTAGTTGTTTACACTAAGGCAGGCTCGGTACGGAATGGCGACATTGGAAGCTAATCGTATTTCCGGATATACTATATGCTTTCAAGTTTTTATCATAATATAACAGTATGTATCGTGCTCAAATAATACGCATAGTTGTAATGTATTAATGTCACATTCAATTACAGTTTTTGTTGTTGTTCCGTTGTTTTGATCAGTTGTTGCGAGCTGTAAGTACTCAGTACGCTTCGAGACTAAAGACAAAATGTAATAAAACGGCATATCAGATTCGTTCAGCGATTTTATATGAATATTGAATCTTGTATTGTTTTTTTTAATATTCGTTGTATAGTTTACTGAAGGATACGTTTTATACGCACGCACGCATATTCGTCTATAGTAAGGGAAATCTCGCATTCATGAAATGATGTTTTGTCGGAGCGACGGTGGACGTTGTCATTAACTAAATGCAGCCGAATAAGGCGACATCAATGCTTATTGCATAAATGCAAATGCAATGCATATTAAAGTGTATGAGTAGTCTATGGCAACACTCACCGTCGCATAGACAAAAGAAGAACGGTGTTAGCTCTGGTCTGCTAGTTTACGCGTAGGATAAGACTTTTTTTAAAATAAAAAAACAATTGTTTTCTACTGTAACGGCTTCTTTTCCGATCGGTGTACGATAACATATAATATAGCATTATGATAATGTATGTATGATATTTAATACATAGTTTGAAAGCTCCTTTGGTTATTTTCTATTCAGACCAATTTTTCTCACTTTTACATCATATTATATTGGAATGGACTGCCATATTTTAACCTATTACTGTATATTATTAATGTATCTTACTTAAAATACGAAGGGAACTGTTTTTTTGCATCGTGCCTAGTCGAGGTTCTGGGTCGTAGGGTGGCGAGGCTAGACCGGGAATCGATGTGACTGGCAGCACGGCCAGAGCCGAGACTGGGTGTTAAGTAGATGGGACGAAGTTTCCTCGAGTGTTTAATTAGAAGGTAAAATGTCCCTGAACTGTATATCAGATTCCTTTGACACTTGTATTTAAAAAAAGAAAAGGATTTGTATTTAAGTTAATTTTTATTTGCTAGTCCACGTCTTTGATATGTTTAAAAATAATTATTCTTAGTGGTGTAATACTAATTATAATGTATTGTGTAAAATATTTTTTTTAGTTATTATATCAATAAATTAAAATTTGTTTATTTTAGAACGTTGGTTTTATTTGTCTTATTTTCCCGTTATAATTCATCATTTACTTCCTACAGTTAGAATGGGAATACGAACTTAGTATCCGTGTGTGCTATTTATAGATTGAACAGGCACTATCATTTGAGCTTAACTAAACTTGCTGTAAACTAAGCCATTTTGCCTCGATATTATTAGTTGTAGCTTGCTTTCCTAATCCCTGTAGCTTCTTAGGGCGTTGATCTCACTCCGCTCTGCCAATATTGTGAGGAACTCCAACTATTTAGCAATGCATTTACTATCGCCAATGCTATTATCAAATTATTGGTGTCGTTGCCAAAATTGTGGTATTTTGGCAAGCTTAATGGCGCCGTGGTTAACGGCCTATGCCTGTGAATAAATTACGTCTTACAAACCTACCGAAATTAATCAAGAAATTCTGTTAGCAGCTGTACCACATAGTTACGAAGTAGGAAGTGTTATTCTGTGCACTTCCTACACTCGAATTCAAACCGTAGAGCGAATTTCCTACAAGTAAAACTATGAAACAAATATTCGGTACAATCCGGTATTTGAACCAAACACTTACCCCCCTATAAAAAAATCTCGATTAGCCACTACGCCATAGAAGTAATTCTATGACCAGAACCACGGTATGGGTTTCACATATAATAGGTACAGTCAGTGTTAGATAGATAGTGACACTCAGGGAACATAAATAAATAGACGCAACCAAATTGGTAGAAAACTAAATTTCCATATTGTTAAATACATTTTCTTATACACACCTATAATTCTATTAATGTTATCTGTGCCTATGATGTGAGTTACTGATCAATAACCTGGTAAGGTTATCCTGCTATTGTAATAACTTTATATTTGTGTTCGGATTATTCCACTTTGTCCCACACTGGCGCCCGACGGGTGGGTCAGATTCTACAGTGTCTAGCAGTGGAATATGCCGCACTAAATTATTTCTGTGGGGCATATTCCACTGCTTTAAAAGTATGTGTAAGTGGGTTTACTCGTATTTTATGTTTTAATCTTTATGTTCCTTGATCAGTTAGTATTAGATGTGGCATATTGTTAGTGTCCGACCGAAGCTTCGGCTTCGGCTTCGGCTTCGGCCACCTTCGGCCAAAAAATCCACCTTCGGCGAAACCTTCGGCTTCGGCCCAAAATCCGGCCGAAGCCGAAGGTTTCGCCGAAGGTCCGAGCGACCGACGAGATTGAACAAACTGTGACGAAAGTCATGAAGCGGCGGGTAGTCACTGTCAAAATATCACATTGCATGCATCAAAACAAGTTCGTACGTGTATTTAAACGAGAGGTTTATTTGGAATTTGTGCTAATCAATAAAATTGTGATTTTGTGATACATTATAGTCTAAGGTCCCGCTATACAAGGACCTTCATCGAGATGCTTATTGGATGAAACATATTTTATACATAAATAATTTGACAGGTCAATAATTATATTGCATATGGGTTGCTTATTAAATTTCAGTTTGTTTTCAAAACAGTCATTACCTCATTAGTTCTATTGTAATTGTTACATTTATTTTGAATATTCTAATAGTTTCTAAACTGTGCATTTAATTGACCAACCTTTAATTATTATTTAGTTTATTTACTGAGAAGTTTTTGTTTCTATTATTCATTATTTTAGTTTTAGCCCAGTCGAGTAAAACAAAGACATAAAGAAATGATAATTTTTTACCAGTAGGCAAATCACAGAATATATTATTTATCATCAACTTCTATATGAGACAGTCAATGTAAACCTCCAACAATATTGAGATTTTGAAATAATTTTTAATATTAATTGTAGCTTGTAGACCATATTGAGCAAAATTAATTACTGAGTACTGAGAAAATATAAACCTTCGGCTTCGGCTTCGGCTTCGGCCGAAGGTCGTGGCAATAGCCGATTATTCGGCTTCGGCTTCGGCTTCGGCCAAAAATAGACCTTCGGTCGGTCACTACATATTGTAGTGTGTGATTGCCACTGGAAAGTCAGCAATACTTTCTAGTGTTACTTTCGTTGAGATATTTTCAAGAGTTTTAACGGGCTATAAATTATTGTCCTTGATATTGTTTCCCAGCGCGCGTATTGGCAAACAACATCGCATTATTGACGTACTGGGCCGGTCTTATTATTTTAGCGTGTTGTTTGAATTAGGAACTTTCAATTATTCCGCGAAGTGCGATTCTTCTCAAAATAATCGCAGCATTACTAAAGCAGACAAATTTTATCTCTAGCGGGAGTCGAACTCGCGCCCTCGGAATTCGTAGTCACAGTCTCTCACCACTAAATCGGGCCTGTCCAATGGCGAGCTTGAGTTGTATTGAAGAAAGAGGAAAGTTAAAAAAAGTTATCTTGCCTACCTATTCTTAAATGTTTACCTTTTTGGAGACATTTTAATGGTTGGGTAGATTATTCAAAATTGCATTTCTGCCTAAGTCAATGTGACCTACTTACAATTAATTCTCAATAGCAAGCAATACCTACATGACTAATTCGTGTTGTTCCAACAATAACTGTTCTTAAACATAACAATAATATTTAAAACTGAAGTTATTACCCAATTGCTCATGGATTCATCGCATTTAAAGAACTTGCGTGTACTCTAAGCCTTTGCAATCGTATTGCAAAGACTTAAGGTTCATATTATAATTGTTACGATATGTAGTTTTGGCACCGGCGCAGGATTCATTGACGCAATCAAATGCAGAGACATAGCATTACAGCGAATCTGTCATTGTTTGAATTTGTGGTTTGTGATTTTCATATTTGCCAACTTGTTGATTTCAAAAGACTTACGAGCTACGAAAGTGTAGTAAAAATATGAAGAATCGAATATTGTGATAGCTCAGTATGCATGTTTTAATTCACATAGGAACTTCCTATCAAGTCGGAGCTCCCTGCATAGAAAATAGTGACTTTCTCATTCATGTCATCCAATAATATGGATTATTATGGCTTGCTGGTTGTATTTTTATCATGTCATTTCTGTGACTGTGACTTTTACCTAGAAAGAACACAAGACAATTCTAGGGTAATAACTTTGGAAGAACATAAAAACACCTCGTGTGACTTATTGCCTTGAAATTATGTTTAATTTCGTATAAGAAGTACACCTGTCACAGGGATCATCTTAGCTGAAATTGACTATAGTTTAATGCACTCAATTTCTATATTATGCCTTGTGAGGAAAATCAACAATTATAGTCAGACTAGCGGCCGCCCGCGACTCCGTCCGCGTGGATTTCGATTTCCAATATCCTATGCGTTATACTGATGTATAAGCTATATTGTGGTAAAGTTTCATTCAAATCCATTCAGTAGTTTTTACGTGAAAGAGTAACAAACATCCATACATCCATACATCCACACATACAAACTTTCGCCTTTATAATATTAGTAGGATAAACCCAGAAATGCATGTTATAATGAAAGATGTACCAACTGAGAAACAATGATGCTACCGATAATTATTAGAATAGGTCAGATGTTTCTATTAGCGTTCCTCTAATAGTATTCGCACATCAGAACTATGTAGGTATTCCATGAAGTTTCGTCACTTCGCGTAAAATTTGGCTCATTACTCAGTCTTCAAATACTATCAAGTCGTTGGCAGATGCACTCATACATTACCTACGCACAAATTGTCGCTTACAACTAATGGACCATTTGCAGACTTGCCATAAAGCTTTTCTCACCTCTTTGTAGGTAGCTTTTCTGAATTTACGACTAGTTCAGCAAAGAGCTGCTAATTATTGTACTAACTTGTTACGTTCAGTTGAGGTTAAAGACAAATTATCACTTACGCACTCCATGCATAGAGGGTTATATTCTGATGGCAAGAATCACCACCACCCATGGAAATTACACAATTAAGACTAAGCAAGAGTTATTGGTGTTTTGCCCCAGCTTTTACAAGCCTCCTTAACTCTTCTGGGAAACCTATTTCCCTTAGAGTTAAGGGAGCTTTGTAACTTTGTACGTATACCAATACAGCACAACATTTGTGAAGTGCCACTTCACAGAGGTTTTCTGTGAGGAGGAGGCACACTTGCAAGGTCTACCAGGGATAATAATGCTCTACCTCTCTAAATCTTTTGTGCTCTACTTCTCCTATAACAGATATATGGTGTTTCTATTAATGTTAAAGCTTGCCAACAATACCTTAAGCTATTCAATGTAAATACAGGACTCCAGAAGGAGATTTGAAAGACGAGTCCAGCTGTGGGGCGACGGTCGGTAAACACGGCGGTGGCGAAACGAAGCAGACCGCGCGACCGAATTAGCTTTGGCAGAGCGCGGCCGCTGCGGTGACCATGCGCCTGCGCAGGCGAACAAGATCCGCGTGAGAATTTGAAAGTGTAGTATTTTTCAGAAAGGATAGGTTTTTTTTATACTATAGGGCAGCAAACGAGCAGACGTATTGCCTGATGGTAAACAATCAACGCCGCCCATGGACACTCGCAACACCAGAGGAGTCACAAATGCGTTGCCGGCCATGTTAGTTTGGTGATGGAGTATTTTTTTCATGGGAATCCGACACTCCAAAGAATTTAAACAGCAACAGCGGCCCTTCACTGCTTCGCACTTCACAGGAATGGGCAGTATTCCTTTAATATATTGTGCAATGTGTTATGATAATGCACTTGTTTACCATTAGGTACGTCCATTTTAGAGAAATTGACTTCTGGGAAAATTAGTTTTTCTGTTTGGTCAAACATGAGGGGAAAGTTGACACGCCCCTACGTATTTACATATTATATGTAGTAAACAGCATTATCCAATATCTCTCGCTCGATTATTGTTAGATATTTTGAACGTGTTGCGTTGTTGCAATTCCAATGATTAATTTTTTAACGTTTGATGAAGTTTGGCCATTCATTTCTTTGCCGATCAATTAAGCGATGGAATGCGTTTCTAACCTCCTATAACCTAGGTTCCTTCAAGAGAAGCGTAAAGAAGTATTTTGCGGGACGGTATGGCGATGCTAATGGACAGGATACCTACCACTCGATACCGCATCCGTTGTCATGGCAGTTAGGGCTCCTCTTTTACTTACCATCAGGCAAAGTATGGCCAATATATCGTGCCATTAAAAAAAAAAACAATATTTGAGTCACACTGTTTTGTTAATTGTTCATAACTTCTGCAGCTATCTTTTCCTGTTTTTATATCACCTTTCTAGGGTTTTTACCGATTCAAAAGGGGATGACGTCCTAACTGTCCCGGAAAATCGCGAAAATATCGTCACCGCGCGTCAAACGGAGCTTTTCTGTGTATTATGCAATGCTGTTTCAGAACTTATTTTAGTTAGTCCGAAACCTCTGCGCACCGAGCGCACGCGTTCACCGCCTACACTCGACAATCGGTCTTAATCTCAACCAAATACGGTTTATTATCTAGTGTGATATTTTTATCATAGTGCAACGCATATTTTGAATTGAGTTTTAATCGCATTTTTCGGTTTGGAAGTGTTTTTCTGAGAATATAACGAAAACAGTAGAGACTGTGTGGGCGGGCGGAGTGTCAACGCACCGCCATATTGCTCCTTTTGTTTTGTTTGCATGTGGGTAGTTGTTAGTTTAACTGGGAGTCGAAGGTACTTAATTTTAAAGTCCTTCGCACTTTTAAATTTAGAATACCTACTGTAGAACTGGTTGACCCACTAACAAACTCAAATATTTTATGAAATTAGTATTCGAAAGCATTCTTTGAAATAAGACGTATTTAAAATTGAGGAAATGATAAAGCTTTCGTTACTCATAGCTCTGTGAATCGGCATATTGACGTAAACAGTTTTCGCTGGAAAAAAACGATTCTACACTCACCCAGCAACTGAAATTCGGACAAAATTATTTCTGTACTTACCACCCACAATTGCTTGTCTAGTCGACGCTGCACGCAATTCTGCACCTTACTCCATTGTCTTTGAGGCGATGAACAATGCAGTAAATTTTATCAGTTGTATTTTTTAAAGTGATTCGAATAGCGTCTTTTCAGCCTACAATCTTTTTCAGTGAATAATTTTCTTAGAATCTAACACAAAACCTTGGTTTAAAGACATCAAATCCATTACTTTTAAAGTGTGTCCTTTCATATAGTTAATTAATATTAATGACATCATACCTCTGTCATTTGGCATCACTTAAAATTTTGTGACTAGTCTTAAATTTTAGTCTCAACACTCATTATTTACTTGTAATGAATTATGAATATGAATCATGCGACTCATGATAGTCTCTAGCACCTGTAGACTTCAAAACGTAGTAGCCCTGTAGAGTAACGAAACCCCATTTCAGATCAAACAGCAAGCACGAAGGAAAAATAATAAAACGAAAAGTGTGACATAAGTGACCAAGTATACGATAAATTGGATCAAAATGATGACTATAAGCGAGAGCCAGTACTCCTCGAACAAGATGTCGAGCTTCCACAAGATCAACGACAGAATCGTCCATCGAGACAGCTACAACGACGTCAACTCCTCATCCAGCATCAATAGTGCTCTCATCACCAAACGTGGCTTCAAGCCTTCAGACATGTTCGACCCTCAAAAGAAAGCCTTCCTCACAAACCTCAGTTATAAGTTATTCCCTGTAAGTTGGGTAAGTCGTATCTACTCCTTTTTAGACTAAGCTGAAGCTTCTAACAACGTCACGCTGGGTGTGCCGCAAGGAGCTGTAATGGAACCCATGTTGTTATTGGTATAATATTTAAGTGTATTTAATATAGCACAGTACGGTATATCTTATGCACATCAATTTATTTATGTAGCTAGATGTACTTACTTACTTACTAATATGATATAACTAGATATTAAAGCAAAAAAAATCGTAATTTTCAAATCGAAGTTTTAGATCTAATTCCTAAATATAAGCTTTAGTTTATTAGGTACACATAACACAATACTTCTTACACTTCAGTAACGCCAGTACTTATTTGAAACTCTCAAATCATAAAATGTCCAGCAAACAGTGCGTCCGTATGCTCTATCTTCATTTATCGTACGTTAACTACGTACTGTCGTCATGGGAAAAATAACAGAATTTTAAGTTAAGTGAACCGAGTTGTGGTATTGTTTTCCGAGATTTAGATTTTTTCGAGAAATGTCGTTACTAATAAATTTTGCACCTTATGCTAAATACATATATGGTTTTGGAAGGTTTATTAAGCGTCTCAAAAGGATTCTAAATCGTATAGTAGCTGTGATTGAAAGCACTAGTGCATTAAACGCCCTGGCATCAATCCAGATGCAAAAGTTAATGGCGTTAGATTGTTCCTTGAACTCGATATACTTAGATTTTACTGGTAACGAAAGATCAATAAAACATGGCGGTTTATTAACCAGAATACGTCTGGATTTTGGAACAGATTTATGATTGATTTGCTGGGTATTTTATTGTTAGTTATTCGGGATTACTTTGTTGTTTGACTAGACGCCAATTAGTTTTGCCTGCGTGGAAATCTGGAAATGTGTGGTCTCATATCTAGATCAATTTTCTCTCAGAAGGATCTATCCAGTAGATAGAGACTTCTCTTATCTCATCTCCACCTATAATTTGATTTGTTGATGTTACTTGACCATCGCCAAAATTATTGAATCCCGAGTTTTAAGCAATGTATGAAAAGATGTAGCTATGATAAAGCATTGCAACTAAGAGTTTTTTTGCATTGCATATGCAAAAAAAAAAACTAAGCATTTCCTTGTTGCAATATAATCCCGAAATAGATAAATATGTATGTAACGACAGAAAAGTTATCATCAAACACTCTGTCATTCTTTTCTACTAAGATTAAAGTTTTGAAATGATAATGACTATTTCCAGAGAGCATTATATGCTTTCGCAACTCAGATATCCAGTTAGTAAACAGAGATTAGTTGCCAAATACAACGTATTATTAGACGAGAGATCGTTTGGGAAACTTAAATAGGTTAATCTGTCCATGTGTCTGTCCGTCCCGTATGGTGTAGCGATGATCGCCCAGAAAGATTTTTAAAAGCAGTTTTCACTTCCGAAATGCATTTGGAAACAAGAGGGTTTGTAAATGTACTCTTCCCTGTGAAAATAGTTTTTGTAGCTCCTGAATAGATATGGGAACTTAACAGTTAGCTAGGAATACATAATTTGTAGTATGTTAAGCCCAAAACGTAGTACTTTGGAGAAAATGTTGAAACTGTTGCAGTCGGAGGAGAGAGCGTTTACTTATCCTATAACACAGGGTTTACCCTATCTTAGGAGGTAAAGCTCACTCTGCAATGTATTATACGAATAAAATTAAGATGCATTGTTAATTGTCCGGTAAAATGTACTTTTTTCATGAATAAACTTTATTATTATTATTATTATGTAGGTACTCTTTTGAGATCACGGGTCCAAAGGGACCCGGTCCTTTGAAGCATGCGTGGGGCCAAAGCCAACAGCGCAGAGGCTTTTTTTGTACCATTTGATCTAAATGAAATGTGTACATCTGCCAGGTTCTATCTCTGGCTAAACACAGATCTAGTCAAAGACAGCACCTGGCAAATGTAAGAACTATTGCAAAATTAAAAGAAAAACTTAATCCAGGTCTATATTATGTGAAGTTTGATGGTTTGGTCAACTGGGCTATTGGTCGAGACAACGGACATCTGCCATGCAAAATGTCTCAATTTTTTCTCCTGGCAGACGGTGACTCGCCTCCCACTAGATGGGCCCCCCAAAACAGCTGCCACTCCAAGCGGCCACTAGGGTCGCGGGCAACAAGGGAGCAACACCGGCGTGGTTGGCTAAGGGTGCCGAGAGGTGTGCACCGGTTTCTGGATCGCGTTAGGTCGGTCAGCCGTTCCCCGCTATTACGCAGATTGAACACTTCCACCCATCAAGCATATAGCTCTTGCGCTCCACTCTGGACGGCCAATTAAGGCAAGCCAGAGGTGGGGGAGAAGATGGTAAGGTTCCCCCGGGAGGTCTCGGGTCCGTGGTGTCGCCACACACCAACAGCTCGCCACAAGCTGCCCTGCGGTGACTGATTGCATTGATGGAAGTTTATTATTATTATTATTATTAATACACTTATATGTATAAATCTGTGGTCAAATTCTAATCAATAATTGCATAGACATCGAAATGTTCAGTGAACTAAAAGCAAGAAAAGACTCAGCTACTTGTGTTCAATATCGCAAAGCAATTGATCACGATATTGTAATTAGGCATGCTATTGTTAATTTGACAGCATGTAGGCGATCGTGTTAGTAGACGCATAGAGAGAATCAAAAATCAATGCGACCTCTTTGCTTTAGGTTCAATGAACTAGAAGTAATGTAGAATGATGTTACTCGCATATTCGATGACGATATTATTATTTTACGAGAGTTTTTAGAAGTGGGACAAGCTTAAACCACTTTTGTGGAAATGTCATTTTTCATTATTTGATATAGGAAATTGGAAATAGTAGTGGCTCCTGGCTCTATCTAGTAGAACCTTCAGTGCTACATAGAAACTTTAGTGACAGTGCCACAGGAATAGGCATAAAAGAAAACATTTCGGAATGAAGTCTGAAATGCTGATTTAGGTAACTATCTAGTACCTACATCTAAACAACTCTGAGTTGTACGAAAAACTTCCGAGGATTTTCATTTGTTTATAGTGGCTACTGTAAAAGTAGTACATACATACGTGTGGAGTTTTCAGCAAAATTCTATTTATTACACCAAAAAGATATTAGTCATGGTAAAACTTATATCCGCATGTTTTGATCCAAGGGTTACGATAAAAAGCGAAATGTCGGAAGCATTTACCTACTATTTGGCAACAGTCTGGATGAAATATTTTCTTTTCGAAGGAGGATGACATCATTTTTGTTACGTCATATTGCCTGTCATTTAAAATGACATTGAAAAATTAGGTTTACATGTAAATGTACAAGAGTGAGATTATCCACTACCACTACCACAAGTGAAATTAGAAAAGTGGCTGAGTTCCCTCCACATTATCGTGGGGGTCCGAACACGCCTAATCAAGATTTGGGAAAGAAATATCTTGGATAATAAGGTGGCTCTCAATAGAATAGACAGCACTGGGCCCGTTTGTTTTAGTTCCACATAAGAGCTTTCAATAGTGGTTAGAAAAGTTCGTTGCCTGAAACAAATAAATAAAATAAAATAAGGCGGGTTGTATGCGCTTACTAACAGTAGGTACTGCTCAGACCGTGGAATAGGTATCTTACCATTCTATGTATTAGATCTTGCTAAAAGATTGTTGAATCCCAAAACGAAATTTTTTACTAAAGTGGTGATGTGAAGTGTCTAATTAAAACACTGTGCATGAAGAATCTCCATTTACGAGGGAATAACCTAATTTTCAGGTAGTCCATTTATGCAGTGCTAAAAATAAGATTTAGGAGTGAATATTAGGAAATACTTTGGCATTTGAATAGCTTAACCTACTCCCAAGACTTCCGACTCTGGCCTGACCTCGCTCTTCAAGTGCTCTCGAGTACCGACGGGTATTGAACCCGCTGCCTATCCGGTCATGGCCTTTGAGGATATTTTTACTACGAGCAATTAGTCTTAGAAAAATATAGGTCGGCTGCCGACGTTAACTACTCAAGATGGTTTCATAATTAGCACTTACTAGCGACCGCCCGCGACTCCGTCCGCGTGTAACTTGGATTCCACACACATAGTGTCCTTTCCTGTTCCTACCTCGAGTAATGGACTGTTATATTCAAAAAATATTTATTCAATTCTATCTTGAGTCTAATCCTAGGATTAGCGCATTCAAACAAACAAACAATCTTTTTAGCTTGATTTTATGGCGGACTAAAACTTTGTCGATATCTTTTACATTGGTAATTTTTTTTGGTGATTTATAGATTTATCATGTATAGTTGAGTTAGCTTTTCGTTGGCAACGCTAAGGATACGTACATATTTTTTAAACCTTTGTATTAAGACAAAAATACTTCGCAACAATAGGAGAGTTGAACTTTGAATTTCAAACATCTATTGCTCAAACTAACAAAAGTTTTATTAAAAAAATCTTGTTTTACTCGTAAATTTCAATGGCGGTGGATTTGGCGGGGCGGGCTTGGCTTCCCGCCAAAATTGCTGTCAAAGACCCAGGCCATAGACACACGTCAAGCATACGTGCAGTTTGATTTTATTGCAGAGGCCAAAGATTCAAATCGCCATACTTTAACCCGCTCTGAAATTGACACTAAAAGAAGAGCTACGATCGCTTCTGATCGCAGCGACAGCATGTCGAAACGTACGTTACGACAAATACAATACTACCACAGTTTTTTGATATCTAATTTCGGTTTATTTACTAGACACAGTTAGACGAAAGGTTTTCATCAAAAGATTTTATGACCTAGTTACCTAGATCCAGCCAGCGGGCTAACAAAGGAAGATACTCGTCTGTTAAACAGTCAATAGATGTGTTTAGACATTTAACATACAGCAACAGCTGTTGCTTGTAATCATTATAAAATAAACACGTGTGAGTTTAGTAAAACACCAGGATGACCGCATATGAAGCTAATAACCATAATAAGAGGAAAATGTTCATTAACTACCTATTTATTTGAAACTACAGGACTGTTCGCCATTTGAATAATAGGTAGAATGTTTTTCTGATAGACGGATAAAAATTATTTAAAAGCCTGGACGGTAGTAATATAAAATTTTGAAAATCTCCAATTGCATCACTGAAATAAGCCACAAAAAGACACATACTCACTCACATACTCAAACTCTGCACTTATGTATATTCACCACAAATCAATAAGAGTAAAGAAGAACTCCTAGGCCCTCAAGGAGGTGAGGCTATTCTCAATATTACTGTTCTTGATGACTTGTTAGTCATCACACATCATAGTCACACTTCTAAAACAAATAGACAAGAAAACACCACATTATACATTACATTCCCCACACACAAATGAATCGAGTAGAACTATTAAGCCTTCAGGCCACTAGCCTCTCTCAACTAGAGGAGGCCTAAGCCCAACAGTGGATTGTTCTTGATGACTAACGTGATCTTCTGAACCACAGAACGACGCAGAGTTGTCCAGGGACTTCCCGGCTCTACCACTGGAGCTCCCACCAGTAAGGCTCATGCTAGACCTCAATGTACATACTCCATTGCTAGGTTGCCTTTAGCAGGGTTTTAGAATTTGTGTACTCGACTCTCAATGTACAATGTGTATTGTGAAATTGTGAAATTGTGTATAGTGTTTTGGGATGCTGTTTTATAATTGTGCCCTTTATTACGTAGATATATCGGAAATAAATTAAAGTCTAGAATCTGGATTCTTGTTGAATCATCCTTTATATCAACAACTAAATATAATGGACATATCTATAAAACAAATGTCTTAGTCTCTCTAGCTTTCACAGTAACAAATAGTAACAGGACTAAAAGCAACATTACATTTTCGTATATGCTCTACAAATTCTACTGGTTGCCAAAGATATACTGATATACGAGTAAATCCAAGAAAAATTTTACTATCGTCCTGATATTATTACCTATTATGTAATTCATAGTAAGATCTGTATTCAGAAAGTCCCAAGTTTAAATCACACTATATTGAACTTTTAGATCAGTAATTAGATTAGACCACACTATTGTTGCTATAGTTTGCTTCGCTATTATGCACTGGAATTCTGAATATACCTCTTTCGCCTTAGAAGTAAGTTTGTAACTGCCAAATCATTAATTTAATGCTTTCCATAGCTTAACAAGTTTTCGCTTTAAATACTAATTTGTTCAATATTTCCAACTAAATTTCTATATTTGCAACTAAATATACATAATAACTAGTATATTTGTGCTTCCTGCTATCTTGTTATCACCAACTACTTACTGTATATTTCTTTGTACATACGTTATATCTATCCTATAATTTCTTTGTGTTTATTTTTCTGTTTTCATCATTCTTCCACGTATTATTATTCTTATTGAGATACTACATAGTTTCTATTAATTATTTCGTAAACGGAAGAATTCTAAATTTTGTTCAAGCAACCTGATATACAACCTGAAATAAGACTACAAGGTTCGATGAAACTACAGATGCTTTACTAAGATTACGAAAACCACTTCTTTAAAGCCTAAATTAGAACCAGTTTGTATTATAAATAGTACAAAATGGACTAATTGGTTAGATTAGAACCTTCTTTCACATTGCCCTCGATCTGATCCTTCCAAAGGCTTCTTGGGTCTATGACCAAGTCAGACCTGATACTAACGTGACACGTTAAATGGTTCCAGGAGAACATTGAGAACAAGCCAATGATTCTGGGGGAGAAGGAGGTGGACCTGAACAAGATCTTCACGCCCGCGCCTGATGCTGAGGAGCATATCATCAAGAAGGACCGCAAGTTTGGTAAGCATCTTTTGGAATACACTCGTACTATTAAAGACATCATTGAAATAAACCGATATAACATGCTTTCGAAAGCAATCATACTCTTAGTAGCAGCATTCGGTATTTTAAATAGTAACTAGAGCTTTTGTTGACTTGCTTGGTGAAAAAGTATTTTTGTATTTTTGTCCGTTCCCTAGCATCCATAGTACAAGCTTCGATCAGCTTAGTTTGGGGTTAGACAATTGGTGTGCTAGTCTAAGGATTTTATTTATTTATTTTGTCACTTTAAGTTTAAGGTAAGAGTATCTTTGATTTATTTTTACACTACTAAGGCGCTGTGGTAAACCCTCAAATTTTGCAAAGGACGAATGCAATCCATTAACAATTTTTCGGGTTGACTTAAAAACGAGAATGCAATGCGCCAACAATTGTTCGACTACAATTGTTAAAAATATCTACGAGAAATTATATTTAGTTCGGACTCAAGAAGTTGTTGCTAATTATTACAATGTTGCTGTAATTTATATTAATAAAGTAGCACGTACTGTTGTGTGTGATACATAAATCAAAGCAGCGTTCGCGCTAGAATCGTCAACGCCAAGGTCCTACAATCAAAATACAGGCCAAGCGTTTGTTTTCCTTCTAATAACCTCAGCCTGAGAAGAAGCAAAACGAAGCCAAAGAATGTTACGAAAAAGTCGAGCTCCGAATAAAGTTAAGCTTAAATTACTTACAGTTAATTTTTTTTCGCAAATACAATTATCGTCCCTTGACAAGTTATTGTTGTCCATGGATGGCCACGATCACTAACCATCAGATAACCCTCGTAGATGTTTTCCTTCCTCAAATATAAAAGACCGAACACACGAGATTTTCCATCTGGCCATCAAACATTAAACTTTACAGTTAAGTGATCACCGCTGTCCATGGATATCAACAACCGCACAAGGGTCGCAGATGCGTTGCTTATGTAGTGTAGTGTATGTTACACCTCCCTATATAAAGACATTCAAGACCACATGCCCTGTCCAACTGAGCTCTGGCGTCTTTACTCACCAGCAGAAACATAATACCACAACAGTTACGTACGAGGTGCTATTTCACTGTGGTCTTCTGTAAGGTGGAGGTACTTCCCCAGACGAGCGGCTCATAGAATGGAATTTCCACTAAGCTATACCTCACTGAAAACATCCTCCTAGCGTTTATCCCGTTCCTGTCCCGGGGTCCGCTTTGACCATGATCCAGGATTTAGCGAGTCTGGTTATTGCAGTGAAGCGACTGCCATCAGACCTTCGTAACCCTTAGAAGGGAACCAGACAGATTGGATCATGGTTATATACCTCACTAAAACATTGAAATTGAATTTGAATTTCTTGTCCTCTTCTGAATTGTAACTCCTCTTTCTTTCCTAATTCCAGAGAAGACGTTCGCCTCATCAGCGTTCTACGTGCCCGGCGTGCACCCGACGGTGAAGGAGCAGATGGACCTGGCCCGCGCTATTTCCAAGTCTCTGAGCGACCAGAGCAACCACATGAGCCGAGGACAGAGCATGTACGTCAACAGGAAGAAGAGGTCCGTCAAGTGGGTGCATGAGGGACGAGGTAAAAACACTATTCTTTTACTGGTATCTACCCGCAGCTTTGACCGCGTTATCAAGATTCCTGTTTTATCCCATGGGAGTATTTAGTATCCTATCACCTAAGTCAGCCCGTACCGTGCCTGGTTAACAAATTTCATCAAAATCTCTTCCGTAGTTCTAGCTTGATTAACGGACAAACATCGAAACAAACTTTCATATTTTAATATGATTAAATTTTAAAAATTTTAGTCCTAAAAAAATCATCTGATCTCTGGTGGCTCAGGCGGAGATCGAACCTAGCACCTCTAGCAATCCGGGCAAGAGTTCTGACCATAGAAAAAATATAATAAAACCTAGTATGTAAAAATGCTCAAAAGGATACACAAAAAGTCAAATCGTTTTTAGGGTTTCGTAGCCAAATGGCAAAAACGGAACCCTTATAGTTTCGTCATGTCTGTCTGTCTGTCTGTCCTGGTTCGTTCTCCGCCGTTTCTGAACCGATTGCCACGAAAATTGGTGGAGAGATGTATAGCAATAATTCAAGAATCGGTTTTTAAAATTATCGAAAAATAATCATTTTTTACCCCCCTCCCATACAGTGAAAAGTTAATTCAAAAAAAAAATTCGACTTAACCCATCGTGTAGGGTATCGTTAAACAGGTATTTTTAAATACAATAAAACTCGCCTTGAAACCATGTGGATCAAACACCCCAGTCTCGAGATATATTAATACAAAGTTAAAATTAGAGCGTCCCCCCCCCCTTAACTTTTGAAATACTATTACAATAATTCTAAAAAAAAATGTCCTGTATACCTCCAAGTAAGTACTTTCAACGAAAACTATAGCGAACCCTGTATCATACATAGTTATTTTTATACAACTCGACCAACTTATGACGTGCAGTTGCCCTTACTAAATGTTGTCTTAAGCGGTCGGGCTATCTTTTAGCTACGGAACCCTTTCATGGGCGTGTCCGACACGCTCTTGGCCGGTTTTTTGACCTACTTTTATTTTTTCTGAGCATCCATCTTATTTTCACGCCTTTCTTTGATAAGTCTCTCTGAAACTCTTCATGATTCGCGACTAACGCGACTTAACTCTGAGTAAACCACAACAAGGTTCTATAACAGCTTTATTTCATTTTAAGGCTTATTAATAACTGCTCAGTAAATTAACCTATGCAAACATCTTAAAGTTAATAAAATACTGTTTGAGTTAAGAGTTCAACGTATCTAGGTTCTTGTGGAGTGGATTTCTTACCAATTAATCATACTCTTTCTTGCTTCCACAAAAATTAAAAGGTTTACTTTCTTGTGATACCACAATTAGTCATCATCTTATCCTCGTGGGCAATCTTTTACAACCTTACAAAGTTGGACAGCTGCAGATCTGTCACCGTCTGACATTTGATCCACACACTCAAGTCCAGCGCTAATTTTAGTGCAGTCAGGACAAATTAATATTATGCCGAATTGACAGCTTGGTTCCAAGCCAGGAGAGATATTAATATGCGCTTGCTGATTTATGGGCGGTTCTTTTGACCATGATATTGTTCTTGTTTTTATGACAATGGCGGTTCCCCTTGAATAATTCAACCTCCTGATCTTTTTAATTAGATTCTTAAAATAATTCCGTTCATATTTCGTCATAGGTAATTTTAATGTAAGAGCCACAAATAACAAGTTCTATTGCGACGTTTGCTATAAAAAATAATTGTAAACAGTCTATAGATTTACTCACTAGATTAATGGCATGATTGACAGGTGATTATAAATATTAATTGCGTTTGCGGATATAATGGATCTAGATACACATTATACCTACTTCCTTCTTCCCCATTTCATTTTGTCTTTTAGTATTAACAAGTATGGGTATATCACTGGAACCTTCAGGTTCCTTCCGTATTCTTACGAATACTCCACAAGGAAGTAGCTAATAGGCTTCATTTTTATGAAAAAACACGTCTGGGGAATGACATCGAAGGTCAGGGCCGTCTTCAACGTATAAAGAATTCTAAAGGGCCCTGGGCCTTTAAAATTCTGGTGTGGGGCCCCAAACGATCGCGGGGCCCGGAGCACGAGCCCATTGCGCCCAATGGGATACAGGGTTCTGTCGACGGTGATCGGTTGTTCTACAGATTTGGCTACTTTGTGTTGGCTTTTAAACCAAAGCCTTCATGTCCTACTTCTTTAAATGGAGCTATCATAAAATTAGTTTTATTAACTTCTCCCCCATTTCTATTCCAGGTCGAAACACATCAAACACGTGTTCCACGCCGACCCCGGTCGCAGCCCACGACACAGCCTACCGCCCGCCCTCCAGCCTTCGCAATCAGAAGACCTACCCGAAATCCGCCCTTAAACACAGCCCGCTGCCCAAGATGGAGCCCTTCCCCGTCTCCCCGCCGATCATCAGCCACTTGAAGCCAGACCTGCCTGTTCCCCTTGCTCCCACGAAGCTGAACGATGTCTATGCTGCTCCGAAAAGTCCCCGTCTTCCTCTGGTCTCTGGTCCAAACTTCAACGTAGCGCCTCGTGGCTGGGGGCAGATGGCGGACTACTACAGACCAGTCACACTAGATGGCGTTGGCAAGGCAGCTAATGCTATGCCGTACACAGATTTTTAAGGTTATGTAGAAAATAATGACACTTACAGAGTTTTAAGTTTTAATAAGTTAAGACATTTTATAGTTAAAATTCCAGCTGTGAATTTTCTACAACGTAAAATAAAATGATAAATCCAAAAAAATAGTCATTAACAAGTAATCTCTTCAGCTATTAGGTACTTGCATAAAATAAGAAACGTTAATACTAACTGCAAACTGCAAAGCAAGACGTTTCTAGAATCTTCATTAGACTTTAATATCTAGATGATCTAGATTTGTACAATGAGGTCATAACTGTAACAATTATTACACTAGATCGTTGAGTTGTACTTTTTATACGGAACTATGTAAATTATTTGATTAAGTGTTTTTAATCTTATTTTTAATAAAATGTAGAGTTACTAAGTTATTCTATGATAGATATAAATAAGTAATTTAACACACATAAAAAATATTAAGATGTATTTATTTATGTTATGAATACGAAGAATATGTAGTTATATTATATGTTGGTTTAATTGTAAAGATTTTTATAATCTTCCTAATTTTAATAGTAAAACAAATACATACCTACTAAACGCACATTTTTAACGAGAATCTTTCGATAAATTTACAAATAATTAAAACACGTAATGTATTTGTTACCATATTCGCATTTTATACGTTTTTGTATTTAAAAGGATTTGGGAGAAGATAAAACAATATAAACTTTTATTAAAGCGTGAATACGTTATGTTTTCATACAAATTGTTAAGTTCAGTATTTTCGTTGTATATCTACTTAATTAAAATTAAAGGTTTAATATAATTAATGACTTAAGTATTGATTGCAAGTGTATAAGCTAGTCATATTTAATTTATATTTATTAATGTAATTGTAATATTTTTGTCAATCTGTTTAATACTCGTGAAATTAAATAAGTTGAATGTCTTGTTCTAAATATCATGTTCAGTTTAGCTGAAATCATCGTACAACTCCAATTGATCGTTCAATGCAATTTTTGCATTGTTTCTTTGTTAAGAAATATCAACTTTTTCGTAAAGCTTCATTTAATTTCTTTGAATAGACTTGTTTTTATTAATAGTGTCCTGCGACTCTACATCTTGGCTCTAGATTCGATTCCAGAGCCTTACTAACCATGGAAATAGGTGTCGCGTATAATTTATGAAACTCTTAGTAAGACTTAGTTGCTGTGGGTCGCACAAGGAAGTAACTTATCCCAAATTTTATAAAAGTTTATAAAATTAAATTATTAATTGAAATAAATCGAAGTTAATTTTTTATTTGTAAAGGAAAGTTAACGTAATTTTTGATGTGATCGTGATATTTTGTACGTGAAATAAAAATGATGAGAAAATTACTTTGCAACCTGCTTTTATTTTCTTATTTCTATACATACATATTGCATAATAGATATTTTGTTATTATACGGTTTTTCTTCTGTTTTACCGGTGGCCGTAAATTAACATTTAAACAGACAGATTCACCAGATCATCTGCCTGAAGGAGTCCATGGCTGTCTTTTTGATGAAAATGTGCTATATATTACTAAATCTATGTTTATTTTCTAACTAGTAATAATATCATCCACCAAATTATAAAGCTCTATGTAAAGAATTCAAAACTACTCATGAGTAGGTACAATACTTATCAATAATTTTTATTCGGTATCATGCCCAGCGTTTTAATTCTTAACAAATTGTATAATACTGTTCAGTATGGAGAGCACGCAAACAATAGTGCCATTCCATTGTTATAGATCTGCATAACAGGCATTAGTCTCGAGTTGCCGGCTAGGGAGATTCCCGAGGCAAATCGAGGCATATTTATACCGACTAAAGTCCAAGCTCTTAGGCTCGTATTAATAAATCCCAATCAACTCTGAGTCATTCTCATACGAAACAGCACCTCAAGTTCGCGCTCAAGTTCGAGCTCAGAGTTGAGTGCGATTTATTAATACGAGCCTTAGTTAGATCCTCCTGTACTGAACTGAACTGTATAATATAGGGTGCCGCCATCTTTACGACCTAACTATACCTAGTGCATATGACGCGGACCAGACACGAAGTCAAAGTACGGAATTCAAAACCCGACTCTACCTCAGATTTCAGTGCCCGCAAAATGTCTTGGCCCGACCGACCGACGGAGGTTTGCCTTTTCTGCAGGTTTCTACAGACAACAGGATGAAGAAATGAGAATACCTTCGTTTTCAATTATTAAAATCCTACAAAACACATTAACTTCATTTTGATACTAATAATAAGACATTGGACTAACTTTCCCGATTTAATAAAAAAGGACAGTTCTTGCACGAAAGCGTTATTTATTATACAAAACTTCAAAGTTCAAGCCAGCCATTTCATTTTGTAGTATTGTACCTCCTTCGAGTGAGTGACCACCAGTTAGTAACCGAACATCATACGGGGCGACCACACGTGTTGACATAACCAAACTTTTCGCTTTAAAATACGATTAAAATCAGCTTTTGTGAAAGACTATTGTACTAAGACTATGAAGTACGAGTGATTTTATGAGTGTGTACTTAAAACTGTTGATTTCTTATCGTTTCGAGGCAATAATATTTGGTTTTATTTGCCTTATCAAATCCGCAAAGCGAAATCACGTCGAGAAAGTAAGTACGGTGCATTTTTTGCTGTGGTATTTCGGTTTTGGTTTTTTAATTGGAATTTTTTGGCACAAACTTCGTTCATTATTCTACAATTAGATTTTCATTATTATTTTGTAAATGTAGAGCAAATTACGACAGAAATCTGTTTTTACCGGGTTAGTTTAACAGCTTCTTTTTTTATTTTTGTAACATAATTTGTATTTTTATTGAATTATCTTTCTTTCAATTTTATTTTCAAATCAGTAATTTATCTCTAAGTATTTAACAATGTTAATTTTATCTCAGAGAAGGTTTGATTAAGTTCGTATAATGTGTAACTTAAATTACCTATTAGCGTTTACACAGTTGGATGTTTTAACAAATGTCTGTCGATATTGTTTCTTCAGCAATGGACTTTGTTTCTTCTTTTTTTAATAAGTAAAGTAAAGTATCAGCCTATTAATGTCCCACTGCAGGGCAAAGGCCTCCATCATTTGAAATCATGTTTTCGTTACAAAGATGGGTTTTGGCTTAATCACCACGCTTGCCAAATGCGGATAGGTGATCACAAACCCGGGCTGTGTTCAGAAAAATCAACACAAATTTTGCCCGACCCGGGAATCGAACCCAGGACCTCGAGACCAAGGCCCGGTACTTAAACCACTAGACCATCGAGGCTTTTTTCAATAATCTGTTCATTTCAAAGTGATGACGAGTTAATACAACATCAACGAGACTTCGCAGTTCTAACGTAAAAATGGCCCGACTTGAGTAGACTGTTATCATTTTCTTATCTTAGTGGGGAATATTGGTGGCGGTCATTTAACCAATAATAAATAACATTGATTTATTTGTTCCCTTGAATTTTATTATTTTTATTCTTGGCACAAGTCGAAAGAGATTAAAAGAAAAGTAGAGATTATTAAAGCTCTTGAAAGAGCCGCTATTCTAGGTTAGACTTAGTAATTCCACTGCATAGAAAGAAGACAGCAGAGCAGAAGCTCATGTTTTTTGTACTGTATCTGTGTTTTTATCGATGAGTCCAGATTTAGGGGTTTTTCTAGGAATGGAATGATCTAAAGAAAGAACCTCTCTAAAAAACTTGAAATAATGGATTAAGCACCCTTCCATTAATTGGTTCATTAGTTAAGACTTTAAACTTTCGCGTTGCATTACTTACTATTAACTACCTAATATTTGAACGGGACTAAACGGGAAGTCCGCTTGTGACCATGGCTGCAGCATCGCAGCCGAAACGTCAAGCAGTAAGTAGGTACGAGAGTTCTTAACTATACTATCGCGTTTAGTCCCGTTCAAATATTAGTGAATGGTTTATTAGTATTGTTCATTACTCTTTTTAGGATTTAATTTACCCAAAGCATTTTCGTAATAACACTCTACTTAGCATACAGTAACATAATGGAAACACCCTTATAAGTAAGTGGTACTAAACCGCCCGGTGGACAAATGGGGTTTGTTGGCCTACCCTCTAGTGATGACGATGTATAATATTGTGTAAATATCGATATTTGATGGGGCTTTCGCCAGCTTACGTAGCACAATCTGGGGTTCTATGACCCTAATGCAGGATGCACTAAAATGCAACCAGCTAGTTATTCTACACCTCATATCTGCAGCTCATTGCAAAGGCTGGTAACTATCAATCAATACATAGTATAAAACAAAGTCGCTTTCGCTGTATGTCCGTATATAATAGTAGTAGGATGTATGCTTAGATCTTTAAAACTACGCAACGGATTTTGACGCGGTTTTTTTTAATAGATAGAGTGATTTTTTAAGGAAGGTTTGTATGTATAATACATGTAAGTAAGTACCACGGGCGAAGCCGGGCGGGCAGCTAGTTTATTAATAAAAATAACAAAATAATTCGTCATGTACAGACAAACACCGCAGTAATTCCGTCTTTTCTTTTAAATAAAACTATTGGAATTCAGTTAACTCTGTTAATTTTCTTAACGCCTAATAAATTATTTTTATTTATAGTCTGCTTTGACCATCTTCCTGATCCCAACTCGGATCATCTGTTACGCCCTGCCGTTTGATTTAATGAACGGACAATTTAAATAATTTCAAGTCATTTATTCAAGTAAATCGCGTTTACATTTGAAATGTAATTTAATCATGGATTTAACTCATGAGATATACCCAAATACTAGAAAACTGAGGCATTATTTTGATTGATCTGTCTTACGTTGGTGACATGCTGTCACTGCGATAATAAGTGATTATCGCTTCATATTTTAGTGCCTATTCCGGAGCGGGTCGAATTATGGTAAACGCAAACCTAACGATTTCATTCCATGGTCATGTCAGTATTCAGGACATGCAAGTCATAACAAGCACACATTTCATTTCCATTATGTCGCAAAACGCAAAACTACTGACGATTTAATTCCAATGATGCTCGTGATTAGATGAATTGGCAAAATCCGCAAACATGATGATTTCCCGTCGTGCAGACACTATTTACATTGATGACGATTCAAATGTCAAAGTTGTGATGACATCTATTGTTGTTTCGGCAGCAAAAACTATGGCATTGACTGGAATTATACTCGAGTACAACTTGGGTTTCATCTTCAAAACAAATCAGTTATTTAAGTGTACTTATGCAAAGAAGCCAAATATAAAACTCAATAGTAAATAGATTTCTTCTTACATAGGTTTATCGATAGTTTTTTGCACTTGTCTCCTTCCTAGTAAGACAGATAGGCAGGCAATCGATAGTACAATAGGCTTTTGAACAAATCGTTTTATCGATAAAGCGATTTATCGATAGTTTATTGCACTTTTCTCCTTCCTAGTAAGACGGATAGACAGGCAATCGATAGTACAATAGGCTTTTGAACAAATTGTTTTATCGATAAAGTGATTTATCGATAGTTTATTGCACTTGTCCCCTTCCTAGTAAGACGGATAGTCAGGCAATCGATAGTACAATAATAGGCTTTTGAACAAATTATTTTATCGATAAAGCGATTTATCGATAGTTTATTTTTCTTTTCCCCTTCCTAGTAAGACGGATAGTCAGTCAATCGATAGTACAATAGGCTTTTGAACAAATTGTTTTCAAACAAACTGTGACATGTAGAAGTGGAACAAAACAAAGGCGGATGTATTTTATTTTATACTAGTTTTTACCTGCGCCTTTGCCCGCGTTATCAAGATCTCTATTTTCCTATGGCATACCCTGCCTGTATTATACTTCATCTGTAGTCAAAATCCGTTCGGTAGTTTCAGCGTGATTGACGGTCAAACAAGCAAACAAGCAAACAAACAAACTTTCACATTCATAATATTAGTATGACTAGCGACCCCTTGTCATACTAATGCTACTAAAATTATCAGTGTTTCTCTACTATACGAGTATTATACTTGTTTAATACACTTATGTGGCCTTCCTCTTGAATTACTTTATCTGATAAAAAACCGCATAAAAATCGATTGCGGAGTTCGAAAGATGCATACTTACATACATTGGTCAGACTTTGTTTATACTATGTAGTGATATTTAATCAATCCGTCTTCATTACTTATTTATCACTAATATTTTTTTTTTATTTTAGTTCTTACTCCTACTAAGCATTCGAGTCTTGTTTCTTGATATTGTGTAACTAAACACTGACTGATATTAATCATGTAATTAGCATTGGTAATTTAGTCTCGACAAGATTGATTTCATTAGTTTACTGTCAAGTTACATGCCTTTCACTGTGCTAATATACATATGTAAAATAAATAAGGTCGTGGGGGATGGGTTATGAAATAATTCGGGTTTTGATCAATTTAGAACGATGTCTGATATTTTCAGAACCCTATTAATTTAGTGAGTGTGGAAAAGTAATTAAATAGGTTTAAATAGCTTAATTAATTTAGTAGAGAGGAAGAGCTTAGTGGAACTTCCACTCGAATGAGCTATTCGTTTGGGGACGTACCTCTTTCTTACCAACGAGAGACCAACGAGAACTCTATTTAGGAGCGTATGGAACCCCATACTACGCTCCTAAATAGAGTTCTCCTTATAGAGTAAAGGCAAGCAACGCATTTGTGACCCTTGTGCGGTTGTTGGTGTCTATGGGTAGCGATGATCACTCACAATCAGGTGAATCTCTTGTTTGTTTGCCTTTCTATAACAAAAAATAAGTAAAAAAACATTAAAAAATCCAAGGCCTGACAGAAAATGCCAACCAGATATAAGTGATGCTAAAGATCAGGAGGTATACAGATATTTATTTTACTAGCGGCCGCCCGCGACTCCGACCGCGTGAATTTTCGCACAAATGATGTTATAGGAGTACTATAAAAAGTAGTAAGTAGATAAAGAAAATGCTAGAGCGTTCGTTTGAACTTCACGCTTGGTTACCGTACAATAGCTGACCTAAGACCTGTGCCGGCATTAAGTAATCGTCACTGGCATTCTCACGACCTAGATGTTTTATTACAACGCTGCAATGTCAAAACATTTCTGAACTGAAAGCACGTACGCTGCGCTGGGAGATTGCGCCAAGTCATTTCATTACGCTAAGTGTGCTTGGTGTGCTCAGATTAAAAAATATCAATAGATGTAGCGATAAATTTTACAGATTTGCTATCCTTTTTCTCCTTACTATGAATCACGTGTGATAGAGCAAGATAGCAGACACACGTACTGTCGCCGCCTTAACTGCCACACTTCACAGTTTAGGCGGCGACAGTACTCATCATCATCATTATCGCCAGACCGTCGCGTCTTCTGTTTAGAGAAACAGACCTAGGGGCAAAGTTAGGGGAATTTGACGTTTTGGTGGAGACACTCAAACGTGACAACTTTTTTATGGTATTCATTAATCTGAGTAAGTGGCATGCCCCTTTCCACCAATCTATTAAGTGATATTTATTTACAGATCCCGATCTCATCGCTTTGCCATGCTGTAAAAACTAGCGATATAAGTTAGCAAAATGGCGGAAGGAGTAGAGTACCATAAACAACGGGTGCCACCGTTTTTAAGACAGGTTTGTAGAAAATATTTTTTTTATCCTATGGCCAAATACAGTACAGCTGCAAATATGTGTGACAAACCGCTTGGTAACGTGTAATGATCAAGAAGTTGACTATTAAACGACACAACAAAGTTGAGAGGTGGCGGGTTCGATCCCCGCACAAGACAAACATTATGTGTGCATTCTGTGCATGTCTGTTTGTCCAAGTCTGGGTGTTATGTTTTGAAGTTAAAACAGAGTTGCACAGAAGTAAATACTTAAACTTTATTTTCAAATGGCGAGTGTAGACATAAGTGAAAAGTAAACATGACAATCAATAATGCAATATTCAAAATAAAGAACGTAGTATCAAAAGTTGGCCAGGGTGTTAATATTATAATTATAAACATGTAGTTTTAACATTATGTATCTATTTTTAAGTATATTTGTAATACCACTGTTGATTCTGATGTCTGTAACACAAGTGCTTAGGCTACTTAACACGGAGTCAAATAAATGTATGTGATTTTGTGTAATAAAAATTTATTTGCTTAAACCGATCATTGCAAGCGTCGTAGATCATCACTCGCTGATACCGTCAAATCTATTTTGGAGCGGGTACATTTTCCAGGTGGGAAAGTACCTTCTTTTTTAGAAGAAATTAAAACACATTAAGTCAAAGACAGCAAATGTAAGGACTATTCCTAAAGACCTAAAAAGTAAAAAAGGAAAGATAACGAAATGAAGTAAGCCAATTCTCTGACGACATAAATTGACTATGCTATAGGGGTGAGATAATGGACTTCTGCCTCGTAAAAATGTCACTCTGTTTTTTTTAAGAAACTTCAAAAAAAAGGAGTAATAAATTCGACCCGTATGTAGGTAATATTTTCAGAACTGCCCAGGTTTCCGTATATGTTAGTCTTTATCTAGGAATCTTGAAGGATTTTTTTAAACCGGTTAGAAAAAATAGAAATAAAATCATTTTAAAAAAATATAACCGACTTCAAAATTGTACGCAACTAACTGTTTAGATAAAATATAAAAGACCTAAAAAGTAAAAACTAAATACGTTCACTTACTTTGATGTACCTACGAACTAACTAGCTAGGTAATGTTGCGTACCATTTCGAAGTCAGTTTTATTTATTCCTCCATCATCCTCGGCCGTTGCGTCGGAGCCCAGGATACGCTGCGACTATGATTCTAAAATGAACAGCCCGGTTATTACAATGGAGCTACTGTCCTCTGACCTCCGTAACCCTTACAAGGGAAACCAGACAATTTGGATCATAGTCGAGACCAACGGCTTAACGTACCTTTCGAAGCACGAAATTGGCATTCTTATCGGCCAAGCAGGTGTCGAGTCGCCGAGGATCGGGCTAATTGAAGAGCCCTAGGAGAGGACTATGTCCAGCAGTGGACTGCGAGAGGCTGATGATGATGATGAAGCAGGTGATTTAAGCTTGCATTGTCCTAAACCTAACAGAGAAAACAAACACAAAGTGAATGTGTTCCCCGCGTGATTCGAACCAACGACCTCTGATGTTTGAGCACAGCGTTCTAACCACTACACCACGGAGGAAGATTTGCACTTAATATTCTCTTGCATTTATTGACAGTCAATGCGCACCATGTGCACTATATCCCTAAGCATCAACATAGGTTTTTATACTACTGAGGCAGCTTTTTTCCTTTTATCTCTAATCTGCCCTGGTCTTCCAGCTCCTGGCGGTGAGCGGCATCGTGCTGTACATGATCGGCACGGGCGCCAACATCGCATACCCTGGAGTTCTTCTGCAGCAGCTACGAGAGCCACAGTCTACCGTCCAGCTCACACCAGCCCACGAGTCATGGATAGGTGAGGCTCTATTATTACTAGATATCCCTACTTCACTATATAGTATAAAACAAAGTCGCTTTTTCTGTCATGTTGTATGTTGTATGTCCCTATGAACGCTTAAATCTTTAAAACTACGCAACGGATTTTGATGCGGTTTTTTTTAATAGATAGAGTAACTCATGAGGAAGGTTTTTATGTATAATATCATCCATTAAATAGTGGACAAGTACCACGGGCGAAGCCGGGGCGGGCCGCTAGTATGTCATAAGTGCGAAAGTAACTCTGTCTGTCTGTTACGCTTTACCTTTCAACCGATTTTGATGAAATTTGGCATAGGCAATCTTTAGACCCTGAGAAAGAACATAGGCTACCTTTTATTGCGAAAGAAAGGGATCTGAAATCCACGCGTGCGAAGTCGTGGGCGGCCGCTAGTATAGTGCTATGGTGAGACCAATGCTCATTTTTTTGGTGATTGGCCGGTCCAGAACAGGTCTGAACGTCAGATTGCTGGCTGTCCCAAGCAATTAAAGTAAATTAAAGCATCAGACAATAAATTTCCCACTGCAGGGAAAAGGCCTCCTTAATCATTTACAAACCCTGGCTGTGTTCGGCCAACACAAGTTTTGCCTGATCTGGGAATCAAACCCAGGCCCGATACTTAAACCATTAGACAATCGAAGCTATAAAAGGCAGTGTATCTTTACCCTTATGCATAACTTAGTTCATTTTAATTAATTGAATGATCTATTTGGGTAATCGGGCAAATGTCTTTTATGGCCAAAACTACGCCACTAGGACATAATTATCGTAATAAAATTTTGCCCTATCATGTTTCGGGACGTGAACTCACAGGCTAAAAATAGCACCAATTCGTAGTTCACTCGAATTAACTATAATAACATGATCAGTCGCAGTAAATTATCTCAAATTGATGTCTGACGCAAATCACAACAAATTACGATTGTGCTTACTTGCACATATCATTTGCGGGGGATTTAAATTACAATGATTGTATGTTGTATGCCAAGCATATCGGTCTAATACAGCCTTTCCCAAAGTGGGCGATAACGCCCCCTTGTGGGCGCTACAGGTCTCAAGGGGGGCGGTAAGAGACCCAGAAAGAAAATGGGGGCATTGTGTAGAGGCGGGGGGGGACAGTTCATATATCTGTCCTATTTTATTAAATATCTTCTTCTCAATCGTGACACTCTTGACAGAGCGGTCGTGGTCATCATTGTGAGTCCCTCTTTGTGATACGATTGACGGCTCGCCTCCACTCGTCCCTGGCTCCCTGGCTCCCTGGTCCCTGATTTTATTAAATATAGGGGGAGCTAAAAATATTTTTTCTCAAAGTGGGCGTACACAAAATAAGTTTGGGAACCACTGGTCTAATATAAGGTTATCAGCGCTACGGCATCACGCTTATAATCAATAGTTTAACTAATGTTTTCACAATGTTTATTTCGTGTATGCCATACAACTTCGCTTGTTATACTTTTTCGACCAACCACATGAGTGACCGAAAAGGTTTCATCACGAGCTCCTCCGTGCTTCGGAAGGCACGTTATGTCGTTGGTCCTGCGCCTGATCTCTCTCTCTACGGTCGTGTCACATTGCTGTCCCATCGAACTATGAGAGTGAGGGAATAGGGATTGCACCTTTACTTGCGCACTCACTCAGAAGTGAGATTATTGTAGTGCACAAACTATAATACATATATCCTGTGTAGTACTAGAACCTGGCTGATCATAAGATCAGCCACCATGGTTGGTAAACGAACGGAAGGTATTATTGGAAGGTGTTATAAAGTGTCAGTTTCAGGAAGTGTCACAAAAAATGTAGTGTAGGTAGGACGCCCTCAGGCAAGGTGGAGTGACGATTTGCAAGAGCTGGATGCGAGTCGCTCGCCGAGGATCGGGCTGAATGGAGAGCCCTTGGAGGGGCCTATGTCCAGCAGAGGGCTGCAGTAGGCTAATGATGATGATAATAATGATGTTCAGCAGTGGGATGCGGTAGGCTGATGATGATGATGATCATGTTATAAAGTAATTTATTTGGTGTTTCCAGCATCAGTGCTAGGCTTGGCGCTGATCTCCGGGATCCTGGTGGCTCCGTTCAGCCTGCAGCGGCTGGGCAGACGGCTGACGAACCAGCTCAGCACGCTGCCAGCGCTGGCCGGCTGGGCGCTGCTGGTGGCAGCTAGAGGACCAGCAGCCCTGCTCACTAGCAGGTCTTTGCAGGTGCGTTTGGTGAAGTACTGGTTTTTGGAGTAAGCACCTTAACTATGCAGTGGAAATGGCTAACAATAAACAACTGAACAAACAACAAACAAATGGAAATATGGTAAATCCTAAAGACCTAAAGACCTGGTAGGACCAGACCTACCATGTTTGGTAGATGGACGCGAGAAAAAGAAGTTGCAATGTCCCATACAAAAACGTAGAAGCGTATGTAAAAGTTCTAGCCTATCTCACTCAGTTCGGACTACTTCGGATTGAGTTCACAGCTATAGGTACTGCCTTGACGAGTATCGTTTATAATGCCCTTAATAATATATATTACCACGTTTCGTAAATGGACGCAAGAAAAGGGTTGCATTGCAATTCCCCAAACAAAAACGTTGAAGCGAATGTAGAAAATGTAAAAGTTCTAGCCTGTCTCACTCAGTTCGGGCTGAGTTTACAGCTATAGACAATGTCTTGACGAATATCGTTTGTCTGTTCTGATCGCAACTATCGCAATATTGTGAAGCCAACGCAAAACAAACGAGTACCTATCTGACGCCAGTTTTTTTTGTAAAGTGGAGATACTCCACTAGACGAGTGGAGTATCTGCACTCAGACGAGTGGCTCGAAATATCGCGTTCATTTAATAAGTACGACTAAACTTATGTTAGGTTTAAGCGCGGAAGGCAATTGGCGAGTGCTATTTTAATGAATCCCGGGTCACTTCAGCAATGACTATCTTGAAATAATATATTTTTTAGCCAGTGCGAAAGGCAATTGGCGAGTGCTATTTTAATGAATCGCGGGTCACTACAGCAATGAATATGTCATCCATGATTGTCCGCTGATTGAGTCGCCACATGACAAATTAATAGATCATCATGCTCACTTGTGGATGAAGGTTAGCACGTGCCACGCGTGTACCGATCATTAGATACAATAGAAAAAAGCTTAGGAACAATCACGACTTTAGATCAATTTAATTCCTTTGAAATAAAGCAACTCAATCCCAACGAGTCGGTGAAATAAACATATTAGCGAAAAATAAGTAATACCTTTAAAAGTTAATACTTACATATATATGTTTATGCTCAATTCCTATTTTAGTGGAAGGACAATGTGACTTACATTGAATAAAAAAGTAAGCTGTCTTCCAGCAATACCTATTCACTTAATTTTTTTAACTCTGTCTTCATTTTACAACTAACCTGCACAGATACTGGAATAAGTTGATCCCCACCAAATTTCCCGAAATCTATCCATATACATTGGATATTAATGCAAGTTAGATTAGCTATTCAAAATTCCTAATGATTTTTTTTATACAATGATTAAGCGTTTCTAAATGTGACACACCAAGGTCAGATATGTCATAAATCACAAGACAGACGCAGCATGTTAAATGCTTGGGAAGTTAGGACACAATGTGCTTGACATCACTCTGAATATCACATAGCCAAATTGTATTCCGATTGACAAACCGGATTGCGTCGTCGGGCGCCTAAGTTTAAACTTTAAACATGGAAAACCTTACTACATATTATATTTAAGCAATATGTCAAAATTATCCTTATTGTATCATTTCAACTTTTCCTTGTTGTATCATTTCGAACCGAAACCAAGTGGATTAAAATAGTTATTGGTTTAAAAGTAGATGATCTAAACTATTGATTGTTCTCCAATGCATGGGTGATTCATGCTTGAATATGCGAGTAAGAGTTTATGTCCCGATCTACTAATTCAACTTTGTAATACAAACAAACGTCACTTATACCTAAAACGTATTACTTTATATCGCGAAATCACTATATAGAGCAACTCCAATACTACAAAAAAATTATGAATAATCCTAAACTTGAAGTTTTATCTTCTCATTCCAGGGCTTCGCAATGGGCCTTCAAGCGGCGGCCGCACCGGTCTCTATAGCTGAATACTCCGCTCCGAAACACCGTGGAGCCTTCCTCGCCACCATCGCCTTCTCCTTCGCCACCGGCATGCTGGTCGCCCACCTCTTCGGGACCCTCATGTACTGGAGAACAGCTGGCTTGGCCTGTGGCAGCTTCTACGTCGCTTCTCTGATCCTCATCTCCATCACCCCAGAAACACCACCATACCTCGCGTCGAAAGGAAGATTCGCCGCATGCAGATCCTCGTTCAGATGGTTCCGAGGCCATGACTACAGTGCTGAGAAAGAACTAGAAGTTCTCTTAAACAGCCAAAGGCCTCAGAATGATGTCGTGAAGGTCTCCAAGTGGACGTATTATAAAGAAGTAGTAAGAAAACCAGAGTTTTACAAGCCGACAGTCATAATGATGTTCATGTTTGTGCTGTTCCAAATTTCTGGCATGACGGTGATACCGTCATATACCGTGCCGATAATGGAAGAAGTGACTGGAGGAGCGATAGAGTCCTACACCAGCATGCTGATGGTAGATGTGGTGAGGTTTGCAACTGCAGTCTTAGCTTGTGTCGTCGTCAACAAACTGAATAGGAGAACTGTTCTCTTCCTTGGAATCATCATCAGTGTCATATCATTACTTCTAACTGCCCTTCTTCTTTTCCTGAAAGAGTTGGGCTACATACCAGATGAATATAAATGGACTCCTGTCATCCCAACACTGTTTTACATATTCGGGAAGACTCTAGGAATTCTGCCAATTCCCTGGGCCATTGCGGGGGAGATATTTCCACTTGAATATAGAAGTCTAGGAAGTGGTATTTCTGGTATGTTCCTATCCATCATGTTCTTCGTCGTTGTGAAGACTGCTCCAAGTTCTTTTGAAAACCTCGGAATCAGTGGGACCTTCTGCGTTTATGCCATTTGTATAACAATCTGCGGATGTTTCTTGTTCTACCTTCTTCCAGAGACTAAAGGAAAGACGTTATATGAAATTGAATGCCATTTCAAAGGCATAAAGGGAGATGTGGTGAAGAGAGAGAACTCTTCGGAGCAAGATCGGATGCTGGAGCTGGAGAAAGTGGAAGGTGGTTGATGGGAAGACGGTGACTCCAAGGAAATGCTTTCAGCTCTCGTAGCTGGCCCCGTAGGTAAGGAGGATCGTATGAATGATGCAGATATTGTGCTTTGTACTTAATAGTAGAAATAAAACTACCGAGAAGTAGTACATACATTTTTTCTTATTGAGATATTTTCCCAAACACTGAGATCTAAGTTGTTACTACTCGTAGTGCAGTTGATTCAACTTTTTTTCACAATTTTACAAGTACCAATTTTGAACAACTTCAATATATGCTTATTTTTTTACGTATTCCTAAATACAATAAAATCCACTTAGATGCGGACGATCACACCATAGATACTAAAACATAGGTGTTATGAATTCGTGACCTTGAAATGAAGAATTAATTATAATTTAATACTTATAAATTAAAGCTGATCTTATGACTAATTAATTACGCAAAATCTAAATTTGAACCAAACGATATATTAGGAAACATAGTTATATTTACATATCGTCGACATGTGATTGTATAAACGATACTTCGTTTTGATTGGCATAATCTCAGATTACAGAATCTCTAATCTTAAGGCATAGGCATTTATTGCATCACATTTATAACATCAGTAAGTATATCTTGTACGAATAAAAATTAAGGTATGTATATTAACACTATTCAAAATACAAATTTAGCCCAAATTATCTAGTTAAATATGACTAGTTTCCATTAATTCCACAAAAAAAATTACCAACTAACAGTATATTGCTAATTTGTCAGTCATGGTAGGTAGTACCTAAAGGTGATAAATGCCGCAATGAGCGCCTTGATTTCCTTAATAGATAACCAAAACAGGCAAATACATAAACAACAATTTGTCGCGTCATAAAAAGGATTTATGAAAATATTTCAATTTATTACCTGTTGATTACAACCCAAATTTGTTATACTTATAAATATTTATTGGATACTTTTGTATCTGAAATATCAATTTATGTATCAATATGCAATAAAAGAGCTATTTCTTCTCAACAAATTCAAGTCCTCTTTCGATCTAAGGGGCTCAGTTACCCTTTCCTTCGAACTCAATCCTCTAAATCCATCTTCAATGTCTTGTAAGGTCCTATCTTTTGTCTCCGGCAGCATGATGTATAAGAAAATCAAACATATCACAACTATTACATTATACAACAAATATGTCAACGGGAGGCCTATGCTAACATTCAGGATAGGGAAACACTTAAGCGCGATGAAAAAGTTAATTGACCAAGGCACTGAGCTAATACCACCGGCCAACCCTCGATATTCTAGCGGATATATCTCACCCGATATAGTAAATGGCATTATATTCAACCCTATCGTCAATGTAATGTATAGACCTAGAATAGTTATAGGGAACCACTGCCCACTAAGCATAGAAGGCAGCATACCATTCTGTTTAACATAAACGAAAGCCATTTTGGCAAAATAGCAGATTACACAAAACGAACCACTGAAGAATAAAACCGTCCTTCTGTTAAACTTCCGCACCAAATAAATAGCGAAGAGGTTACATATCAATCTGCTGACGTCCATGGCAACCATTAACATCTCAGCGTTAGCATCAGGGCCGACTACCTGTTTAATGATGTCTATTGCGTAAGAACTAAGCACGTTGCTGCCAGAGAAGGAAGACAAAAGAAACATAAAAAACATAATAATGAGAGGCTTGTAAAATTCAGGCTTTGGAATAGTCCCTCTCAAATATGTAACGCTTCTCCTTATTTTGACTGTGGCAGAAACTTTCTGCCCTGCAATGCTTGATTTCTTGACAGCGTTTTGAGCAGTCATCATGCTTTCTAATTCTGCTTCTTCCTTCTCCGTCCGGCCTCGGAGCCAGTAGAAGATTTCTGTAGCTTCTTCATAGCGTCCTTTAGAAATCAGCCAAGCTGGAGATTCTGGTGCAAATATGGTCAGTACTGTGCTCGTGAAGGGTATGAAAGCCATGACGAGAGCGCTCTGCTGCCAGCTCAGGTATGACCCGATCATGTGGGTGAAGAAGACTCCAATAGTGAGTGAGAGGGAGATAGTGGAGAGAAAAGCGCCTCGGCTTTGAGGGTCCGTTGTTTCGGCGATTATCACGGCTCCTAGAGGTCCCATCATGCCCATGCTTATCCCTTGGAGAACTCTGGAATAAAAATAAAAATCCTTTAGTAGATTCCTCATTTATAAGAAGCTAGCTTTCGGCTTAGAATTCGGTTTTATTTCAAACAATATTTTTGTTTGCCTCGGGAATATCATTTTTTCCAGGATAAAAAGTACCCTATTATTTAATCCGGACTTCTTACTTTACGTCTGCAAAATTTCAAAGCAATTGGTTCAGTAGTTACGGCGTGAAAGAAGAACAAACAAACAATTATTTATTAAAATACATTAGTAAGGATCCTACAAAAAGTCTTGAACAGCCTCCGTGATGTAGTGGTTTGAACGCAGTGCTCTAAAACCTCAGAGGAAATAGGTTTAAATCCCGCAAGGAACACTTTCATTTCGTGTTCGTTTTCCCAGTTTGGAGAGGACTTTGCAGACTTTTTTTTTTTGAGAGACTTTTGATTATTCCGTGCTTCGGAAGGCACATTAAGTCGTTGGTTCCGACTAATAGTCTGGTTCCCCTTGTATATTTACAGAGGTCAGACGACAGTCGCTGCATTGTAATAACCATGCTGGTCAATCAGAATCATAGTAGCGTACCCTGGGCTCCAAGGCAATGGCTTTCTTGTTTGCCTATCTAAATAAATAAATAATAATTAAATGCTTTGGACTAACACACCAATTGCCCCAAACTAAGCACGAAGCTTGTACTATGGATGCTAGGGAACGGATAGACATAATTAAATACTTTTATAAACATCCATGACTCGCGTACAAATGTCGATGTTCATCACACAAACATTTGCCTCTAGCGGAATTCTAACCAGCGACCCTTGGTTTTGTAGCCCGGGTCTCTGACCACTAGAGCAACGGGCCTGTCAACTCTGTGCCGATACATATAAATATTCCCGTACCTGGCAACGATAAGCTGTGCAACGCTGTCAGCCGTCACGATGAGGAACCAGCCGAGGAGGATTGGTATCTGCGTGAGGATGTGGCAGGTTTTCCTGCCTTGACGACCCATGAGGATTGTGATGGCGACGTTGCCAGCGATCAGGGCGATGCCGACGATAGACGCTTGAAAGAAGTGAGGATAGTTGATGATAGAAAGATGGTTTTGCAGGCTTACAAGATTTTATACCTAGATCGGTTTGTATGATATAACTTTAAACTTTCGCTAACTTTAAGGCCCGTTTTAATAAATCGCACTCAACTCTGAGCTCGATCTTGAGCGCGAACTTGAGGGGCTGTTTTGTATGAGAATGAGATATCATATTCGCACTCAAGATTGAGCTCAGAGTTGAGTTCGATTTATTAATACGAGCCTAAGCTTCACGGAGAATTCTGCGAATATCAAAATACAATTCATAACTCGAGGGTAGATGCAGATTCATCATCCCAAGCCCGTTCAAGTAGACGACGCCGCGCACCGCCAGTCCGCTTGTGACCATGGCTGCAGCATCGCAGCCGAAACTTCAAGCAGTAAGTACTTACTCAGGTACTTATAATAAATAATATAGCATTTAGTCCCGTTATAATGTTGTCTAATATTGTACCTATTATTTAAAGTGGTTGAAATATTGAAATACCTTTGTTGGAGTGCACGGCAAGGAGCACAGTAAAACAAAAGTAAAGTAAATTTTATTGCACGGTTTGTATATCAATGTGCACGATATAAAAATTATACAAAAGGCGGACTTAATGCCTCATGGCATTCTCTAACAGTGAACCTTAGGGTTAAACAGAAAGTAAACAGTAAGGTAGTAAACAGGCAGTGCTATTAAAATTAAGTGAATACTTATAGGTACCCTTATAAACTAGGACATACCAGTGCCGTTTCTAAGAGAGTTAGAGCTAGGGAAAGGACACCACAGTACTAATAGTCACAACTACTCACCAATAGACGATTCCTGTGTAACGTTAGTTTTGACGTGTGACTCCGGTCGGCGGAGGCTGGGAATGAGCACCGCTGGGAACCCGATGACCGTGCCATGGCTCGCGATGTTCATGCACACACTGGCCGTAACGAAACACTGGAATCAGGTGAAGATAGTGGTTTTTTACGTGTGCACACAAAATTATAAGTATTTCTTTACTATATTTTAAAGGTAAACGAAGTATGATATGGACGTGAAAGGAGTGAATGTAGAGTTGACGGCTGATAGGAGTGAGTGGAAGGAGAAGACATGTTGCGCCGACCCCGTCTAGTGTGGGAGAAGGGCGGGAGGATGATGATGATGATGGAGGCAAACGAAAAAGAGGGTACTTGATAGGAAGTGATCACTGCTGCCCAATTGCCCATGGACATCAATATCAACAGCCGCACAATTGTCGCAGATGCGTTGCCTTTTGGTCCCCGTACCCTCCCCAAATATAGGTATTTAACACATAAACCTTCCTATTGAATCTCTCTTTCTGATTAAAAACGCATGGCAAAATTGGTTGCGTAGTTTTAATATGATATAGGCAGAAGAAAAGTAAACTTTAGCGATTTGGAGAACTTAACTTTAACATTTGTCTCGAGAAGCACGTAAAAGAGAAAAGTTCATGAACATTTACAATAATAAAAAAAATCTTGTCTACAACCTATGATTATATTCTACCTGTCATAAAAAATGTAGTAAGTTAAAGATTTTATCAAGAGATAACTTCATATAAATCTCATGAACAGATTGTGCATCCAACGATAAGGACCTCAATGATTTCTTATCACTATAGGCGTTCAGACGATGTTAATCAGCACAAATGATCGGCACAACAAGCGGCAGGTCTGCCACCGTCTCATTAAAAGTGCCAAATCACCATTGATATACAAATACCCAAGAACACTGCCTCGAATGAAACGTTTCTGACTGATACTGTTATACTGCAACCAAAAACTCGGCAAATCTACGAGTATTTGTATAGGTAAAGTCAAACTATGAACATTATTAATTGCAAATTAAAGCTTATGCAGATTAGTTAAGATTGTTTTCACAAGGCAGTGTTCAAAATTGCCTTTTGAAAGCAATGACGCGGGTGACTGTTTGAAAGTGCATTCCGCACTTATTTTTGGGGACGTTTTTGAGGCGTTGATTGTGTATCTTGGGTTTTTGTACATCAATGCAAATCACTGATTTATTTTAATTCCTCCGTGCTTCGGAAGGCACTTTAAGCCGTTGGTCCTACGCCTGATCTTTTTATGGACGTGTCAGATTGCTGTTCCACCGATCCATGAAAGTGAGGAAATAGAAAGTGCACTTGTGCTTGCATACTTACTTGTGAACTTGCTAAGAAGAGCCCGACATGTCCGAAAAGCGGCCAGAGGTGTATAATTTTAAATAATAATCACCATTCTCATCATCACATGATTTGAAATGAATATAATTAATTCGTTTGTCTAACACCAAATTTATTAGTTGCAAACTAACTAAACTTATTAGTTAATTAAAGCTATTGCTTGTGTTTCTAGCTACTAGAGGTTGAATATACACAATACACATTAAGATAGATCCTTTTTGTGTATTTTACACAAACTATTTCTTCTGGCGGGATTTGAATCCACCTCCTTGTTTTGTCCTAGTCTAGGGCTCGTATTAATAAATGGCTCTCAATTTGAGAGCTTGAGAGCGAACTTGAGATTCTGTTTTATATGGGAATGATATCTCACGTTCGCTCTCAAGATCGATCTCAGATTTGAGAGCTATTTATTCATACGAGCCTAGTGTGTTGTGTTTACCACTAGACCAACGGGTATGGGAATTTCACTTTTAAGTTTTAATGCATTTTTTGCATACAACTTTGAACTTTCGCGTTGCATTATAATTATTTAACATTACAACGGGACTAACGCGAAATTATTTTTATAAGTACCTGAGTACTTCTGCAGCATCGCAGCCGAAACGTCAAGCAGTAAGACCGCAGGTACTTAAAAAAATAATATCGCATTTTATGCACTCGAAACATTTCATGACTTACTTGTCTCAAGAACGGCACGATAGATTTCTTCACCTTAACCTCCTCCATGGTCAAACATGTCCACAACACCACATTACAAACACAAATGATATATCATACGAAATTACAGCATGACAATAAATCAACGATTGAAATCGATTTGTATGATGATAATATGTCAGATAAGATTACACATTGTTGTGATTGTGAATTTTATGTTCCGCACTTGCTTTTCTAATTGGCAAAAATAATAAATTATGTTATTATTATTATTAAGTGTTCTTGCTACAATATTTCAGAAACAAAGCAAAAATTCAAAATTTAAAGGTTCACTTCATGGTAGGAATTTTATTGATAATTTCATTTTATTGTAATTTTTTTTTATGAGATACCTACCCACCAACACCAAATTAAAAGTCAGTAGGTTTACCCAACACTTACTCTTAATTTTCTGTTATAAGATTATATTTATCACTCTAATTATCTCAAGTACTCACTATCCTGTAATTAGATGGGGAAGAAGTACATTAATTAACACTGGTACTTCGTCTTACGCCTGGTAAATTGTGAACCCAAGTGCAAATGATATGCACAATTGCCGTCACTATTTTTGTAGGCGCTACAGGAATTTATATATAATAACGGAAATGAAACTCGAAAGCTTATTTATAGTATATTCAATACCATTCCTTTAAGGAACATTAATAATAAATACACCTATGAATGACATTATTTTTAAACAATACGTACGATTACCTACCTCATTAAAAAAATAAGTATACTTAATTAAATTCAAAAGATTACGTTTCTTTTCTAAGTTTATTTTTAAAATATTATTAAAACTACCTATATATATACATATATAAACTTATATTATTAAAACTACCTAGTTTTGAAAGTATATTATAACTAGCGGCCGCCCGCGGCTTCGCACAATGTTCCTTTTCTGGACACAGAGGAGAACTCGAAACGGACTTAATGATGTAGCTTTCCAACAGTGAAATAATTTTTCAAATCTGCCAAGTAGTTTCGGAGCCTATTCAACTCATACAAACAAACAAACAAAAAATCAAACCTTTCCTCTTTATAATAAGTATTTGTATAGATATGAGAGTTTGTCATCTTCTCCATGTACGAGCATGTACGTAAACCTAAACGTTGTTTATTATCTTAAAAATTATATAATGTTCGTTCTTATTAGGATGATCTATATAATACTTACATAATAATTCAACATAACACCATCACGCGTGTCACTCGTTCATCTTCGTTATCACGCTTATCAAACGTGGAAGTCAATCGCTGTCATTGTTCGTGAAAAAGGTCTTATCATCATTGAACTTCATGATGTAAAGGCAGAGTAAAGGGTTTGCCTAAGTGTCATGTGCTTTGTTGATGAAGTTAATAAAAAATAAAAAAACTGATTGTATTCCAAAGTAGTGTCAATGATTATGTAGCTATCAAAATAAAAATCATTCGACATTGTAGTGACATACGTATTAATTAAGTAACTATTTTGTGTTTTTGAGGATTTGTATTGTCCATTCTTCAAGTGCTTAGTGTAGGAAGGAACACACTCAACGGAAAAACGCGGAAAAAAAACGCAACAAAAGTTTGTGCATTTGCTATACCTACAAAACTACGCGACGTAATTTCAGCATAGTGTATCATCTCATCTTCCATTTAAAATACACAGCAGGCGTATACATAATCTATATTCATGCAGAACTACAGTCGCGTTTTTTCCGTCTAGTGTGTTTCTATTCTAAGGAAAACTGCGTGTTTGCTTGTGATTCATATGTTTATTTCCCTTTATATTTCAATAAGACTTTATAAGACAAAAGATTTAAATATGGAATAGAGCATAAAAATTAAATAAAACAGCGTTTTTTATTTGAGATTAAACATTCACATTAATTATCATCACTTAGTCTCATTTAAAGTAATTAGGTAAATGTACCTACACGACTATATTTATTAAGTTAGTAAGAACTATACAAAATATGTAAATAGATATTGTATTATGGTGAACTAAAATAATACGTTGATTTTCATTTTATGTACCTACATAGTATAGCTAAAATTATAAACATTGATATTGCTTACAAACCCTTTCAAGAATACAGAATTTCAAGTTCCTTAGATACATTATTTCACACGTACCATTATAATTTTATTGATCACACTCAAAAAGGAAATTGAGTTAACATTTATTAGCAGTAGTCTAAAGAGGCCTATGCATATTGTACGTTCTTATTTGAAATATGATAACTACCTACATCTTACTGCATCATAAACAACTAAGCAAGATTTTGAAAACAAAGATGACAATTTGTTACAAAATAATTATGTACATAACTACATTACATACCTATCCAACTTAAAATAATTGGAAGCATCACAATAATCTAACTCTTTACAAAGTACCCTTTTATCACGTATTGGGTATCAAAGTTGGACATGAACCTAAATACATATTGCAGATACAAGAAAATTATACATATTTTCCTTTCATTCTCGCAGGCATCCAGGTAGCATGCAACCATTATATACAATCTTAAATGCTAAATTATTTAATAAACCGTGATTCACCACCTTTTTATAAATCCCCAGATAATTGAACATGTTATTTATAAACGCCAAGATTATGTAAGCTATCAAGGGCTAAAACGATGGTGAAAACGGGTTTAGCCAACTATCTAATACAAAATAACCGAACTAGTCCTACGCATCATATCTGCACCCTTAGGATGCAGAGGTGCCGACGCCCTCCTATCTCTCGATTGCCCTCGGAAACTATCCTCGATCTCCTGAAGGGTCCTGTCCTTCGTCTCTGGAAGCATGAAGAAGATCACCACCATGCACAAAGCCACCACTCCAGCATACAACAGATACGTCAGTGGCAGACCTATAGCATCATTCAAGACCGGGAAACTCTTCACGGCTATGAAGAAGTTCAGTGACAAAGGCAACACGCTGATCCCACCAGCCAACCCTCGGTATTCCAGTGGGAAGATTTCCCCTGATATCGCAAATGGAACTGAGGATATACCAATAGTCAATGAGAACATGTACACAGCCAATATCATGATTGGGAACCACTGCCCTTCAATTGCTTGCGGTAATGTGCCATTCTGTTTCGAGTAAACGTAGCCTGCTTTCGTTATGTATGATAGAAGGCAAATCGTTCCACTAGTGAATAAGACTGTCCGTCTTTTAAAAGTTCTCATTAGGAACACAGCAAGGATGTTACAGATCAGACGCTCAATATCCATAGCTACCATCAGCACTTTAGCGTTTGCGTCAGGACCGACGATCTGTTTGATAATATCGATGGCGTAGGAACTAATAACGTTTATGCCGGAGAATTGGAACATGACGTAGAGGAACAACATGATGAGTATAGGTTTGAAGAACTCCGGCTTTTTGAACGTTTCTCCGAGGTATCTGAAGCCTCGCCTGATTCTTATTCTGATGGAAAGCTGTTGTCCGACGACACTAGATTTTCTAACCATCTTCTGGGCTTTGATCATGCTTTCTAACTCGTCTTCGTCTTCACCAACGCCTCTAAGCCATTGGAAGATATCCGATGCTTCATCAAACCTCCCCTTTGATATCAACCACGAAGGTGATTCTGGCGCAAATATGATCAAAATCAGACTTGTGAACGTTATAAATGATGAAACTAGAGCTACTTGCTGCCAACTGAGATAAGATCCTATCGTGTGCGCGAAGAGAACTCCCGTCGTTAAAGATAAGGAGACACCAGTGAGGAAAGCGCCACGGTTTCTTGGGTGCGTCATTTCAGCTACAATTATCGATCCTAGAGGTCCCAGCATTCCCATGGAGACTCCTTGGAGGAACCTGGCGATGATGAGGTGGGTGACGCTCTCGGCCAGGACTATCACGAACCAGCCGGTGAGGATCGGGAAGATGGTGAGGAGATGAGACTTCTTCCTGCCGAGTGACCCCATCATGGGGGTGATAATGAAGTTCCCCAAGATCAGGGCGATGCCCACGATGGATGCTGGAATTGAAAAGAATTGGAATTAATAAGACTGTCTTCAAGTTATTTTGAAGGTACCCACAATTAGTTTTGTACTCGTTTTTGCATTTCTTACCAGCGAATTTTTGTTCTCTCTTACTGTCAATGTCAATAAGCGGTGATATGGGAGCCCTTAAGAACTAGGTAAAGAATTATCTCAAAAAAAGAGAATAGCAGTTATTTAACAATACGTAAGGTACAAGGCTACACGGATTTCGACTTATCGGAAACAAACAATTCTTTTAAAGAAAAAAAATCTTAATCTATTGATCCGGATTAGCTGGCAAATTACACTTATCCGATCTAATAATTCCCAAATGGATTAAATTGTGCCGCTATGCCACATTTAAGTGCAGAAACTATATTTTTTTTATAGCTAAAAGCGGCCTGCCTTACTATATTTAAGTGTGTTATTTATTTCGGGGCTAAGATCCCTAGATTCATCCCGGTCTTGTTCTCAAAGATGTTTTCCAAAATTAATTAAATGCAGGCAGCAGAACTCTGGATTATTATCAAGTGCTAAAGCAGGTCTTAGTTCACTGTAGGACACAGGTCATTCCCGTTGCCCCCAGACCAGAAACCACCAGTGGGGACAAGGACAAAGCAAATTAAAAAAAAACCATTTAGTATTGAATACTCGTTGTCCCCACTGGACTGAAAGAGACAATACGTAGACGTATACAAGGACGTAGTCCTCCCCAAGATGGTATGTTATGCCTAAAAACACCACACCAAAGAGAGGTAAAGCTTTGTGGAAATTCCACTCGAATGAGCCGCTCGTCTGGGGAAGTACCTCCACCTAACAGAAGACCGCAGTGAAGTAGCACTTCGTAACTGTTGTGCTATGTTTCTGCTGGTGAGTAAGGTTGCCAGAGCTCAGTTGGGGAGGGTATGGGGTTAAGGCCGGCAACACATCAACGATACCTCTGGTGTCGCGGAGATCCATGGGCGGCGGTGATTGCTTACCATCAGGCGACCCGCTAGCTCGTTTGCCGCCTCTGACATAAAAAAAAACCACGCTTTTTCTAGTTGAAACTTGTACATCATCAGCCAATCATCATCATACATACCAATATAGGACTCCTCGGAGACCGAAGCGTGGATGTGTGACTCCGGCCGGCGGAGGCTCGGAATGAGGATGGCGGAGAATCCGATGACGGCTCCATGACCGATGATGTTGAGGCACACGCTGGCTGACACGAAGCACTGGAATCAGAGAAGGAAGAAGAATAAGGAACAATTCTGTGGACCACCCCATAAAGCCTAGCTAAAGAGCTATACAACCTACAAACTAAGTAAAGCTTGACTTAACTTGTAGGTGCTTTTATAGCTGCAAAGAAATGGATAGAGATCAGTGAAGAAGTTTCTACTGGTGAGTAAGGTCGCCAGAACTCAGTTGAGGAGGGTATGGGGTGTTAAAGGTAGATAACGCATCTGCGACCATAGTGCTGTTGTTGATGTCCATGGGCAGCGCTGATCACTTATCGTCAGATGACCCTCCTGTTCGTTTGTCTCGCTATAACATAATAAATATAGAAATCTAAATCTTATTGGAATATGTGGATTTTGGTTTCCGCGCACATAGTGTTGAACTTTACTTCAACTTCCTTCGTTCGAATTCGAACCAGCAGTTCAAATGACTGTCAAATTAATATTTGCCTTGGACAAGCCTTTTTTTATTGAATAAGCTAATACTTTTAATCCTAAAATACCATCTCTGTTTACTTTAAGACCTTAAATGCATCACGTATTATCTTTGCGATTAAAGGCGGCTGGTAATCTTTCGTCTTATCTATTTACGTGATAGAAAAACACGTTGTAGATTAAAAATTGGCATAGTAACCGAATTTGTCAGTTCCGCTGACGTACATTATATTGTTTTTAACATTGAGGTATTACTTTTACGTATTCTCACATAATCTATACGTCAGCTGGTGGGGAAGGGAGCGGATGATTTAGTGAGTTTTTAGTCTCTTTCCCCGTGAAATCTCACGCCACTAGCTTTATTTTTCGTCCTGAAATGATTTGACGAATATCATCTATTAGCAATCTTAATTCGCTAAATACAATATCATCATCATCATCGAACAACGTTCCTACCGTATTCAGTCAAGATGACTTACTGATAGACTTGCTATTCGCTCATTAAGATAAGCTTATAAAGCACATTAAATAGATTATTCATTCTAAGTCCGGCAAGTAGGTATTTATTAATCAAATATATTTCGATAATAATCTATAGAGATGCGCCGAATATTCGGTTGGTATTCGGTATTCGGCATATTCGGCACTTTTTCAACTATTCGTTTTCGGCCGAATTATTCGGTTCTAGTGCCGAATATATTCGGTTTGAGTACATCTATTTTCATGGCTACATGATATAAATTAGAGAGGCACTGGAACTGTCAGACACGCTTCTTTATTTGAGATTTATGTTTTTTTATAATTTATATAAAACTTGAGCAGAACATATTACTAATGAGTATAATGATTGAACTTTGGTTTTGTCATCCCCCATTTCGTTACAAACGTCCCAAGCACGTGATCTTTTACGCCCACTTGTATTGAAAGCACAGTCATTTTAATATTAGACATGTTAAGTTGTTTGTCCTTTGCTTGATCTCTCTACGGTCATGTCAGACTACTGTCCCACCGTAATTGCGCGCTCACTTGGGCACTACATACTAACCTGCGTGCCTGGCTGATTGTAAGATCGGCCCCCATGCACGGAAAACGGCCGGAAGATATTACATAATGTTAATATTGTAAGTAATTAAAGCAAAGTGACAGCGCGGTTTTTAAGCGGGTTGCGGACAGCGTGCATGTCTGAATCTATTTACACAGGAATGCATAGAAATGGTAAACCGAATAATTCGGCCGAATATCCGGTTCGGTAAAGATTGAACCGAATAATATTCGGTATTCGGTTATTCGGTGAAACCACTATTCGGCGCATCTCTAATAATCTATAATAATATGAGAATGTAGGTGTAGAACTCAACAGTCAATGGCTTCACCGATCAAATCCGGGCCCATTGCAAGAACGGTAGAGGAATAATTGAGAACGAGACTGACGGTGGCCACTGTGAGTTTCGGCTCGCGTCAAGCCTCGTCAGCTAACCTACGAATGGTTAGGACGTGAAGCAATTCCAGTCCCGTGCTCAACCTCCCTCTCCCTTCCTATCCAAATCCGATAAGAAGTCTCTAGAGCATTTAAAAGAAAAAAAACTTTAATAACTTTACATACAACATAAAACAATAGAATCTCTTCTTTAATTAATTACAAATATTTCACTCGACCTCTTGCAATATCATATTATTTATCATCCTTTGTATCAGTGGAAGAAAATGACGCATTGAATTATTGTGTTATTCTATACCTATAACAAATAAATATTTTATTTGATTTTATGAGAGGGAGCCAGAGACACTGCTATTATTGTTAGATATTACTATGTAGATTGTACTTAAGAAAGAAAGAAAGAAAAACCTTTATTGAGTGTTTAAACAAAACAATACACAACATAACACGAACAGAACATAAAAAAAAATTAAAAGTCTTAAAAGCCTAGCCCGCACGTTATATGTATAAGTATAATATCTAAGAAGAAAACTGTCTCGGATTCACATTCCATGGTAAGAAATTTGCTATGCAGGAATATGTCTTGATGACGTAGGCATCCAGTAAGTAAGTATTATATTATAATTATATTTGTAAGTACGTAAGTAAAATAATCTATTACATATTTTAATCAAGATGGGGATATCACTACATAGTATAAAACAAAGTCGCTTTTTCTGTCATGTTGTCTGTTGTATGTCCCTATGAACGCTTAAATCTTTAAAACTACGCAACGGATTTTGATGCGGTTTTTTTTAATAGATAGAGTAACTCATGAGGAAGGTTTTTATGTATAATATCATCCATTAAATAGTGGACAAGTACCACGGGCGAAGCCGGGGCGGGCCGCTAGTACCTAATAAGGGAAGAAGTTTGTATAAAACCAATCAGGCTGAGACTTTGCATGCATAAAGCTATTATGACGTAAGAAAGGATTTTGATTAATTCTACCCTTAAGGGGTAAAAGAGGCCACACAACGAAGTTGTGAGCAGCCGCTAGTGCATGCAGAAGTCCGCACTAGAGTACTTACTACACACGTAGATAATCCTATATGAATAACCGGATCTTAATTGAAGGAAACTCCGCTTAAGGGTCGTATAAAATCTTCAAAATCTGGTTAACAATCCCCGAGATATCTCCCCAACCGATTACAGTAGCATTTAGTTTACAACGCACTTCCATTGAGCACTATCAGCGTAATCTTATATTGCTGCTATAACCATGATAACTTTATCTGTATGGGCCATCTCGCTTCGATTAATACAGGATTATCGACATGGGTATTTTTATTCATGTTTTCTAGATAATTGTGTGCTATTAAACTTGAGTTGTAATGGAGCTTTAGCACTGATGTGGACTGCACAGCAAACTATGGGGAGGGGAGGTCTAAATCCAGCAGTATAAGGCTGGTTGACTTAATAATAAGTTTACAATAGTGCATTTACCTACACATAATATGTCCGATTGCCTTTTGTAATGATGACTATACAATAGGTAGGACATGGCGAGCCGTTTGGTGTAATAGTCGAGGAGTCGGCTACTACACCAAAGGTCGCGGGTTCGATCCCCGCACGGTACAAACATTTGTGTGCATGAACATGTCTGTTATTTGTATCGGTTTGGGTGTTTCTATGTATAATACGTATGTATTTACAAAAAAAAGTATATAAGTAATACTTTATTTATTTATTTGGCGAAAATTAAAGAAAAGTAAAGCGAAAAAAAAATTTAAGTAAGTAATGTTTATCCATTGTCTGGCATCCATAGCACAAGCTAATGCTTAGTTTGGGCGCAGATTACATTGGGGCTAGATGAGCTTTGAGATTGGGACTGCAACAGGCTGATGATAATGATGATGACTTACTTCCAATGAGGGTGTTTGCGATTAAAAATCCGCTACATGGCAATACGTAGGCGTGATGTCTAACTGCTTTGTCATCGGTGAATTTTGACATATCTGTCAATGTCATGTCAAAATTCACCAATCACTCACTTACTCAAATCAATGATCATTTGTGTTAGTGAGGGAAAGTGAAGTGAATTAATTCAGCAACTGATGGTCATTCATCAGATGCAGAATTCATGCATTTTGCTTGAAAATCAGGAAACTAATACATCTGTAGATGTAGTAATCATACTAGTTCATACATCCTAATTGTTTTGTTATTCGGAGCGAATACGATTCAGCGTATCAAGGATAATTAAAATAGCTACAGCTGCTCTTTAGCCATGAGATGTCACTAACCCGCCTAGTTATTTATTGTATAAGTACGTAAATAGACTTTTGACACATATTTTAAATATGAAGAAGAAACAAAAACATGATTGAAGCAAAAATACAGTACAGTAATACTTTTCATTATTATAGAGAAGTAATTTTAAGAATTCCGAGTACCTAAATATGGGCAGTTAAGAACCTTTGTTATGGCTTCTTTTTAGTAGGTATGATTTTAGATTAATATTTGTGATTGAATAATAGGCACTTAGGTACCTACTAAGGGGGACAACCGTGATATACTATCAATAACAGCGTCTTCTTAAAAAAAAACTGAAGAAAAGAACTGCATACCTAGGTAAGCTTCGACTTCGTTCGTAAGTACCTACTATTTCTAAATACCTAGTAGGGGGATATTTGTTATCCCTAAAGAAAGTAGACGTAACCTTTTTCAAGGTGTTTTAACTCATATGAGTTTTCTTTCACAGAAATGTTCATAAATCTTCTTAGAAACATTCACAACATTCTCTTAATTTTAATGGCTGTTTAACATCAAGTGCCCAATAAACTGCTCACACCAAAATTTAAAAAAAAATAAACCAACCTGCCTCCAAAACGGCCTTTTCGATTTTCGAACAACAACTTCGTCACCCATTTTGATCGCTATAACATTTTTAGCACGACCACTGACAGCCACTTCACACACATGTATGGCTAACGGCTTGCAGCGGATTCTTCGAAGATATACCACAGATTAGATTAGAACAATTGTTGTCGAGTTCGATCCGATATAAAACAATGTCAATGAGTGATAAGAAAGCCTTGTGATAATAGTCCAGTGTCAGAGAAATTGATAGATTTGGCAACGTGAGATTGCGGCTTCTTAATAAATAAATTGTTAAATGCCTTGGAATTTATCAGGTTGTTTTGGTGCTTCGTGAATGAAAACTAAGTTCAAGTAAAAGATAATTTATTCTGTCAACCAAGAAAATATATTTATGAATAAAAACACAATACAAATTTTTAAAAAAAGTTCAGGTAGTTCGTGTTATTTTTTACAAGTTCAGTATTCTTGTTCACTTAAAAATAAGTGAACCCAACAACATTATTATATTTATTTAAACTCGACTAATGTAAGCAATATACACTAGTTTTTACCCGCGGCTTTGCCTCGTTATCAAGATTCCTCTTTTATCCCATGGTAGCATTTAATCGGGATAAAAAGTACTAATTAACTATGGCAGCCCATGCCCTGCCTGTATACCAAACATTAAAATCCGTTCAGTAGTTTCAGCGTGATAGGACAAACATAAAAAAAACTTTCACATCTACAATATTAGTATGATTGCCAAATGTTTGCCATCCATATCACAATATTAGTTTCCTATTTCTCAGTGGGTATGGTAGGTATTCACACATTTTGTGGAAGACTCTGGAGTAGCATAGTTTTGACTTGTAATTAATAATTACACAATACGAGTAGCATGGAAAAGTTTAATGATTTTAAGACGATATGTCATCATCAGACGCGCAAGACAAATAACAATTATCATTCTCAATTGAGCTGACATTGCAAATGACTGCTAGATGCTGACCAAAGCCCGACATTTTGGTTTCCTCTGACTGTTTTAATTAATTGTACATCTTGTTTTGTATAATTGAAGACATTACTATTATTTACTATTACACAGATGTAGGCAGAGATTATTCCGCATGCTTTTTCGTATCTGTTCACTTAGGTATTTGGTATTTCTTCTTGGCAGGTTCTTCAAACATTTTTAGAAAAGTGTTTCTAATAACATTCATGAGAGACATGGATTGTATGATTGTACTTTTTATAATGGCAATGGGCAAAGGGGCAATGAGGCGAAGGTCTTAATAAAGGCGATAGGGCAAAGGCTGAACGAGGTGACCGGTGACTCCCGCTCCGGATCGTTCCTTGTGCAGAGGTTGGCCATTGCAATCCAGCGTGGAAACGCAGCGAGTGTAAAGGGGACCTTTGCTCGAGGAGCGTTAAGGAGTGGGTTATTTTAGTTTTAAGGTATTTTTTTTTTATATATATTTTATTTCTTAGAATATACTATTTCATTTGTTTTAAAAAAAATGTAAATTTATTATTTTGCGTTAGGAATTTTTATTTTTAATTGACTGTATTATAAACGTATTTCTAAAATTATTGTTATGTGTTGTGCCTGGTTTTGACATTATTATAGTTTTAAGTTTAATATTGACATTGTAATTTAATTTATCTTGAATTTTGGAATGACGTAATTATTTTTATTAATGTAATTGCAATTTTTATGATATTTAATTAGTTGTGATATTGTGAACACTAATGTATATTGTTTCATGTTAAGTTATTATTGTAGGTTTTTAGTATTTTAATTCCATATTATGTATTTTAAATGAACTTTTTATAATTACTTTAATGGTTGTTTATGAAACTTTCTTTATATTTAATTTAACAATTATAAGCAGGTACATTTTTCATGTTTCAAATCTTTCTCTCAATCTAGCCCCATACAATACGAACTTTGAAACTTTCCGTAGTATTACTATTCCGTAGTATAGGTAGTAATACATATCTACTTATTCTATGTTTCAAACTATGAGTTGCGGTCGGAACAAAATATTATTCTGAAAAGTTCACGAAGCCTTTTGATACAAGTAACGCCATCTTACGTGTAGATAGCGAAGTGCCGCAATAAATTCAACACTCTGAAGTTAACACCAAATACTCCAGTCAAAATAGACAAAATTAAGACTCAAGTTTGCATTAATTCCCAACAAGCTGGATTTTTGTGCAGGACTTGAATACGTCATTACAAATGATATGTCAAAAGTCCCCATCGATCCCGCTTGTGCGTTGTCTTTTATTCGTGGTCAAAGGGCCCAAATTTGCGTTTCTGGCTTATATCTCTGAAACTAAGAGAGCAATCGAAAAATGGTGCAGGTAAAGTTTGTAGATCGTAAAATTGTCTACCTAAATGATCTCTTCACTTTTCTTCTACAAGGCAGCGCTGTCGAGATATCGTGACTTTAAGCCGCAGGAAAGTCGTTTTTTCGAGTAGCCCACATTATGCAATTACAATAAATTGTGTTGAGTAGTTTATCTGGAGCAGGTGGCAGTTAAGTATGGATTGGCTCTTAACTATTATTTACCAATTTCCAGCCCCAATTTTCAGGATTTAGATCATTGAAGTCAAAAAAGACAAAACGCTGTATCAAGCTTGCATTCATTCCCAACAAGCGGGACTTTTGTGCAGGCCTTGAATACGTCATTACAAATCATATGTCAAAAGTCCCCATCGATCCCGCTTGTGCGTTGTTTTTTATCTGTACTGAAAATCTTCGGACCCTATTTCTAACCTTTCTGGTAGTCACACCTCAATGGTCCCCATAGAGACTTTTACTCCTTAAATAAAATAGGATCGATTGGTGCGAAAAAAAAATTTGGAATTTTTAGTACAAAATGCTGAAATAGGCAAAAAATTTTTTTCATGTCAATCGATCCTATTACATGTTAGGATTAAAAAACTTTATGGGACCATTTGAGGTTTGAGTACTAGAAATGTCGGAAATCGCAAAAAACTTTTCCCATACATTTTGTACTGAAAATTCCAAAATTTTTATTTCGCGCCAATCCATCATATTTCATGTAAGGAGTAAAAGTCTCTATGGGGACCATTGAGGTTTAACTACCAGAAAGGTTAGAAATAGGATCCGAAGATTTTCAGTACAGATAAAAAACAACGCACAAGCGGGATCGATGGGGACTTTTGACATATCATTTGTAATGACGTATTCAAGGCCTGCACAAAAGTCCCGCTTGTTGGGAATGAATGCAAGCTTGATACAGCGTTTTGTCTTTTTTGACTTCAATGATCTAAATCCTGAAAATTGGGGCTGGAAATTGGTAAATAATAGTTTAGAGCCAATCAATACTTAACTGCCACCTGCTCCAGATAAACTACTCAACACAATTTATTGTAATTGCATAATGTGGACTACTCGAAAAAACGACTTTCCTGCGGCTTAAAGTCACGATATCTCGACAGCGCTGCCTTGTAGAAGAAAAGTGTATAGATCTTTTAGGTAGACAATTTTACGTTCTACAAACTTTACTTGAACCATTTTTCGATTGCTTTCTTAGTTTCAGAGATATAAGCAAAAAACGAAAATTTGGGCCCTTTGACCACGAATAAAAAACAACGCACAAGCGGGATCGATGGGGACTTTTGACATATCATTTGTAATGACGTATTCAAGGCCTGCACAAAAATCCAGCTTGTTGGGAATTAATGCAAGCTGGAATGTCTATTTTGACTGGAGTAAAATTGAAACTGCTGAAAACTGTAAAAATAGCTGCGTATGTAATAAATTACCCTGCAAAACTATAGATGGCGCTGAGTTAAACAATTTTATCATTATTGAAAACGTTTTACTATTTACTCAAATCTGCTCGTTTTATATTATGCAACCAACAATTTAAACTTAATAAGTCGGTGATGGTGACCCATCCCATATTTTCGAGCTCAAGAATGAAACAAGCGAAACGTCTCAACTTCTCAAATACCTAATCAAGACATCTTTCCAGCCAGAAGGAAATGAGAACTTTTCATATCAGACTATTATAAATACCTACCTACGTAATTGTGGACGTTCCATGTTGATTTCTATTCGTATAGAAAATGTAAATACATATTTATTTCTGATGGCTCTCAATGGTTTTAAAATCTATGGAAGTATCCATTTTTCTTTCATGTTTATAGTTACGACTGTTAGCGTTTGTTTCTGAAAACAATGAATATTGTTTGTTATACTCGTATACGAGTATGTATCCAGAAGCGTCTGCTAAATATAAACCGTGATCTTTATGCGATTCTGTACCATGAACTGACGTGGTGCTTGGTTCCCGGCGGCACACGACCGTTCAGTCAGTGGACCTGATGTTCATCATCATCCTAGCGCTTGTCCCGGTCGCATCCTCGGCTGTTGCCTCGGAGTCCAGGGTCCGCTACAGGGTGGCTGGCACCGACTTCAAAATTAAGTGATAACTGTAAATATTTAAATAGTTAAAGATGACTTTGTTAAAGTATGTATTAGGTATTAAGTCGTCAATATTTAAATATTGCATATATAATAAGCATCAAGCAGATAAATGAGGTTATTTATCGCTTTTTAGTTATGTAGGTTTTTTCTGGTTAAAGTTTTTGTCGTTTGTGTTTTTTTGAAGTCGGTTTATTTTTTTTTTAAAAAGTCAGTTTTTCATTCCTTCCGTTAAATATTTGTAAATGTTTGTATATATATTTGTAACTGTTGATACATCCTATTTTTTTTGGCTTTGGGTTTTCAAACACGTATTTCCTAATTTTTTTTTTATGGAATTACAGTTGGATATCTGAATAAATTCGTAATATCTAAGGTATATTATCGTACCTACCTAGTACCAACTAATTCAGAGTTCAATGTTCAATCTACAGTAGCCCACCCACACTCTGAGGTTTCTCGACAGAAACCATAGATGGATGGTGGAACGTTGGTGACGCATACTGCTCCTCTTAATAACAATCTCGAAAGGAGATAAATCCTGAGATCAACGTGGGTGGAGCGCGCTTAGCAGATTAATAGGTGGGTTGTCCACGTCAAACAAACTGATTTAGCTAGCCAAATCAGTTAGTTATTTGTAACAAAATATAAAACAAAAGGAAACAACTCAAAATATGTACCTAGCGCAAAACTAGATTTTGATTTTTCATAAATTTATCTCTAGCCATTAACTTATTATTAGAGAGACTCGATTCCTACATTGCCTACCTACAATATTTCCTACTTAAGACCTAAGTTATATCGAAAATAGGGTTCTGCTGGGGTAATTAAAATGAAAGAGGCGAAATTACTTAAATTAATAATTTATTAGTCCAACTAGATGATCTCCTGCGGCAGAATAACTTATCAGTCTTAAAATTAATATCACATCATTACATCGTACCTACATCATTCACACAATTTCACTAGGTTTTGTTTCGGTGGATTAGTTGTTGTTTTAGTCGACTTCCTCTACCGTGGGTCCGTCGCCCCTGGGCTGCTGGTAGCCGCCCGGCATGCCTCCTTGACCACCGGCGCCGTGCATCTTGCTCATCACCGGCGAGCAGACGCGCTGCACCTCCTTCAGCTTGTGCTCGTACTCCTCCTGCTCCGCCAGAGTGTTGTTATCCAGCCATCTCAGAGCCTCGTCGCAAGCATTCCTCGCCGTGCTCTTGTCGTCCTCGCTCAACTTGGCGCCAGCGTCGTCCAGCGCCTGGCGGACGCTGAACACGTAGGCCTCCAGCTGGTTGCGAGCCGACACCCTCTGCCGCTGCTTCTCATCCTCCTCCTTGTACCTCTCAGCCTCGGACAGCATGCGGTCGATCTCAGCCTGCGACAGACGACCCTTGTCGTTCTTGATCACGATGTTCTTGCTTCTACCCGTGCTGTTCTCCTTGGCTGATACGTTCAAGATGCCGTTGGCGTCCAGGTCGAAAGTGACGTCGATCTTAGGCACTCCTCGCGGTGCCGGTGGAATGCCAGTGAGGTCGAACGTGCCCAGCAGGTTGTTGTCTTTGGTCATCGCGCGCTCGCCCTCGTACACCTGGATGGTGACGGCAGGCTGGTTGTCCGAGTACGTCGTGAAGGTCTGCGACTGCTTGCACGGGATCTTGGAGTTGCGCTCGATGATCTTCGTCATCACGCCGCCGGCGGTCTCGATACCCAGGGAGAGAGGTGCCACGTCGACGAGGAGGACATCTTGGATCTTGGAGTCGGTCTCGCCGCTCAAGATGGCCGCCTGGACTGCGGCACCGTAGGCTACAGCTTCGTCCGGGTTGATAGAGAGGTTCAGCTTCTTGCCGCAGAAGAAGTTTTGCAGTAAATTCTGGACTTTCGGGATGCGGGTGGAGCCGCCGACTAGGACGACGTCGTGGATCTGGGATTTGTCGAGTTTCGCGTCTTTCAGAGCCTTCTCGACGGGGTCGAGAGTTCCTCTGAATAAGTCGGCGCAGAGTTCTTCAAAGCGCGCGCGGGAGACGCGCGTGTAGAAGTCCACGCCCTCGTACAGCGCGTCGATCTCGATGGTGGCTTCCGTGCTGGAAGAGAGGGTCCTCTTGGCTCGCTCAGCTGCCGTACGGAGTCGCCGAAGAGCACGCGGATTCGTCTTCAGATCCTTCTTGTATTTCCTCTTGAACTCCTCCGCGAGATGGTTCACTAATCTATTATCAAAGTCTTCGCCACCCAAGTGCGTGTCTCCAGCCGTCGACTTCACTTCAAACAGGGACCCCTCGTCGATGGTAAGCACAGACACATCGAAGGTGCCGCCGCCCAGGTCGAAGATGAGCACGTTCCTCTCGCCTTTCAAGTTCTTGTCGAGTCCGTAGGCGAGTGCAGCGGCTGTCGGCTCGTTGATGATGCGAAGGACATTCAGGCCTGCGATGACTCCTGCGTCCTTAGTAGCTTGCCTCTGAGAGTCGTTGAAGTAGGCTGGAACTGTGACCACGGCATCGCGAACTGTTGTACCCAAATACGCCCCAGCGGTCTCCTTCATCTTGGTGAGAACCATGCTGCTGACCTCCTCCGGCGCGAACCTCTTCGTCTCGCCTTTGAACTCGACCTGGATCTTCGGCTTGCCGCAGTCGTTGATCACCTTAAAGGGCCAGTGCTTCATGTCCGCCTGGATTTTGGGATCGTCGAACTTGCGGCCGATGAGTCGCTTGGCATCGAAGACCGTGTTGTTGGGGTTCAGGGCGACCTGGTTCTTCGCAGCATCTCCGATTAGTCGCTCCGTGTCTGTGAAGGCCACGTAAGATGGTGTTGTCCTGTTGCCCTGGTCGTTGGCGATGATCTCTACATTCCCATGCTGCCACACACCCACGCAGGAGTATGTGGTACCAAGATCAATTCCTACAGCTGGCATTTTTTGAACTTGAGTCTTGAAAAGTTGAAATAATTCGCACTGATAATGCACTCGATGAAATAACTTGTAGTCGCTTCGGATTGCACCGAACTCTTCTCTCTTCGTCCGCTTAGTTTCGTGATTCAAATTAATCTGAGTTCCCGCGCCCGCCGCGAGCTTATATATCCGAACGAATGGGATTCGAGAATTTTCTACTGCTTACTCGAGCGGGCCAATCAGAGCGCGCGATGAATCGAATATTCTCGAAGGTTCACCGAAGCGACCAATAGCAGCGCAGGTTTCTAGAAAGGGTCTGACGTATTACATGTCATAATACGGTACTACGTTAGGGTGGCAGACAGAAAAAGAATTACCCGCATTCGGGGAGTTTTTAAAACGTTTAACGTTTAATTTCATAGTCGCTATATTCACAACAACACCAAAATAACATTATGTTATAATTATAACATAATTTTGTATTTTGTAAATATCTCAAAATAATGCTCGATATACGCATTTTCACATGTCAAATACTTGCGTTTAGTTTAGTTTAAGTTCTCAATAAAAAATATAAATATTTTCGATGATAAAAAAGTCTCCTTTCAAGCGTTCGATTCAATTATATTAAAGTATCATTTCAAATTATGTGAATTGAAAAACGTTAACAACTCAAATTAAATAGAAGTTATCTGAAAATAGCGCCAAGAAAATGCCTTTGAAAAGAAATTAAAGATATGTTTGATTGAAAGTTCATTTTACAGTTTAAAAGAACACAGAAGAAACTTTGTGTAGGTAGTTCATAAACTTGTTTGACAAGCACAATTTTATATTTCAAATTTCTAAAACTTTAATAATGTACGATTATTCAATATTGCGATAAGTAATATAAGTTAAATAATAGTAAATATAAGTAGGTTTTGTAAGAAAAAAATTTAAAAGTTAAATATGAATAGTACGTATTTTGTTAGGTTATATAATTTATTAAGATTATTCTATAATATTGTATGACTAGCGGCCGCCCGCGACTCCGTCCGCGTGGATTTCGATTTCCAATATCCTATGTGTTATTCTGATGTATAAGCTATATTGTGGTAAAGTTTCATTCAAATCCATTCAGTAGTTTTGACGTGAAAGAGTAACAAACATCCATACATCCATACATCCACACATACAAACTTTCGCCTTTATAATAGTAGTAGGATTATTCTATAATTTTGTAGCATACACTGTACTACTTATATATTATATTGTATGTGTACTGTATTATGTTGCAATATGGTGAAGAAATTAATATGAATATATTGTAAATTCATCAATGTTGTACTTTCCATATTTTTTATTATTATTCGAAATAATCCAAATTATGCACAAAAAAGCGAAAAATATGACTGCAGAGGTGATTTATTTCACAAAATATAACAAAATAAAATATCTTAATTCAGTGCTTACATAATGACAGTATCTTTTTTTTTCTTTGCTTATTCATGTCCTTCTTCAGGGCAAAGACAGCCATAATTTGAAATCTTATTGTTTTCGTTACAAATATGGGTTTTGGCAAAATCACCACGCTTATGCTTGTGTTCAAAAATAATGAAACAAATAACTACGCCCCGGCACTTGAACCACTATACCAACGATGCGTATAGTTTTATACAGTATAAGCTAAAAACAAAACTGACAATAATTAAACTTCTTCTAGTTAAAACATGGGTAAATTTACCCCACAATCGGGTATCCGTAGAAACGGGGAGAAATGTCTAGAAATGCGCATCACCGGTCGTGTGCAAGCGGGACGGAAATATCTTTGTTTTGAACTCTCGCTCGCTCGGTTCATAGCGGGTTGTTCAAGGAATCAATGGTTTGTCGAGAATTTTCTACCCTTTTCATTGACATTGCACTGTAACTTTGAAATATTACGGTTAATTTTAACCGGCCTTGCTCTCGAAATATCCAGATAACATTAAGATGTCTGTTGACGTTTATGTTTTTGGCGCGAACGCGTAAATGAATCAAGATTTATTTTTAGAGAGATGCGCGTAGGATGCAAATATGTATTTCGATTTTGACCTTATTTTGATAGATCAATGGACTGATGAGAGTGATGAGTAATGATATTAGAAACTTTCATCATTATTATGATGACTCATTTAGACCTCTACTCATTCATTATTACTACCTACTTAAAATTTTAGTTCACCTACGATTATACTATGAAGGAATTTTAAGTTGTTGTCCTAATTTAATCTTCCTATGAAGAATTGAATGGTACATAGTTCCTTACTAGACCACCTACCTATTTAAGTTTTATATAAGTAGCGAGGATTAATTTATTATTTAAATTAATTATGGTGATATGTTAACAAAATTAATCAAGCAAGACATAAAAACGACTTATTTATTTACTTATTTGTTATTTTCTATCCATTTCACAAAAAACAACCTACTTTTATTTCTTTAACATTTTGTTAACACAACAAGTTTTCAATAATACTTTATAACATTGAGCTTTTACTAACAGCTCTTTGAGTATGTACCTACATCACGCTTGCAATGTGAATTGGTGATCACAAACAAGGGCTGATGTATTCAAGAAAACCGACACAATTATTTCCTGAACGGGAATCGAACCCACAAACGTGAGATCGCAGCTCGGCACCAACCCACTAGGCCATCGAGGTGTCATAAAAAATATAATAATTCCAATAATATCCCTAAATAATTCTACAAAACTTTGTAATTTTTTGACACCTACACTAAACAAGTAATTACCCAGTCAATGAAATCATGGAAACTACTTCGAGAAGCCTCATTCCAGATTATTCCATCATCCAATCATCCATCACTTAGCCTGTACCACAGCCTGTACAACGCTGAATATTCTGGAATCCAGACCGTCTGCGACCTAGATAGACCGATCAATACCCCTCGCTCTCAATAAATAAATAAAATAAATAAAATAAAATAATTTTATTCAGCAATTTGATTCACTAAGTAAATTCTTTTGCACGTCAAAATTTTTTTTTACCCTACCAGCGCCTCGACGTGAATGGCCTGCTGAGAAGAGACGCCGCAAGAAACTCAGACAGTTTTGCCTTTTTTAAAAATAAATTTCAATTTTACAATTATGTCAAATATAACTTAAAAATAAATACAAAATAAGTGCGGCTGAGCAGATTAACATGTCCATGCATATTTGTCATTTAAATAATCATCTATTTTATAATAACCTTTCTTCATCAAAGCTGATTTAATAAACAACTTAAATTTTTGTTTCGAAAATTCAATAACATTTTCTGGTAACTTATTAAATATTTTGATGCTTAGTCCAATAAAAGACTTCCCAGTCTTATGAAGCCTGTGACTTGGAACGGCAAGCTTATGTTTATTTCTTGTATTAAAGCTATGAAAGTCATTTTTTCTAGAAAAATTGTGTAGGTTCTTGCGTATATAAATTATGCAGTCAAAGATATATTGCGACGCTGTAGTTAAAATGTTAATCTCCTTGAATATCTCACGGAGTGAATCACGCGGCTTAAGGTCGTATATTGCACGGATCGCCCTTTTCTGTAATACAAAAATTGTTTGTATATCAGCAGACGATCCCCACAACAACAGACCGTAAGACATTACACTATGAAAATAGCTGAAATAAACCAATCTCGCCGTTTCAACATCAGTCAGGCGTCGTATTTTTCTTACAGCAAATGCTGCAGAACTTAGTCTCCCAGCCAAAGCAACAATATGGGGGCTCCATTGTAATTTTGAATCTATAGTTATTCCTAAAAAGACAGTTGAGTTGACTACATCAATATGTTCATTATTCATTAAAACATTAGTAATAACTTGTGGAACATTAGGCATTGTGAATTTTATACATTTTGTTTTCTTAGGATTAAGTAGTAAATTATTAGTCGTAAACCAATGGTGGACTTGTGAGAGTGCGTTATTTACCTCGTCAAATTGTATTCTACGTCTATTTACCTTAAAAACTAAAGAGGTATCATCAGCAAACAACACCGTCTCACATAGACCCTTTGTAAAGGCAGGAAGATCATTAATATATATTAGAAAAAGGAGTGGTCCCAATATTGAGCCCTGGGGCACACCCATTATCAATGGGGCGCCATCGGAGTTAGTTCCATTGATGTTCACCTTTTGAACTCTGCCAGTGAGGTATGATTTTAAAAGCGATAAAGCGAACTCTGAAACGCCATAATGCTGTAGCTTCATCAGCAAGGTTTCATGACTTACACAGTCAAAAGCTTTTGACAAATCACAAAAGATACCAATAGCATCCTGCTTAGCCTCCCATGCATCAAAAATATGTTTTACTAGTGAAACTCCTGCATCAGTCGTGGATTTGTTTTTAGTAAATCCGTACTGATTTTCATTTAATAAAGAATTGGAATTAAAATGAGATAATAATTGATTAAATATGATTTTTTCAAAAATTTTACTGAGTGATGGTAGTATGGATATGGGTCTGAAGTTTGACGGATCACTCTTTTCTCCTGATTTAAATAAAGGGGTTATTTTACTCTGTTTCATAAGATTTGGAAACTGACCCATGTCGACACAATTATTAAATATTAAAGCTAAATATGGTGCAATGGCAATAATAATAGTTTTTAAAATATCAATTGAAATACCCCATAGATCTTCTGTCTTTTTTAACTTAAGTTCTTTGAATGTTTTAATTATGACTAAAGCATCAATATGCGTGAAGTTGAAAACAACTTTGCATTCTTCTATTTTTGATTTAAGGAGGCATTCAGCAAGATGCGGAGATGAATTTAATAAGCTAGTAGTAGTGACTGGAATTTCAGAAAAAAAGTGCTCAAAGGCTTTAGCCACTTCGGCATCTGTACTAATTAATTTATTATCAATTTTTAAGGATAACTTACTATCATGTGATCTGTTCCTGCAAGTTTCCTTATTTATAATATTCCAGGTAGATTTAATTACATTTCTGGACGTATGTATTTTGTGCTTTAAATACAAACGCTTGGCCACTATACAAACTTTTTTAAATAACTTTGAATACTTTCTTACATATTCTATTAAATCTGGATTGTTTGAATGAGCTTTTTGAGCATACAATTCAAACAATTTTTTCCTACTTATATAAATACCTTTTGTAGCCCAGTCACTGAATTTCGTTTTCGAATTATCTACACAAACAGTTTTCTTTGTAAAGATACTATTAAATTCACGTGAGATTATGTCGAATAATTTTTTGTACATGTTATCAATGTTCACATCAAAAATAAGTGGCGCTAACGGAATTTTATTACAGATATTATGTGTGAACCTTTCGACGCGATTTGTAGTAATCGGTCTGTAACTAAAGCTAGACGAAGTAACTACACTATGGCTCTCAAGCGCTGCAAGTTGACCGCAATGGTCAGAATTCACAAAGTTAACAATTGATTTTGAGGGTATTTTACAATTACAGAAAATATTATCCAGACAGGTGGCTGATGTGGGAGTCACTCTAGTTGGTTCCCTAAAAAGTGGAGTAAGATCAAAGCACTTAAATAAATTTAGGAACCTAACAGAGGTTTGACTATCCTCTAAAATATTAATATTAAAATCCCCACATACAACTACCTTCTTATTACAGTTGCATACCTTTTTTAAAACTTCTTCCATTGTTGTTTCAAATATAGGATAATTGCCAGAAGGAGGTCTGTACACACAAACAACAATACACTGCTCAAGCTCTGCACAAGATAGTTCAATAGTTCGCTCAATTGAAAGTAATGTTACATCTTTCCTATCTTTAGACTTAAGTGAGCTATCAAGTAATATTAGTGAGCCACCCCTAATAGCTGACTTTCTCGTGAACGAACTAATGACTTTATAATTGTCAATACTAATTAATAACTCGCATTGTCGTAACCAATGCTCAGTTAAACAAAGAATATGAATTTTCATTTTATTTAAATTAAGTTCTAATTCTAATTCTTTACCAGGAAAACCTTGTATGTTTTGGTGTACAATATTAAGTAGATTTGAGGTTTCCCTAGGTTTATTAATTATACTTAATTGGCTAGAGTAATCCTCTACTGTCTTATGCAATAATTTAAATTACTTGGAATACTTTCCAAGGTGTTGGGAATGTCAACAATTGTCTGCTCAATAAAAGCAGATTGTGTAGCCAAATTCTTGGCTGTATAGTTAAAATAATATGCTAACGATGTAGCTATTAGTCGTTTACAATATTTTGAAAGATAATAATTATCTTTAGTCAAATATATATTAAATGATGAAATACAATTTATGTCAATCAAATTAAATTTTTCATTATTCCATGTCAATGTATTCATACATAAGTTAAGGCTATACCTAAGATTGTTTTCAGGCTGTGTCAAACTTCTGCTATATGGAAGTGTAAACAATACAATATTTTTTACATTTAAATTATTTAGACTCTCAAAACATTTGGTCATTACACTTTTGTTTACATTTCCACGATTTGCAACCATTAGTGTTAATGTGGTATTGTCTGTGAAAGTATATTTATTTAATTTATTTATAATATTAGTAAAGGGTGTGTTAGGAAAACAGTGATTAATAATTTGTCGTCCCAAATAATAGCTTAAAAGTTGGCCCATTTCCTTACCTGACTCATCACAAAACATAACTATATTACTTTTGACCACCTGTTTTCTTTTGTTTTGGGAATGGCTGGGTTTCAATGCGTTGGACAAACTTAGCGTGTCATGATAAGAAACTGGTTTTGAGAGTGGCGACGCACAGATAGGCAGCGAGCTGCTCGAGTCCGATGTAATGGAAATCGATTCATTGAGTTTATAGTTAGGATTTATTATTATACTATTATCTGGACTTAAACATTTAGAGTTTAGAAGGCATTTCAATGCCAAAATGTGTTCCTCACTCTCATTCTTATAACTGGAATAGGGTCATTTCGCCGGTTTGCGTCCATTTAGTGCAGTTCCCAAGTTTGACGGCGAAAATAAAAATATCCCAGCACTAGTATCTATCTCAAAATTATTTTATGAGTTCATTATACAGTCTATTTTAAGATTAACTTTCAAATTTGCTTAAAACACTTTGTATTTATTCCAAAAAAATAAAAATATCGGAATTTGGCGTTTTACCCAGTTTGCGTCCACAAAATCGAGATTGCGTCCACCCATGGACCAGTTTGCGTCCACCAGCTTAGTAAAGGATAATAGGGGTGATATGAAGAAAAATGAAAAGAAAGATTATATTCTATCAGTGTCTTTATTTAAGAATAAATATAAATAATTAAAAATCAACATTTTAATCACTTTAAAAATTAATTCGCTACAATTATTGAACTTCAAATAAGATAACTATGTAGTAGGAACCTAACCAGTACTGGCACCTTTGAAGATAAGCATTATGAGTTCTGTTAAGGGGCGGTCCATTTATCATGTGATGTTTTTTTGACCACACCCCTCCCCCTAGGTGAGGTTTAAGAAACCCCCCCCCCCACGCTACAACACTAGATGAACATAATTTTATTAAGAATGTCTTCACACCACAGATTTAACGCCGATTTTTGAATAAGTATAGCATACTAGCGGCCGCCCGCGACTCCGTCCGCGTGGATTGCGATTTCCAATATCCTATGTGTTATTCTGATGTATAAGCTATATTGTGGTAAAGTTTCATTCAAATCCATTCAGTAGTTTTAACGTGAAAGAGTAACAAACATCTATACATCCATACATACAAACTTTCGCCTTTATAATAGTAGTAGGATTTGCCGGAAACAAAATAAACATGATATACATATTACTACGCCCCCTCCCCCCTTGTGACATTTCGTGTTTTTTTAAGGACACCCTTACGCGGCAATGGATGACTCCTAATTTTGATCTAAGATCAGTATTGATTAATAATAACGCGCTTCCTGCTTTTCCTTCCTAACACTTTCTTCATGCAGCAGAAGGTATGGTTGCTGGAGTACTGGGATTATCTTTTCCAGCATTGTAAAAAAATACTGGTCAGCTGGTCAGCACCAGGTGGTGTTCAAATTAATCAGTAGTTCCCTTTTGTGTAGTGACTGAAAATGGTTGTAATTAAGACACTGAGGGTATAAAGATGGTAGCGATACAGTTGGTGCTGATGATGAAGTCAAAGGAATTTTTGGAGTAAGTTCCTTTACGAGAGTTTCTTTTTCATCACTTAATATTGGAGTTTGATGCAGTATCTTCTAATGGTAGAATTCTTTTGTCGTCTAAGGCCACCATAGAACCAACGTCGCGGTAACTACCCGAAAATCAGAAAGTTGTTAGTGAAGATAAAATAAGATTAAAAGAAATTTTGTCCACTTGTCATTTAAGAATTTAAGCTTATAAATTATTTTTACAAGAAAGTCAATTGCTTTTAGCAAAAATACATAGTGGACGCAATTTGGTCTATTATGTTTATAGTATGCGTCCACCCGGACGCAAAGTGGAAATTTTGAAAATTTGATGTAGTAATTCGCGTCCACCTTATTTTATTAGCTAAATATAAAAAAAATAAACAAATTCATTATAATTGTTATTCCTTTTTTCATTTTAAAAGTTTAGAAACATTTAAGTTTCCCAAAATACATATGAAACAATAAAATACTTACCATCGAACTCGCCGCTGCACACTATTTTTTTTCTTAAAATCCAGCGTTTTCGCACTTTTTGTTGAACAGCAAGGACAAATATTTTATTCATTTTATTTTGGTTTGACGTACGGACCTTTTGTTTATATGTGTTAGCTTCATAAACATACAGGTTTAAGTGGTAAAGTTTTTTCGTTTGATTGGTGTAGTAGTTTACTTATTTTCGAGGATTTAAAAATAAAGTGGACGCGAACTGGGCGATGGACGCGAACCGGCGAACTTACCCTAGTTTTTATTAATTTTATCCAAGGATGCTTTTAACATCACAATTTCATTATTTAACCTATTTAAATTTTTGTCGTATTCGGTGATGTTATTATCTAACGTTATTGAATATAAGTCTAATTCATCACCTAACCGTTGTCTTTCCTTAATACATTTAACTGTCGTACATGAACAAGGCTTTTTTTTAATAAGTTTTTGCGTTTTCTTAATAAATCTATTTATCCTAATATACTTTTTGAGCTTGTTCCTGCTGCACTTAACAATGCCCACTGCTTGAGTTGACCGGATGCTGTCATCTCCCGTTAGGTCCACAGTCACAGCGGGTCCTCCGTCAAAAACATCAGAAACAAGGCTGGGCGCACTACCTAACAGCTCGTCGAAAAGGGTTTGTGTCTGCGACGCCGCGAAGTCCTGCTTTTCATTCTCGAGGTGGCTAATGTGGTGGTGAGCCTCCTGGAGCTCGTGCTCAAGCAGCGTTACGCGCCGTAGGTTTTGGACGTACTCCTGGTCGCATACTCCAAACCCATCGACCATTGATTGAAGCCTGTCCCTTTCCTCTATTAAAATAAGATTTTGAGTGTGTAACTCAGTCATATCTTTTTTCATCTTACTACTTTTGTCCAACACGACCAACAATTCCCGTTCACTGTCCTCTCTCTCCCTAACCAATTGTGTAACTTCCTCTTTGGTGGCCTTTAATTCTTTCAAAGCTAGGTCTAGTCTAGACTCAGCCTGGCGTGAAGTGGTGAGTCCAGACCCGTCCCGGCGAGCAGAGGCCTTGCTACGCGTCAACATTGTTATAAAATATCGTGAAATGAAATGAACAAAGCAAACGGATTTGTACCTACAAAGAGTTGTTTACACAATTGTGAGGTTATCTTATACCTCAGCGCGAGTTTATAACAAATTATTATGCGGCACTAATGAAATAGATTAGATTACTACAATTATAAATAAAATGCAATGTAGATATTACCTAAATTGAGAGAAAACAATGACTCACAAATTCAAAATTTGAACTGTCACTGACGCCGGTTTACACATCACACAAACCTTGTAAATATTGTACTTAGACACTATTATACACTTAATACACTTAAAACTATGTTATTTGTTACGTTTTGTGATGTTTTTAGGACCTTTTTAAGAATTTAAACATAAATTTTGTAAAAAATAGTTGGGAGCAAATTCAATCAGCTGTCAACCGCCAATGCATTTCGAGATCTTTCCCACGGGCAGACAATGCATTTTACTAGAATATTCCTTTTCAGTATTTGAATGGTATTGTATGTAACAGTATTGAAAGGACAAAAGAGTAAGGAATAAAAAGGTCTTTTTACAATGGCGACAAAATCTTTTTTGTCGATTTTTTGTAACAATATTTGTTGAAGGTCCTAATATTTTAAGAGGGTAATTTTTCCTAAATTACATCACGGGCAAAATGTTTGCTTGATCTACACATTGCTCGATAAAGTATACTAGGAACCTCCTAAAAGTAACTTGATTTTGAAGTGAAAATACGGAAAAATATCTTTTTTAAAATATAATAAAAATAAAATAAAAATCGTTTATTTCGGACAGTATCCATATTGTGTTAGTAACAAGATTATCTTACAAGCTATGTTAGTTGTAGTTGTTGTATGTAGTTTTACCTATCTAAAAAATATAATCAGTTTTACAATAATATTTTTTATATTTGGTAGCTTTTTATTATAACTCGTGTTGACTCGGTCGTGACACTATCCAGTTTCATTAAATAAAGTGATTTAATGCTGCTTGATAAGATGGCTGTCCTGATAATTAGGTCTTATAACTTCAATGTCATGTTTCCGCCCTTTTAGCGGGCGAATGATGGCGGATGGATATTCTAGAACAAACGGGCTGGTATCGATCCGCGGCCAGACCGAATAATTTCTCGCAGCTCTAGAAGGATCCATGCTTTGGTGCAGTAAACGTTCATTATGATAATGAATTGTATTGTAACTGGCTATGATGAAATTCCGTAATGAGGTTTCTAGCAGACTTTTTTAAAATTCTACTTGACTGTCCTATGGCTAAAAACTAGGTGATATGCTTGAGTAAGTTGGAGCCATACCCTCCATACCCTTTTTATGTTATAAGGAGGCAAGCGAACAAGAGGTTCAGGACAATAAATGATGATGTTGTTGTTGTTGTTGTTCACCTGGTGGTACCTAAGTGATCACCGCTGCCAAAGGATGTTAACAACCGCACAAGGGTCGCAGATGCGTTGCATTCCTTTACCATACCCATACACTCCCCAACTGAGCATTTGTGAATACAAATACAATATTATAAATGAATATTGTACATCTGCCAGCCGTAGGTGTTAACTTATGTATAAGTGGTTTATGTAATTTCGTTTCATAACACTGTATTACAGATGATGCAATCAGAACTTACGTGTGACATATTTATAAACTTTATGGTCTACTTTATATTTCCTGTAAGGCGCAGAAGCAGTGTGGCACATTATGATAGACTGCTTAGTCCCTAGCTCGATTCCTGGGCTGGAACGAATGTATATATTTAAAAGGTTCAATAAATTAATAGGGTGTTGTTTTATTGTAGTATTTCCAATATCCTTCTTCTGAACAACGCATGTGCTTAATATATGTTGCGGCAACAGATGGGTGAAAAGAAGAGGCAACTTTTTGGGAAGGAGCCCTTTTTAGGGTTTCAATATAATTAAATATTTGTACACAAATTCGTGTTGCTTATATCAATCACGGACTATCAATTACCTACTGTACCACGCAGAGATCAAGACAAGATTTTTTCTAATGAAATCAGTTTTCTCCTTTTGTTATATACCAAAAATATTAGTGTATGTGTATGTACTTGTTCGATGAATGAAGACTTAAAATTGAATTTAAAAACATTATCAAGGTTTTGATATTATTTCACAACCTGTTGAAATGTTTCCAAGCTAGAAATATCCAGCTTTGTTTTTAGTTACGTTATTTATAAGTCTTCCTGTTTACAAACCTAAAACATCTGTTGCGAAAATAAGTACCTAACCAGAATTTTCAGAAGCACTCATGCTGGGTACTGGGTAGTTACCTACGGTACTTTTGTTTTGGTTCATAGGTAAGTTAGCAGCAACCTCTTGATGGTTAGAACCAAAGATAGAGAGATAGAGAGAGAGAGAGAGAGAGAGAGACCAATGAAGTTTTACTTTAATTTACTACAGTTTTATTCTCCCGCATAAATTACCTACTTCTAGCAAGAAATACATAATTAAATAAGTTGGTGTACAGTATTATTTAAAATTTGTACACTTTGTTTTTATCTTTGTTACATACCTAAGTTGTTATTGGTTATTTATTAGGGACAGTCGAAATAATGCAAAAGCAATGTAGTCGACTTGATGAAGAAACGCCTACCAGTAAAAAATAGCAATCGACGAATAGTACGTACAATTGCATACAAAATACAACTAGGATCAAGCGCTGACGCCCTCAATTCATACTTACTTTTTCGCTTTTTCTTTCAAGAATAGGCTTATTAGCTGGTTAAGTTACCTAAATTCTCTAAGTATTTAGGTCCGGCCCAAAGAATAGCAAATACACAAGTAGAACAAAGAAGTACTTTACTTAACTATATGAAAGTAGCAGTCAGTCCGTTATTATGTGAAAGGGACATTATGAACCTGAAAGCTTCCTTCATACATTTATCTCAGGACCCAGGGTCAGTCCTGTGCTGTTTTTGCACCCACCACCTTGTCCCAATGTCAGATAGGTAGATACCATACCTAGGATATATGTGACAGATAGCTCTAATTGATACATTATCTAGCTTCACGTAAACTATGGAGGGAACTAGCGCTTTATTCACTGAAACCGAACAATAAAATCATCCTGACCTATAAGCTAAAATTTCAAGGAATATTTGAAAGGCCTAACTAACGTCATTACTATTACAGATTATCAGCAAAACAGATTTTTATACCCCCACGGAATCTAACCTCAGTGGGCCAAAACAATTTCAAAGCTGAAGTTAAATTTAATTTTTATCTACCTAATTATTTTCATTGCACTATTTAATTGAATGTAGATAATATTGTACTTGCCTACTTCAATAGTATTACAGGTTTTCAGCAAAACAAGACTATATAATACCCGCAGGGAATCGAACCTGGGCCTATGACAACTATTTTCAAAGCTGAAGTTGAATTTTAATTTTGATCGGATAAGCTACATTACTTAGTTATAGGAACATACCTTATTATTTTGCATTGCACTATCTAATTGAATGGTTTAATTTTGTTACTATGAAGTAAGCCTACCTACCTAATATTAATTAAAGGGAAGGGAACAAAAACCACTGCATTAATTTGTTAAAGTTACCATTTTATTAATTATAATAATGGAATTTTTTGAACTAAATCAGTCTTTGGCTGTACACCAGTGCACAAAACATTGTAGCGGCAATCACCATTATAACATGGGACACTAGGCGGATGAGATTTAATCTACTTCCTCCATGCGGGACGCATCATCAGCGTCTCCTTCTAGCGGGGGCACGTCCCCAGCGCTGGTCTCCTCCACTGGGACGGGTTCGTCCTCGTCAATGCCAAGACCCAGCTTGATCATGCGGTAGATGCGGGAAGCGTGGACCTGGGGCTCGTCGAGGGTGAAGCCAGACGACAGCAGGGCAGTCTCGTACAAAAGGATGACCAAGTCCTTGACAGCCTTGTCATTCTTGTCAGCCTCCGCCTTCTGTCGCAGAGTCTCTACGATGGAATGGTCAGGGTTGATCTCGAGGTGCTTCTTGGCGGCCATGTAGCCCATCGTGGATGTGTCACGGAGGGCCTGAGCCTTCATGATGCGCTCCATGTTCGCTGACCAACCATACTGGGCAGTGACAATGCAGCACGGAGATTCGACTAGACGGTTTGATACAACAACCTTTTCAACTTTGTTGTCTAGGATGTTCTTCATGACCTTGCAGAGGTTTTCGAACTTGACTTTGTCCTCCTCACGCTTCTTCTTCTCCTCCTCGTCCTCGGGCAGCTCGAGGCCTTCCTTTGTGACTGAGACTAGGGTCTTGCCATCGTACTCCCTCATTTGTTGTACTACATACTCGTCAATGGGCTCGGTCATGTACACAACTTCATAACCACGCTTCTTGACTCGCTCTACGAATGATGAGTTGGCTACCTGGTCACGGTTCTCACCGGTGATGTAGTAGATGTGTTTCTGGTTCTCCTTCATGCGCGAGACGTACTCCTTGAGGGAGCACGCTTCGTCACCGGAGGCGGATGTGTGGTAGCGGAGCAAGTCAGCCAGCTTCGATCTGTTCTGCGAGTCCTCGTGGATACCCAGCTTCAGGTTCTTGCTGAACTGTTCGTAATACTTCTTGTAGTTTTCTTTGTCCTCGGCCAGCTCCTCGAAGAGTTCAAGGCATTTCTTAACTAAGTTCTTCCTAATTACTTTGAGAATTTTGTTCTGTTGCAGCATCTCACGGGAGATGTTGAGGGGCAGGTCCTCGCTGTCGACCACGCCCTTGATGAAGTTCAGGTACTCGGGGATGAGGTCCTCGCAGTTGTCCATGATGAACACCCGGCGCACGTACAGCTTGATGTTGTTCTTGCGCTTCTTGTTCTCGAACAGGTCGAAGGGCGCGCGGCGGGGCACGAACAACAGCGCCCTGAACTCGAGCTGACCCTCAACCGAGAAGTGTTTGACGGCCAAGTGGTCTTCCCAGTCGTTGGTGAGGGATTTGTAGAAGTCGCCGTACTCCTCCTGCGTGATGTCGTCGGCGTTGCGGGTCCAGATGGGCTTGGTCTTGTTCAGCTCCTCGTCCTCGGTGTACTTCTCCTTGATGGTCTTCTTCTTCTTCTTGTCCTTCTTGTCCTCATCATCGTCCTCACCGACGTCCTCGATCTTGGGCTTCTCGTCCTCCTTCTCGTCTTCCTTCTTCTCCTCCTCGGCTTCGTCGTCCGACAGCTCCTTTTCGCGCTCCTTCTCGACGACCAGCTTGATCGGGTAGCCGATGAACTGAGAGTGCTTCTTGACGATTTCCTTGATCTTGTTCTCCTCGAGGTACTCGGCGAGGTCCTCCTTGATGTGGAGCACGATCTTGGTACCGCGGCCGAGCGGCTCGCCGTGGTCGGGGCGGATGGTGAAGGAGCCGCCCGCGGCCGATTCCCACTGGTACTGCTCGTCGTCGTTGTGCTTCGAGTGGACGGTCACGCGGTCGGCGACCAAGTAGCAAGAGTAGAAACCCACGCCGAACTGACCGATCATGCTGATGTCCGCGCCCGCCTGCAGCGCCTCCATGAACGCCTTCGTGCCCGACTTGGCGATCGTACCCAGGTTGTTCACGAGATCGGCCTTAGTCATACCGATACCCGTGTCGATGATCGTCAACGTACCTTCGCTCTTGTTGGGCACGATCTTGATGTACAGCTCCTTGCCGCTGTCCAGCTTCGACGGGTCCGTGAGCGACTCATAGCGGATCTTGTCGAGGGCGTCTGACGCGTTGGAAATCACTTCTCGAAGGAAGATCTCTTTGTTCGAGTAGAATGTGTTGATGATGAGGGACATGAGCTGGGCGATCTCCGCCTGGAAGGCGAAGGTCTCCACATCCCCCGACTGTGTCTGCATCTCTTCCGGCATCTTGTGTGGTTTAATTACTTGCTTAATCACTTATTCTCAGGAACTTCACTTATTATAGCGTGGCTTTGTAGAACACGTGTGAAATCTCGTAGCAGTTCGCGTTTGACAAGTCTCTTGTAATTTCTCAAATAACGCCGGTTCAAACTGTCAGTTTGCTTATATAGTCCCGACTGAGGGCGACATCTATGAATGAGTAGAAATTTCGAGAATTGGCGCGGCGTTTTCCAGTGGTTGCAAACCGTCGGCACGACGCCGTAAGCCGCGTCAGCGTCCTAACGTAACACAAATAAATTCTTTATTATACCGGTCATGAACAAAATATCCTGAAATTATAAATGCAAAATGTGCCTATTTATTTAATATATGACATCATGACAACATTTATATCATAAAACATTGAAAAACTTCACTTGTTAGATAGCAAATAAATATTTTGAGTTAGGTATCATAAATATATTTTGTTGGTTCGTTGTCACTAGTTCCATTCCATTATTAGTTCCATGATGGAAATACTGATAAAAATTGACAACAGTAGTTCCATTAAAAGTTATGTTATTTTTTTTATTTGATAGGTACTACTAAAAAGCATTGACAGAACTAAAACTGCAAAAGCAAAATATTGCCACAAATACCTTTAATCATGTTAAGGTATTGCTTTTAACAAAGACATTATCCATTATGTTTCGTTAGAAATTCTTATCTTAAACCATGCTTGTTTTGTATGTATAACAATAGGATACTTATCAGTAATCAATTGTCATTAAAATAATTCCAAAAATCATTCCTACAGTTTTTTGTAAGAATGACTTCTCATAAAATGTTTACAACTTCTATCGCCCCTGACGTCATGCTGCCAATCGATACCAGGTGGCGCTACTCTCGACGGGGGCAATATCTGTAGAATGTTCGAGAACATTCGCGAACATTCTATGGAAGTAGTTAAAATAAGCATAATTTGAATGGAAAGGTAATGTGAAAACTACATAAACGGCCACCTTTGAGGCATAAAACTTCAAATAACTCTTAATTTCATAATGTTTCATTCAGAAATATAGTTAATTCTTATTTACAAAACTTCCGACTAGAATGTTCGATGTATATCCGGTTTGTTGTTACTCCGCTCGCCGCTGAGAGCGCTAGTGGTTTCCGAGACCGTTTTTGAATGTGTGTGTAGGGTAAATCAATGATGTTACCGGTGATACCAGATTATGATTTTAGTAGCATTTGCGTAATATTTACCGTGTAATGCATATGTGCTTTTTGTTTATACAGACCTATTTTAAGACCTATTTTTGCATCACTTTAATAAATATAATTAAATATTCGAGTATTATCGTTACTTTTAGGAACGCAAAAGCGGTTTTGCGCTTTTGTAATATTTGTTACTTTTGGATTGGATGTTGTACATAAAATTATGTACAAGAAAATTCACGATTACTTGTTTTGCATAAACACCATAATTATGATCTAAAAGGTAACGTTGACTGTAAATAAAAAAAGAACAATTGAAGGAATTTAAAACACATCATGATTTAGTTTATATTTTATTTATTGAAATTACACAGTGAACTAGCTGGATTAATAAAATACATTTATGCGCTTAGAAAAATTAACAAAAATGAAAGGATTCGTTAAAATATTGAGTGAAAGGAGTAAGAAAGTAAGAATCAGCATTTGTATTTATGTTAAGCAAATGTGTAAGTAAGTGAAATTAATTTTAAAAAAATGCGAGATATTATTAACCTTACGTTTGATTATTATTAAAAATTATGTAGGGATGTGGTGTACTTGTCTGTCTTCGTTGATCTGTAATTCTTTTCATGCACTAATATTTTTTTCTTTTAAGTGACGCTATTTATTTATGTTTATTATAAATGACTAACACATTGTTGTTATCGGAACACAGTTATTTTCCGACCTATCCCAAAACTATTGTTTCTTTCGTTTTAATTCCGATAAATATCTCTCTAAAGCAGATCAAGTATGTATACCAAAGCTCTCAAACATCTAACGCTTAGTGACATATAACTTGAATTAGTAAAATCGATCCGCTATTAACCTAAAGAAAGCGAGCTGATAGAGATAAATTAAGTTCAATAATTGTACATGCTTGGTAGTTTCTAAGTCACTCATGTCGTGTCGTCATCTTTGTACGTATAGCAGAGTCTTAGAACAAAGTTACACAAAGATAAGTGTAACTTTTACGATGCGCGTGCTGGCAACATGTTCTAGAGTAATCCTAAAAGATACCTATACTAAAGTAGGTAGAAATGCATGGTCAACTACCGGTATCGATCTAATATTAAAAGTTTATTTTTGCTGCAAGTATGGATGCAACTACAGCTTTCTATGAACGAATTTCTAGAAAAATACACCGACTTATTCTAGAAATGCGTAAAAATATTAAAACGCGTTAAAATATTAGGTTAAAAGTTATTAACCTGTTCAAAGTCATAAGATTTTCAAGATAAATGTATCGATTTCATATTTGTAACGTATTTTTCTCGTATCGAACCTATATAACTTATTCATTCAACCAACCGGTTGGATTTATTTATAAAACAGGGCCCAATAAGGGGTGGTGCGATGCGCCATTTTACCGGCACGGTTTTAAAAATTACAAGCGAGGGTAAAAAAATTTAGTGATAGTGTTTCTCCTAGCCAATTCAATACCCCGAATAATCAACAGCTAATAATCAACACGTTAACTAAATCGCGTATGAAATAAGATTATTCCTTGTTACTAGGCAAGAAAGTAATAAAAATGAACAAAAAAGAAATAATTCAATTGATTCCATCTGTTTTTCTAATTCTTTAAGCTACATTTCATACATTTAATCAAGTGTTAAGTAGATGATGAAATAACGATGTAATTTATACAAGCAAGTTGTGTATGCTTGCTTATTATCTAAACCGGCAAACTTCATATTGCAGTTTGCAGTATCGTGTTACTTAAGTATTATTAAAAAGGTCTAACTTTAAAATGATACCTGAGTTAAATATTGAGACAAAAAAGCTACCGGTAACTTAAATCCTATAAAAAAACGTTTCATAGTTCCTTTATCTAACCAAGATAGAACATACCTAGGAGGTTCGGTGTAGCAACCGATTCAACAAATTAAAGCCGATAAAGGTATTTTATGTGTTTCCAATCTGCGTTTGCACACGAATCTTAGATATTCATTCCAATTTCGATTTACCACAAAGGGAATGTGTGAACTTTGAAACAAACATACTTCTAACATGGAAATGTTTTGTTCTCCAGACCTACCTACCTCCCTACCTACCTACCAACATTTCTATTTAAAGAATAAAGACGTATGAATGTAAAATATCGGTCACACAAAGCTCGTTGTTCCATTACATACATCTTTGTGAATGCGTCAAACAAATTGCATTAAATGCACAGAAATGACTAATCAAATCATGTTATGACTCATAAGACAGACCATTTTGCAGTTTCATGAAATAGACCTAACTTCATTAAAATACATTTTTATATTAAATAGGTAATCATTTGTATGGTAATAAAAGGTTCATCATTCATCAACATCAGCCTATCACAGTCCACCATAGGCCTCTCCAGGTGGCATTTAATCCTTATTTGTAGGTTAAAAAAACACGCTTCTGCGAAATACAATGAAAGCGCGGGAACTTTTATTATCACCACGTGGTTATCATTCCACATCCCACATACAACTACTCGTACTAGCGTGGAATAATCTAATCGAAACAATAACCTCAGCTCTATATCGTCATTTTTGAGTTTGCAAAACCAAATACTACTAAAAGCTAAAGGAATATTAAAACTGGGTCAGTAGTGTTTTGTAGCATCTTGGCATCATTCAGGTAGGTTGAGCTAAAAGTGGGCAACACTATTTTTGATGTGTGTAAGTGTAACTTTTTAATTAATAGAACGAAATAACCTTAAAAAAATCTGAGACCTCATTTTGAAAATCTTTGTACAAATAAAGTTCACATTGAGTCAGGATGATGAATAAAATTGATGATGACTAATACGAGTAGAATGATGATGAGAATTTACTGATTGTAACAAGACTAACAATGACGTAGGGCGATAAGGGGGCCAAACTCACGGGAACTAAGTTTTCATTCATAAAACTATTGTCATTGTGCATTAATAACTTCTGTTAAATTAAGATGGCGCTGATTGGAAATAAAAAAAACAAGTTACAATTAATTATTACGGCATAAGTTTGTATTTAAATAAAGAAAGTTTTGAAAAAAGTATTTTCGATCATTTTATCAATACAAGCAGTCAAATTATGTAGAATTTTCTGGATTCATCTAATTTGTGTAAAGCAGGCGTAGAGAATTCGGGAATTTTCTAGTTAGTAATCACAATGTAGTTCAACTACCCACCAACAGATGGCGCGCTTTAAAAGTTCCTGAACATTCGCAGATAATCTCGCGCTCTCTCGTAAATTCCAAGCCATATAAAAGCGACGCACGCCGCGCCACCTTCAGTTATTTCTTCTGCAACAAAACGCGAGTTACAAGTGCGACCAAGCGAACTCAAAGCGAATTCCAAGTTTCTCTCAGTGTGATTATAGTTACATCCAGTGATTTTTAAGAAACTAAGTTAACAATGGCGCTACTACCATACTTATTCGACGAATTGAGCCCGCGAAGAGTGCGAGACCAACTCTTCGGAATGGATTTGGCCGACCAGCTGCTAACGGATGTCTTTGACCGCCCTGCCATCCACGTCCGTCGCTACATTCGTCCCTGGAAAAACCTCTCCATGCTGGCTAAAGACGTCGGTTCCACCATCAAATCTGACAAGGACAAGTTTCAAGTGAACATTGACGTCCAGCATTTCGACCCTGAGGAGATCTCCGTGAAGACCGCTGATGGCTTCGTCGTCATCGAAGGCAAGCATGAGGAGCGGAAAGACGAACACGGCTTCATATCTCGGCAATTCAAGAGGCGGTATGCTTTGCCTGAAGGCTGTAACCCTGAAACTGTGGAGTCCAGGTTATCTTCAGACGGTGTGCTCACTGTGGTAGCTCCGAAGAAGTCTTCGGGAGACAAGGACGAGAGATCAGTCCCCATCACTCACACAGGACCCGTCAGGAGGAAAGCTCATGATGAAGAGGAGACGGCGAACGGCGAGGCGACTCATGAGGAGGTAGAAGAAAAGTCCCCGCAGAAAAAACGCAGGCGTTAGATTTTAAGTTTAGATTAATAAAATAGATTAAAGAATACCTACTTTAAGTTTTGCCTAATTACTTGAGACTGATTTTGTTTAATGTTTAAGTAAAAATAAATGTGATTTTCTCATAAATATAGTGTTTTTATTAATGTGCCTCTGCTAAGTAGGGACTAACCCCCTTGATATTTATTTTTAAAAATAAATGGTTTTTAAAACTAAAAGAAATTAACTTGAAATCTAGCTTCGTTGTTAAGGAACATAATAAAACACCATAATGTTCATTTCGCGCCATCTATGGAAAATTGCTTGAACTTCTTCTTCTCAAAAAAACTTTAGTTCAAAATAAATTGAACAGATGTCGCTAAACCTGTTCAGGAAATAAATCACGGATTTCAAAAAACTTTTGTACTTAATACATAATAGTCAAATTATTTCGGTTTTTTGCTCGTATCGATTTTAATTTACCTTCATTGTAGTCCGTATAGGTTTATTTAAGTCTATTAATCACTTTGACATTAATTGATAATGATTACCTACTGTCACATAAAAAAATTATAACCGTGAGGTCCGTGCAGGTATATTTAGGTACTTTACTCTATGGGTCCGTAAGTGGAATCCGCACAAATTCATGTTGTTATACCGTCTGTCCCGTTGTTTCCAAAGATCAAATCTGGTAATAATCACATCCATTTCCTTAGTAATCTACTTAAGTTTACTCTGTATATAATATAAATAATGGGAAATTCTTAATCATAAAAAATCATACTGATAAATTGACACATAATGACAACATCATCTTTGATATTTTACATAACCTCTAGCGAGTGAAAATAATTGTAAAAGAACTATTAATAAGAATGCTGGTGGTCCCAAATGCTAATAAAATAATGATGGAACATTGACGCGACGTCAAATATAAAACTAATGAAAGATCCGCCCAAAGTAGTCGAAAAATGGATGTCATGTCCCAAGGTAAACATTGATTTCCCTGGACTTGCTTACATTTGCACCCTAGACGAGTTGATTGTAGCAAAGAAATTGGATGCCTTGCACAGAGTGCTAGGAGAAAAGGGAGTTTGCTACACAATCTTTAACAATGAAGGGCAGAAAGTGTTTATAGCACAGCAGAAAAAGAGATGTCGCAGGTTCGATATACAGATATTCAACTATTACGGGAATGAAGTGATTAAAATAAAGAAGCCATGTTCGAACAAGGTGGAAGTTTGGGCGCCTCCGGGCAATTTAGTTGGTTATGTGCAGCAAGCTAGCTTATCCAGGAGCACTTTTCTAGTCAAGAATGGGTATGGAAGTATAGTTTTGAAGGTATGTCTAACTTGTCACTTAAGATAGTTAGTTATGCTTATTTATGTTTATCTCATTGAAAGAAGTGGAACCTTTGTAAAAAATACAACTGCAGATAATCCATTAATACAAAATGCTTGTTGAACAAGGTCTATAAATTTCCAATTATTATCGCCAACGTCCATACCACGTTGAAAACACCGGTTCTCGTCCGATCACCGAAGTTAAGCAACGTCGGGCGCGGTCAGTACTTGGATGGGTGACCGCCTGGGAACACCGCGTGACGTTGGCTTTTTGTTTTTTTTGTCTGTTTTGAATCTTTAATTTTCTTGATTGGATGTAGAATATAAACATTTACTTTAAAAGTGACAATAATTATAAATTTTTTAATAAGTTTTATCTTGGATAAGCTAAAAATAAGAATATTTATGCATTTTCGTGTCATCTCTTCACAAATATACCTAAGTCTAAGGTCCTAAGACCATAAATGTCAATAATATATGCAATAACATAACATATTTATCCTAGACATGGTTAAGAGTACTGCTTAAAGATGATGCCTTTTAATAATTTGTTTTTGCAGGTGAAGGCGCGTTCGTGCCGCGGGCAATATGATGTCCTCTACGGCGACGAGTTGGTTGGAAAAATTAGGAATCGCTGGCACGTTCGCGCCTTGGTCGATGATGACAACTTCGGAGTGTCCTTCCCCCTTGAAATGGAGGTGGCGGACAAAGCTGTGCTCCTGGGGGCTTGCTTTTTAATTGGTTATTTGAAATATTAAAGTTGGTGGTCAAATATTTTTTCTTTATTCATATTTTATCGTATAACGCCATCTAGTGTAGTGTACATACACTAACTTGTATGTGTATTTCAAAGCGCTTAAGAACACTTTGCTATAGCATATCAGAGTTAATGTTGTAGTGCAGCTATTCGTCAAAAGGTGGCGCATACAATATTTTTTTTTTATAATTTTTAATTAATTTGATTAGTTCGTAAACTTGATGTTTTTATAACGTAAAATTTAAATTGTATTAGAAAAGTGCAACAATTATTATGAGCAAAAAAACAAAAGGCCATCGTCACGCGGTGTTCCCAGGCGGTCACCCATCCAAGTACTAACCGCGCCCGACGTTGCTTAACTTCGGTGATCGGACGAGAACCGGTGTTTTCAACGTGGTATGGACGATGGCGATATGGTTACTGAAATTAATCATAAGATTGCACTTGATATAAAATAACTGGCCCGTTTTACGAATGCTGAAAAGGTCCCTTTGTGCGCTTGACACCGCCACACACCGCGCTGTATTCGGGGACCGGGGTCAACTGACGAACACCCTGACTGACTTCCTCACTTTAATGTGCATGTAAACCTTTCCTTCAAATCATTATCTATTGTGCAGTTTTATGTGCTAATAATACATAGGGCAAAAAGTAGGTGAAGTGACGACGTTGTTTTCACTAGGTATCGTCGACTTACAGAATTGATGATGACAAAGTTTTATGCTGGCTGAAACTAAAAACCATAGAATTCACATTAAATTAAAATAGATACCTATGAGTATTATTAGAGCGATGGTGGCCTAGTGGTACGGACGGCGCATCACATACGTGAGTTCCGCGGTTCGAATCCGGGCCCACACCTCTAGATTTTTCGAAATCTATGTGTGGATTTGTGCCATTATCTCGGCGGTGAGAGGGAAATCATCGTGAGGAAACCTCCACATTCAGTGATTTCTGACTTTAGTTCAGTTATATCTGAATGTGTTACCATGATCCAATCTGTCTGGTTCCCCTCTATGGGTAACGAAGGTCTGATGGCACTCGCTTCACTGTAATAACCAGACTTGCCAAATCCTGGATCATGGTCAAACCGGACCCCGTATAGAAACGGGAAAAACGCTAGGAAGAAGATGAGTATTATTTAGTTATAAATAATTTAAATGTGAACGAATACAATACTTCTTTTCTTGCTTTTATGGTGGAATAAATACTACACGTAGCTATACATACAGACCAAATCGTAATCCATACTTATATGTTAAAGCTGATGAGTTTGTTTGTTTTTCATCATTTTCCTAGCGTTTATCCCCGTTTCTGTGCGGGTTATATTATTAAATTGTTGCTTAGTATGTGAAATGGCAACGTATCCTAAAATGCAACGAATGGTGAAAGATGTCATGATGGTCATAGCAAGGAAAAGGGCAGATGTCCTAACCTATAAGAACGTACATTTAGCTATAAGAACTTATATTATTTGTATTAAAACATCTTATAATGCCACATCTGTTGGTTGACTAATACTCAAAATAAATAAAATAAAATTAATGGAAGACACAAATTGAGGGAATTTAGTCAGAGTCGATGGACAAGGCGAGTCCTAGAATGAAGACCAAGAGCGGAAAGTAGAGGGTACATACCCCTCTTTCTTCTGCCCAGTGGGGCACAATAATGGAAACGTGCCCAGGGTCCCGCTATCAATTGGGCCCCCCAGAGTCTGAGAACCCCATGATTACCAAACCAGAGGTTTAATGGCACATGTGCCTCGTGCCTCCTCCTCCTTGAGTCGTATTCCTCATTACGGAGGGTCGTGACCATATTATTATAAAATGAAACACAACATCTCTTTTATTTTAATGGTGTGGTTTGCCATTGCCTTCTCCATTTCACACACGGACTCGTAGTGTGTAGGTTTCTTCGCGATGTTTTCCTTCACCGTACAGCTGGTATGAAATTACGCACAGATTTTTAATGATCCAGAGGTGCTTGGCTGACTGGGTTTGAACTGCCGACCTCACGCATGTGAAGCGGCGCTCTTACCACTGAGATACCGAGCAGTTTGGGACTACGGAGGCTTTTATTAAATGTGCAAGCACATGTGCATTCTATACGATTACTACCTCATAGCCCAAAGGAATATTCAAACTGAAGAAATGGGAAAGATTTCAGCCAAGACCATTAGTGAATCCTTTGAGCAACCACCCTGAGATCGAATCCGGGACCTTCCTCTATAGAATTGCAACCCATCACATCGCAGGCACGAGTTGCTCATTAATCCTATAATCCATAACTGTAGTCCCAACTTACACACGAAATACGAGTACAATAGACAATAGAGTTACACAAAACTTAATACTTGGAGGGGGAAAAATAATAATATACATTCGGGCGAAATCTCCCCAGTTCTTATTAGGAAAATCTTTAATTGAGTTGCCTCCATTGTAATTCGATGTATGTGTGAGCACTCACACATATCAACCGAGAGACAAACACTTGCTACGCATTATATAAATAGTTGTTCAGATATATAGTAATAAAGTATAAATGATGGAACTAACATATAGGAAAATATAATATATTTGTTCGCATAGCTACGACTTGAGCTATATATATTACTCGGTGATGGGACAGAGGTGCTGTGGAGTCGGTTGGTAATTTTGTCTGTTTTCAGGACAATATGATGTGGTTAAACTTATTTTTATACAGATTTGGAAGAAATGGTTAGTTGAGAGCCTTTGCAGATTACATAACTTATTTTAATATGAAATCTTATTGGTTTTTACTTTGGCATCGTATTAGCTTTATTAAAAGTTGATCATTCTTTAATTTTAAATTTTCTTTACATTCTTAGGGACACATTTTCCTTTTAAGTGTTGTGGCAGTTTTGTGTGTGTTAACCTATATACGAATTCTCTAAAGACCTTCAGTAAAAAAACTGTAGTGCCAATATTCTTTATCATAATACATGTTTGGTTTATCGTCTTAATATTATAATAATAATAATAAAAAAATAATAAAAACATTTATTTCAGAAACAAATCACACATATACAATTATAAAATAAAACATAAACAAAGAAAATCATCATACAAGCAAAACAAAAATAAACAAAACGAACTTCTAATAAAATAAAAACAGAAAACAAACAAAACATTACTTATAAAATATGTGTGAGAGTCTCCGAAGTGGATACCACTCAGCTGTTTTGTCATGTCTTAAAAGACATGACGCTGGTTTTCTGTGGTAACCATTGATGAAGAAGAGGGAGCTACCTATAGATAAAATGTTATCTCAAAATTACAAAAATTATATAAACATAGGTATCATAAAAAGTAAAAATAATCAAATACAATAAAAAACAGCAATAGTATTAGGCTGGTGTTTGACCACAATGTGTGTTGTGTGCGGGCGAAAGTGTGTATGGATGAAAAATCAAATATAATATATGAATACTATTAATTTATTATTATGGATAATTTGATATTAACATGAATACATACATACTTAAAATAAAATTATGTAAGTTATACATTGGTCTGTATTAGTCTGGTATGTATATTCAAGGACTATTATTTTAGTTACTGAGAAAGGTCAAAGATTTGTGGATAGAGGCATAGAAGGATATTGTAGCTAAGCTAGGGTATTTAACCTCCTTATTCTTTCTCCAATATGGCTTACATACACGTACCCTATTTTACGACATGCAAGTTGTTTTGGCTTCGTTGATATTTCAATGAATTCACCAGAGACCAAAGACATTGGTTGGTCCTAGCTTAGCACATTGAAATCATGGAAGTAGAAAACCTACTTAATGATTCCATTTTATTTAGATCTGATTCTTATTTACGAGCAAATAACTGACAAAAATGTCTCCGGCGTCCAATATCACAAGCTCTACTTCATATCTTGGCTTTTTATCTTGATGACCCTGAATAAATAAATAACAGTATTTATAAAATACCATAAGATGTAATTACAACAATCTCTCTTTCTGTCTCTCTTATGCATTATTAGTCCCACTGATGGTGGGGTCTGCCTTATTTATATTCCTCTTACACTTTGCCCTATCGAACGCGTCGTCTTCGGAGATATTGCAGAGGCATCGAGGTCCTTTTTGATCACATCTGCCAATCTGTTTTTTTTTGTTATACGAAGTTAAAAAAACAACCAAACTAGCGGGTCATCTGATGATAAGTGAAAACCGCTACATATGGACATCGACAACCGTACAAGTGTCGCAGATGTGTTGCTTGCCTTTACAAGCCAGCTTGCCCATACCACAATACCCTCCAATCCTAATTGAGTTTTGCGACCTTACTTACCAGCAGAAACATGGCATAACAGTCACGAAGTGCTATTACACCGTGGTCTTCTGTAAGGTGGAGGTACTTCCCCGGATGAGCTGCTCATTCGAGTGGAAGTTTCACTAAGCTCTATCTCCCTTAAAACTTTGGTCGTCAACTGTATAATTACAAAATTGTTCAAGAAAAATAACAAAAAAACAAACGGTAATCGACTCCACACCGCCTTAGTCCAGTACACACATACGAACCGAGGCGCTCCGTCTTAAGGACGACATATGAAGTAATTTTTTTCCAACCGCCGACCGAGCTGTATTCCGCCTTACCCCAATAACTTAAGGTTCAAAATAGGTGCGTCCGCGAAATATTTTTTCCATTTCATATTTACGAATATGCCCCAAATTCCCCAAAAATTAGAACCGTGAAAGCTGGGGGGGTTGGGTGTGTGGGTAGAAGGAATGTCTGTACGCACACCGAAGCGAGAGGGGGGAGAAATGAGATAGTAGATAGTTTTAGAGAAAGAGAAATATCGCGTTGAGTGCGTGTTCGGAGTCGAACCCGCGAGGAAACTGATTTGTTTTTAATTTTATTTTTCGAACGCTAATTGCAAATGTTAAGGCTAGGCGTGTCGCGTCAAAATTGGAACGTGCAAGGAAAAAGGCGCGTTGTCGCCATATTTGGAATTTTGGATGATCCCTTCTCACAATTGAACATTACAATTTTTTTTTCAAATTGGTATTACAAGTTAGACCTACAGTAGGACCTCGATTATCCGGACTAATTGTTGTCGGTAGGCATCCGGATAATTGAAAGTCCGGATAATCCAATATATGAAGAAAAACGGGCTTTATGCATTATATATGCATATGTAATCCATACCTTGCTTACAATAATTATTATGTATATATTTGGTAACTAATTTGCATTAGGTAATCATGAAATAAAATAATAACAGTTTAATTTTGTTTAAAATATTTGGTGACGGGCGCGGACGCCACGAGTGGCGTGGCGTTATGCAAGTTCTGACCTGTTAATGTTAGTATAAACTCGTCGCGATTGGCAGTCCGGATATTCGCGAATTCGGATAACCGAGGTCCGGATAATCGGGGTCCTACTGTATATCTAATGGTAGCAGGAACGAGTTACTAGTGAAAAAATCCGGGTCTTTCAAAAAGACATTTCAATATTTCGAACATCATTCGAAATTTCCACTTGGCGAGTGTGGTGAATTCGCAAGGCCTCCATAAATTACTTGCCACCCAGCCAAATATGTATAAAAAGACAATATTCTTCCAACAAAATTAGGTACTACCGGGATTGAACCCGCGATCTCTGCAGAAAATCTCAACTTCTCAACAACTACACCAAATCGGTTGTCATTCTGCGAATCATTTGGGGTCAGATGCGTGCATGGTCTAATATTTATTTATAACTATCCCCTGGTTTCCCCTACAAGCAATTTAGTAATGAGGAAGAAGATAAGAAACAAAAATGATAATAATTCAGATACAAAATTATTGTTATTATTCCTGTATATGTTATTTTATGTCCGGTCTACTAAAGGGACGTGCGAAATATAATTAACTCGTGGTATTTCTGTACTGATATAATATGTAGTTATAATAAAACCATGAGCATTTAAATTTGAGTCATTGGGTGTCTAAATAATGCTGTGAAAATATGAAATCTTCGAGAGAAAAGACAATTGTTTGCAATGGCTCTTTCCGTTCTAGCAGTAATCAATAGATGAATGGTTGCGTTGCGATCCACACAAAAAATGCACCAGCACCACTTAAAACTTTACAAAACCTATGCCTAATATGTTACAGAAAATACTCGTTTATGCAACTCGTATGTGTCCTCTGTAACAAGTGAAATTCCAATCTAAAAATCAGCTACATATAAACATATACGTAAAGTAGTCCAGCTACTAGCAGCCACTCACAGAATATGGCTTAGGACCTGGCCTCTATAATTCTGTCACCACCATTTAAATCAGCAAACTGCTACTCCGATGAAATCGAACTCAATACACTGTCATGACGAAATCTTAACCACTGAACTAACACCCCAATTGTCGAAGACGAATTTACCAGACAGACACAGGACATCTGAATAAATAATCAGCCAAACAAGGAAAACATTTGTTCAACAGGTAAAGAATGCGACGAAATAAGATTATGCACGGGAAACGAACCCGCACCTCTCGACTATCCACCGGGCGAAGGGACCACGATGTATGCACCGAAAATAGGGCAGTAGGAATTTAAAGAAGAGTCAAATAACCGCCCCGGGAATAAAGGAAGGATCGGAGGCCGCGAAGTTGGCGGGTGGGAAAAAAATATTTGAAAAAATATTATAGCATTGATCTGATTCTGAGGTGCGAAGCTAAAGCTCGCGTGTTAAGTCGTAAATGATGTTTTTTTGTATATATATTTTAAGCAATTTTTTGGTCACGGTTGCAAGAGGCGCTGGGTTTAAATCCTGCCTGAGCCAACTGAGATCTGATGAATTTTTCTTTGTTTATAATTTTAAAAAAGTTGATGTGCCGCTAAAAAATGTAGATCTGCAGAGAGGACACAGGACCGAAAACGGATATTCGGTGCAAGCCATATGGCTCGAGTAGAGAGACCTTAAAACGAAAGTGGACACTTGGCTCGGCTGCAACAACACGCAATAATAATAAACGTTTATTTCACACCATAATCTTACAATAGCGCAATACAATATTTAAAATACACTTAAAGTTAAAGATCTGATTATGGCGGGCTGATACCTGAACTAGGTTAGACCTGTATCTCAGGTTATCAGCCCTCCACCTCTTGTAATACATATTTTATTGTATGTTTGCATAATACACTGTTGTTTCCTTTATTATTAAACAGTATGATTCATCTTATTACTAGTAGGTACAAAAGGTTTCGTGAAACTAATTTATCACTAATTTTATGTAAATCTAAAAACACATACACTTTTATTTTTATTTTTAAAAATAATAGTTTTACTCTTTATAGATTACTAAATTAGATTATGATTATGATAGTGAATTTCACTGGTAATAACATTATTCCATACGGACTTATGATAACCGAACCGCATTGAGCAAACACGGTCAAAGCCAAAACGCATAGTTGCAATGATATTACTTGCTTTAGGATGTTGATACTAAGCTTTGCATACGAATGGACGATGACTTTATTCTTTTGCGAAAACGGAAAAATGGCGACGTGGGAGCCACTAAATACGCGGACTCTCAAAGTTATCTTACAGCTTAAGCCCCGTTAGCGTCTTCAAACAAACAAACAAACTCTACAGCTATATTATATTAGAATATGTATATATTGATGTTGCCTCTTATTTAACAATAAGCGGGCGCCCGCGACTTCGTCCGCGTTGATTTCGGTTTCTTTATCACCTATTTTATTTTATCCCCTTAGGGGTGGAATTTTCAAATAATCTTTAAGGGACCCCGCACACGGGCCACCGGCCACAACCACAAAACGCCGCCACTGGCATATTTCCTGTAATTTTCATACATTTTATATGGACTCGCCGCACACGGTTGGCGCCGGTGCAGTGGCGGCCACACGCTTCAAATGCTAGCTTAATGGTAGCTTCTCGTGGCGGCGTTTGTGGCTGTGGCGAGTGGCTCGTGTGCGGCGACACTAAAAGGCGGTGCCTAGGTCATCAAAGTAGCTTTATAAATGCAAAGTCTCAGCACGATCGGTTAAAAATGACAAAGTTTTGTACTCTCGTTCATCCCCTATTTTACCCCCTTGGGGGTTCAAGGTTAAAATCCTTTCTTAGCGGATGCCTACGTCATAATATCTACCTGCATGCTAAATTTTAGCCCGATCCGTCTACTGTTTTAGGCTGTGCATTGATGTGTATGGGGCCTTAATGCCTGAACTAGGCAAAGCTTATTCTGTGCAGGCGCTATACCATAGCTTTTAGCTTTTTTGGACAATACGAGGAGGAATTTTTCAGATTCTAGACTGCTACTGTGTTTTAAAGATATTTTTTTCAGTTGGGGAGGGTCATTGCGTATTTTTCTTTCACGCGTCCACTGATCAGACTTGGTAATAATATCTCCTTGAGGTCATTACAAACCACATTGGCTAAGGCAGAATAGCTATAAACTCTGTTCGAACTGAGAGATACAGACTAAACCTTTTACATTTCCATAGAAAAATGTATGAAGCAAGAGGTTCTAGGTTCTAGTTCTGTCTCAGTCAGTTCCGGACTGAGTTTACAGCAATACTGTGTTAGTAAATAATTAAATATCCATTGTAATGAGCTCAATAATATATATTACCTATTATGTTTGGCAGGACAGATCGAGGTGGCGACGTCTGCTATTCTAATAGCCAAGACTCACTTCGGGTCGCTGCGCCATCGCAGTAAAGTAAAGTAAGTATTATGTTTGGTTAGTGGACGAGTAAAAAAAGACGCTAATTTTAGGCCTGCCCTTTGTAAAAATCTGGTTTTCCAATAGTCCTTTATTCCTTTTCTTCATCTTTCCTGTATGTTTCCTACAATCATGTATACAACGTCACTACTTGTCCTGGCCGCGCTGTATGACACGTGTCTCCCAGTTATTCCCTCGGGAACTCTGCTACCTTTTACATCATTTTCAACATTTTCCGATGTCCCGACTATGATTTATGGGTTTTAAAATCGTTGCTTGCTAGTTCAGAAATTTTTGGTACACTAATTTGATTTCTGTCTGTGTCTTTATGATACTGTGAAGTGTAGCCTGTTAATCGTTACTAATATTATAAATGCGAAAGTATATCTGTTTGTCTGTTAAGCTTCCCCGCTTAAAACTCTCAACCGATTGACGAAATTTGGCACAGACAATCTTTATACCGTGAGAAAGGCCATAGGCTACCTTTTATTTCGAAAAAAAGGGATCGGAAATCCACAAGATCAAACTCGCGGGCGGCCGCTAGTTAACAATATTATGTGTATGGGGCCTAAATGCCTGGACTAGGCAAAGCTTTTACTGAGCAGGCGCTTTACCAAAGCTTTTTGCTTATGGCTTTTTTGGTCAATACGAGGTGGACGCTTTCAGATTCTAGACTGCTACTGAGTTTTTAAGATATTTTTATTATTCCATGCGAATTTTTAATCTGCCATAAAAGACTTTTTGCTACGCGTCTCATATATGATACGATACATAAAACTCCCATACCAGGACCAACAGACATGTTCATGCACACAAATGTTTGCTCGTTCAGGGATCGAACCCGCGACCTCTTGGTCTAATAGGTCTCCTGACCATTACACCAAGCGGGTCGTCAAAAAACCTTCTACATATTTAGAAATTTATTAATTCTTGAACTTTAAAAGGCGAATTGATCTCACCAAAGCTGATAGATATATCACATGATAGAATATGACTTGTAGACCGATCGAAACTTATTAATAATTTCCGGGTTTGTGATCACCAACCCGCAATTGGCAAGCGTGGTGATTAAGCCAAAACCCATCTTTGTAACGAAAACATGATTTCAAATGATGGAGGCCTTTGCCCTGCGGAAGGAGTGGGACATTAATAGGCTGATACTTTACTTTACTTTAATAATTCTTGAACTTAAGGCGAATTGATAGATATATCACACCATAACTGATAGATATATCACAAGATAGAATGTGACTTGTAGCCCGAGCGTTTAGAACGAGCGGCTCGTCATAAAACCTTTTACTTCGAAACTTACTAATAATTCTTGAACTTTAAAAGACGAATTGATCTCATGATAACTGATAGATATTAATACGAGCCTTAATAATTATTGAACTGTAAGGGGCGAATTGATAGATATATCACACCACTAGCGAGCGCCCGCGACTCCGTCCGCGTGGATTTCGATTTCCAATATTATAGCCTAAAGCCTTCCTCGTCAAATGAACTATCCAAAACAAAATTTTTTTTCAAATCGGTAATGTAGTTCCTGAGATTAGCGCGTTCAAACAAACAAACATACAAACAAACTCTTCAGCTTTATATATTAGTATAGAAGTATAGATAACTGATAGATATATCACAAGATAGAATGTGACTTGTAGCCAGAGCGTTTTGAACGATGCCTCTTCGCAAACTGTCCCTCCGTGAATCACGTAACAAAATATCAGCCAAATCGGTCGACCGCTTTCAAACGATGCTCTTATTTACGCTACTATTTGGGTTTATAAATACTTATAGAGTAAACGTAATCATTCAATGAATATTAAATTGATATTCATTTGTTTGCGCAATTAAAAAGTGGTAATACGGTGTCTGACTGACAGGTCAAATCACTCACTTTTATTAGGCGTCAAAAACATTAAAACGTAAGCTTGTAGTGAAACTGTATGAAATAATAAGCTATGACAACTTAAGTTAGTATTGTCAAATCAATACGTTTATGTTAAAAGCGCAACAGTAACTGGAGCATAAGTACTAAGTATATGTGCTAATTTTTTAATGTATTCTTTAATGAAAGATTTTCATAATTTATTTTAGATCCAGTCAAACACACACATCTGGTATTTCGTTCTAATTAAATGCCACGCCAACTTATCTGAGTGCTTTCATAGGTGGCTAGAAAACATTTTAATACAATTTTGGTCTTTGGGTTCAAAATCTGGTTCGGTGAAATGGATTTGGCAAGCGTGAAGAATAGCCTTTTACCATTATTACAGTAAGAATAACGTAACCAAATACATATTTTCAGAGATTTGGGATAAGGTTGTTGCTCTGTAGTAGGACATAAATAGGCCGTAGCTTAAGATTTCAATCCATTAATAAATCGATAATCTATTCTAGTACTTTTACTTAGATTGAAAACATTTTCTATTAAATAATATAGGATTTCATTAACGTTCCCTTGACATTGGCGTAATAAACTTGTATTAAGGCTTGGTTGCCATAAAGATAAAAGAAAAATAATATCTACGCGCCACGGAATCCATAAAAATATCGAATACTCGGGCCACAGTTCAATTCTACAAATAGTGTTTTTTTCTAAAAGTTCTACGATCACTAAAACTTTTGCTGGAACTAGGAAATTAAAAAAAAAAGGCCAAGAAATAATGTCCTCCGCCGTATCCTTATAAATTAGAAAAAAAAAACGCTGAAGATGTCAAAAAAAGTCCCGCGGAGAATTTAAAATTCGCGCAAGGCCATCAATCTCCGGCCGGTTTAAAAAGAAAAACAATGAGCGAAGTAAGTAAAAAAAAAAAAGATATCTTCTTTTTTCTTTAAAAAACCGGGCCGGGTTTAAAAATCGAATCAGCCCCCCGGCCTTGAAGCGAGGAGGCTCTCTCCTTGCCGTCAACATATAAATCATATTTCTGGAGAATTTTTAAAAGTCCTATTGCTTTCGCGTATTTGCCATGTACTCCCCCCAAGGGGGGGGGGGGGGGGGGTGGTGTGTACTTACCCCCTCGTTTCCTAGTTCTCGTCGTGTACAGGGCGTTCTATTTTTGTTGCCTGGCGGTGTGGCCTTGAGTCGGGGCATTGTAAAAACAATGTGTTCCGAAAAATGGCGGCAATAGAGATTGAACTGTGATTAATGTTTTGTGGGACAATGGTGTCAAGTTTTGACGTAAATCAATGCTTGAGCGATTCAGTTATTAGATTACAATGTTAAAAAATGTACATTTGAAGGATTTGACGGTGTTGTGGATTAGAAGTTTATTAGTGATCCAAAGGTCCTGGGTTCGATCCCTCCAGAAAACATATTTTTGTGTGCATGAACAAACATATATCGATGGTTATAATGTCAAAGGGCTTAAAGGACATTTTGGCGAAAATGACTTTTTGATGCAGTCCTATAGAGCTTTTTGAGCTCTATCGATTGGTATATATAAGGTTTTTCTATTCCCAATATTGAGCAAGATATTCACGGTCAAAAATCAGCCATTTTTGCACTTTTGGATTAAAGGACAGAACAATAGCTTCTGGCCTTTACAGCCTACACACGTATAATTTTAATCGCACCTGTTAGGCTTAAAGGACATAGTTAGCCTAGCAAAATAATTTTCTTAAGGCTCAAAGGACATTTACTGCTACTGTTATATTAAATTAGTGTCCTTTAAGCTAAATTTTTGTAGGGCATATTTCATCTTCTAAGTGAACATGGTGCTATGAAATGTATGAAGTTTATATTAAATTAATATATTTTTCATCTCAGGGAGTATTATCTATCATTAAAACTTATATACTTGTGTGATATGTATATATACTATATTTTTTATTTTTGTTCCTGAAATTCAAGATTGAACTATAGAAGTTTTTATATTTATGTATATTTTAATATCAAGAAATAGCTTGAAATAAGGAAAATATATTATTCTATCCTCTCATTTCTCACAATTGCCCCATATTGAATTTGTGAAAAAGAAGACAATTACAATTTTTGTAGGGCGTTTTTCTGTTTTGCTCGCGTCCATCAACCAATTATGGAAATTTATATTCTTGAGAGCATTCCAAACGATATAAGCTAAGGCAGTATAGCTATAACCTGAGTCAAAACTGAATGTGACATGCTAGAACTTTTGCACTTCCATAGAAAAATGTATGAAGCAAGGAGTTCTACGCTGTCCCACTCAGTTCGGACTGAGTTTACAGCTATACTGCCTTAGCAAATATCATTTTTAATGCGTTTATTCTATTATATGATAATTTATTCTATAAATGACAATATTAAAAAATTGCTGTTAGTAGCCACCATGTTCAAAACTTCCTCTGTAGTAAACTGCCTCCCTCTCCCCTACATGATAATTTGATGGACTAAAAACTGTCAAAATTTATGTTTGCAGTGACTACCTATAGAAGTGGTAATGAGTAAAACTCAATTTCCAAAACTTTATGCAATATATGAAAGAGATTTACAATAAATTAAATAGTAATACCGTCGTTAATGTGTTTCTATTCTTTATATTTATATTTCAAGTACTCAATAATTATTACAATTTCAAAGTGAAAAACGTTTTAAGGGACAAAATTATGTTTGGACCATTTAAGAGCAGTCCTTTAAGCCATAGTCGACAACTACTAGAAAAAAAAATGTTAAGCTCAAAGGACAAAATGTCAAAATTACAGTTCTTAAAGGACATCTATTTTAGAAACTACGCTATCTGGAATGTATTAGACGGTCGCATACAGTTCGGCTTGAAAAAACAAAATCAATGGTCTTTAAGCGAAAGCGATAGGTTTAAAGACAAAAAAGTTATGTTAATTTTTATACTTTTTTTGTTTTTTGGCTCTCCTGAAAAGTGGCGATTTGTCCTTTAAGCCCTTTGACATTATAACCATCGATATGTTTGCATCGGTCTGTTTGTTTTTAAAGATATTAAATTGGTAATACCAGTGTTATTAATTTATTTTATGAGTAGGATTTTTTTTATATGAGTTTCTGAACTCGTTTGTTTCGTAAGTTTGCTGCATAAACTAACAAATAACCTTCCAAACTTCAGCATATACAAAACAGTTTCAAACAAAATATAATTTATCTGAACACGATTAAATTACGTTAAAATGTTTCCATAATTGACGTAGCTAGCATAGACCTAATGTGATTTTGAAAAGCACGTTTTTAAAAGCATTTTCTAAATTAGAAAAAAATATTATCACATTTTCACTTTCAGTTCAATTTCCTTTCTGTATCGTTCCGAGAACTTATTAATTCATCAAACTTAAATTCCCAAATATGTAACAAAAATTTAAAAAATCAGAAATATATAAATGAAAAGCGCAAATATGAAAACAGTTAAGTTTCAGGAGCAGCCTGTGTGTCCGTAAGGAGCCGCCGAGGAGCGAGGGCGGGCGGCCGCGCGCTTCGCAGTACAAGCGAGAAACGCAGATACAACAGGTTTTATTTTAACAATGTGCTTGGTATGTTTTCGGGCCTGTGGAAAGTGAAGAATATGATTTGTATATGGATATATATTAGCAATGTTCTGAATTGACAAATTTTATGAAAAAAGGAAATCATTTTGTAATAGTATAGGAAAATTTGTCAAAGAAACCAAGAGGGCAAAACAGGTTAGATTAGTATTTTTAATTGCAATGACATTAATTGACAAATTATTTGGTTGAGGATTTTGTGATATAAAAATGAACAGTGAATTCATTATAGTACTGTAGTATACCGTAGTTGTTATGTCGAAAGATTTGTTAGTCATATCTCCAATAACTAGGATTGTACTTCTTACGAATGTAAAACATATAAACAACAATAAACAAACTATATAATAATACACACAGACAAATAAGAAGTGACACCATATGTATTTAATTCCGGTTTAATTTAAAAAGTGTCAAATTAACAATTGTATTCCGTTGAAAATGAGAAAGAAAGATACATTTATTGCTAGTGAATCTTAAACGAAAACTCTTTAAAAACATCGCAGCACTCCAGACAATCATGTTTGTTCTGATGAGATAACCACACTTGCAAGTTATCATATTTCCTCGAAACCATAAGTAGACTAATGTTTAATAACAATCATGCATGATCGCGATAGCTTATATCAAACATCTATTCAAACAATAAATGATAAATCACAATCACGCATGATTGCTATAATATCTTATATCAACCATCTATTCGATTCCTAATGAAAAATCGCCAAACACCAAACCGGAAACGGCGAAAGCATCTGCAATCCCCCCGTATACTACACCCGACACACATGTGGTGGGGCACTAGGAAGAAAGCGGGCGAAGAAAAAATGAGGGAGAGGAAAAACTAGAGCGGGACGGAAAAGTGGGAGAAAAACGAAAAATTTCACCCCCCTCCCCCTCCGCCGCCCGCCACCCCTCGCACACGCACACACGCGTGCTTGTAGCCCGCCTGGCAGGACTTGATACTTGCGGTTAAGCGTTTATTTTTGAAGTTCGATATTTGTTTGTGCAGTTGTTTGAAGTAGAATTATTTTAGTAACCAGTGTGCAGTGTGTCAATTTAAGGTAAGTTTAGATTTTAGTATATAGGTGATCTGGCAATTTTTGGTTAAGACAGTTTTATCAAGATCAGATTGGTATCGTTAATGTTAAGGTAGTTTAGATATCAGACGAGATAGGTTTGTACTTATCGTTGGATTTTTCTTTAGTAAAATACCATGAAGTGTTTGTTTGTTCCAAGTGAGAAGAAGAATGTGCATTATTAAAATTTACAGAACATTATTGACTAAACCGGATATGCAATTGAAAAGGGAAACATTTTGCTGGTAAAAAAACAACACGTTGGGTGCCAGTAACATTTTTATTTGAGAAATCAAGTTGAAATATTTTTAATTAAGACTCTTCTCGTAACTTTGATGTAAGATGTAAGTGACCAAGAGTTTCCTATTTTCTAGTTAGTGTATTTATATTGTTTCTTCTTAATATTTAGTTAAATGCTGGTTAAAAGTTGTGCTGTGATATATTTTTACGATAACTCCAATTATATTTTTAATAAATGTCTTGTAAGATCAATTATTTATAAGAATAAAAATTAACAACACAACATTATTATATTGTCATAATTCTAAAATGATATAATAATTACTTGAAAATACAAAATTCCACGGATTGAATGCCAAAATTTATGCACACCAACGTTTCTATATGATTCTTCATAAATTACAAACGTTTAATTATTTCACCACATTTTGTTCGTTTATTTGGTTTCTATTTCCTAGTGGATAGAGCAGGAACAGTTTCCTCTTCCCGGTCCCGCAAAGATCAAGACCGGTTGTTCCGGCGGGAGGCTATTGTAGCATGTTTTTATACCCAAAAATTTTAAGTCAGTAGGCGCTCGCACTCAGGGCGGCTTGAACGCTCTTATTATTATTAATATATATTTATATTTCGTTTTAATTTACAAGTTTTCCACGGTTCATAATTTTAATATTTTTATACCGTTTTATACAACAAAAGTGTTTATAGATAGGAGTAATTACAACAAGCCGACCGTACGTAACAACGCGGGTTTAGGAGTATTTTCGGCTGAAAAAAATCGGAGAAAAAATATATAAGCGTTTAAGTTTGACAGCAAGTTTCGGGTGACAGTTCGCGGATTCGAATTTTAAAATTGACGTTTGAATCAACATGGCGGAGTGTGCGGCCGGCGGGTTCATCGACCTCGCTGGTGCGGAGCTGTGAGGATGATAAACTTCCAGGATATTTGACGATTGCTTTACCCGTGAGTATGGATTCAAACTTTACATTAATCTGAGGTTATGTAAGGCTCTGTTTGATGTGCTATGAATATTGTAGGAGCTAATTCCGTCCGTGTGTGTCACGCACACTGGGACGTATTGTTTTTATCGTTCGCAGTAAATTAAAGGGGCCGATAGTGGACGATACCCACTGAGTAGTGTTGGTATTGATTTTTTTCCCTCATTCTGTTAAATTTCATTTATTGGGGGAGCGACTGCTATGACGTATGCTGTGGTGGCCGGCGATATTGGAATGCTTTACGTGATTATCATTCGATTGTTTCACTAGGCTCGGGTCTCCGGTTTACGAGATTAAATGTAAGGTCATCAAACTATTTCTTTGCCAATAACGAGCACAAGAAATCCAGGTATTTTTAATGTAATGGAGAGCTTTTAGAAATAATTAGTTTTCAATTAAAACTATTTATATTTGGTTAATTTAAACATAACATTTTAATTTAAAAAGTTTACCTACTATAGCTACCTACTATAGCTATATAGGTAGCTTTGGATATGGCTATTATTAATTTGACTTATAGTAATCGTGATAATGATGGCTAAAAATTATAGGGAATTTGGGTTTGGCAAGTAGATTGTTCATAATATTAAGCTTTTATAATTTTAATTGGCGTGATTTGTGACTTCCTTAGTGTAGTTGTAGTAGAACTGTAGTAATTAGTTGGATGAAATTATAGTTATATATAACCTAGTTGTACAATTACACTCTATTGAGACGTTATAAAGCAGCAGAGGTTTCCTCAAAAAACTTTTTGGCACAGGTAATTTTAAGGTTATTGAAATGATCATCATCATCAACATCATTATTTATATCTTCATCATCATCATCATAATCATCACCGTCATCATCACAGTCATAGTCATAATGTTGATTTCATCGCTAGTCGACAATTTGAGAACGCAACTACAATTTAGGGGCCGGCCATTTAAATATGATGGATGAATGATTTAAGATTGTGAAAATATTGAACACTTCCCTTTATTATAATGAAACTGTGTTTTATTTTAATAGCATCATTTGAATTTCAGCTTTAAACGTTTGTTAAGTGTAATTAACTTTCTTCGTGCTGTTTCGCGCCTATTTTATGGCGAATTAATTATGTAATAGTACCTACATATACATAGGGTAGCCAGCCATGTTATTTATTTTATATCCTATATCCTTCTTGTATAGCTTCTTGATTGGAGCGAAATAACATTCCGGTTTTTCTTCATTTACATAATCAATAATATTAGTAACTAGGTATATCCTGCCCAGGAGTTTGAAGAAAAAAATTACCAAGTTTCGTTAAAATCCGTCGAGTACTTTTTGTTTCTATAGGAAACATACAGAAAGACAGAGACAAAAAAAATTGTGATTGCTTTTTTGGCATCAATATCGATCACTAATCACCTCCTGATAGTTGTTTTGAAAATATATTTCATGTACAGAATTGACCTCTCAACCAGGCGCGGATCTAGCTAGCCCTCAAAAAAGGTTGTGGGCACAGCCACCAAAAATTAGCAAAACTGCTTGACACGAGTAAAGATTTATGTTTATACCTTATTCTACTTACAATCAGTAAAAATGTAGTACCTACATATTCTAACGGTGGAAAAAAAAACAAATTTTATTGTAGTAGTGCGGCGGCGATTTAGTGGAACGGCTGTGTTCCAAATCACGCTCGATTTTTTAAAAGCTCATCAGTCAGCCGTTTTTATCATCAGCCTATCGATCTTATCAATAGATCATAATTACAATAAGCAAATTAGGGTTGTGGGCATGCCCACAGAGCCCACAACGGTGGATCCGCGCCTGCTCTCAACAGATTTATAATTAATTCTGTACAATAGGCAAGTATAGATTAACCATACTCTTTATATGTCTACCAATTTCGTCAATTCAATTAGTTATTCAGATACCGATCTTTACTGGTAACCTAGATTTACCAGACAGCTAGGGATGAGCCTGCCTTCTTATCTGCAAACTGAAATGAAATAAAAAAGCGGCAACACACCAAATGTTAAGGAAGCAATTTAGCAAAATTCTAATACGGAAAATGAAAAGAAAATAAAAGCTAAATGGAAAGATGACTCGGCGTTTTCTTTAAAACAGAAGTTAAGCATCCTTCGACCTTGTCATTACTTGGATGGGTAACAGGAGTTTTGTTTGCAATTGTCTTTTCTGCATTGGAAAAAAAAAACGAATTTTAATGATAAGGGAGAAAATAGATTACTTCGAAATCACACATTTTGATTAAGGGTTTTTTATTTGGATGGGTTGTCAAATATTATGCTTTAGTTTTTTTTATTATTTATTTGAAATGGGGCAAGAGTAGAGGACATGAGTAATGCCATAGCCGAGTTTCAGCTAGAAGGTCTTTAGGCACGATAGAAGATTATCGATATTTTGTCACATTGGAGCAACTGCTTTCAGACTTTGAGGCAACTCCTCCTTATAAATATGGTCTGATTTATACAGCCAAGGACTGACTCGAAATATTTTCTCACGATGTTAAAACATGTAGTTCTTGTTAATAAAAACCAATTGTCAACATTATATATTTCATTTCATTGAGAGGCACGTTTATAAATGCAAACCAATTAGTGCCAATTCTAATTTGTAGACTGAAGTTAATTGGATAGGTCAATTGACATTTGCATCTTTGCAACCGGTGGGTTTCGCGTTGGGTTTTTTTTAGGTTTTGGTGTCCAAGTAACTTGTGATTTGGAGGTCCTGATTTCTTATGGTAAGTAATATAGGCGCACATGAATATAGAAATATTAAATAAACAATATGTCACAAAAATTTTACAGATTTTGTTTTTTTAAGACATCTGTTATATAGGGGGAGTGACACCGCCTTTAAAAAATGGTTGTTTCCTGGGAGGTATAATGTTTCTCTGGTCGGGGAACTCCTTACATATAATTTATTTATTGAGTTTTTTCTTTTTTATATTTCTTGCTGATTGAAACGAGTCGTGTAAATCAGAGAGAGGTCGCTAAAAGAGTACTTAAATCTGTATACCTGCTATCCACGTGTCAAAAGTAGTGGTTTATCCAAAAAAGACTTTCATTGCAATCAAATATCATGTTTATGTCGACAAAACAGTGAGAAGTAGCAAGTGCGAAAAAATGTAAATACCTAAATGTAGTTGATTAAAATACTTCCTTTGGAACACCGGTAGCGAAACGTCAATTTACATTGACGTCATTACCGCTCCATTCACACTCCATTTCTGTCCCAAAACCGGCCTTGAAAACAGCCCGACCTTATAATTACGCGATGTACGCAACACAAACCGACATGGTCGCTTGCTCGCATACCTTGGGGATTCCCTTATGCAAACAAGGTGAGAGGTTGTTGCTACGGGATTTCCTACCTTGTCGTTATGTAAATAAGGCTTGTTTGGTATGTAAAGTGGTTAGTTTGATTCACTAGTGTTTCTTAGTGACGCATAGTGATTTCGTTCTCGGGTTTTGAGACGGGTTGCCCTGAGGCCTTTTTTTATTTCCGTAAGTCCGAATGATAGAGCAACGCTCTCAATCTTAGATCGTAGAGTAGGTATTGACCAGCTAAATATCTGCGGTCAACTCTACTCGTACTGTACAAACAAATACCCATCTAGAGTTCTACTCTCTAGTGCTGAAAAATAATAATTATCTAGGTATGCTTATTATAAAATTCTACTCTGCATGAAATCTGTTTTTTTTATGTGGTAGGGAGGAAAAGGTACAAGAGGTTCATCTGAATGCAAGTGTCCACCGCTGCCCATGGACATCAACAACCACACAAGCGTCGAAGATGCGTTGCCTGCCGCCAAGATTTTATCTAGGTTCGGGCCCAGGGTGGAATGGAATGAGCAAATCAGCCGTTAATGTTAGGTGCTTATCAAAAAAAAAATTCACTGTAATTCTAATTATCTGAGTATAATATTGTATTGCAAATAAATGGCAAAAATAGTTTTTCTTATTTTTTATCGATTTAAGTACTAGATAAGACTTAGTATGGACATCAACATTAACCAGGGGAGACGGCTCCCCCCCCTTCCCCAGCCTGTTTACCTACGTCCACGGTTATCGTCATCATCAGCCTGTCGGAGTCCACTACTGGACGAAAACCTATCCCAGAAGGGGGTTATCGTTAATTGCCACTGTCACCAACAATTTTGGTAGGCGTACTATTAATCGCAATTCGACTGCTGTCTAGTCCCCCGGAAAACAATCATATAAAACGTTCTTGGCTTGACGAAAACATATAATATGTAATTTAGAATTACAGTCGCACGCCTATTATAATTTAAATACCTATTAGTATTTTGAACACGCGTACTGACTCACTTCTCATAAAGAATCCATGTGTAATACAAAGATGGATGGATTATAGAAAAATAGAATAATTTTGTCCTGGCCCTGTGACTCACAATGGTGACTAAATGTTAAACATTCACATCGGCAACCATGTAACTATGTATTTTTTATCAAAAATCTATGTTTTGTAAGTTCAAGTAAAGTACTTGATATAAACAAATAATGAGTTATTTGATGATCTTTAAAAATCGGGAAATGTTACAACCATATGCGTCAAATTGTATGCATATTAAATTTATTTTTTCTAAGGATTTTATCAGATGTTCAGATGCCATGAAAGTACCTACTTATCTAGTTATTGGTTAAAGATAAGGGGAATTTAGGGTAAGGGCTATCCATGGTCTGAGCTGATATTCGAACTCAGGTCAACAATCTCACTCACTTTACCGTAGTCAAGTACCATTAAAACTGTGTGTAGGTAAAACCAGCTTTAATCAAACAACAATAGTTTGAAAGGAAGTTTCTCTATTGCAATGCTATCATTGAGTCAATGGCCTTTTATAGAAAATATCTGTGTCATTGTACTTTTAAATATAAAATACAGAAGATGCTTTTTAGATGAACTAAATCTGTACTGTGTGAACTATGAACCAAAAAGGTACCTATTCCCTCATAAGACTTTTCTACATTTATTTTTTGATATCTTTAACTATCCTCCTAAATCCCAAAAAGCCTCTGTGTATAGACTGTTTCAAATATTACATTGTGATATTTAAAAACAATACTGATACCAACTAATATAATAAATGCGAAAGTAACTCTATCTGTCCGTCTGTTACGATTTCCCGCTTAAACCGTTGAAATTTGGCACAGACAATCTTTAGACCCTGAGAAAGAACATTTATTACCTTTTATTGCGGAAAAAAGGGATCTGATACCTGACATGGACAAAGTCGCGGGCGGCCGCTAGTGGATTATAAATAAAAAAAAGTCATGATGAAGTCTCTTAAAATGAATCAGAAAGACAAGTAATCCACGCTTACATAAAAATCCATTTTAATATGAATTAATTAATACAAAATATTTTAGATATAATTAATAATAAAGAATATGCCATAGGAATTTTATTAGATTTAAGTAAGGCGTATGATCGAGTATTACCAAATATCCTACTAAACAAATTATACAGCATAGGCATCAGAGGCCCTGCTCGTGATTGGCTCAGATCATACTTTGAAAATCGGTTTCAGTATGTTGAGATACAACATACTTCCTGTGATACAAATAACATTGAAAAAGTAAGGTCAAAAAGAATATCTGTACTAAAATCCATACCCCAGGGAAGTGTAATAGGATGTTTCCTGTTTTTAGTGTATATAAATGAATTACCTAAAGTTATTAAAGAAAAAAGTATTCTATTTGCAGACGACATGTCAATAGTACTACCAGTAATAGATGAAACAGAGATTAATACTAAAATAGGCAGCATCCTAAATGATCTCGTTTCATGGCTTAAAGACCACAATCTGGAATTAAATTTAAATAAAACTAAACTAATGATCTTTAAACCCTACCAAAAGGCACATTTAAATATAAATTTTTCTATCTGTAATATTAAACTGGAGTGTGTTAAAAATTTTTGTTTGTTAGGAATTAAAATAGACAGTAGCTTGAATTGGAAAAGCCATATAGAATATGTATTAAATAAACTGTCCAGATTTATATATGCACTAAATGAGCTTAAGAGATGCACAAATACTAATACCGCAAAAATCGCATACAATGCGTACGCACATGCATGGTTGCGTTATGGCATTCCCTTGTGGGGAAACTGTACTGACATACAAAGACTTTTTGTAGCTCAGAAGAAATGCATACGGATATTGGCTAATATTAGCCCTAGGGAAAGCTGTAGGCCTTATTTCATCAAATATAAAATACTCACAGTAACTTCATTATACATATTAGAGTCATGTAAACTTGTAAAAAAACACATAGATATGTTCCGAAAAATAGATGATACAAATATTAATATACACATGCAACTTAGGAAAAGAAATAAATTGGTCTTACCTAAAACTACATTATCATTGTACAGTTCTGGGCCATACTCCATGGCAGTAAAATTATACAATACTTTGCCAGAAAGCATAAGGAACATTGAGAACTATAAAAAGTTTATATGTGCACTAAATACATATTTAATTAATAAATGTTATTATAGAATAAATGAATATTATGTACAGTTGAAGTGAAACAAAATATTTAGTATTTTAATAGTAGCAAAAGTGTAAGTTTATATAAGTAATTTATATAGTATAGATATAGAAATGTAATGCAACATAAAAATTTAGAATAATAGATATAATATATGAGGATAGTTGGTGTTTAACAAATAAAAGTTTATTCAGTTATAATTCTAATAATGTAGCATTATATAAGATTAATTTATATAGTATTCCTCTTTATAATATTACTATAGAAAATTATGTATAGCTATATTTCATAGTATAGATAAACATAATGTATAAAATATTAAATGTTTCATGTAACATATTATAATAATTGCTATGCCCTTACAGGGTGCATGTGTTACTGTTTTTCTTATGTAAAATGTGTAACGGTGTGAATGCAATAAATAAATAAATAAATAAATAAATAAATATTTTTTACGAAGACCCGGGGAAACACAAACGTAATACCTATTGAGGAGGTCAACCGCGGTTGTTAAATGTATGACGTTGTAGAAAGCTGCTGACGTTGAGATTGGATGCTTTATGCCGTTAGGAAATCCAGTATGGCTAGATTGTGCAATATTTGCATTTATACGTACATGAAACAAATTAGATGACCGGTTAGGTGTAATGGTTACTTGTTTATTAATTTGCACATGCTATCACATGAGTGGCCTTAACCTAATGATGACATGGACATTATCCTAGGGTTATTGCAAGAAACGAGGAAAATGGCGCATTCTATATATTCTAAAATTAACTGAACTTGAATTCTACATTACATTTTTATTCGAAAAACATATCAGAGAACAGACAATCAGAATTTAAACAATTTTACTTTAAAATTATAATGTCGCATGTTCGCAGTTCGATTGGCGCACAGCAACATAGAGTGAGGATAAAAAATTATCCAAAAGCTCAAACAAAATTACACAATTTAAAAATTAGAAACAAAGATATAAAGATATATTATAGTTAATGGTATAATAATACCTAGCATTTAAAAATGCTAAAATAAAATATACAAAAAATTACACAATATTGTTATAAGGTTAGCTTTTATGAAATTTTACACCTAAGTGTAAAATGCACTTACACTTACTTAGGTGTAAAATTGTTAAACATTACGCGGCCATGGCTCGGAGGCAATGTATTTTCTATACAAAAATTACGCGACGTAATTTCGGCGTAGTGTGTCATCCATCTCCCATTTAAAGTATTTCATATCATGAACATGATGGAACGTAAATTCATACGTTTTTTTCGCAAAGTGTGTTCCTACACTAGTCACACGTAATGTACATAGTAACACAATAGTAGCAATAAAATTGATTACTCATTATTATAATCTAAAATAATACCTAGTTACGGCATGGGGAATCACCACAGACTATTATTTTCTTAAATATATTCACCGTTATAAAATTGTCGTAAGAGATGACGCGTCATCTCATTTGCAACATTATTTATCACAGAATTACGTCAAAGCATTCTGAACCGTTTTCCCATGACATTTGCTGACGAAAATACATGGTATTATTTTAATGAGAACCTGAGATGACACATTTTTTTTTATTAACCTAATCTATCAATCTATCGACTCGTTCAGTGTTTCGTCCCACAACACGTTCGTCCCATTTGGGACGAAACACTTATTGTCCCACGGCTGGGCAAAGATCTCCCCTAAATTCTCCATCTGTATCTGTCTGCGGCCAAATTTTGCCAATCGCAGGAGAAGTGAACAAGATCGTTACACCATCTTTTCTTTGGCCTTCCCTGGTCCGTTGCCCATCGGTAGGTATCCATTGGGTGACTATTTTCGCCCATCTCCCTTTCTGCATTCTGCAAACATGTCCCACCCAGCCCACCCAGTCCCATGTTAGTTTGGCAGAATGTTATTAAAAATTTTCTCCTGCTGCCCATCCCCCAGGAATATCCTTAGTGGTTTCTCACGACATCCACGACACCACACTAGGCACTACATCTGCTTATATCTCACGAATAGTACAACTTATATTTTTTAAGTATCGGTCGCCTGTGACTCCGTCCGCATGGTATTACAAAGATATTTTTCCAAATTGGACCTGTAGTTCTTGAGAATAGCGCGTTCTAAAAAACAAAATATTTTTTAATTCGAACCAGTAGTTTCTGAGATTGGCGCATTTAAGCAAGCACACAAACAAACTCTTCAGCGCTTTATATAAGTATAGATAGATTAGTATAAAGTAAAGATTAGTATAAAGTATAGATGAGTAAAGATAACAATTATTATTGTTGAAAACATATCATACATCAACATGTTGTCACTATAATAATGTTGTAAATTCAACAAGAAGCGCCCGTCGCTTAAAATTTCAGCGCTAATTTCAGAGCATCTTGACGTATGGCGAAGGCATATAAGACGGTTTAAATCTATGGGGCTCGGGTCTTGTCCCACTATACCCCAAGGTGAAAGTTTATCGTGATGTGAAACTCTTAACGCAGGCCTACAAGGATTTTGATAAAACTTCGCGCACTTAGTGTATAACCTGTATTAACATATAGATTACTTTTATAAAGTACGTGGTAGCGAATAGGGAGACACGCTGTATGTGTGTAAGTTACCTATATGACTTACAACAAGGAAGAAGGATACAAAGAAGAGAAAAAAATCAATGTAAAATGAGTGTAAAGTTAAGTATCAGCAAATTAATGTCCTAGTACCACTGCAGGGCAAAAGCCTCATGTTGAAACCATGTGTTCGATACAAAGATGGGTTTTGGCTTAATCACTACGCTTGCCAAATGCGGATTGGTTATTACAAAGGCTGACTGTGTGTCAAAAAAAAAGAGCAGAATATTTACCACTGAAAGTAAATATGTATTTTGCACATTTCTTTTATGCTGTGTGGGACTTTCCCGTTCAAAGGTTCTGCATGCCCTTGAAAGAATATTATTCTGTCATTACTGATTTTACTTTTAAAGAGCTTTTGTAGGGTCCGTAGCCAAATGGCAAAAATCCGAACCCTTATAGATTCATCAAGTCTGTCTGTCTGTCAGTCCGCCAGTATGTTACAGCCACTTTTATCAGAAACTATAAGCAGTACCTATACTGTTGAAACTAAATAAAGTTGATGAATTCTGTAAACCGCATCATCATTTTCACACAAAAATAGATAACAAATAATACATTTAGAAAAAATAGACAATTAATACATCAACAATCGTTTACATTATTAGGTACATTAATATAAAAAATATATATTGAACCTATACTTACGAGGTTTCTTAGATATTATTTTTCTAAAGTGAATAGTTTGCGCAAGATAATAGTTTCCAAAGTGGTAAATGGGTGTCTCAGTGGTAAATCCGTTACTTCTAAAATAAGGTAATGATAAATCTAATAAATATAGCTCGACAGATTGCAGCGACGGGCTGTACGTATAATTGGGGACGAAGAGGTCACCAGGCACCTAGAACCTCTTCAGTTGCGAAGGGACATAGGTTCCCTGAGTGTCTTCTACCGTATTTACCATGGTGAGTGTTCTGAAGAACTATTTTCCCTTATCCCTCCTTCCCCATTCCGTCAAAGAACTACGCGTGCTGGTCAACGTTGCCATCCTTTTACCGTGGTCACTATTCCATCGCGAACCCAGAAGTTCGGCAATTCATTTCTCTGCCGAACTATTAAGCAATGGAATGCGTTGCCAGCATGCGTTTTTCCTCCTTCCTATAACATGGATTCCTTCAAGAGAAGCGTGAAGAAATATCTTGCGGGCCGGTATGGCGATGCCAACTGATGGGATACCTTTTTGGTACCGCATCCGTTGTCATAGCAGTTAGGGCTCCTCTTTTGCTTACCATCAGGCAGGGAGGAGCCAATGTACCGAGCTACTATAAAAAAAAAAAAAAAAAAAAAAAAAAAAAATATATATTAATTGTCCATTACCAAGTAAACTGCAACTGAAAATTGGTTAGAACGAGGTTTAGTAAGTAGTTTTTTAAAGATGTCATAAATAGGATTCGTACGGAATCCTCGGTGCGCGAATCCGACTCGAACTTGGCCGGCTACCATGGCCTATGGAAACTTGTAATAGAAGAGGAATCACTCAATATTGTAGTATCTAGTATTCTAGTAGACACAAGCAATTTCATTAGATTTTTGATTCTGATGCAAAACAATTTTCTAAACAATTCAGAAGATTCAGATCCTATTTGCGAATGTCTTCGGAAGATAGTAAATTCCATTACTTCGGAACCTTTAGACCCACATGTTATTGCTTTGAAAATAGCCTTGCAATTTGATATTTACAAACCTTCACTGTTATTCACCTGACTAGTATATTTGTGCATAAGGTGAGTGCATCGCTTTCTGAATCCGTTCCGGAAATGCTTCGGATGCAACCAGTTGCCACATTTATCTGCCAGTCGTTGCACTCAAATGCAATTTATCTTATGAAGTTGCGGTTGGATTCATTCTTTTTTTAAGTGAATTAAATAAGGTTTTTTATCTTTGTAAAGTCGTACATAAATAGGCCATATAAGAAAGGTTTTATTAGCAAGTATTCAAATAACATAAAAAAATTAATAAATAGAGTAATGTTTGTTCTCAGTGAGATTAGAACCCACGATATAAGGTAGACAATTGTTGTCAATTTATCATAGTAAAATTAAAAAATAATGTGAAAGTTTGTTTGTTCAAATAATTGTCCGTCAATCACACTGAAACTTATCAACGGATTTTGATGTTGGTATTTAGGATACTATTTATCCCGATTAATTGCTCCCATGGGATAAAACATGAATTTTGACAACGCGGGCAAAGCCGCGGGTAAAAACTTGTTTGAAATATTTTAACTGAAGGCACAATTTCGCAACAAAGCCAACAATCATTAAATATCTATTTCCAAGTTAAAGTCTTGAACTTTGAACATACCTACTCATAAAATAGTTTTTGGTTATTTAAATAACTAAACGTAATATTATTAATGTTACTCCTTATAATATGATTATTGCTTTATTGCCAACAATTTCAATGATCCAAAAAAAAAAAATTTTTTGCCGACTACTCAAGGATAAAAACGAGTTATGTCACTGCAGTAATTGGTTTAATCGAATGGCCTGCCCCGCCTCGAATAGTGGACTTTCCGCAAGTGATCCAAAACCGAGACGACTGGGCACTAAGGAAATAACTGTGGGAAAACCGGACCGGCCCACTTTACGAAAGATGTTGATGTTTTCCTTGTTTTAATTATGTTTACGTGTTTTTTTAATTAGGGTTTTCGCAAATGATGAATCCGCTAGATGGCAGTAGGTAGGCGACGGATCTTACTGGTATGTGATTGGTGAATTTTGACATGACATCTACAGATATGTGGTTACAAATCTAAATGTGGCGATTTCGAATCCCGCAGGGGTTAATGTTTGTGTGATGAACATCGGCATATGTATAGAGTCATACAATCCGTTCACAGTTATTTTACCTCTGGCCTTAACTAAGTTAACTCACTTCTTTCGGTTAAACTAGTAAAGCTTCAGATCAGTGTAAATATGTAGTAATAAAATGTATTGCGAAGCTTTCAATTTTTTTGTGACTGACAATGCAATTTGCATTATGCTTAAATTGTCCCAATATTAATTGAAATAAGTGATCTGCCTCAGGTAAAATAACTGTGAAAGCATATTATGTACTTAATACGTTTTTTAACTGACTTCATACTACCCCGGTTGGTAAAATTAAGATTCGAACCAGAAAGTAATTGTTACAAAAATGGAGAAATAAAAAGAAATATTTCATAAATCATAATTTAATAACATAATATATTTTAAATCTTATTAACATAATCTAAATCTAATATAATAAATTCGTCTTAATAATGTGCAAAAAAATCATTAGATATTTAGCAGTACGGATTGGAAAATATCTTTAAAAAATAATTACCCATTAAACACATTATAATAATATCACTGTTAGATGCATAAATACATTTGACAATAATTATTAATTTATTTTAGGTATTTCCTTATATTTTTCGTACTTGAAAACCTTATCATTGTCGTAGTCTGGTTCCAACAATTTAATGTGTTGTTTCCAGTTGTTTCTATGTAATTTGTATTTATGCATAATAATTAGGTACGTTTTAGCACTCAATACAAACTTTAATTCATTTGTGGCTGGATATCAATGCCAGAATGATAATGAACAATGGAACAAATATGTAAATCATTAAAATGTAAATAATTAAAATTATTGATGTCCAAAACTGTTTTAACTAAAATACTTTAACGATTTTATTTCGTTAATATAATGATTATTTCGATATAATTACACTTGGTAGCTACAAAATACTGGGTTTGGTTTTTTTATGAAAATCAAAGTCTAAGGGCAATTTCATAGTTAATTTCACAAAGTTTCTTAACTGGGATTGATATCAATTCTTTCCTCCTTACTGGTTTAGCTTTCACTGATCGACACTTAAAATCCATTTAGTATTATTTCGTATAAAAATAACACATAGTTCTAACACATTTCACTTTCACAAATATTTCTTTGGTTTGATTCCTCGCTGGTTCTTATTCAAAATGTTGTGTATTATGTCTTCATTTCTTCTTATACAAATCGGCGAGGTTAATACATCTGAAGGCAATTCTTCCATAGCCTACCGGGCATCTTGCATCAGGCCTTGGGATGATAATATCCTCTCCACTTTCAATATCATGTGTCTCCGGAACTGGGGGGAAGACAGTCCTCTTCTTCCTATCCAAACAGTTTCCACAGGGCACTATAGGGCTTAACAGACCTGGAAGAACTTCCTCATCAGTTTGAGATAAGAAGTCCCATATTTCTTTCTTCTCTTCATCGGTATAATCTAAGCACACGCACTCTTCTTCCGCCGTCACGTAGACGAATAAAACGGAGAATACAAGAATATTGACTAAACGCGCCATTTTTGTGTCTCCTTGTTCGCAGTCACAATTAGTTTGACTTGAAAATGGTCCTCGACCAGTTTATATATCAGCCGTAGGGTTATTCTCCGTGACTCATCTTTGACTCACAATAGTAATAACTGTGGACTAATTTGTATTTTCTAATCGACTTTTTCGTGGTAGTCTTTAGGTAATGAATTGTTGTAATGGTTTGTTTTTATTTTATGCTTTATAATAGTTAAGTGCGGTAGCATTTGTGTGAGCTTTGCCGATGTGTTAAGATAATGCAATAAGCAGTGGTGGGAAATACGTGTTATTAAATTAGAGATATTATGCGTTTTTTCGCAAGGATTAGCAATACTAAAATATAGTTGAATGAAACTAATGATGAGAGGTTCATTTGGAAACAAATGTATGGTCAACGGCTTTATTTGAAAGTAGTTTTATTAAAATATTACATTTTACCGGTCCATCAATTGTCTTGTACAATAAGTTTTGCCAATTTTTATTAAATTGATAAATATTTGATTACGGCCTTATTTATTAATTTATCAAGGAAATCCAATATTATTATTATTTCTATAAAATTTTATGCAATTTCAGTGACACACTGAAACATGGTCTCATCGGATAGAAAGGGATACATTTAAAAATGTGGAATTATTTTTTTTGGCACGACGACGATAAGATGTCGCAGTCGCTTAAAATTTTGGTCGAAATCTAGCGGCCGCCCGCGACTTCGTCCGCGCAGAAGCTTGTCCTTTTTCAAGGTCAAAAAATAGGCTGTCCCAAAACTCATTAAAATCGGTTGAGAGGTTTAAACGGGAGTGATTAGCAGACATACAGACAGATTTACTGACGCATTTATAATAGTAGTAGTTATTCTGGTATAGTGTACAGATGTCACCATGATGTCACCCCACATGTATCAAAGTCTTCGTCGCGACCAAAAATTGGATGACACATATAGCATTAATAATGCTCCAGAGATCATGTGTGGGATTTCCAGGACTCTGGACTTGTACGACCACGTATAACCAAGGTTTCTTATTGGCAGTTCTTATTTAAATCCATTTTTTTTTATTTAACTTTAATGTTTTAAAGCCTTGTGGTTTCGAAGTCCTGGGTTCGATTGCCTGGTTAGGCAGGGCCACCAGAGGTATTCTTACTCGTAGATTTAAATGAATGAAGACATTACTCTAGTCTAGTGGTTTAAGTACCGGGTCGTAGTCTCGATGTCCTGGGTTCAATACCTGGGCAGGGATAAAATTGTAGCGATTTTTCTGAACACAGCCCAGGTTTGTGATCACCAATCCGCATTTGGCAAGCGTGGTGATTACGCCAAAACATTATAGCCATAACATTTAAAATGATGGATACCTTTGTCCTGCAATGGGACATTAATAGGCTGATTCTTTGCTTTTTCTTTAAATATCTGGCTCCCTTCAAAATAAACTTCAAACACTAATGAACTCTTTTGACGCCGCCTTAATGGGCCTAAGTAGCTAAGCTACCGCTACTTAACATTAGTTATAATAAGCAAAGTGAAGCTGCAATTAATTAGCTTAATGCACTTTGTAATAATTGCAGTTGCATTATGTTGTTTTTACTAATTAGTTGTACGTGAGGTGTGAAGCATAGTGGAATCCGGTATTTGACAGACAGGTCAAATCTACTATCTCTGGATTTTTCGAAATCTATGTGCTGATTTGTGCCATTAGCTGGGCGTTGAGGAAACCTGCACATTCAGATAGCTTCTGACTTAAGTTCAGTTAGAACTGAATGTGTAACCATGATCCAATCTGTCTGGTTCCCCTCTATGGGTTACAAAGGTCTGATGGCGTCGCTTCACTGTAATAACCAGACTTGCCAAATCCTGGATCATGATCAAAGCGGACCCCGCATAGAAACGGGATAAACGCTAGCAAGAAGAGTATCGATAGCTTATAAGCGATGAGCCTTGCTGTAAAGAAGCCGCACTAACCACTCGTCAAATATACCAAGTGACGTCTGTCCCAATTTTCTGCCCTACCCACGTATAATAAAATAGAATTGTGTCTTTATTGGTTCAGCATTCGTGGATATTAAACTGGGCTTGCTTACTTAAGTTATATTAAGTTTTATAGTCTAGTAGAATTGGCCTGTTAGACCCATTTCCCAGGAGCATTGCATATTTACATTAAATAGGGTAATTTTGAGTGGAGGACGTAGGTTGAAGGTTCCGTAGTAATATGATGTAGTAAGTGAAATTGGGTTAAAACATATGAACTTTTTTTAACTTAATGATAATAGTTACCTACCGACTGATGATAGTCATAAACACCCCCACAAAAATCGCACATGCGTTGCCGGCTTCTTAGGCCCCATACCCTCTTAAACTTAGCACTGGCAACTTTTAGTTGAGTTTCTTCCCCAGATGATTTTGATGTAACTGTTTTCTTGCAATATCAATAGAACAGCGTTAATGTCTTCAAATATTATACTTAGCACATCAAAATTTCAGATAGCCTAAAAAGCGCAGTGGTTAGCGCACTCGGCCTGCGGTTGCTAAAGTTAAGCAACGTTCGCAGATGCCAGTTATCGGATGGGTGACCGAAAAATTTCATCTCGAGCTTCTCCGTGCTTCGGAAGGCACGTTAAGCCGTTGGTCCTGCGCCTGATCTCTCTACGGTCGTGTCGGACTGCTGTCCCACCAATTATGAGAGTGAAGGAATAGGGGGTGAATATATTATAGTGCACTATAATATATCCTGCGTACCTGGCTGATCGTAAGATCAGCCGCCATGGCCGAATACGGCCGGAGGGTATTATTATTATTATTATTCCTTATGGAAAAGGCTGTTATTGGATTTTTGATTAGCAGTCGAACACTTTATTTCGAGACTGAAACCACTGCTTCATAGAACTATCTAACGTTATAGATAACCTATCAAATCTTATCTTAGCGTGGTTGGCGAAACTCTCCTAAAACTAAAAGGGCGTAGTTTTAATTGCGCCGTCCACATCAAATAATGCATCTCGACTCGAATCCTTCGGCGTACCGAGCGAGAAATGAGTCTTTTCCTCAATTTTCTTATATATCCGATAGTGGCACACACACACACAAACACATACCCCCCTGGGGTCGCCCCCTTTGGGTGCTCAACACTGTTAAACTAATTATTGTAGGGGGAAGGGAGAGCCACTAAGATTTTTCTACAACGATCTACATGTGTGCGTTCGGCTTTGCGTTACCGACTAGTTAGAACAAATAGTTTGGTTTAATTCTGCCCTTGGATCTTTTCATTTGACTTTCATGGAGGCCTTAATAAGGATTGGGAATGGCGGTTCACTGTTTGATCCCTAGTTTAAGTTCATTCTGGGAGGCTGAAGTGATGATGATTATACGACGTCACTAGCGTTTGCATCTGGGAATTAATCAGGAGATTTGCCATTATGTAACAAACGATCATTTGTTCAAAAAAAAAGAAGTACCAACCAGCCTCACAAAATTTGTCAACATTATTGCAATAATTTCTACACTAAAACATATTTATCTCCTTGATTGCTGAATATGCACTTCAAAGCTTGAACAGGGAATTGAACTTACTAACCTAGCTCACGCCTCAGAGGGAAGCTGAACTTAATTAGCTCCTAAGTAGAGTAGTTTCCTCATGGGAAGGAAAGATAGACCTACATCAATTTACGTAATGACTTCAAAACCTACTTTGAAATATCTAAGTACATACCTGAAAGACGCATTTAATTGACGTGAATTATGTGTCCCTATCAGAAGAATGACACATTTAACAGTCCCTAGTGATGCGTATATTAATTATACGACACGTCATATTAGCGCAAATGAGAGTGAGTTGAGTATTGCGCTTACGCATTTTGATACGGTATTCGTACGCAAAAGGGTTCTTGGATTCCTCAAACAAGTAAATAAACTTGCGTTAACGACTATCGCATTTTAAGGTAAAATTATAATATGTATGTACATATTAAAAATTAAAATAATATGGGAAAAATGATCATCATCATCATCCTAGCGCCTCTCTCGGTGGCATCCACGGCCATGGACTCGGAGCTCAGGGTATTCTGCGACTTTTGACCCTGAATTGACTAGCATGGTTATTACAATGGAGCGTATGTCGTCTGACAACCGTAACCCATACAAGAGTAACCAGACCATTTGGATCATAGTCGGAACTAACGACTTAACGTGCCTTCCGAAGCACGGAAACATCATTCTTACCGGACATTTATTCAAGCCTGCAATGTCCTAACCAAACGGGGAAAACCGACTCAAAGTGAAAGTGTTGCCATTGGGATTCGAACCCACGACCTGCGAGGTCTTGAGCACAGCGCTCTAGCCATTAACTACACCACGGAAGCAGTCACGTCATGGGTTATTGGTCACGATCATCATTAAAACATTATGACAAGTGAGAGCTTAAATCCCGGGTTGGACTGGGTTTCATTTAAAAAAAAGTAAAGTCTGGAATCTGAAATTGGCGATGAAATATAGAACTAAAATCATTTGTGCACCACCTGATCTAACGTATCTGACAGTTTCTGACATTTCGGTTTACAAGGCTATGAGAATAAGGAATAAGGAGTACACAGGTGTTTGCCCCTTCTGTCTATTTTGAGATATTCTGCATACTTGTTTAATCGTAAATATTATTTTAAAGTGCTGTAGCCGGCAATGAGAGATATTTTATTGCTGTTTACAAGAAAGAGGAAGGAAATTTTGTTTCATTGTTCATTTAATTTCTAGCAGTACCTAAATCCAACTTATTCCTGTGACATTTTCAAGTAAACAATTATTTACTATTAAAGGAGATGTTATTTATAATAAACTGTATAATTCTTGTAAAACGTCGGCATTTACAAATGAAGGACTAAGAAAACGTAAAACCACAGGACATACTGTTAATTTCAGGTATTTACCACGAAACTTGTTTATTCGTTAATTGCGCAAATCTGAATCGTGTGAATCATTACGATTTAAGGAAATAACAAAACAACATTAAATGTAAACAAGTATCTATTAATAAATATTTCGCGTAATATTGATAAGACAAGTTAATAAGTAAAAACTAATTTGACATCAAATACCTACCACGATTAATTTTGATGCAAATGTACATAATAAGCGCTTCTGTTATCGGGATTAAAGTCCACATGGATCCACAAATAGTTATAATAGACACTAAATAGTGACAAAAAAATTCTACTGTAGTAGTGGCCTTAGGTACATAAAAAAAATATCTCTTGGGGTTTTTTTAAGAATTTAAATGAAGGCATTAACTTCAGAATGTTTCTGATATCATTTATGATATCAACAAATTTTTGATATCATTAATGTTGATAAACCAAATACTGCACTGGACTCACGATAATAGAACAACAAATTAACATTTAAACTTGCTACTTACATTGCTAATGATATGCACTTAATGTATTGTTTGAATCAGTAGCTGTCGGTTCGTTGACTGATTATATATTATTGTTAGTGCTAGTCACTGCCGGACTATTCACAATGTTCCTCGCCTTTTTAGTGAAATGTGCTCTAATAACAGTTGCCACTTTAATACTACTTTTGGTAGCACTTATTCTTTGGCTAAAGGTGTATTTAGGCTTCAATAAAGGAATTTGCAAGTGTAAAGTGAAATTGAACGGTAAAGTGGCTTTGGTCACAGGTGGAAACTCTGGACTTGGACTGGAAACGGCAAGAGATTTAGCTAATAGAGGAGCTAAAGTTATAATAGCTAGCAGAGATGAGAACAAATCCGAAGCTGCTGTCAAAGATATAATTACCACCACAGGTAATGTGAACGTTTACTACCGCAGCTTAGATCTAGCTAAGTTCTCCAATATAAAGAAATTCGCGGAAGATTTTAACAAAAGCTTTGATCGTTTGGACATTCTTGTCAATAATGCAGGGTGTGCAGGAATTACCCCAAGATTAACCGAAGATGGAATAGAAAAAGTGACACAGATCAACTACGTAGGACCATTTTTGCTTACGGAATTATTAAAAAACAAACTTATAGCCTCTCAACCAAGCCGAATAGTGATAGTGGCTTCTTTGGCCAATGAGTACCACGATTTCGATATAGACGATATAGCAGGATTGAAGAGGAAATCATCGAAATTTGTTCCACTCTTCAGAACTTATGCTAATACTAAATTATGCAATGTTCTATGGGCAAAGGCGCTAGCGAAGAGATTACCTCCAGGAGTGACTGCGAATGCCCTGCATCCAGGTTTAGTTCAGACGGATATCTTCCATAGAATTCCTAGTTCTGTGAGAGGGTTCTTCCTGTGGGTTGTTGGCTCATTCTTCAAAACTTCATATGAAGGAGCACAGACTAGCATACATTTATGTGTTGCTCCAGAGCTTGACAGAGTTTCTGGGGAATATTTCTCTGATTGTAAGATCACTACGGCTGATAAATTGACGTTGGACGATGATGTGGTGGAAAAAGTTTGGGATCGCACAATGAAGCTAATTCAAGGAAGTAAATGATTGATTAAATTAATTTTTAAGTTATTTATTTCCAAATTGGTCGTTTTATTTTCTAACTCCAAATATAAACTTTAGTAATGCGAATCAGGATTAAATTAAATCATTACTCCTCATTAATCCTTAGCTTATTTTACATTGTTAACCGTTATAGTCCAAGATCCCGGTGCCCCCAGACGTTACTTATTTTCTCATAAGAAATATAAATGGGATAAAGTAGTGTTAGTACGTACTTTGAGTGTGTGCATACCTGCTACCTTGGGTCGACGGCCAATTCATAGATACCAGGTGCTAAAGGTAGATAAATACAGTACTGATTTTTCTTAAATTCTCAGTGCTGATTTTTACATATGTTTTAGATATTGTTGTTAAAAATTAATAATCATTATTGCCAGACACTTTCCATCGGCGCTTACCCTTACCAGACGCTTTAAAACTTCAAAAAAAATAACATATTCTTACTTATAATCTCACTCTTGATTTTTATGTATGATACTTGGGGAACTATTTGAACACCCCTAGAGACGTCAATAAGTATAAGAAAGATAGCCATAAATAGATATCTCTCTCACACTCAAGCGTACAAATAATGACCTCGCGCTTATACACATAGCGACACTTTACGTGTGTCTGGGGGGATGTTTGACCCCTCCAATTGGTCTGGCTGCTGACCAGGGGTGTTCAAATAGTTCCCCAAGTATCATACATAAAAATCAAGAGTGAGATTATAAGTAAGAATATGTTTTTTTTTTTGAAGTTATAAAGCGTCTGGTAAGGGTAAGCGCCGATGGAAAGTGTCTGGCAATAATGATTATTAATTTTTAACAACAATATCTAAAACATATGTAAAAATCAGCACTGAGAATTTAAGAAAAATCAGTACTGTATTTATCTACCTTTAGCACCTGGTATCTATGAATTGGCCGTCGACCCAAGGTAGCAGGTATGCACACACTCAAAGTACGTACTAACACTACTTTATCCCATTTATATTTCTTATGAGAAAATAAGTAACGTCTGGGGGCACCGGGATCTTACTCTATTATTTAGTGTTCTAATTTAGAATATTTAAAACTTAAGAAAGAAAGAAAGAAATCGTTTATTGAGTGTAAAAATGTACATAAGATTCAACACAATCATAAACTAAAAATTATTACAAACAAAATCAGAATAATTTATACACTCAAAAGGCCAGTGCTCAGCATATGCCACGTGACGTTGCACGTCCCATGGCGCTGGTATTCTGCACATGCCTGGTGGGAAGAGGCGAAACTGTGTGCAGACATAAAATCCCTCTCATGCAGAACGAAACATTAGAATACGGATATTATACATAAACAAATATATAATACTAGCGGCCCGCCCCGGCTTCGCCCGTGGTACTTGTCCACTATTTAATGGATGATATTATACATAAAAACCTTCCTCATGAGTTACTCTATCTATTAAAAAAAACCGCATCGAAATCCGTTGCGTAGTTTTAAAGATTTAAGCGTTCATAGGGACATACAACACACATAGGGACAGAAAAAGCGACTTTGTTTTATACTATGTAGTGATATATTATTGATAACTCGGAGATCAATTGTCTATATTATGTTATTCATTATTCGTTAGTTCTAGTTAGTGACATTTTTTATTTTCTCGTATTACAGTTTTAATAATGTATACTAACTTTTTCCTTTCTTTTAAAATTAGGTAATTTATTATTGTTACTTTAAAGCAGGTTTCTGCTATTCTGGAATACAATGAAACCAGTTCATTGGTGATTGTATGTAAATTGGTAGGAATAAATTATGAATACATTTAATTGAGGTCTTGATCTCAAGCAGTCCTTGAAATTAAGAAGTTTTCACCAAGATAATGTAGATTCAAACCTAATATTTTTGTGCTCCTAGATAACAATGTGAGTTTATTGTTATTATACATATGTATGTAAGTAGTCTATGTAACTATTTATATTATGTATTCTCGAATTTACAGTACTGAGGCTAGTAGTTAATAAAACAAAACAATCAAAGCAGATGACCTGATATAAAGGATCTGGATTCAATTCCTGGTTTGGGTGAAATTGTGTCGGATTTACGAAAAAAATACATACGTTGTTCGTAATTATGATAATTCACACGTTTGACAGGTGTAAGCCGTAATATGTTTGTAATGATAATTGGGTTTTAATTCAGCGATAATTAATTAGTGCAAGGTATTTGCCCTGCTAGGTCATTAATAGACGATTTTTTATATAATTCTGCAAAGGTACAAATGAACAGTATTTAGTAATTAAAATCTTCATTGATTTATTCTTTCACTTCCACTAATAGTGGAGTCAATGAATACATAAAACAGGCAATATTCGAAAGTCCTCAAGAACAGCTCCGATTTCGATGTTTTTTTTTTTGTTAATTTTGTTTTTTTATATTATTCAAAATCAGAAACCTCCTAGAGCGGGGACGGAACTATTAATATTGTATAAACAATATCTACGATATATTTTATACACAAAAAAAAATTCTCCTATACAATATCCATTAAAAACTTGTAAATATATTAATGAATGTTATAAACAATCTATATATATAAAACTCAAATCTATATATATAAAATAAAGCCCGATCTTATATATACAAAACTCAAAGGTGACTGACTGACATAGTGATCTATCAACGCACAGCCCAAACCACTGGACGGATCGGGCTGAAATTTGGTATGCAGGTAGATGTTATGACGTAGGCATCCAGTAAGAAAGGATTGTGATCAATTCAACCCCCAAGGGGATGAAATAGGGAATGAACGTTTGTATGAAACTTTGTCAATTTTAAGCCGATCGAGCTGAAACTTTGCAAACATATTAGTTATTATGATGTGAGCATTCCCCATGAACGATTTTGGTAAATTTCACTCATAGAGGGATTAAACGGGGGATGAAAGTTTGTATGCAACCCAAATATACGCGTCAAAATAATATTAAATTATTGTTAAAATCTTTTTTGTAACAACTATTTGTAACCATAACATTATTTTATGGAGATTTTTCTACAAAAAAATAGAGACCAAACTTAATTTTTTTATCCATATCGTTGATACTGTTAAAACAATATAAATAGTTCCGTCCCCGCTCTAAGAGGTTTCTGATTTTCAATAATATAAAAAAACAAAATTAACAAAAAAAAATCATCGAAATCGGAGCTGTTCTTGAGGACTTTCGAGTCAAATGCTTCATTGACTCCACTATAAATAGGCAAGCGCTATAGTCAGTAAGCAGATTTTTTTCTTAAAGAAACAAAATATGGGTTAATTCCCCTTTCGTCTTTATAATAGGTATTGTCTAATAGTAATGGTATTATTGGTAACTGGATACATCTTATTGAGTACGTAGACAGCTACCTACACTGTCTCCTTGGCGACTGTCAGGAATATTCTATTGTATAGCAAGATGACATCCTTTTATATACTGACCACGTCACTCCAAGGCTCAATATTATATGTACCTTTAGATATTTTATTTCCGTAGTCAGCGGCTAGTATGTTTTAGTTTCATCCTGTTTTAATTTGACTATTTTTTAGACAGGCGCGAGAGTTGACGTAAATAAATTAGGAAAGGGGTAAAGCTCCACCAAAACGGAGATGTGTGAAGCGGAGCGGAGATGGGCCATAAGTAGTCAATAGGATGTATGGGTCCTGTGGGAACCCATACACCGAACTGTTTGTTACTATGGATGCTAGGGAATGAATAGACATACTTAAAAACTTTTCATTTACAAATATACTTAAATAGATACATATAAAACACAGACCAGGACAAACATACATGTTCTTGAACTCGTGACTTTTTGGTCTAATAGTCAACGTCTTGACCATAACACCAAACGGTTCGTCGAAAGTACAAGTAGGTATTTTGCCTGCAAAAAGTACGTATGTGACTTGCCAAATATTCGTAATAAATAATAATAATAAATTCATTGGACTGACACACCAATTGCCTAGCCCCAAACTAAGCACGAAGCTTGTACTATGGATGCTAGAACGGATAGACATACTTAAATACATTTATAAACATGCATGACTCGAGTTCAAATGCCGATGTTCATCACACAAACATTTGCCCCTAGCGGGATTCGAACCCGCAACCTTTGGTTTTGTAGCCAGGGTCTCTAGCCACTCGACCAACAGGCCTGTCAAAAGAATAGTAAGAAATGTACTGAACACGGAAGCTTATAGTGTAGCAGCTCGAAAACCTCCGGGTTATAAACGCAGTCCCGTCTTACACAATATCACTTTCTTTTAACTACGGATCTCCGCGGGAACGGGACGCCACTATCCGACCTTTCAATTTTCGTCCGGCGTTTCTTATTTAGTTTCGCGCAAATTATCTCCAATTCTTCATATTATTAAACATCCAAGGGAGAACTAGCCCCCCGGTGGGCGGGAGGGGGGAGGGGGGGGGGAGTCTTAATGACGCCGCTGACCGCTCCCCACCCGACACACTTGTTTCTTGTAAAATTTTTCCCCAATCTTTATTTCGTCCGTATATAATTAGAAGGGAAGTGTGTGCGTGTGCGTGTGTGCGTGTGTGCTAGTGTGTTGATGTTGGATCTCGCACACACGTGTGCGTGTGTGTGTGACCGTGTAAGTCCGGTTATTAGTTTTCTTGGGAGTTTGCTTCGGATGCTTTGTTAGATTTCGATAATTCGCGACAGGCTAGCATGGGGGTGGAAAAAATCAATATGCCGGAATGAATATGCCACGTCTGAGGTTATTAAAGGGAATTCTTATTTATCTAAGCAGTTTGGTTGGGCGCGTTGGGTACTAATGAATCTCTGTTGGTGTATGTTGTTACACAACAGTTGTATAGATGCCTCCGAGGCGCTGTAGTTGGCAGTTTACATTTTATCTACGTCCTAAAAGGACCTAGATTCAAATTCCGGATAGGTCAATACAAGAATTGAGTCTAGAGAGTTTGCGGACTAATTAAAATAATAACCAGACTGGTCAAATCAGGATCATAGTCGTACCCTGGGCTCCAAAGAAATGGCCGAGGATGCAACCGGGACAGGCGCTAGGATGATGATGATGAATTTGCGAACTTATCGATAAACAAAGATGAACATCAATCATAATAAGTTATTAATTACATTCCGATATTAAGTAACTAGCGGCCGCCCGCGACTCCGTCCGCGTGGATTTCGATTTCCAATATCCCATGTGTTATTCTGATGTATAAGCTATATTGTGGTAAAGTTTCATTCAAATCCATTCAGTAGTTTTTACGTGAAAGAGTAACAAACATCCATACATCCATACATCCACACATACAAACTTTCGCCTTTATAATAGTAGTAGGATAAATAAAATAATTATGTACTCCTTCCGAAAGCAAGTATAGTACATAGTTGGTTCAGCAACTGATCTTTTAAAAGACGTATTAAAAACGCTATCCCACTGAGGTTTGAAAGTGAACTTAAGATGGAATGGAGGACACATTGTGCTTACGCATGGACTAAAATGTATTCTGCTTTGTTAGTTAATCGTTAAGATTCCCTTCAAATTTACAAGAAAGCCTTGACTTCTACGAGTATTTCTTATAAATCACAGCATATCCTTCTGGTTAGATTTTTTATAAGAACAGATTTAGTGTTCATTTTGTAACCTTTGGCACTGACCAGACCACGCGTATTTGCCAAATTCTTTACCATCAGATAAATCTCTTTATTAAAATAGGCTTCTTAGAAGCACGTATTAATCGTCAGAAAACTACAAACTAGTTACTGTTCCACCGATTTGGACATCTTACTCATTTGAAAAACATTCTGAAATTTTTACGGGACTGATTGAATTTGGCACGAAAATATGCTATGCAGTCCGAGTAAAATATACAGTCGTGCGTAGCCGTACGCTTCGTAGCATCGTAGCGAACGCTACACTAATAAATCTGCTACGGAGAATATGCATCTAATTTCTTTTCCGGGAATATTCGCTAGTTATTAAGTTAGGTACACTTACAGACTATTTATCAATGAAAATCATCTGTTACAATGTAATTAAAAAGTGTCTAAATCTTTTTTTGTTTGGATAGTCCATTTGTCGACACTATTTGTAAGGAAACCAAAACACGCGGACGGACTCGCGGGCGGCCGCTAGTTAGTTTATATAGTTTTAAATTTCATAAACTAAAACTTGTTCATTTCAGCTTTTTCTAAACCAATTACCCCAGTTGAAATTCAAAATATTCAATATCGACTTATCTCATGTTTTAAATCTGAGATTTTTTTTAAAGATCAACATGCTTTACTCAAAGCATTGAACTGACCTGTATCCATATTTGTGCAATTGCGCGTATTAGGAAGGTTGCTAGTTCGAATCCAGCCTATTTCTTGAGACAAAAGGTGAGTAGTTTAATAAGTATAGATACAAAATACAAATGTGAATGCTTTAGAATCTATAGGTACTTGTAATATAATAAAGCTGAAGAGTTTGTTTGTTTGGTTGTTTGAACGCGCTCATCTCAGGAACCACTGTTCTGATTTGAAAAAAAAAATAATAGATACAAAATACAGTAAATGCTTTAGAATCTATACTTTTATTTTTATATAATACTAGCGGCCCGTCACGCGGTTTCACCCGCGTCCCGGGGGAACTACTTCCCGTACCGGGATAAAATATAGATGTTACTCTGGGTGAATAGTGCAAGAATTTTTCTAATCTGCCAAGTAGTTTCGGAGCATATTCAATTCATACAAACAAACAAACAAACAAAAAATCAAACCTTTCCTCTTTATAATATTTGTATAGAAACATGGAGAGTTTGTTTGTTTGTTTGTTTTAACGCGCTAATATCAGAAACTACTGATCCGACTTGAAAAAAATCTTTCTGTATCAGATAGTCCATTTGACGAAAACGAAAAACGAAAAACGGATGAAGTCGCGGTCGTCCGCTAGTTAATTATAAAACAAGATCTATTATATTATTTAATGATGAAACAGACAGGGTCCGTCCCATCGATCTTATTGTTTAATTTATTTGTCCAGCGCCGGTGCAGTTGAATTACACGGGACGGGTCATTCGTCTTGTCTGTCCGAGGGTGCTTCGCCCCGCCGCCATTTTGAAAAGAAGCTCTTTAACTCATTCGGCGGTACTTCTTAAGGAAGTTAGTTTGAGGCTAGTTTAAGGAAAGCTTCAGATCTATAGTAATTTAATAAAGCTGAAATGTTATTTTATTTGAACGTACTAATATCAGAAATTACTTTTTCGAATAGTTAAAATATTTTTGTGTCGGATACTCAATTGGTCGACAAAGGCAAACCTATGCTATTATAACAAAGCTGAATAGTTTGTTTGTTTGTTTGTTTGTTTGAACGCGCTTACGTCAGGAACTACTGACTCGAATTGAAAAAAATATTTTTGTGTTAGATTGTCCATGTGACGAGGAACGCTTTAGATTTAGACTCTAGTATAACACTATGCGTGCGAAACCAAAATCCACGCGAAGTCGCGGGCGGCCGCTAGTCTATAGTATAACACTCTGTGTGCGGAAACTTGTAATAATACTGGGAAGATGGTCCTTATGTATTTAGGGGTTACGGACGTCAGACGAACGTTGCTCTATTGCAATAATCAGGCTGGTCGCGACAATGGCTGAAGATGCAACCGAGATAGGCGCTAGGATGATGTTGACAGAGCTTAATATTATTCGGCGTATAATGGACAGGTGGGCTAGCCAAGATGGTATTTTCCTAGAGCGAAATATTGCTATCGTCGCAAATTTTATCGCCACTAGCGTTCGCCCGCGACTTCGTCCACGTGGTTGTCAGTTTCCGCGCATATAGGTATATACTACATAGCCTTAAGCCTTCCTCGTCAAATGGAGTATCTAAAACAAAAATAATTTTTCAAATCAGTCCAGTACTTCCTGAGATTTACGCATTCAAACAAACAAACAAACCAACTCTTTAGCTTTATATATTGGCATAGATTCCGCATACGAACTTACTTGTGTGCGTAAAAGCGATTTTTTCGCTCGTGCGAAATGTATCTTGACTAGCCCACCAGACAATCTTAATTAATATTCTGATACTTATATTTTTACCATTTTCGATGGAGCGAGGCTTTCGTTTTATAATACGTTGGCCTTGGACCTTATAATGACAGTTAAAGGTCAGGTGATATAATCAGTGTCGCAGTGATTTTGTTTTAAGTTAAGCGACTTTCTGCGAACCAGTTCCTGAAGTTGGTCAATCAAGTTGACATTGATGTACCTACATACAAAAATTCAATTTACGGAATACATCTATTTTTGATTATAAAAATTATTAAATTATAAGATTAAATTTTCGAAGAGAAAAAATGTAATAATTATATTAATAACAAAACTTATTAGTACCAATAATTCTATACATTATGTATAGGTACTAACTACATCATCTGAATTCCTTATATTATACTCGTAGAAAAAGCTCTTTTATCCTCTATCGGTTTCTAAGATCTAAAAAAACATATGTACATCATAGCGACTTTGTATTATTCAATATAATGGCTTAAGAAACCAATTAAATGATAATAAAATTAGCCCTACGTACCTAGTTTACAGTAAAAAATTTAGCCCTTTACCGTAGGTACTGATCTGATGGACTTTCATGATAAAAGTCATCATACAACCTATTTCGCGTCTCGACCTAGTTCCATTTATCGACAGAAATAAAAAAGAATACCATCAATAGATCATATTGAGGCTATTTTTGTCTGATAGGAAATGTGTATTATGGGATTACTCAAAAAGTACTCGTCTTTTTTTATTTTATTTTATTTATTTTTATTTTATTTTGTCTTACTGAAATTTACAAGGGACCATATATCAAAATCTGTGTCCTACAAAATGAAATCTACGAAATTGTCCTACCCAGTGCAAAGTTATGACATGAGGTAAACACTAGAATAATACAGTCGAAAAGTTGCGTTGTTCCTAGATAAAATGGTATTTTTTACCAGTAGTACAGTTCTAGGCAAGTGCTTCTATCTAAATAATTTATTATTCATCTATTCAGAGAAATTCGTTAATCGGAGCAAAACTTTCGACTCCAACATCTACGTTCCGTTGGGTCGGAAAAGTAATCCTTCTCACGAAATCACTTCAAATCCAACGCCTCAAATTGACCATGAAGCACTTGGTTTACTTTATTTTTAACTCCACAAAGGCTGAGAACGTCGCGACAAAATAATAAAAGTGAAGAAAAAAAAATACTACATCACAGAGAATAAAATAAAATGAAATAAAAAGGCATGTGAGTGAAATACGTCCCCTCTCACGCACACAGTCGTGGAGTCCAATTTATAATATTGTTTTCCTTGGGATATATTTTTTCACTAGCATGGGGTGGGTGGCTCCCCCCCCTACCCAGGGCCGCCCCCCAGTTATTATTAAAGACGTAGAACTCACACATTCTTGCCGAACTGAGTGTGATTAGATTAGTACGTACGTTTGTATGTACGCAAGTAAATTGTTATAGGAAGAATTGCCGTGTGATTTGGGGCTGCGAGCTCGCTTGTTTTCTGCTAAATGGTAGATATATTTTTCTGGTGGAAAATTGAAATTTTCGTTACTTAAGATTAAGTGCTTTATAAAGTCACGTCATCCTGTCAGCATTCTTCGAATGGTACAATTTTAAATAAAATTGTTACGTAAGTTGTTCATAAGATACTTAATCAATATGTTCTGTTTAGTAGAACTTTTTTAATCCAACTAGCAAATGCCAAAAACTTGAATAAGGTATACATGTATCGTAGAAATAATTTTCTTTATTGTTGCAATACGGCCCATGAGTTTGAGATAAAGCATGATTTGACCAATTTTACCACGTGTTCGCAAAAATTTTCCGTGTAACCAAAATCTTAAATTTCTTATAAAACGCCAACAGTGCATTTATCCCACACCTGGTTCAGATATCTGTACAACTATAGAAAGGGTAGGCATTCGCCGTGATAAGACCCCTTCAGAATTTTGTAAAATCAGCATTTCATATAAGACTCGAGAGATTTGATAGATGTTTTTATTATAAGTAGGTACATTTGTTATTTTTGTTATCATATAGTATGGATATTTACTAGGGACAAATATTTCCGTTGCTTCATGCACATGTTTTTGTTTCATTATCATCATCATCATCATCAGCAGCCTATATATAGCACGAGCCACTTGCTGTAGTAGTCCAGAAGTTGTTGGACCGAGAGGTCGCGGGTTTGATCCCCGCCCAGGACAAACATTTGTGTGCATGAACATTGAACATGTATGTTTGTCCTGGTCTGGGTGTTCTATGTATCTTTTAAAGTATACTAGCGGCCCGCCCCGGCTTCGCCCGTGGTACTTGTCCACTATTTATACATAAAAACCTTCCTCATGAGTTACTCTATCTAAAAAAACCGCATCAAAATCCGTTGCGTAGTTTTAAAGATTTAAGCGTTCATAGGGACAACATGACAGAAAAAGCGACTTTGTTTTATACTATGTAGTGATTTGTTATACCACTATTGATTTTGATATCTGTAACACAAGTGCTTAAGCTACTTAACACGGAGTCAGTTCAATGTACGTAATGTTGTGAGATATTTAAAATAAAAAAAAAATAATACATACAGACAAATTGAGAACCTCTCCTCTTTTGAAGTCGGTCAATAAGAATAAAGCTTTCACTCCTCTTGTATGTTTTTATAAGGGTCAGACAGAAGAAAGTGACATTTTTTTCCACACTTTACAATACACATACAAAACTATTAAAAACTAAGATTTTATCATGAAAGGAATGCTGGGATACTCCGTTTCATATCTCCAAAGGCACCCTCAGAAACGAGAACAATCATAACAGAAACGCTCCCAATATTATTCGCTCAATTAGATGTATTTCTAGAAATTTCGAATACAGGAAAAATGATATAAGGCCCTTTGAGATTCTGCTCGAAATTTAATATCTAGCGGTGACCTTGGAGGGGTACACAGCGTTTCCTCGTGAAATATTTCAAACATATACTTATTACATTTTACCTACTCTTTATATAAGAAAGTTTTTTTATTTCAGTAGCACGATTTTATTACGGTACTTTCATATACATATTTTGTTTGCTTTTATAAATGTTAGATAGGCACTTAGTTCATCTAATGGTACGCCACCATTGCTCTATACCTATTTATTTAAGAGAGGTAGAGCTTTGTGGAACTTCCACTCGTATGAGCCGCTCTTCTGGGGAAGTACCACCAGAAGAGTACCTACAGAAGACCACAGTGAAGTAGCACTTCGTAACTACTGTGCTATGTTTCTGCTGGTGAGTAAGGTCGCCAGAGCTCAGTTGGATGGAGAGAGTATGGGGATTTTAAAGGTTGTTAATGTCCATGGGTAGCGGTGATCACTAACCATCACGTGACCCGCTTGATCGTTTGCCTCCTTATAACATAAAAAAAAGTCATCTCTGATCTATACTAATATATAAAGCTGAAGAGTTTGTATGTTTGTTTGTTTGTTTGTTTGTTTGTTTGAACGCGCTAATCTCAGGAACTACTGGTCCGATTTGAAAAAATCTTTTTGTGTTGGATAGTCCATTTGACGAGGAAGGTTTTAGGCTATCGACAATTGAAATCCACGCGGACGGAGTCGCGGGCGGCCGCTAGTCTCCTATATAGTTAGTCTAAGTGTACCTCTACGTTTATATGAACCACAATACAAGAGCTTTTTTGGCGGGAGATGTCACCTGTACAGATAGGAACCGCTTTGCAGGGCACTGTAAATTTTCGACTAATTGAAAGAAAGGCATAACTGCCGTACAGGGAGACTTATTATATCAAAGTAATATGTTTAACATAATGCACAGAAATAGTAGTTCGGTTACTCGGCCCTATTAGATTAAAGTGGGTCAAGGCCTAAATTAGAGTGCAAATACAAAATAAATTATAATAAAATAAAATCATCGAACTAACACACCAATTGCCTAGCGCTAAACTACGCTCGAAGCTTGTACTAAGGATGCTAGGGAACTGTTTAGCCGTACTTAAATACTTTTATAAACATTCATGACTCGAGTACAAATGCCGATGTTCATCTCACAAACATTTGGTCCTAGCGGGACCCGAACCCGCGACCATCAGTTTTGTAGCCAGGGTCTATGACCACTATACCAACGAGTCCGTTGGTACCCATACTACCTATAGATACACTAATTCATATTATAACAGACCACCAAAACCAGGATTAGCTCCTAAACCCGAAATAAACAGTATAAATATTAACTCCGATAACGCGATCGATCGTGAGGTACATTTTTAATTTTCCCCTTATCAGGCATTTTATCTTTAAACTAACACGGACAGATAAAAATAAAAAATTGGGCGTAAAATCAATACGTGTCCGCGGTGAGCTGACAGCCATACATAGCGTGTATGATATACAAGCCGGTAGGGTTGCCACAGAGGAGAATAAAATGATTATTAATTTTATCTGAAGCTACGACTGTTTTTTTTTTCGTGTTGTATAGCTTAAGCACTTGTGTTTTGGGTATCAGAATCAACAGTGGTATTAAAAATATACTTAAATCATACTTCACACTTATATTATACTTCACTACATAGTATAGAACAAAGTCGCTTTCTCTGTCCCTATGTCCCTTTATATGCTTTAATCTTTGAAACTACGCAACGGATTTTGATGCGTTTTTAGGGTTCCGTAGCCAAATGGCAAAAAACGGAACCCTTATAGTTTCGTCATGTCTGTCTGTCTGTCTGTCTGTCTGTCTGTCTGTCCTGGCTCGTTCTCCGCCGTTTCTGAACCGATTGCCACGAAAATTGGTGGAGAGATGTATAGTGATAATTCAAGAATTGGTTTTTAAAATAATCGAAAAATAATTATTTTTACCCCCCCCTCCCATACAGCGAAAAGTAAATTCGAAAAAAAAAATTCGACTTACCCCATCGTGTTGGGTATCGTTAAAAAGGTATTTTTAAATACAATAAAACTTGCCTTGAAACCATGTGGATCAAACACCCCAGTCTCGAGATATATTAATACAAAGTTAAAATTAGAGCGTCCCCTCCCCCTTAACTTTTGAAATACTATTACAATAATTCTAAAAAAAATGTCCTGTATACCTCCAAGTAAGTACTTTCAACGAAAACTATAGCGAACTCTGTATTATACATAGTTATTTTTATACAACTCGACCAACTTATGACGTGCAGTTGCCCTTACTAAATGGTGTCTTAAGCGGTCGGGCCATCTTTTAGCTACGGAACCCTTTCATGGGCGTGTCCGACACGCTCTTGGCCGGTTTTTTTTTTAATAGATACGAGTGATTCAAGAGGAAGGATTTTATGTATAATACATGTAAGTAAGTACCACGGGCGAAGCCGGGGCGGGCAGCTAGTATATTATAAATGTGAAAGTTTGTTTGCTCGGATATTGTCCGGCAACCACGCTAAAACTACGGATCGGATTTAGATGAACATTTGTACAGCCGCGAGTAAAAACTAGCAGATGCATATAACTCCCAGACCAGGAAAAACAGACATGTTCAATGTTCATGCATAAAAAAGTTTGTACTGTGCGGGAATCGAACACGGGACATCTTTAGTCTTCAAGTACTGGTCCGATTTCAAAAAATATTTTTGTGTTGGATAGTCCATTTGACGACGAAAGCTTTAGGCTATAGTATATACCTATGTGTGCAAAAACAGGAAACCACGCGGACGGAGTCGCGGGCGGCCGATATACTGTTATAAAACGCGAAAGTCTAAAAACTCATATGCTTTCCTGAAGACTTCTACCAAAATTCAAAGTTAAACACATTTTTCAGGCGTGGCTGAAACTGAAAAGAAATGAATACATTTTCGCAAATCACTCTGACAACCCTATTACGTAACACTAGGCAGCGGATATGGCTTCGCTTATACGAATTTCCGAAGCCAAGTTTTTTGGTAGACGTGGTTATAGCAATAGTAATATTGTGCCTGTCATGGCTATGACGATACGATTGTGTATGAGGTGGTAAGAGTGTTGGTTGAGAAGCGTGAGGTCGGTGGTTCGAATCCTGGGGAGCAAATGTCGATTTTTCTGTGCATAAGTGTACGACTACTATGTAACAAACTAGCGGCCGCTAGCGACTTCGTCCGCGTTGATTTCGGTTTCCGTACACATAGTGTTATATTATAGCTTAAAGTTTTCCTCGACAAATGGACTATCCAACGCAAAAATACTTCTTACAATTCGAACCAGTAGGTCCTGAGATTGGATAGTCCATGTGACGAGGACGGCTTGAGGCTATAGTATAACCGAAATCCACGCGGACGGAGTCGCAGGCGGTCGTTAGTATACACACAAGTGCAGTAGTTAGTAAATATGGAACTGACAAAAAACTAAAAATTGGTGATTTTGAGCATAACATGCTATCTGGGGAAGTTCTACGTCCATCAGTGGATTTTGACAGATAAATGAACGTATCTTATTCCAAATCAGAAATGGCTTAATGATGCATTTTAGTCGTTACCCTATACGTTATGCAACAGGGGTCGGGGGTTCGAATTCCACATTAAGTTGTGAACATTCGCGTTAATTAACTGACGGACTCATTTTAAAATCGTCATTAGCAAAAATGTTTAATTGCAACCACCTTGGGGTTCACTGACTGACATTTTTAATTGATAAATAAGGCAAGCTTAGTATTCAGAGGTTTTTCTTTTTAGTAACTTTATTTTATCAATACGTTAAAAAAAAATACGTTGGCAACATAAAAAATCAAGAAAGTTCCCAAATAAGACTTCAATACAAATACTATACACACTCAGACACATACACAACAAACCGTTAATTACATAAATGTTTGTGAAAATTATAAAAATGGATATCTAATTAAACAAACATCATTAAGTTTAAATGAAGGCATGCGTAAATTCCACCCTTCGTCTTAACCAATCACAAAATAGTTCAATTTTTTCATCCAAGTAGTCTTTACTGTCAAAAGGGTTATAAATAATCGAAAACCCAAACATCTTAATTAACCACTACAAAACAGAATCCGAAAACAAAGTGATCAACTCCATGTTTATCCATTCAGAAATTTTTCAACTCGCGCTATATTTTTATGACGGTCGTTAAGTTTGAAATATCGGCCGGGGGGCGGTCGGGGGCAGTTGGGGCAGGGTTGAGGGGGGAGAAAGGGGGTGGTTGGCAAATAAAATAAAAATAAAGGCCGATTACTGCCGACATTTTATAATGGACATGAAATGACATGCGGGCCCCGGCGTCGTCGTCGGCTCGTCGCCAAATGTCACTGGGACATTGTGTAAAGGTTTACACTTCGGTATGTCGGGTTTCCTTAGGCTGGGACGGACGGATTGGAATGGGCGGTGTTGACAACAGATAGATATAAGTTTTTTTTTGTGATTAGGTTGGTTGACTAATTTGGCTTTTGCGGCGATTCGCGATTTTTTTTTATTTCATTCTTTATTTTAGAAAAAGACACCATTTTTTAAATGAAATTAAGTATTTATGAACTAACAAATTTGACAATAAATAGTAGCAAACTTATTCTATTTTTAACCGACTTCAAAAAAAAAGGAGGAGGTTCTCAATTCGTCTGTAATTTTTAATGTTTGTTACCTCATAACTTTTGCCTGGGTGAATCGATTTGGATGTTTTTGGTTTCATTTGTTTACAATAAATCTGTTCATTGAGGACACATCAATAACGTAACCATAAAAAAAAGTTTTCCAGTGTCTTTGTGTAATTTTCTTTTTATCACATCAATAATATCCAGATTTTTAGGCACTACTATTGGACAAAGCAAACCATAGAAGCGACTAAAATTATCATAAATGTCCTAAAAAACAAATTGAAAAAATACACCAATGTCAACTCCACACATCTTCTATTCGGACGCCCGTGTGTGTATTCTATTTGCATTCAATCAGTGAGAGGACTCTTACGAATACATCATGTATACCTACAATATTACAAGTTTTGTTCCAATCTGTACACATTTGGGTTAACAATTTATCCAGAAGTACTGTCATGTCTTAAATAATGTCCCTGTAAGATGTTGTTTTTTTTCCGAATGAAGTTTATTTTTAACAATTAAGCAATTTATTTCTGGGGGAAGCATACGTCCAGCACTAGGCGGTCATAATCGGATGATAATGAAGGAACTTAGACGTGCCCGTTGGTTTAGTTGTCAGGAAATGGAGGGTCGCGGGTTCGAAACAGGGGCAAATGTCTGTGTGATGAACATACTCTTAACTTCGTTCCACAAAGAACCGTGTGCAAAATTTGACACTTAAAAAGTTGCTAAGAGTGTAATACCTTACCACTCAGTGATTCATTTAGCTTACTTTTAAGTTATAGAGCAAAATAAATTATGATAATGAAATTAAAAATACTTTAAATATCACAAACACTATTTACAACTCCGCATATTCAGTATAAAAAGCAATTCTACAACTCCACCCCTCCCCATGTCCTCACTCCTACATGTTTGCATTCAATCAGCGGGAATCGAACCCGCACGCGCCCCCGCCAGGTGCCGGTTGATGGATCCACAATTTATAATTGACACTTTTTGACACCCTGTATTGTTGAATAATAACTTGCGCAATAGAATGGGGCGTTGTTGATTTTAATTTCGTTTTTAAATTCTAGCTTCTATTAAAGCTGTAATGTAAACGGTTTTATTTTAAATTCGAAGTCTCAGTTCTTTAAGCGTAAGTATTTTTTTAAATGAATGGTCAGTTATAGTTAAAAAAAGAAACAAATCGAGGCCCTCTATGCTTCGAAAAGCACGTTAAGCTGTTGGTCCTGCTGCGTCTGATTTCTCTTCGGTCGTGTCAGATTGCTGTCCCACCGAACTATGCGAGTGAGGGAATAGGGAGTGCACCTGTGCTTGCGCACTCACTTGTGCACTATAATATATCATGCGTACCTGGCTGATCGTAATATCGGCCGCAACGGTCAAAAAACGGCCGGTAGGGTATTATTTATTACTTTTAAGTGATTGAGACTCCTGTACTTACAAAATTGAAATCTCGCCTGGTCTATTTAATAAAAATGAGACCTGTACCTACTTATTACGTACATAGTTCGATATAACCAGAATTGTATTACGTTAATTCATGTGTAAATAAATTTTAGTATGCGTCAATAAATAAGAAATATCACGTTAAATGATTCACAAGTTTTCCGCGCCATATCACCGAGTGTTGCTACAAGGAAAAATTTAAACAAAAATAAAATACTCATCAGAACCACGTCATGACCTACTTCGTTTGCCATTTTGATCCTGCCGACTTTGAAAAAATGTGGTTATGAAATAATATCTGTCTTATATCCTCCTAGTTATGTGCCAGGAACTATAAAATAGTCATTGGTAGTTTTCTCTTTATTAGACGTCCAACAAATCAGGCACAGTCGGCCAAGAAATTGGTCAATTGCCATCATAACCTAGGAATGTTCCTAAGTCGCTTCTAACTGTAACGAAACTCGACGCAAGAAATGGGATGGCACTAGAGGTCGGCACTACAACGTGCTAAAAATTACATAATTAATAATTATTTTTTCGTAAAAACTTTTTCGTAAAGACCACAGGCATATTAAACCAAGCTAAAAAAACTACTCTTTTCTTTTAAAAAAAGAAGCATGTCTCACAAAATCCTTCCAACACTCTATGACGTCGACAGCAACATTTTAATCTTTAAAATTCCCTCCGAGGAATTTCACTCGCCAACTTTAAAACGGGCCTCGTAAAGAATCTGCGCCTAAAATGTTGTTTTTTTCCTAAACAATGAGAAATTTCAACTTTCCAATCTTAAATTACAATAACACTCTAATAATACGAATTGATGTCTACTTCTCTCTAACTAATTAAACTTGTTATTCGGACTTTTTAATATAAAACTTTTTACTTTGCGAGAAATTATGATGGAAGCACGAAGAGGCGGTTGTTTATGCCAAATAAAAATACTCGGAGGAAACTTTGGGGAGGTTTTTTTTATAAAAATAAGGAAGGAACTAGGTTTTTTTAACGGTTCCGCTTGAGTTATTGGGATGAGGCTTTGAACTGGTACAGTCGGACAGGGAATTAGCTAAGATTTATTCAGAAAGTAATGTTTTTGTCAATTTATTTCTTTGTCTTTGTTTTTTGACGGTTTGATAAATGGTACTACATATTTATCAAAGGACACTTGCAAGCTCAGATTAATGTGTAACAATACTATAAGTATGTGTGAAGAACATGCAAACATTTTTAACATATTCATATATATACGGTACGGTATACTACAAATAAATGAAATCAATAAATATTGTAAGTAAGATGCGGAAATCATACTGAAATAAGAGCTATGTATAAACCTACTTTACTACTTCTAGGTAATATAATACATACTTTGTAGTATTCTAGACCTATTAGAATTTCGTACACTATGAGTCAACCATTCAAAACAGCGATCGCATCCACTAAACTAAAACAACCCCAACCAATCAAGAACAAAAACAAACAAAAACATTTCCACTGAACTTTCTCTGTAATTTTTTAGAAAATTAAAGACAAATTTATGGCTCTCCTCAAATGAATCGAATTTATAGTCTGTTGTTATCGAATGGTGCGAGTGAGACGCAAGATGGGTGGCCATAGTGTGCGAGGGGGACGGGTGTATTTACACTGGGCCGCCCTTTTGATAGTGTTTCCAAATTTCGGGAAAGCAGAGTGTATTGTTTGGGATAAGGGACGGCTTACATGGCAGTTGGCAATGTGAACAACTATTTGGTGAAATGATTTTGTTTTAGGTGATTTTGTTTTGTTGGCTTTATTAATTTTAATTTGATCATTTCAATACTAGCATTTCATACTGTAGTTTCACTCAGTTAATTTGTATTGCGCGATACACCTTACACCTAACGATTTATAAGACGAATTAGGAATATTTCAGTTTAATTTTATAATTATAAACGAATTTGTGGCGACTCCAAATAATAGATACATTTAAAATTACAAGTTAATTATAGTTAATTAACTTGTAATTTTAAATGTACACTTTACAGTCCGAAAATAAACTTTATTCGCAACTTACCCAAAATAAACCCCTTCTGCAACACTTCTTTAGCACTTTAATTTTTTTGCTATAAAAATCTCCAAATAATGACCTTGAAGATTTCTTCAGAAAACAAACATTTCAAGTTTTTTTGAACACACACACACAATGTTTAAAAAACGTGTCGATACAAGAACTTACTGATACGATAACTGATTACGTCCATGTGAACTTAATTCTATCCCACATCTCTTTCAAAAATCAGAGTTATTTTACAACATTCATACATACAATGTTGAAAAGACTGACTTAAATTCTTCAATTTCATACCCAAAATGTTTAAAAACGTCTCGATACAAACATATCAGATCAGATAACTTAATAGGTCCATGTAAGCCGTGCGTGCTTTACAATGCACCGGCCCCTATTCCGAGGGTTGGAGGCGGCCGGGTGGGGCCGAATTTTTGCCATTTCACCCAAAAAAAAGTTTCTAACACATTTTTATCTAAAAACACGTCAGTTTTAAGCGCACGCGCACGCGACAGCACGCGCCTAATACGAAACAACTTTATTGTGACGTCATCGAATTAGAAAAAGTTTCAAACGATTAACAACTTTTTAAAAGTTACAACTTGAATTTGATGTCTTCGAATAAAAAAAAGTTCAAACGTTGAAATTTTTTTCTTAATTGAACGGGTAATTTTAAAATCAAACTCTGACGAAATAAAAGAAATTTAAAAAAGTGCTGTATAATTAAAAATCGAACTCTGACAAAATGATTGAATCAAGAACTTGCTAGTGAAAGGTGCGTTCTTTTGGAAGTGACGATGTTGTAAAATAATGGTGTTACCTACGGACTAAAGTTTGGAAGCAATGAAGGAGCCGCAATTTTACAATAACCAAGATAATAGGTGAGGTTTCTTATTAGAATCCAATAATGCCGAAAGTGTTGAAAACAAATGCAGTTTTTTTCACACTACCAAATTTTGACATAATTCTATTTATATAAAACTTGGCTCTTCATAAGCATTGCAAAGTTATTAACAAATAAGGAACCTATTTAATGTTCGGTGGTTCGGCCAACCATGCACGCGTTTTAATTTTAATCTTTTGCGAATATTTTTTTACACTACGCTAATTTTCAATGGTTTTTTTTTCTTTATACTCATACAGAGACACAGATTTATTGATTTATCGCTAAATATTTGTCATTTTTAGTATTTTTGATAAACCCACAAAACTAAAATAAAATACGAACATTTGTTTTATTTGCAAATGTACATAACCTTAGCAAAATATAATATGACATTTATTTTATGACATACGATTTTCTGATTATTCTTAAATTCTGTGTTAATTATTCTTAAGTTAAGAAAATGTGTTTTGTATCGAAAAAAAATTACACTAAAGTCTATACAATTTTTATGTTAATTCCTATGTATAAGTTACTTGTACGTATTATTATTATTATAAGTTACTTCCTCTATGTAGTATTAAAAGGACTAAACTAATCAATATTATTATTTAGACTAACTTTTAATAATAACATGAAGCAATGGCATATATAACTACATATTATAAATGCCAATTTGTATTCAATTTATTGGAGGATAAAAAAATTACCCAAGCCAAAGTGGATTTTGATGAATTTTGAAACATGCCGCGCCATTCCGTTGCCGTTGTCTCGGAGAATTATATAGACAAGAGTTTTTTGATTTGATTGATTGCATTAAAGATCGTGATTTTTATAATTATTTTTGGTAATGATTCTTAATTTTTTTAAAGTGGTTTTATGGAACCTTATCATGGAACCTCTAAATCTTGAGCTGTAAATCTTAAGCTTTAATTTTGATAGAATGATTCTCTACAAATCTATAGTATAAGATACCTATTCAGGGGTGGATATCTGTACTGACTGTACTTTTAAGGAGTTAGGAAGTGATGTGACCCGACAATAAGATGGAATAATTTTCACATTCCAGATGCGGCGGTGACGCGATGTCAGTCGCGCCGGCGGTGAAGCGCGAGTGCGAGCTGGAGAGCGGCGGCGTGGGCGTGGGCGTGGGCGTGGGCGGCGTGGGCGCGGGCGGCGGCAGCCCCGGGCGCAAGCGGCGCAAGCAGGCGGCGCCGTCGCGCGCGCCGCAGCCGCTGGCGCCGCCGCCGCTCGACCTGCACGCCAAGATGGCCGACATCTACAAGAGCGCCCTGGCCTTCGGCGAGCTCGCGCTGCCCGCCTTCGACCCGCTCGCCGCCTTCCGCCTGCTGCCGCGCCACGAGCCGCCGCGCATCTTCAACCCCGAGGCCTACTGCGACCTCTGCTGCAAGGAGTTCTGCAACAAGTACTTCCTCAAGACGCACCGCGCCAACAAGCACGGCATCTACGACGGCGGCGAGCCGCAGCCCGCCGCGCCGCCGCCGCAGCCGTCGCCGCCGCGCCGCGCCTCCGACGAGGAGTCCGGCGGCACGCCGCGCCGCCTGTCGCCCGACTCGGCGCGGCGCGCGCGCGACGCCGGCTTCCAGCCCGACGTGCTGCGCCGCCTCGGCGTCGTCAACCCCGAGGCCTTCTGCGAGATCTGCTGCAAGGAGTACTGCAACAAGTACTTCCTGCGCACGCACCGCGAGCGCCGCCACGGCGTGCCCGCGCACCGCTCGCCCGGCGCCGACCGCTCGCCGCCCTCCGCCACGCCGCCCGCGCTGGCCATGACGCCGCTCGGGACGCCGCTGGGGACGCCACTGGGGACGCCGCTGGGCACGCCGCTGCCGCCGCCCGCCACGCCACCCGCACCCCCGAACGCCGTCGCCGCCGCCGACACGCCGCCGCGCTCGCGCTCGCTGCCGCCGCCCTTCGACGCCGAGGAGATGGCCGAGGTGAAGCGCGAGTGCGAGGACGAGCTGGAGGCCGCGCTGCGCGACGGGCAGACGAGCCCGCTCAACCTGATCGTGGAGGAGCGCGGCGCCGCGTCGCCCGGCTCCGCCAGCGAGGAGCTGCGCAAGCTGCAGACGATGATATCGCAGCTGAACGAGCTGGCGGCCGAGCGCCTCGCCGACGAGCCGCCGGAGCCCGGCCCGCGCGCGCCCTCCGCCTCGCCGCCGCCGCCCGACGAGCGCCGCGCCTCCTCCTCCGGCTCCAGCTTCTGCGAGATCTGCAACAAGGAGCTGTGCAACAAGTACTTCATGCGCACGCACATGCAGCGCATGCACGGCATCTCGCTCGAGAGCGGCACGCAGCTGGGCGGCGTCACGTGCGACATCTGCCACAAGGAGCTGTGCAGCAAGTACTTCCTGCGCGTGCACAAGCACAACACGCACGGCATCCCGGCGCCGCCCGCGCCCGCCGCCGCCGCGCCCGCCGAGCCCTGCCCGCTGTGCGCGCGGCGCTTCCGCGGGCCCCGCGCCCTGCGCGCGCACCTGCTGGCCGAGCACGCGCCGCCCGCGCGCCCGCCGCCGCCGCCGCCGCGCCCGCTCGACCTGCTGGCGCGCGACAAGCCCTACGCCTGCTCCTACTGCCCCTTCACCACGGACGTGCTCGCGTTCCTGTTCGCGCACGAGCGCGCGCACGCGCAGGCCGCGGCGGACGACGCGCCCGAGCCGCCGCCGCCCGACGAGCCGGCCGACGCGCCCGAGGGCGGCGACGCGGACGCGGACGAGGCGCAGTACTCGTGCTCGCGCTGCGACTTCCGCGCGGAGGGCTTCGGCGCGCTGGAGGCGCACCTGCGGGCGGCGCACGGCGGCGCCGGCGCGCTGCTGGCCGTGCCGCGCGCCCCGCAGGCGCCGCTCACCATGCAGCCCTTCGTGGTGGAGGAGGCGGGCGGCGCGCTCAGCCTGGTGCCGGCGCTGGTGTTCCTGCCCGTGCGCCGCCGCGCCACGCGCCGCGCCACCGTCACGCTGACGCTGACGCCGGCCTAGCCGCGCCCTAGCCGCCCCCCCACCCCCCGACCGACGCACGCGCGCGCCACCGGCCCGCGACGACACCGCCGCTGGCGCGCGCCTACGATCGCTGAACTCTACTGACTACATTTAACGCTGTGTGCCTTCAAGCGATTGCTGAAAAATATTATGAGACGTAATTATAATCGGAGACGCTGTCCGCGGCCGCCGCCCGAGCGCCACACCGCGCGGCGGACCCCGGTCTTTTTTTTTGTCAGAGTCTAACTTCATATATTGAGAATTATATTGAACGGGTGATATATGAAACGTTGCCGCTTATATATTCGATTATTTATTATTATCTCCTCGATGTTCCGTCGGGTCGGTCCGAGACGAGTTTTTGAAACGTCGATTTCGATCGGGAGAAGAAATACACCCTAGAAGTAATTTATTTAACGTATTAATCGGTGAGCGCGCGCTCACGATAGCGTCGTAGTACGGGTGCGATGTTGATCACTGAGCGAGCGAGCGCGGCGACACCGGCGGGGCCGCTCCCCCCTCCCCCCACCGTCACCACCGTCACCACGGTCACCACCGTCACCGCCACCACCGACACCAAGCGCCACGGCGCGACCGCTCTACCTCACCACGTTAGGTTTTATATTAGCTGTTATTGTATTAAATTATATTTTGGAGTTACGATAAAGTACAAATATAGTTACTGCTGCGGAAGGAGGCCGCGTCACTCGGTACTATTTATTGTTGGCTACGAGTGACATTAAGCACAAAGATACGTACTATTGGGCAGTGATCAACATTAAACGTAATTTTAGTATTAAAATTGATTAGATGTCAAGGGGCTCGGTCAGACGGTATAGTTTAGTTGTTCACACAGAATACGGGTCATTGTTTTGGGGGCGAGCTCAGCTCTCCCCCGTCGTTCGGCCGGGCTACATTATACACTTATTTGTATTGTAATCGATAACATAATGTGTTACTGCTGCCGTTAACGTCTCAGTCATCTCTACTGTGCCTTGCTCGACTTCGTAACACTCGTAAGCTGTAACTTTAAAAACGAATCGTACAGGGTTCATTAGAACTTCAAGCATTTAGATAAACATATGCATATTAATTAAGAACACCATTTGCAAAAGACTGAAATATTTATCACTAAAGACACAGTAGAGATGAGTGAGACCGATGTTCTAATCGTCGAATATTATTATCTTGATAATCAAGACTAATTTGATGGGTGAAGTAACAATGTTTGTTTAATAATTCATTATTCGGTAGATCAGTGTGGAGGTTAGCTTGTACAAACCATGCAGCTTTGAAAGAAAGTTCCTATGTATGTACGTAAGTTGTAATTTTAATCAAAACTAGAGGTCGCGGTCGGAACGGCTCTGTTCGGGATCCTACAAGGCTTAAACCTGATTTTGATAATAATGTTGTGATTGTTAATCAGGGTAAAGCTTTCGATACTGTTGTTACTGAAAATGGTATTTTGACTGATGAATTTGATCTAATACCTTTAAAGGATGCAATAGTCGATGAAATAAAGTCAGAAACGAACGTGCCTGACAACGGACGCGAAGCATTGAAGAGATGTGCTTGAAGAGAGTTTGAAGCAGTCTGTTCGACTAGAATCATAGTTCCTAATTATACTTCCAGAGATATTGTGTTGGATGTTCCGGCGTTTGCGGACGTCGGATTTGTTGTTGTAGACAATAGTCGTACCGAATTGTTTACTTTTATATATGGCCATCTTCCGACTAGTCTTCCTGCGCGCCAAACCCCCCGAGCCGAGCCGGTCCGCCCGCGCGCGGTACAACAAATTATATTAATAACGTTTTAAATAATAACAAAATTAATAAAAATTGTACGCGTGGGTGCGATGGCCTCGCCCAGCCTGCGCTCCCTTTAAGGGTGGCATTTTTGAACCACAGCTAGAGTTAAATGCCGACAATTTTTACTATTTAGGAGCGCAGTCTGTGGCCACGCCATCCGCGTCTTTGATGTAGTGAAAATGTATTCGAGTTGTGTTCAGAATCATTTCCCTTGCCGCATTGTGCCCGAAGTGGACGAAACATGAACAAATAGTACAAATATACCAAAGTATGAGAGGTATCGGAGATTGGTAAACAAATAATTTACAGTACAAATTAATATTAAGTGTAGTTGAGAGGTTTAACAGGAGTGGATACAACAATTAGAATATAATAATACTCCACTCGGGAACAATGTCCATAAGCAGTAAGATACAGTCGCACCTTAAACTTAGTTAGCTTGCTTAAAGTGTAGTTCAACAAGTCCGTAACTTAAGTACAAATTAGACCAAAAAGCAAACACGTTATAACTATGTATTTATGAGTAATTGAGTATGTTATTTTCTTGTGATAAATTTGTAATAAAATTATGTTCCTGTACTAGCATTAAAACAAAATGGAGTTATTTTAATAATTATAAGTATAAGATATATAAATGTTGTAAAAGACTGCGTGTCAAAGTCAAGATTCCTCCAACGTTTTATTGTATTTTACATTTATATTATTCGTCTTATTATTACAAAAGTTAGTAGTAATCAACTCAAAGTAGATACTTATATTTGGAGTTATATAAGTACCATTGCATTACAAAATGCTTTTTATAGACAAGACAATTGTATAGAGCTTCAATCTTAGATTATATTTGGTGCATATTTTTAGGCGGGATCTAAGATTGCTCCTTGCATAACACCCACTTTTTCAAGGCCTGTTCCAAAATCCAGTGATTTAAAATTGCTTGTTTTTGGCGAAGAGGATTTATAGTCGACATTCGGTACTGTTTACAATATGATGTTGATCTGAATGCGACTATAAATCGACTTTCTGTTAAGTTTATCTGTCCAACGTTCCTTAAAAATCTCCTTTTGAGATTTTGACATGCCATTCCAAAAATATACCGTAAGCATTTTGTATTTGTTAGCTCTAGTCTAGTCGATCTCATTGAAGAATTTGATTTAAGCATAATTTTAATTTCCTAGTGCGACTGTATAAAAATGGAATGAAGTCACGATTTTTCAAGTTATATGAAACTGTGTTATTTCTAGTCAAATTATTTTGTATATTTAACCAATGTGGACCTCGATTAGCATAGAGATAATATATAACTAAAATACGTAAACAGATACACTTATATGCATAGAAATATTTAGATATACAACATATGATCTATTTGAAATGGAGAGTACAAATCATGTTGTTTATTGTGAAAGTAATGATTATAATGAAAATAGCTTTTCACTTCCACATTGGGTAAAATTGTATTTAAAATATATAAAGAGAATTATATTATGGCTTTAGGAGAAAGCCAAACCTTTTACTGTGGCCATTCTGTAGCACTCGAGATTTATCAAATAAATGTGGGTAAAATATTTGAAGTTCAACAAAGTAATAAATACGTAATTAGATAAGTCAAAGTATCTTTTTAAACTGAATTAGATGTAACGATATGAGAAAAAGATACTCTGACATGTTTGAAGAATAGATGGCGTCCGTAAGTTAAATTCAACCAGAGAAATTGTTACGGTGAAAACCATACGGACGTTCATTTATAAAATATTTTATACCACATACAATAGACAGTTCGTTGAAAATCAAAAGTTCGTTAAATTAAGCACAGATAAAGGGAGGCAAATGTTTATGTGTAACAAAAAGTACTTACGTCTTTCTGCATCGTCAAATACATAGTCTAAATATACAACTACCTGGTTAATTTTAAATATGTCAAATATTTAAACAATACATGCAGAAAAAATGGCGAAAGGAGTTTCCAACTTTTTCCGAAATAGCGACCTATTGAATGGCGTATATGGGTCGAAGAAAGTTAATTTATACAAGAAATCAAAACAGTATAAACTATGAAAATAGAAGTTAGTAATCCTACAGCAGTTAATTAAACTTTGAATGAATGTCTTAAAATGTTATTTGAGAATGAGGCTTTCAATTCAAACGTTTGCCATTGAAGTTAAGAAAGGAAGTACAAATTTTTTAGGCAACTATTTTTATTTTGTGTGGAAGATGTATGAACTCTTAAATCTCGCAAATGCATTTATTTTTATGATATCATTATACTAATCAGATTCAGATGTTTTTTAGCAAAATTTTAATAGAATAAGTTCACACAATCGAGTGCCACAGAATGCTCACGGTCGGTATATGTTCCTAGATCCGTCTGTTTGTTATATTTGTTTTCCATTAATTACTACGAAGCATTTCTACCGTATTCAATAAATTAAATATACAAAAATACTGTGTGTTTCTTTTCTTATTCCAATATCTTCCAGCTATCATAATTATCATCCTAGCGCCTCTCCCGGTTGTTATTGCCTCGAAGGCCTGGGTACACAACGAATATTACCATAAACCATTTTTATTATTAAGCATGTGTGATGTAACAATGTTGGTAGACCTTTAAATAAATAAATAAATATGATCCTGAGTTGACTAGTCTGGTTATGGTCTTTCCAACTGTAAATAAACGTTTTTCGTAGACCGTACGGAAGCTATAAAAATAAGGAAAATACTTCAACTTTCTTTAAATGTCGGTAATGATGATCAAAATTACTCGTTCTGTTAGGCATATCAATCCATAATGGAATTTCAGAAGTCTTGGAAATTTTAATTAATTTTGCACTTCATGAGCAGTGAACGCATTTTAAAGTAAACAAATATAGACATTTTACAAACATGTCTTCTTATTATAATTTTCTTGGTTCTTAAGTATTTTGAGCTGACACAAAGCCGTAGAATAGTTTTCTAGAAGGATTTACGACAAGAGCGATGCTATAAAATTGGAAAGGAAGAAGAAGATAAATGAATGATGATAGATGAAAGAAGATAAATAAATGAGAAAACCTACAACGTCGTGTTTTCAAAATATTGGATAAACGTTTTGGGTATCGTAATCCATCAACATCAACTTTATACTGCTTTAACATCAAGACACAGTGAATATACATTTCCTACTAGTAAGTATTCGTTGTACTAACCTATACATTTCTGGCGAATATTTCTAAATCTTTTAAATCTTGAAATAGTACAGAGCCTTCTTTATCATGAATAACTAAATCTCAATTTTTAACATCTGAATCATTTTAAAATATTTTATTCCATAACATTCTTTTTTGTATAGCAACGTTATGGATAATTATGTATTATTTAACATTCATTTTAATGGCACATCGTAAAACTTTTTCATTGCAAAAAAAAAATACATTTTGCACAAAAAGTCATTAAACGCTGGTCCCTGCAAAGAGAACAATATTCACTGGGACTTGCCCTAAATACGATTTTGAATAATGTCCATAAATTTCCAGAAATAATAAAAATCAAAGTCGCCGATAAAAATGCAAAACCGACTGAAAAAAATACAAAATTCAACCTAAAACTGATACGAATTCGGACGATATTCCCCTGTCCTAATTAACTTATCGGACATTAATATTGAAATGAGGGGACAGCGTTTGTTATACTTTAAATGCATTTTTCTCCTTTACACGCAAAAATGACGATTTCCCCTAAAAATTAATGTCCTGCACGCGTTCCTCCCCTATTTGCATTGTATTTAAACTTTTTTCGTTTTCGGCAGATGTCCGCCGAGGTAATGGCGCGAAATTTTGACAGAACGTATAATTTTTGGCGCGCACAATGACAGTTGAAGAAAAAAAGTTAATATCGGCCATTTTATCGAACCCTTTTCCAAAGGATTGCATTCAATTACACATCCAAAAAAAAGTTAATAAAGGGGTCCTTTTTACACATTTTTGGAAACGAATGTAGGTCACTGGGTGTACGTACGAGTACTTAGCGAGTTAAACTTTTTTATGTTTTTTTTATAAAAAAGGGATAAAAAAGCGGCGCGCGCATGTCACGTGTCGGAAAAGCAAGGGTTTAAAAGAAGTACAATAGCTTTTTAGAAAATGATTTAGAGATTTTTTTTCGACCGTAACGGATTTGGTACTTTTTACAAAATTCTAACATTTTATCGAAAAGTTTTGTTAATAATGAGGTCGAGAGGGGACGATCGTGTCAAGATGCGAAAAGGTGATTGATTGCGCATTGTTGCTTAATGTGAATAAAAAACGCGGTACCTACCTTCTGAAATAAATTAATAATAAAAATATAAAATTAAAAATAAGCTTATTTACTCGACGGAATTTAAAATGTCCACCATTCTAACTTTGTAATCAAATGATTCTGGTGACCCGGAATATCCCGAATAGTCCCACACTTAGTACCTTGTTTCTGCAATAGGTAACTGTACCTGGAGTAGAGTATAAGAAAATTTACATACTAAGTACAGACATCTTTGCCATTGGCCAATGATCTCATTAATTGATTATTTTACATAGGCAATACATATTAACGAAACCAGAAATGGAATCCGCATACTTAACTGGCTACGGTCATAATAATCTAAGTTTTTGTAAGCTTTTGTCTGATAGTAATATATGCATAGAGCTGTTTATAACATATAGACGAATTTTCTGAGTCCGTCAATTGTCTGAACGAGTTCGATCTTCTTCCGATCTGGCTGCGTAAGTATAAATTATTTTATAAGTGTAATATACAAGTTAACATGAAAACTCCCCAGTTTTTGAACCACGGTTCAAATGTTACCGAGCGTAACGCCGTGACACGCGTAGGGTTAAGTTACCGAAAAATATTGACACTGGAGCTCAATAGCTTTAACCCTCCGATGTTTGCGATGATTTTTTTCTCAACCTTTAACCCATTTTTCAACAATTTCACTATTTTTTCCCCCAAATTCTGTTTGACAGATGCGCGTGCGACCCTCGCGACGATTTTTAATGCCTGTCGCGTTTTAATAAAAACTTTTTTTTTTGTTAAAAAACTTCATTTTTTATGCGTTAATCTAAAGCCGACAGTTGACGCGAACATAATCTTCAATTAAGAGTATTTTTGTCGTTTTTCCCTCGGAGGGATGTAATTGTGTGATTTATTTATTGATAATTTTCCGGAATAATAGGGTTAATGCGCGTGCTACGCATGTCTAAAATAATTTTGACACTGATCTGGAATTGACATCGCTTTCGAAATGAATTGTTTTTGTTCGAGGGCACTTTCTGGGACTTCTGTCCCGGTCGAAATTACCTTCAACACACCAAATTTCCCGAAAAACGCGATTCGTGTTGTACAACAGCAATTAATAGTCCAGTAATTTTAGCAATTTTGATCCACGATCTGCGGAATAATTCCTAGTGAGCTGAATTTTTGTATACACCTTTATTATGATATTGTAATGATGATGTGAAAAATCGACATTGATATCGTGCCGGCAAAAAAAGTTATAGGGGTCCAAACGTCACGAAAATCAGTTTTTCGCAAATATCTCGCGATCTATTGCTCAGAGGTTAATGATGGTTTCATAAAAGTTGTTCGTCGTAAAATTGTCTACAAAAAAGGTCTCTTGCATTTTTCTGTAGAATTAACCGTTTTTGAAATAGAGACTAGAATGCACTCACATATGGTATTGTATACCGTACGCCGCATACCAAGGCATAAACCCTATTGTTTTTTTTTCCCCTTTTTTGTTTGTGTATTTTTTGTTAGTATGATGATCTACATATAGAAATATAAAGGACTTGTAATACTAGTACAGTAAGGAAAATAGGAATATCAACTATAAAAAACTAAGTGGCAATTTTTTTTGTCCCTTTATAACTCAAGAACAGGCTCATCGATCCAAACCAAATTTTCAGGGTTTGTACAGACTATTTAGTATATGTTTTCTGTGAAGTTTGAACGAAATCGGTCGTCTTTTTTATACGTAGCGAAGCACGTACCGGGCCGCTAGTAATGATATAGATATGCTATGTCCAGTGACGTTTGGACCCCTATAACTTTTTTAGCCGACACGATATCAATGTCGATTTTGCACATCTTCATCACAATATCATAATAAAAGCTTATACAAAAATTCAGCCCACTAGGATTTTATCCGCAGATCGTGGATCAAAATTGCTAAAATTCACATTGCATATCTATATCATTACTAGGGGCCCGGTACGTGCTTTGCTACGTATAAAAAGAACGACCGATTTTGTTTAAACTTCACATAAAACATAATATACTAAATCGTCTGTACAAACCCTGAAAATTTGGTTTGGATCGATGAGCCCGTTCTTGAGTTATAAAGTGACAAAAAAAATTGCCACTTAGTTTTTTAAAGTTGATATTCCTATTTTCCTGACTGTACTAGTATTACAAGTCTTTTATATTTCTATAGGTAGATCATCATACTAACAAAAAACACACAAACAAAAAAGAGAAAAAAACAAACAATAGGGTTTATGCCTTGGTATGCGCCGTACGGTATACAATACCATATGTGAGTGCGTTCTAGTCTCTATTTCAAAAACGGTTAATTCTACAGAAAAATGCAAGAGACCTTTTTTGTAGACAATTTTACGACGAACAACTTTTATGAAACCATCATTGACCTCTGAGCAGTAGATCGCGAGATATTTGCGAAAAACTGATTTTCGTGACGTTTGGACCCCTATAACTTTTTTTGCCGGCACGATATCAATGTCGATTTTTCACATCATCATTACAATATCATAATAAAGGTGTATACAAAAATTCAGCTCACTAGGAATTATTCCGCAGATAAAATCTAAAATTCCTGGACTATTAACTGTGGTTTACTTAAAGTTCGAGCTATTGAAAATCCATTTTGATTCAGGCATAAAACAATCTGATAAAATAGAACACATAGAACACACAATAATGACCTCTTTATCACGACCTACCTCTACCACCAATATTCTGCCAGTTGATATTATTTGTCATCTGTCAAAATGTCAACGCTTCTCAGAAGAACACAAAGTTTTCAGAGATTTTTGTAGTGGTCAGAAATTGTATGAGTATGCTTTAACAACCTTAACTTAGGCTATTAGTGCTCGTCTAGTCTAATACTGTGGTGATCTTTGTGTAAAGACACATACTTACCATTATTTTGAGAGGTCTGTGGGTGCATATGTATTTCTTGTGTAGTTTCCCATCAGCTACATTACAATTTGATAAAGTTTAATTTAATAAAACTAATAACATATTTGAATTTTTGCGTAACATTCCCACTGAAACTACAATTTTGTCCAAAGCAATCAATTCAATTATTTACTATAACTCAACAAGTTTATTTGTAAATCTTGTAATACTCACCAAACGACTGGAGTTGACGTTTCCTGTCGCTTTCGCGCACCGAATCTACGTGTGGCCTACGATTTGACTCCTTCAATCTTCGTCATTCTCGATACAAGACGCAATTCTACGTTATCAACATCAAGGAGGCTTCAAAAATCTACGTAAACTAATCTGCGTGTCGTTACGATTTGAATCCTTCAATCTTCGTCATACTCGATACAAGACCCAATTCTACGTAATCAACATCAAAGAGGCTTCAAAAATCTACGTGAACTTCTAACTCTAAATTTCCGTGAAGAAGATAGTACAAGTTTCTAAAGGACAAGATAGCCGGAGTTATGATGATGCAGGCAGCTCCCATTCCGGCGACGCCGACACAGCAGTTCCCTGTGGTTCTGAAGCCTGCTGAAGCTCCTCCGAGGGTAGAAGCTGAAGAAGATGTTCAGGAAGTAAGTGAAACTTTAAGCCGGTTTTAACTCGACCAGCGCCCTGGACGAGATTTCTTAGGCACCCTATTCTTGCCAGTTTTAACCGTATCAGCGTCTTGGGCGAGATTTCTACGGCCCTATGACTAAGTAAACTTCGATCTATATTTACATATATACCTTTTATCTGGTGGTCTAGCCAATTAGTAGAAGCCATTTCGCGAGCGCGAGTTATCGCTTTCGTCGCGAATTATATATCCGTCCCGCACACATTTTTCTGTGAGTAGGATGGTGATATAAGTCGAGACGAAAGCGATAGTTCGCATTCGCGAAAGTGGCATCTTGGTTTGACCACCTGGCGTCCCGGGCCGACGACCAACCGCGTCCTATCCTAAAAACCGCAGTGGAGAAGTTGAATAAAAGAAATAGAAATAATCTTAATCCTTAATTCCTCCATAGCGCAGTGGCTTGTCTCACCTGAAAGCAGTAGCTGTGCAGGTGTGTACAGGTCTTGGATTCAAATCTGAAAAAAAAGTGTCTGATATACCTACGTGACTTTACCTTGGCAATGTAAAGAACAATTCCGTGTCAGGGAAAGCATGTTAAGCCGTTGATCCAGCGCCTGATCTCTCTACGGCCATGTTAGATTACTTCCCCACCAAACTATGACTATGAGCGAAGTTCAATACTTCCAGTAACAGAGTGGTTAATGCTTGGAACAAGATGCCAGCAGAGGTGGTTTCCGCACAGAACACAAATATATTTAAAAACAGATAAGACAAATATTTAACTGGAAGAAGTTAACCCACGAGATGGAAATAGTAGGATACAGGCTATCATCAGTGTTGTCACTGCCTGCCTGTCAATAAATAAATAATAAATAAATAAATGCATCATCATCACTCTCTCAAAAACCGCCAGGAACTACTCACGGCACCATCAGTGCTGCAAGGCCTGGCTCCAGTAGACCGCCTGCTTATCACCAAGAGACTCCGGGTCAAGAATGTGCTGTTCCTTCGCGGGAAGAAGAATAAGTTCTACGTCCGCACCCCCGACCAGAACTTGCTGTATACTATTGAAGAGGAGAACAGGTGTGTTTTGTGTTGAGTTTTTAATGAGGGCAGAATATGGTCATGGACTTTTGATAGCGTCACTTGTATCCAGGTTGGAATTTGTTTTGCCACCTGAAGGGGAAGTACTCCTCATACTGTAGAAAGAACATTGTACTCAATCTAAACATTATTTAATTTTTTAAAGGAAAAAAACACAGAATGCAAAGATTGAAAGTCAATTATCAATTAAATAAGGATGAAATCTCTGTAACAAACTTCATAAATTATATGAAACCACTGCAATTATGACTCCAGTTTTGGTTGTGAAAGGTCCACAGACCTCAGTTGAGGAATTATTGGGACTTTTACTTTGTATTAGTTTTCCCAGTTTGGTTGCCAAATGGTCTGGTTCCCCTTGTAAGGGAATTCGGACGACAGTCGCTCCATTGTAATAACCAGACTAGTCAATACAGGACAGCAACCATAAGCCCAAAGCTGACTATGCCTATGCTGTCGTAGAGCCTGGCAATGGCCGAGGATGCAACCAGGAGAGGCGTTAGGATGATGATGATGATTCCAGGTGGTGGGTAGGCTACCTCTGCTACGGGCTGCGGCCGCTGCAGCTGCACGTCAGCGACGCGCTGGGCCGCGAGGTGATGCGGCTGATACGACCTTTTGCCTGCACCTCGCGCGTGCTGCCCTGCCAGTTGCAGTATTTGCAGGTCTGCACTTGAACAGAAGAAGGCTCTTGCATAGTTTATGGCTTGCTCGCATTGTACGAATATAACATACTCTCGCTCTCTGTCTGTCTCTGAAAGATGCCTCTCTCCCTTGCCGTTTAAAGTGGAAATTTCCTTTCTTTGGTCTTGGCAGATAAAGGATCTCACTATATTCTACAAGGATGTGTAATTGTTAATATGACGACCCGCTTGGTGTAATGGTCAAGATCTTGCCTATTACGCAAGAGGTCGCGGGTTCGATCCCCGCACAGGACAAACATTTGTGTGCATGAACATGTCTGTTTGTCCTGGTCTGGGTGTTATATGTATCTATTTATGTATATTTGTAATACCACTGTTGATTCTGATGTCTGTAACACAAGTGCTTAAGCTACTTAACACGGGGTCAGATCAATGTATGCGATGTTGTGAATTTTTTATTATTATTATTATTATATGAGTTATTGCTTTATTATTGCGCTTCTATTAAGTGCCAGGAGCCTCTGCAACCTTTGTACGGTCGGTGACGTCGTTTGCTTCCCTATCGCATAAAAAAACATATTTTGACTTGGTCTTACCACAACAGATCCAAGCACCTCCTGGGAATCACTTGGGCAGCGTGGAGCAGAAGTGGACTCCCGTCCGTCCGATATATGTTGTCAACAATAAGGATGGAGAACATGTCTTCTGGATTCGTGGTATGGATTGACACTATTTATGTACAGCAAGCAAATAACGGAATTCTGTGCCTCATTTGCTCTAATGTATTGTTAGCTGAGTTTAATGATTCCCTATAATTTCTTCCATTTATCTGAAAGCTACAGCATCTATGCCAAAACTTCTAGTGTCGGTACACACTATGCGGAAAATTGCGACCGAATTTACGTTCCGTCGTGATCATGATATGACACACTTTTAAATGGGATTTGACACACTATGCCGAACTTACGTCACATAAGTTTGTAAAGAAAATATAATTTCAGCCTACATGTAAAAAAACAGCGTTTTCTCTACACAATCTTCTACAAATCTAGCACTCATAATATCTAGCAATAATAGAATAAAGCATTCATCATCTTTAAGCCGCTTTCTGGTTGACTTGTTTTGTGTCACCAGATGAAAATATCTCCAACTTCATATGACTTAGCAGCTCATTTTCTGTCACCAAGAGCCACTTTAACTTAAAGTCCTTCTCTCTTACAATTGTCTGTCACTTTGTTTTGTTCCAAGGCCCAATCTGGACGGTGAGCTGCTTCAAGGACGTGCAGTTCCAGATCATGAAGACGGACGGCGCACACGTCGGCGCCACCTGCAAGCGCTGGCAGGGCCTCACGCATGCGCTGTTCCTCGCTCCGGTCACTGACAGGTGACCTGAGACACTCTGCATTTATATCATCATTATCATCATCTTCCTCATCATTATCTTCATCATCATCATCATCATGAAGGCGGACGGCGCATCGGCGCCTCCTGCAAGCGCTGGCAGGGTCTCACGCATGCGCTATTCCTTGCTCCGGTCACTGACAGGTGAGAGACTCGGCATCATCATCTTCATCATCATTCTCATATTCATCATCATCGTCATCATCATAATCATTATCATCTTCATCATCATCATCATGAAGGCGGACGGCGCACACGTCGGCGCCACCTGCAAGCGCTGGCAGGGCCTCACGCATGCGCTCTTCCTTGCTCCGGTCACCGACAGGTGAGGCACTCGGCATCATCATCATCTTCATTATCGTCATTATTATCATCATCATCTTGATCATCATCATCATGATCAACATCATCATCATCATCATCTTCATCATCATCATCTTCATCATCATCATCATGAAGGCGGACGGCGCACACGTCGGCGCCACCTGCAAACGTTGGCAAGGCCTCACGCATGCGCTCTTCCTTGCTCCGGTCACTGACAGGTGAGAAATTTTTTTGGTATCTTGTCTTTGAAGCAAAGCATCTTGTCAAAGGGAACTGAGCTCATACAGCCCTTGATTGTTTTGGTAAGATTTAAAGACATAATAATAACTACCCTTTGCCATTACGCCATCTGTGCACGCTAAGTGCACTAGGGCGTGCGGAAACACAGGTAGATTCCCTATTCTCTCACTTTCAAAGTTCGGTGGAGCACCAATTTGATTGACCGTAGTTAGAGTGTAATTTAACTGCTAACATCTGGCCTTCGGACTGTGATTGTTTTTGAACTGAAAAACTATGACACAAAGGGGCGTAGCCTCCTCATCTGAAGGAGGCATACGTCCAAAAGTGGACTGCAACAGACTTATGATGATGATCATCCCTTAAAGAGTTCCCAGGTCATCCATTCATGTATTGACGGCGTCTGGTGATGATTAAGTCAAATTTCAGATTCGGCGTGGCGTTCGAAAGGACCTTATCTGAAGAGGAGAAGGGTCTTCTGCTGGCGGCCACGTTGCTCCTCGACTACATGTATTACGACGTGTGACGAGTAAACGTTCAGACTGTACATGGTGTTTCATTGTTCGATCCGGTTTAAGGATGGGGAGCCCCCATGGCTGGTTACAAAAGGCACCCTTTATTCTTCTTTATGCTTGAGATATAGAAGTTAATCGAGTTAGTTTTATATCAATTTCCGCTTATATTATAAATGCGAATGTAACTTTGTCTGTCTGTTACGCTTTCCCGCATGGACCTCTCAACCGATTTTTGAAATTTGGCAAAGACAATCCTTTAGCCCCTGAGAAAGTTATTGCGAATAAAAGGGATCTGAAATCCACGCGGACGAACTCTCAGGCGGCCACTAGTTTTGATATAAAACAAGTTATGTAATTATAGTTCTAGGACTCAAGGATTGAATAATGCGTTGTCATTATTAACCGACTTCTGAGAATCTGCATTTGACCTGTCTGCAGGTGACCAGATAACCGGCTGTTGACATGTAAGAATCTTTTCCTAAGAACTATTTAGATAGAACAAGTCTATGCCACAGATATTGGCTTTAATGTTATTTCAAGCTGACCAGCGATTTACGTTTTCCTCTAATTCTTAATGGATTCAGGCATTTTTATCTACATCTCGTTATGCATTCGACAACCATAAGTAGGTACATGTTTCTTACCGTGAATAGTACCTATGTACCTACATAATATCTTGTAAAACTATGAAATAATATAATACTTATTTTAAAATTCCTCTTCCCTCGATTTTATTTATCGTGTCAAATCAACGAAATAGCAGAAAATGCAGCCCATCACAATAATAAGCTGCTGTTATTTCTTATTCAATTGGGGGTACCTACATTGGGAATCATAACCAAAAAACAAGAAAAATACTGTCACATACTTATGTTGAATCTTCAAAATAATAAGATTGTCGGAACTTCTCAAGGCTTACGGAGAATTGAAGCATACCAGCGCCTTTGATTACCAGTTATGAGTATTCTGTATATTTAACCGCTCGAAAGTTACAAAATATTTTCCAACTATTTTATACATGACCAACTTTCTCATAAGTTGCGGACCCTCGAAATGTGTCAATTCCAATATCCACTCAAAAACTGGACCGTATTTAATGGGCAATTTTTTTTCTGCATATCGGTCCCCTTATAAAATATGCATAGAACATGATCTGCGGATGCAAATGGCAGGCATTGTGCGAGGGTTCATTTAAATTTGTGAAAAAACACGGAAACTGTAGCTGTATGCATTTGCAACAATGTGTAAGAGGACAATGGACTGTGGGGTGACCGTTGTGTGGAAATAGGAGTGGGATAAGATTAGAAGTTTTTAGAAACTTCTTACGGATTGTCTTAACTAGGTTTAGATAGTGACTTCACTGGGTTTTAAGTTGATTAAGTTCATTGTAGAACGGTTTCCTATTGTTAAGGTAATTTTTAATTTTAAACTTATTTCATTCTGTGGGTTTTCTTACAATTTCCATGTAGTGTGTAGCAGGCGTTATGAAAATAGAAACGCAAGGAAATAACATTTCAGGGACAGTATGAGAGGGTGAATTTCCAAAAATCTCTCCAATATTTATCACAATCACATTTTATAATTATCCTCAAGAGCACCTATAAAAAACAATGATACTAATAATAAATAATTCTACCGGCCCGGTACGTGCTTCGCTACGTGTGGTAAATAAAGGACCACTCAACCGATTTTGTGCAAACTTCACATAAACTATCTACATAATAGTCCTAACAAAACCCTAAAAATTTGGTTTGGATAGGTGAGCCCGTTCTTGAGTTATTAAGTGACAACGAAAAATTATTTTCAGATATTAAGATTAATTGTTTTCAATATGCATATTATATGAGAATCTGTGGCAGGAAGACGTTACCTGCCCATTTGGGTGCAGCCTGGCAAAAGATCGAATGGGCCGCAACGCTCAAGAAGTCCGCCACCAAAGAAAGAAACTCTTACCTCTAGCCACGAATGTCTTGTCCAGGAGGTACTTTGCTGATGCAGCTATGTAGCTGGGAGCTCCCACAATGCGTCTTGTTTGGCGTTAAGTCAAGCGTTAGGTTGGAAATAATTCTTGTCCTGGGCTTTCATGATCACAAATATTGTTCAGAACACGTTTACACACACAAATACTGAGAAAATTGCTTAAATTCGTTTTTTTGTTACGATCGCACGTTTCATGTGCGCCGGAGGACGCACACCACGCCGCTAGAGGGCGCGGGAAGCGCGGCCTAAACAGCCAGTGATTGGACGGGACGTTTGAGCGCTGTCATAACGCTCTGCCATTGGTTCAAGTTTCCACTCCGGGAACGGATGACTCAAACGCTGCCATTTCATTCGATCTTTCTGGTTAGATGTGAGACGAACTTCTTAGCTATCCATGGATTCTCCGTGCGGGTGTCGGGTACTTTTGTACTTTAACATTTTCGAATAGAATAGAAAACGATGTAGGTAGTTTGAATTTAAATATTAATTCAAATTTAATGGTTACGAAACTGAATCTTATAATCTTATTCTGCTTATGAACACAAATTTTATTCAGGATATATATTTTTGGAGATTCACCCGAGAGTGGAAGAGAAGCAAAGAAATAATAGATTTTTCGCATATCTATATCTATACTAATATGTTGATCAGTTTGTTTGTTTGTTTGTTTGTGTGTTTGAATGCACTAATCTCAGGAACTACTCGTCCGATTTGAAAAATTCTTTTTGTATTGGTCCATTTGACGAGGATGGCTTTAAGCTATTGGAAATCGAAATCCACGCGGAGTCGCGGGTGGCCTCTAGTCCCTCATAATTACAGACCCATGGTCCCACAAGCACTTTAATGTGGTCCCAGTGCGCACGCGCCGCGCATGCGTTTTATGCAAAAACGCAAATTTCTAGCGAAATTTGAAACGGTCCATTGTGTCCCCGTTTTGAATGGATAAAAATAATCGCCGCCAACTTTATTTTTGGGGAGAATTCGCCATTTTGCGCAGGTCTCGTATTGTGCGCAAGAGCGTGCCGAATGGTATTAACGATAGTTTTTATGCAAGCTCGAATTAATAAGGATTCGGGACGGTCGAACTGCTATCGATTTTTTTCTGTTTGATATTGGAAGTCGACATTTTTGATAATTTTTACTGTGTTGTTACAAAAATTCTGTTTCTTTTACTTTAAAAACAGTAATGTAATAAATGCGATTTGTAGGAAAGATGTATTGACGCATTATAATGCAAACGCTAAAGATAACTATCCCTGCGTAAATGGTTGGTAACAGCACTTTTTTTGTAAAAGTTTTTTTTATTTGCTTGTGAAACATACGAACTCGATGGTTAGTGATCACCGCTGCGATGTTTTAATTTTTATCAACTATTGGGTTAATTTTGTTATACGATTATCAGCTCTCGTAGTTAATTTGAGCAAGATTATTGCTAAGCATAGTAGGATATCACAGATAAATTATAAAATAAAAGACCAATGGTTTCACGTAAATCCGTTTTTACTTTTGTACTTTTAACATTTTTTAATCTCATACGATATTAAATAACATTCATACAATAAGTTTGTGTTTGTGTTTCGCTCTAGACACAAAATATCACTATGATTCACATTCTATGAACTATATTTAATAATAATAACACACAGAATAATGTTCACATTATTATTAATTATAATGTTTTAAAACATAAATAATGAATATCAAACAAAAGAAAATAATTACATGTAAAATCAATGATGTAAAATCAGAAATTGTACTTAACCCTTCTATTTTATTTCTCATTATTTATTGTCAACACCGAAATATCAGTGATCTAAAAATTCAGGAATTTGATAGCCTTTTTCTTGTTTGTTTTTTCATCCGTCAGTTTATAATATTTTCAAATCTCAGGCATTTTATTTTTCAAAGATAATAACTCTCATATGGTCGAAAAAATAATAATAAATTTTCGAAAGAACTTAAATAGAATAATAATTTTATTTCAGAGCGAAATTCACACGCACCAAGGTCAAAAAAACAAAATAACGACCATCTCTACTAAATCAATTATTAATAATAAAATCAACTATTAAGGCTCACCGATTCGCAGTTTTACTTAAAAATAGATAATATAACATTAATCTTTTGTTCGACATTTGTTTAATAACAAATTACACTACACAGGGTGTTCATAATTTTGTTTTAAATTTAGATATAAAATTATGAGCTGCCTGCCAGCAAAATGTTTAACAAGGTTTATAATTTTCATAATGTCGATGATATAATTTGAAATATCACCCTTTTTCGTTAAAATCAACAAGAAAATACTGTATTAACACACTAATTACAGTTTTTAAAATAAATTCATCACAAAAACTTAACATTCACACGTGAATTGCTTAACCAGTGTTGAAGATTTGATAAAACTCTCTTAATATTAAAATATTTACAATTTTAAAACATAAGCATATGATAATCGGCTACAGCAAGGCACTTTGTGATAAGTTTCACGTTTTTATAAAAATAGTAAATATCTCAATAAATATCATCTAAAAATATATTTTATCACATTTTTGTATAATTGTGGTCCTCTAGTTATTATCCCCGTTGTTTTATTATACATACGATATTAAAAATAAAGTATTAAAAGTAGATATTTTTATGAAATAATAGACACTTAAGCAAAGTTACTAAATAGAGCACCATACTTTAATAGTAATGAATAAGCGAGTACATTTTATGTAGCATCTCAAAAACAATATTTGGGCTCTAGCGAAACTAATGAAAAATTTCAACACATCTTAAAAGCCAAATGTAATTTTGCGCCTTGGACAACAAGATTCATTTTATAAAACATTTTTATCTCATAAGTGTCTATTATTTCTAATATTGTCAAAATATAAAAAAAAAAACATGATATTTTTGTAAAGATATCAAAATACATTAAATATGTTGATTTACACAACCCATCAGCACTCAAGTGTGGAAGTTAGATTAATGTTACAAAATCGACTAATTTTACATTAAAATCACTAAATTGATGAGCTGGTAACTAAATTATCACGATATCTAAATGCTAGTTTCTATAATAGGACAGGATATAATTTAAAAATTGTTATTTTTCTTCGAAACGCAAAATTATGTCTTTGGTTTGATCTACATTTACTGGGGAACGCAAAACTAGTTATATATGGGGTAGCAACGGAAGTATAAATATAATATATATAAAAAATAATGTATAATAGTATTTAAACCACATTTTACATTCGTATTAACTGCAGTACAGTTATATTTCATTCTTTTCTATTTATGTAATAGATACATTTTGTGTATAAGAAAATATCTGTTTATATTAAGTATTTCAAATAAAAATAAGAATCAATACTTTTGTAAATAATATATCCAAACGCTTATACTTACGTATAAAAATATTTCTCTGTTTTATTGTATTTTATATAAAAACGTTACAAAGGTCTTGTCCAATATAGCTAATGTTCATTGCCGTTGAAGTGCCAAAAGCGGTCAGTTATAATTTCAGAATTAATAAGAGTCATGAAATAGAATATTTCCTTTTGTACTTTTATTTTTTCATTTAGATTTATAAGCAAGTCTTTTTAAGAAAACCAAGGGGCGAGTAAAAAATAGTTTTTTGCACTAAATTTTCTTAGTTTCCTGATTTCAGAATCATAAATATTTATACTTTATAATGCAGGTTAAGAGCACATTGTGACCTTTAATAGCATAAAAACCGGTAATGGACAATCCCTTTGAACGGAATACGGAACATTGACCGCAAATTCTAATAAGAACGAACTCTTATAAGACTCCCATGCATGAGAATTCTATTTGGTACTACTATAGACTAATCTATTAACTTGACAATTCATGTATATTCACGTATATGAGTAAACATTTATGTATAGAAATATGTTTTTAACATACATGAGCAAAGACTTATGTGGGTCATTATTCTTTTTAACCTACATAAGACATATCTGATGAATCACTATTTTCCATTTACTTATCATACTAATATTCATTGGTAATATTGCTTAAATTATGAAGTAAGATATCCTTTTTCAGATGGTATATCTTACGATGTCAAATTCATTTATATCCAAACAATATCAATCAAAATGTACAACTCTGTCACGGTCTTCAAAAATAGTACCTCTTACTCCTCCGTCACGCAATGTATTTTTTTTCATAAGTTAAATAATTATGAGAACTGCCTACGACATGATAACATAATTCCTAATCTATCATGCAGCTGGAACATTTTCATAGTTTGAAGCACTCATATTTTTGTTTTTATATTTATACATTCGTGTTATTGGAGACAACTTTATGTAGGTTAAAAAGAAGAACGACCCATGTAAAAAATATATATTTGAATAGTGGAGTAGTCGATCTGGCTCGAAGGACCAAAATGTTTTAAGTTACTCATCAGTTTAATAATTAAACCACATGTCTCATGCCCGCAGTTCACTATGATAATAAAGTATTCTTTAAAAAAAAATTGTGTATTGATTACCAGTATTAATACATTAGTCTATAGTAGTACTTACACACCATCCATTCTAACGTCTTTTATAACCAGGCAAAATAGAGATCTCTTATATTCAAGGTAAAAAGCTACCATTATTGATTTCATTGAAAACCGCGTTTGATGAACCGGTAACTACCGGAAAATAGTGTCGGGGTTAAGTCACTGCTTGTTGTATATCTAAAAGCACCGGTTTTTGTTGCATACATTCTATAACCTAAGGCCACCTGTAACGTATCTGAAACCTGGAAGTTACAGACAACTTTAAATGTAATTTTATTAATTTAAATCCTGGTAACATGATTATTTTTTAACAGTATATTCTTCGGGCGCTTTTAAATTTAATCTGTGAATATGTATGTCACCGAAAAAATATATTGTTTGATGTAACCAGTCAAACGGCAGATACGCAGGTTCGGAGGTGGGCTCCACATTGACCAAACAAGAGGTTTAAAGGCCCATGTGCTCAGGGTCCCTAATAGGTGAAATACGGTCCTGAGTGCTGGTCCTTGTAGAGTAGCTAGCGAGATGGAACCAGTGTTACGGCAGATACATAGGTCCAGAGGTGGGTCCCTCATTTACCATACAAGAGGTTTAAAGGCCTATATGCCCAGGGATAATAGCTGTAAGACGGCCGTGATTGCTGGTCTTTGTAGGGTAGTCAGATGTAACCAGTTTAACAGCAGCAACGTAGGTCATGGGTCCAACATAGGTGAAAGACGGACCTTAGTGCTTGTCCAGGTATTCATAAAAGATATTCAGCGAGATGTAACCAGTGTAACAGCAACTGCATAAGTCCTGTGTACCTCTAGGAGTGTTACTACGCGCCGAAGTCCATATCGAAGCAGTGCTGGTCCATGTAAGGTAGCTCGCGAGATGTAACCAGTGTAACAGCAGCTGCATAACTCTTGTGTACCTCTAGGAGTGTTGGCTACGCGCCCAGGTCCATGTCGAAGCAGTGCTGGTCCATGTAAGGTAACTCGCGAGATGTAACCAGTGTAACAGCAGCTGCATAATTCCGGTGTATAAAAACCTCTAGGAGTGTCACTACGCGCCCAGGTCCATGTCGAAGCAGTGCTGGCGCGGGTGCGAGTGCGGCGAGTGCGGCGCGTGGTGGTGCGGGCCGCCCAGCAGCAGGCTCGGCAGGCACGCCTCGCCCAGAGCTAGGCCCATGCCGTCAGACATTAGGGAGGATGATCCTGAGAGGATTAATTGAGATTTGAATCGGTGGTTTAAAATTGAAACGATGAGTTGCAATTGAAACGTCGAGTTAAAATTGAAACGTTGGGTTAAAATTGAAACTTTAGGCTATTATTGAAACGATGGTTTATAATTGAAACGATGAGTTAAAATTGTAACGTTAAGTTGCAATCAAAACGTCTGGTTAATATTATACGGTGGTTTAAAATTGAAACATCGGGTTAAATTGAAACGTCGCTTTATAAGATAAAAATTGAAACGTCAGGTTAAAATTGAAACGATGAGTAAAAATTGAAACGTAAGGTTACAATTGAAACAATGGGTACCAAAAAAGAGAAACGACAGGTTTTGTTTGTTTTATTGTTTTGCGCAATATGAGAAATTTGTATAGTGCAGTATATATTTTTTACCATTTTATTTAATAGTTTAGATGAAAATATTACCGTTATCAATTGAATTAGTTCATTGCAGATAAATCATATGAATCTGTAAAAAATCGTGATATACCTGTATTATGCGTGTTGTACGAAGGCGGCTCGTCATGCAGCATGCCCATACTGCGGTCGGCCGCCTCCGCTACCACGTCGCTGAGGCACAGTTGCGACGTAGGTGATGAGCAGAGCATGGGGTCCCCTGAAGAAGATAAACGTATGATCACTGTTTTATGACAAGGCTTAATAATAGACAAGAATTAAGATTTTTTTAGAATAAGAACGCATGATATTTAACAGCAATAGCACAAGCTAAGTGAATCAGGCCAAAGGGTTGACGTGCTTTTATAGACAAGGGAGAATTAATTTTTTCTAGACTCCGGCTTGCACCTCAGTTATCCGAAAACTCAGAATCATATTAAAAACCTTATCTCCTGTTTCGGTCCTACGCCTAATCTCTCTACGGTTGTGTCAGATTGCCTTCTCACCGAACTATCAGAGTGAGGGAATAGGCAGTGCACCTGTACTTGCGCACTTACTTGTGCATATTAATATATCTGCATCCGCAACCTGCGTACTAGTCTGATCGTAACATCGGCCGCCATTGGTCTAAAAAGGCCGGAAGGATATAAAACAAACTCGCTTTCTCCTCTCTGTCCCCATGTTTACCTTAATCTTTAAAATCCTATTTTCATGCGCTTTTTTTTTTAAGAAATACTGTTTAAAGTACGGTATTTTAACTTTTCAATTGATTCACAAGCTCATTCTTCGCATATACCAGCTGGTGTCTGCTGTACCTGTGGTGACTGGGTTGTGCGAGTCGTCGTCCATGAGGTCCTCGATCTGCGCCAAGTTTAGCACGGCGTCGCTCTCACTCAGCAGCCCGGGGGACGGAGACAACCGCATCTGTGCAACATCGGACGTTTCAATATTTCTTAACGATTCTTAACGACTCGTTTCAAAGGCTTTGATGAGGGTTTCTTGCAATATAAGCTTAGTAAAATGTGGTTCAAATAAAATATAACTAATTTAATTTTGCGGAGCTAACACATACATATTCTACAGACAAGAGGTTAGAGAACGGTACAGAGTTGTTATAGTTTAAAAGTCATTATTTACTATGTTGCCAAAACGTTTGTCTAGTTCTAGTACATATATTCAGCACCTGGTGGTTTAGCCAAAATGCCACTTTCGAGAGCGCGAGCTATCGAATTGCACAAAGCATCTGTGTGAGCGGCATGAAGATCTAAGCCCAGAATTTGAATCTCGGTTCGGGCAAATTGTTTGGTCTTTCCGAATACAGCTCGAGCTCGTGATGACCAAAATGCACCTGGCTTTTTTTTTTCAATTCAAATAAGGAACATAGGTTACTTATAATAATTGATAAAAAATACAAATCTAATAACTAACAGAAAACAAACCATCATAATGGGGTACTTAAAAGTTTCTTTTTAATGTGGAATAGTGTTCTAAAAATAATCAAATGATACGTCAAATGAGTCAACATTCTGGCACCCTCTTCTCGCTGAAGTAACTAACCTTAATATCCTTGTGGTTGAAGAGGTTCTCGGGCACAGGTTCGAGGCACAGGTCGGGCTCCAGACAGCCCAGGGACAGCCCCTCGTCCCGGCTGAGCGGCGAGCAGGACCCCAGCTTCAGCCCGTCTGGAACATCCGTAGGGGGAACGGGATATGGATTATTTAATCATGGTGATGATGATGATGGTGGTGATAATGATGACGACAGTCGCTCCATTTGACGAGCCGTTTGGTGCAATGGTCGAGAAGTCGGCTATTACACCAAAGGTCGCGGGTTCGATCCCCGCACGGTACAAACATTTGTGTGCATGAACATGTCTGTTTGTATCGGTCTGGGTGTTTCTATGTATAATATGTATGTATTTACAAAAAAAATAGTATCTATGTAATGTTTATCCGTTGTCTGGCACCCATAGCACAAGCTAATGCTTAGTTTGGGGCTAGATGGCGCTGTGTGAATAACGTCCAGAGATATTTATTTATTTACTAGCGGCCGCCCGCGACTCCGTCCGCGTGGATTTCGATTTCCAATATCCTATGTGTTATTCTGATGTATAAGCTATATTGTGGTAAAGTTTCATTCAAATCCATTCAGTAGTTTTTACGTGAAAGAGTAACAAACATCCATACATCCATACATCCATACATCCACACATACAAACTTTCGCCTTTATAATAGTAGTAGGATTATTTATTTATTTATTATTTATTGTAATAACCAGGCTTGTCAATTCTGCATCATAGTCGCAGCGTACCCTGGGCTCCAAGGCAATGGCCGAGGATGCAACCGGGAGAGGCGCTAGGATGATGGTGATGATGATGATGATGATGGTGATGATGATGATCATGGTGATGATGATGATGATGATGATGATAATCTTAATGATGATTATGATGATGATTAAGTGAAAACAGTCTTGGTAAGGTCAATTACTCCGTGGTCCATTCATTGTTTAGGTGTTTAAAGACGTTTGTGTCTCGTACAATTTGATAATTAGGTCTTTTGTGAACCTAAATAGTAGAAAATCTGGCGCAGAACTCAAACTGGCATAAAACGCAAATTAAGTAATTTCCAATCTTGAATCTATTTCGTGATGTTCAAATAAAGTTGAACCATATTCATTGCACTTGATTTCTTATGCCACGTAATTAAGGCAAATTCTTTAATAAATAAATAGTTTTATTTCATGAGTAACAATCGCGTAAACCTAAGAAAACATTAAGGCAATTTCGTTTTAAGTCATGGCTTGGTTCGAAAGGTCTTCTTGGAGCTATTACATCCAATTACCAAGTTTCAACGGTATAGTGCTTATAGTTTTGGAAAAAAGTGACTTTGACACACTGGCGGACATACAGACAGACATGACGAATCCTTACGGAATCCGTTTTATTCCGTTTGGCTACGGAACCAAGAAAAGGGCTTTTAAATAAAAGAAGACTTGACAAAACCCGCTAAAGCAGTACAAAGTGGATATCTACCTAGCGCATCCAAAGCTGACAGGCACTCGGTAGCAGGCATGTCTCGCAGTAAGTCTGGCGGCTGCTCGCCTATCTCCATCAACGGCGCTGGCTCCGTCTTAGGAAGTATTATCTCCTGGAAAATATACACGATGGAATTAATTAGTAACAGAAATGTCATTTCAATTATGAAGTAACTTCGACTTGACGCTACTTCTCGTCCTCGAGTTCTATTCCTCATTCATTTCTGAGTGTCGTGATCATTATACGAATGAAATAACTATGAAAATATTATTTCGTTGGTGTGGTTTTATAATTTGGCCACTTTGTTAATTTCTTTGTATACCAATAAAGTCTAATAACGCTATAACATTTTGTCCAAAAAAATGGTTTATTTTCATGTAAGAATTTTTCATGGTTATTATTATTGTGCGTAATACAACCTCATTTGTACATAACCTCCGTGTACCATCGCATTTTACTCATCGACGCTTTACGAATGTCCATTGTTTTTTCTACCAATCAAATGTCAAACTCTCAACAAGTGACTAAAAATTTTTATTTCAAAATCTTATTAAATCGCCGTCCTGCGCCGATAGATGGTCCTTCGAGCCGGATTTGAACCAGCGACTTATGGATGTACATCTTTTATCTATAATTTTTAGTATTATAAAAAAAAGAACGGCGGGTCCACTAACTAATCTAATGAATTTTACTCTATTTATAATTTTAGAGAATAATAACTGAAAGCAAATACTAAAAGAATTGCTTTGACAATTCAATTTCAAAATACAATCTTTATCGCCATCTTCTTTGATATTTATTTTTTTCATAGTGTACTTACCGGCGTGGGCTTCGGCTTGGGCTCGGGCTGCGCGTCGCCGGCGACGTCGACGCCGGAGTCGTCTGTATGAGGCGACGCCCAGCCCGCCTCGCCCAGCGGCAGCCCGTGCAGCCGCGCCAGACGCTCCAGCTCCTGAGAACAGCGGTGTACCACATTAGTTGATGACGATGCGCATGACACAATATGCGGAAAATAAGTGGGACAGACTAAAGTCAGACGCTCCAGCTCCTATGGACATGGGGAGCACCGCGTAAGTTGATGATGCGCATGGCACAGTATGCGGAATATAATATAAGTGGGACAGACTGAAGTTGGAGGAAGTTATAGCATCGCGTAAAATAAAGATGCAGTGCTGGAAGCAACAATCATATTTTTTTCGTATTTTGGGGTAGTATTGCTGCGATTTATGGACATAGTTATTCCTAGTATATTTTTACTCTCGTAGGATTGTCAATTTTTACAATATCCACTTGATGAAGTAAAAAAAAACAGTGTCGCCAGAATCTTCTTATGTCCGTTTTGATATATCATTAAATATATGCCATTAAATATATGTATGTATATAGATTTTTATAATCAAAGGGGTAATCAGCAAATCCCCCAGTAGTTGGAAAAAAGGTTTATAATTAATTATACTAAATGTATAACATAAGCCCCTATCAAAACGGACATAAGAAGATTCTGTCAAAGCTGTTTTTTTTTTGTATGGGTGTTGTGCCATCTCCTTTTTGAGCAGTTTGACATCTGTATAAGAACAAAAGCATTTATATGTATAACTTAAGTAACATTGCTTAGGTTACTGAAGTCATACACCAATTTCCACAGAAGATGTCATTGAAGCTTCTGCTATATTAATTTTTTTAACGAGGGTGCTTCAGGATTCAAATTTCAAAAGCATCCACGGCTTGTTAATGAGCGTTTGTTTCATCTTTGGCATTGTCTCTTCCATATCAATTATACTTGTTAATTTGGAAAGAATTCTCACCTGTATCCTTAACTGTAGTTTCCTATTATGCAGCTCAATCTGCTTCCTCCTCTGCTCGCTCTGCTTAAGTCTGTTCACCTCATCCCTCAAGCACTTGATATAGTCCACACTGCTTTTCAGAATAGTACCCTTGTTGGGTCTCACATCGCGGATGACCTCGTAGAATGGATCGTTTGTCTTGGGCAGTAAGGTCCCTAGTTCCTTGATCCGGTCGTTGATGTTGAACCGGCGTCGACGTTCAACTGGAAGAGAAATTGAGATGAGGTGAGTAATCACTAGGTTTGCTAGCATGGACTTGAGTGACACCAACCGGGATAGAAGATAGGGGATGCGTGTTAGGAATGGAATACCCTCTAACAGACTAGAGAGAGCGATATACTCGCTCTAATGTTGAGTTTTGAACATAGCGGCAATTCAACACTGACATGATGTCGTCTAAGAACAACGTTCCAAGACTCTTCACTTTCTAATATTGCTACCATCGTTAACCAACGATAGTAACAAGTACCGTTTATTCACATTAAATCGCCGTTTATTTAACTGGTTAGGTAAACACAAGGGGCCATGCTCTTTTACCTAACTCAACACTTCAATTAGAAATAACATTGAACGGACTCTGCAGATTTGTTACCAAACTCCATTCAGAATTAAATCCAAACAACCGCTTAGAAGTTGAAGAAATGGCAACTGCTATTCTCAATACCCAGATACTTACTCATATTATGATTGTCCTTCTTCTGCCGGTCTTTGGCCAGCGCGTGCATGTCTGCATCGGACAGCAGCGCGCAGTCGCCAGCCACCGAGCTGGCGGTGGACGGGGGACCTGATGATGACAGCGGGCCTGCTCCGCCATCGAGGGATAGAATGTCTTCTAGGAACTCGTCCGCCTGGAAATTATCAAGAAGATTTGTTAGGGTCCGTGAGCTGACAGACTGGGCATTTGCCAGGTCGCGCCAGGCACGAGAACCAGTCCGTTCCACCACACGGGTGAGAAGGAAACCGCAGGGTTTTCGTTGGTAGTGGGAGGAAGTCCTGAACCCAAGACACGGCTGCAAGGTCTAGCTAGCTTGCAGTTACGGCGCGACAAGTGCGTTTACTAGGGAGAAAAAAAAGGAAGACAGCGTATACTACATTTAAATTGGAAATCTAGGTACTCTTCAGTGTCTGAAATTGGAATTATTTCTTTCTGCCACCCTAGTTGGTCCCTGTTGGGTACAGAGTGATCATCAGCTCTCATGGGACATATTCTGCTGTTGAAATCCCCTGTATTTGACATGCACTTACGTATCTTCTTTTATGGAAGTGAAGGTACTTTTTCCAAATAAGCGGCATAATGTGAGTGAAAATTACACTATTATGCTCTTTTTAACTCCGACCTTTTGAAACATGGACGTTTGCATATTAAAAGCCCACCAGCGGATGGACTATCTCTCATACAATCTCACCTCGGAGTTATTAGTCCCGACGGAGCACAGCCCAGGGCTGAGAAGCGAGGAGGTGGAGGCGCGATCTGGGGAGGCGGCGCGTCTCGTGCCTAGCTCGGGAGCAGATTGCGCAGGCGCACTGCGCGTCGACGTCGTCACCTGGGGACAATAGGGTGTTTGTTGGTTTGGCGAGAGATAGGTTAATAGTTGATACTTTATTTGGAAACTTAGGGTACATAATACAGATGTTACAGTTGTCTGGTGCAGAATCTATACTATGTATATGTTTATCTATACTAATATATAAGGCTGAAAAGTTTGTTTGTTTGTTTGAACCCGCTAATCTCAGGAACTGCTGGTCTGATTTGAAAAAATCTTTTTGTGTTGGATAGTCCTTTTGATGAGGAAGGTTTTAGGCTATTGGAAATCGAAATCCACGCGGACTGAGTCGCGGGCGGCCACTAGTTTATAATAAAGGAGACGATCCATTTTGGGCTTGATTGTGCATGGATAAATTATATACCAAAAAAACTGTTCATTTTTGTTAATTAACCTCTATAAATAACAACGGAATAGGCTTTGGCCAACTTAAGTTAATTGCATAATTATATATTTTACATTATCAAACATACTTTATAAACGACATAGCACTATATTTTTTAATTTTTAACTTTCTTCAAAAACGCACCTAATAACATGACAGATTAAATAATCGATTAGAGAAATCGATAAGCGGAGATTAAATTAAATGCATCATGTTCCAGTGTGTTTTTGCTACATTTTGAAAAACTACAATCATTTATTATTTGTAATATTCGTTATATCTTAATAATGATCTACTTTTTACGTCTTCATAATAAAGATAATAATAAAATCAAACAATTGATCGATTAAACGATCAGTGTCAATTGAAATGGAGCCATTTTGGCACTGACCTATATCTTGTCTATGTATAGATCAGTGCATTATGGTTTTACGTCATACGTCAATGTCAATCCTGTCACTTGATGTCAGACCATATAGATATGGCAATAATAATGAATATTCATGCATGATTTTAACATATTTGGCCGTTGTATTCAGCTATTAAAATTGGGCAAATGTAATCTTTTGAAGTGTTCTAATCGGTGACCAATTTGTAGCCGTGCACATCCAGGCCCTCTTTTGTATGAGAAACGGATTTCTCCTTTCGAGACAATGTAAATTATTATGAATAAACGAAATTGAACTGAATTTAATTAAATTATGCAAAAGTTAATTTAAGCGCCTCGATGGTATTGTGGTTTAAGTACCTGGCGGTGATCTGGTGTTATGTTACGTTAGTAAATAGAATGAACTTTCTTTTCAATTAATATGATTTTTTTTATTACGTCTAGGTATTTCCTAGAATTTTTGTCTTGTTGGTGGTAACCTTAACTCGTGTGAATGCCATATAAGCTAGCTACCGCCATCACATAAAGAATGATTTTGGTAAAATAACAACTCTAGGGGTGTCGGTCTTTATTAATTTGCGTGAAATTGCGTGCCAGTACCCTTGATATTAAGGATTTACGAATGATCATGGGCCCTTCGAAAGTACATAAAGTACCTACATTAATTACATAAGGAAGACCATTAAGCGTCCTTCAATAAATATCCTAAGTAAGTAGAAGCTGTTAACCATAAGTAGTTTGGATATTTGTCTACCAATAGAATTTTAAAAACATGTTGTTGACTCTGCCACGGTGCATCAAAAGGATTAACTGGGTCGTTAATTTGTGAGTCACAATCTATCGCAGACACGTTCCAAAGATCACATTTATAAATCGTTTTAGCAAACGCGTGCGAAGTCTTTTAAAACTTTTAGAGTATTATCAAAGTGAGACGAATTGTATTTATTGGGATCGTGAGTGATTTTTTCTTGTGTATGACTTAATTACGACTAGGTATTAGGTGTTCGTCTGAGATTTTGAATGTGTAGACCACCATAAAAATTAAAATATGTGATAAGACACTTAGGTAAGAAATGGTGGTCGGCAATATTTTTGATCAGATAAGTGTAATGTTTTAGAATTTGACTGTTAGTGTAGGAACACACTAGGCAGAAAAAAGCGGCCGAAGTTCGGCGTGAATACGTCTGCAATGTATTTGAAATGGAAGATGATACACTATTCCGAAATTGCGTCGCGTAATTTTTTATAGAAAATGCTTTGCCGCCAACGTATCTTTTATTTATTTCCAGTTGGTACTGATATCACGGAGACAGATTATTTAAATGTGATGCACTCAGAAAGGTATTTCTAATGAAGAAGCTTTATATATTATAGCTACATAATATATATTTAATTTATTATTAATTTATATTATTAACGATTAATTTAATTTATTTATAATTAATTTATTTAATTTATCATAAATTTATTCAATTTATTATTATTTTATTTTATGTGTGAGACATTTATTTTATTTATTGATGTTATTTAAATATCTTACCTGTGTTTGCGGTTGGAAGGATTCACTGAGGTACTGTCGCACCTGGCTCTTCTGCTTCTGTATCACGTGATACCGGGTGGGGTTCTCCAGAACCGTTCGGACCTGGAATATTTAGAATAATCATCAATCTATGCTATTTATTTATAAAAAAATTCAATGAAAAAATTTAATCTTTGATAAAAAGTAATTACTACTAATTGAGTTGGAAATAATTAATTAATTGTACAGTCCCGTTTAGATTTCCGTTGTGTGATTACAGGACGAACATGGCAAGTTGACCTATGCAGGATATGCCGAATTTGTTAGGCGTTAACATTGACATTTTACTATCTGAATTTATTATATTTTCACTAAACAAATCGCCCCTTAAGAATTTGCATTCCATTTGGTTACACCTTATACATTCAGCGGGAGACTGGCGCGAAACCACCGCTTTGGGTCGCTGAGCCAGAGGAGTAAGTAAGTAAGTTATATTTTCAGCAAAGTTAGTTAATGATAAGGCCTGTAGTTACCTGTAGAACCTGTGGAGGTAGTTCCACATGCGGCGTGATGCGCGGCACGTCTGCGGGGGGGGACTTCTTCTTCTCTTCATTGTCTTTGGACTGACCGGCTTGCTGGTTCTGCAACAACACAACAATATCATCAACAAACGTCGCCAATCAACATTTATGGTGTATCTGTTTTCTTTTTTCTTTCAACTTTCACCATATTTTTTTAAGCTATCATGCTGCCAAATGTAATAAGAATAATTTTGTTTCCATAATTAACAATTCTATACCTAAAGAAGGTTTCCCGGGATCTAACTTGCTCTACGAAGAATACTCTAAGCTAAAAGGATGTGCTCAAAAATGTGTGCTCAGAAAGAAATGCTTCTGTCTCGGGACTAATGATTAAAGTTACCATCACTTTTATGACGCGTATAATCGATGACAATAATTGCTAATCATAAAATATTAGTACCTTAGCAATAAATACTTTAATCTTAACTTATTAATATTATAAATGTGAAAGTTGGTTTGTTTGGATGTTTGTTCGTCAATCACGCTGAAACAACTGAACGGATTTTGATGCAACTTGGTATACAGGCAGGGTATGGGCTAACTTAGGAGATAGGATACTTTTTATCACGATTAAATGCTCCCATGAGAGCCCTATGGCTAGCAGTGGACTGCAATAGGCTGATGATGATGATGAAGGCATATAACAGGAATCTTGATAGCGCGGGCAAAGCCGCGGGTAAAATCTAGTAAGATATAAATCTAAGTTATGCTACGAGGAAAGTCACATACATTGAATCGCCGAAGGCCAACTGTCACATTCGAAAGCAACTTATAATCCCGATGTGTACTTATGAAGCGGTTAATTTGTAGGGCTGGCAAATTAGAGATGTGGCTGTGTGTGGCATTCTTATGTGTATATTGTGGGAAAAAAAAATAGGAACGAACCGTGGGTTTTCCTGTAGATATGTAGTTTCAAGATTATACAACGATTATTATATCCGTTTAAAAGTAGCTTTATTTCATAATCATAATTCATAATCATCATTTCACAAGTCGCTAAGGGACAGTTGGAACCAGCATTCCCTTTTATTATAATCGAAATAATATTGCTAACCTACCCAGCGTGGCGACTATGGATACACACAATTACATCTACATGGATGCAGCATTGGGATACATATTATGTTAATCTCTAAATTTTATTTCAATACAAAAGGGGCGTAATTTTATCAATATTATGACTATTATAACATGTTCATCGACAACCCTTCTATCTCGCGCACTTGTTCTATTGCCAAAGAGACCGGTATGGTAATGCGGCGCAGGTACGCTTCGTCTGCTCTCAGCGATTTTGTTATTGTAACTGTCTCGTAGTGATGGGAACATCACATCGATAAAGGACAGTTTCTTGACGAATAACTTTCCTTTAAGTATTCACTTTTTTAAAGTATTCGAGCAATCAGAAATGACACAATGACATATACTCTACGAGTAACTGAGACAGTGTGCTAGCTTCGATACCTTCTTAATACTAACAACTGATGACCATTTCATTGGTTTGATGACTTAGGTACTTCTATAATATTCGGCTTTAAAGCTCTCAAGCTCAAAGCTCTTTGGCCAATCATATTATGTGTACTCTCGACACAAATTTTAACTTTGGCAATGATTTTCAAGAACAAACAATTCAACTCTATCGACTTGTAAAGTTTATCGATATCATAAAATGTAACAACGTGATATCACATCACTAGCTAAGTACGGGTTGTCGCATTTTACAAACAATTACTTTATTAATGTACGCTGTCTTGACTCTGACGTGGACGAGTTTGGAGCAAAAAATAATTAGATTTTACATAAGTACATACTTAAACTAATCTTTTAAGATAAGTGTTTTAAATTATATGGGCGGGGTTGTTTTGCGGCTGTTGGGTAACTGATAATATCGTCAGTAATGTCCGTATGCGATTGGGATGCTCAACTTTGATTTTAATGGCTTAGTAACTTTAATTTGAGCTAAGTAACTTTTGTGTAGTCTGTTTTTGGATAGTCTACTGATTTTAAATGATGGAGCCTTTGCCATGCAGTGGGACATTAATAGGCTGATATTTTAGTTATTACTGGCATACAAGAGATTTCCAATTATAGTTATCATAGCACTCAGCCGGGTGCGCTGCAGGCGGGTGGGTACCGTGATTATCATTGGAGAACGATAAAACACGCTCTTGATCATCCCAACAGAATAACCCTTAGTTGCTCATTAACATCTAAGGAAGGGAAGAGATGGGGTAGTAGGTACTTTTACGACGCGCTGGGTGTTGTGGTCAAGAAATTGACTATTACACCAAGAGGTCGCGGTTTCGATCCCCGCACAGGACAAACATTCGTGTGCATGAACATGTCTGTTTGTCCTGGTCTGGGTGTCACATATATCCATATACATACATATGTGTAATACCACTGTGGTCTCTGCTGATACAAGTGCTTTATTTATTTATTTATTACTAGCGGTCGCTTCTTCGTCCGCGTGGATTTCAGATACCTTTTTTCGCAATAAAAGGTAGCCAATGTTCTTTCTCAGGGTCTACAGATTGTCTTTGCCAAACATCAAAATCGGCTGTGATGTTTTAGCGGAAAAGCGTAACAGACAGACAGACATGCATTGTTATTTATTATTAGTAGTGATTTATTTATTGAAACCAACCTGTAACGATTCTCTGCGCAGCTGCTCCTGCGCATGCTCGCGCATCAACTGCTGCTTCAGCTGCGTGCGCGACGTCGGCGTTAGGGTTTTGAACGTCGGTGGACTGCAACAATGGAGAATGAGCCTTAATAACAACGTCAGATGATACACTTTCATTTATCACTAATTAAGCTGGAGAGTTTGGTTGAAAGTGCTAATCGCAGGAATTACTGGTTCGAATTGAGAAATTATTTTTGTGTTGGATAGTCCATTTGATGAGTCCATAGGCCACTTTAAAAAAATAAATACTCTATTGAGGATTTTAAAGTAAAGTAATGTTAAAGCCGTGTGCCACTGCAGGGCAAAGGCCTCCATTAGTTACATCAGCTATGTTTTAAGCCTACCCAATAGCCACTGGATATCAAATCTGGCACGCACCTCTGGATTATTAAAAATCTATGTGCGTAATACCAGATGTACGGTGAAGGTAAACATTATGAGGAAATCTGCACTCTACGAGAAAGTGTGTGAAATGGAGAAGGCGACGGCAAACCACTCCATTAAAATTTCCAAGAGAGTGGTCGTGTGTTTTATTTCTCACAATGATCACGATCCTCAGTAATGAGGAATACGACTCGAGGAAGATTCAACATATAAGTGAAATTATAGATATATTAATCTAATTGTAGGTACGTTTAAAGACATCTTAACGCGGCATCTATGAAAGAAAAATCAATCAATCATGGCGGTCGCCTAAGGCCACGGTTCCATAGCCCTTGGTGGTCCGTGATTGATATTCAAGCCCGGAGCATTGTATGCAGAGATCACAGTAAGAGTACCGGTTATCACTGAATAATCGCTTCTTATTGTTTCACAATCGTTAAAGTTGCAAGTAGGTATGTGTATTATCAATAAATAGGATTTACTTTAGTACGATAAGTTATAAATAAATGGGCATAAAATATTGAAAGTAGATACAATAATACTTAGTGCGGTATGAGTGGGATATTGAGAGTTATTGAAAAAAATTAGCAAGTCCGACCAAGTACATACCTATGTATTAGTACATACCACATTATTTAAAAGATGTTTTCAATACTATTACTTTACCAACTTTAACTTATTTGATAGAAAGGGATTGTTACTCACGTTTGTTAAGCATATTGTAAAAATTGATTATCATTAGTACAATGTGGCCAAATAGCTAAATGTTTCTTTACGCTTTTAAGTTATTAAAGCGCTTTAGCTGCACGAAATCTAACCCTGTAGAGCTAAAGATGTAATTTAGTACGTCCTAGATACCTATTTAATTCTAGCGTTTTCCATAGTAACCGAGCAGAAAGGGAACAGTGCCTACATTTTATATTGAAAATAAAATAAAATTGCTATAAAAGCTTGTATTGTTACTTTTCGGTGGTATGGAAAAAATGTGATTCAATGCAGCCTTATTAAATTACTTTCCTTACTTATAATATTATAAATCGGAAAGTGAGTTTATTTGTTTGTTCCGCTTACACGCCGTAACTACTGAACCGATTGCTTTGAAATTTTGCAAAAAGTTAGAAGTCCGGATTAAATAATAAGGTACTTTTTACCGCGGAAAAAATGATATTCCCTAGGGTAAAACAAAAATATTGTTTGCAATATAACTGAATTCCACGCGCGCGAATCCGCGGGCGGAAAGCTAGCAAAAAATATTATGAGTTTAAGTCAGTATAGATCAACAACTCACTTAACAATATCACATACGTTGGTACTCCACCGGCCAGACCGAGTACCGAACCCGGGACCGAGGTGATCGAGTGCCGTTAGCAAGCGTGTCTCGGTCAAGGCGCTCTCGTTGCGAATGCACGCAGGGTTACGTTTATACAAACGCCATTCTAAAGCATTGCGTATGTGTATGTGATATGTGGTATTTATAAGAAATCATACATGCGTAATAAATTCTTTTTTTTTTTCAACGCCATACCACTTGAGAGTTTTAGAGAGTACGCTTGTTTGCCATCTTTCTCGATAACACGTGATTCATAATATAAGCAGAACAAGAATAGCATAGTTGTCAAACGATTCGCTCCATCTATTGCTATTCTTTGATCTGAGGAATGAGTTTCATATTTCTCTCCTACAAAATTAGCGCCCTCTATGATAAAGTGACGGTATTAATTTACCCTACAGACCATGGGGCCCGCCCTTTTGAGCAACGGGGAAAATACATTTTAGGTATTTCAGTAGATGTCGCTAAATCACAATTTGATCATTCAGGCTGTAGGTATTTGCTAGCAGTTTTATACATCTATCAAGATTTTTACAACTTTGAGAGAGTTCAAAGTGTTAGCTTAAATTAAAATTCATAAATTTTGCACCTAAGCGTAGCAACACACCTAGCCGAAAAAACGCGACCGAAATGCGGAAGATGATACACTGAGCCGAAATTACGTCGTGCAATTTTGTATAGAAAATGTATTGTCTCCGAACTTCCTTCGCATATTTTCAGCCTTTTAAGGATTTAATACACTAAATTTGTTAAACCTGATATAATCTTAAAAGCTTTAACAAAAGTAAACATTCTTTAAACAAATTAGGTACATTAGGTTTAGGTAGGTAACATAATACCAAGAGATTAAGAAAGCAAAGGATAAAGGATTTTGTTTTCCTGATTTCGTAATATTTTTATTGCCATTATGATTATGACTATTTACCCACTAACGTAATGCCCACATTTGTTACACAATACTATGATAAAGTACAATAAATATAGTACGTAAATTGTATTGTATACTAATAACTTCTTCACTATCTTAAATATTGATATAATTTATCTAAATTATAATTAGTGACCTCTGGCTATTTGACCTTTCTTCCTCTTTAGTTTAATTTATTAATATTTTTTATGATCTTAACTTTTGTATTATATTCACAAAAAAACTTTTTTGAACACTAGCTTTCCGCCCGCGCCTTTGCTCGCCTTGAATTCGGCAATCAAGCAAACATTATTTTTGTTTTCCCTCGGGAATATCAATTTTTCTCGGGATAAAAAGTACTTACCCCATTATTTAATCCGTACCTCTAACTTTACGACTGCAAATTTCAAAGCAATCGGTTCAGCAGTTATGACGTGAAAGCGGAACAAACAAACAAACTCACTTTCCGATTTATAATATTGGTAAGGATTATTGCAAATATGTAATGCAAGGTGATTAAGTATAAAGAAGTTTCGACTATTACGAGTATATTAATCTAAGATAATTGATCTAATTAATCTTATCTAATCAAATCACGCCGAACTTCCCATCGTGCGTATGTAGATATGAAAATATTATCACTGTTTCATGCATGTAGATTATCTAAATAATATAATTATAATCACAAATGTTTGTTATCACAAAATTAGTAGAGGCGTGGCTCACCAAGGTCGCAAAGTTTTTAATAAAGACAAAGAGAACAAATTCTCTACACTCTCTATTCCGACTCTCTACTTTGATAATTCTGTCAGCCATCTGCCACAAAAGGACCTAGGTCTAAAAGCCTACGTGTTTTCTAAACGAACCACCATGAAATATACTAAGTAGAAGTATCACTTCGTAACTGTTGTGCTACGATTTTGCTGGTGAGTAAGGTTGCCAGAGCTCAGTTGGGGAGGGTATGGGGTTAAGGCCGGCAACACATCAAGGATACCTCTGGTATCGCGGATGTTCATGGGCGGCGGTGATTGCTTACCATCAGGCGACCCGCAAGCTCGTTTGCCGACTCTGACATAAAAAAAAATACTACACTCTATTCCGATAGTCCCAATAACTATTTTTTACGCGGCCGCCCGCGATTTCGTCTGCGTGGATTTCAGATCCCTTATTTTTCGCATTCTCTTCTTTAGACCACAATAAATACATATTAGGGTCTGAAGATTGTCTGTGCCAAATTTCATCAAAATCGGTTGAAAGGTTAAAGCGGGAAGCGTCAACAGACATACATACAGAGTTACTTTCGCATTTTTAAAATTAATCGGGATTGGCACAGTATATTGGTTTAACTCTGCCTGGTGGTAAGCAAAAGAGGAGCCCTGATTGCCATGACAACGAAAGCGGTATCAGTGTGGTTTCCTATACCGGCCCGCAAGATATTTATTCACGCTACGCATAAAGGAATCCAGGTTATAAGATTTAGAACACTTCAGCTGGTAACGCATTCTATTTCTTATTCGTTCGGCAAAGAAATAAAAAGCTAAACTTTTGTGTTTGCGATAGAATACTTATAATAACGACTCAAAGAGATCAGGCGCAGTACGAACAGCTTTACGTATTTTCTGAGGCACGGTTTATAAAGCAATTACATTCATATACTCGTTTACTAAATATGTAAAGTACACATTAAAGTCAGTTGTTTTAAAACCAGTTCTGAGTGTCAAGGTGGGGAAAAGTTTTAAGATGACACTCGGGATCATTATGTTTAAAGGCCACTCGATTTTTGGCAATGTTCGTTACGTAATTTATACTCGATAACTGCAGTTTTACTTATATTAAAACACTAGCAGCCCGTCACGAGGAAACTACTTCCCGTACCGGGATAAATTATAGCCTATGTTACTCCGGGTGAATGAAGCTTTCCAACGGTGAAAGAATGTTGAAATCGGTCCAGTAGTTTTTCAGTTTATTCGTTACATACACAGATACAAATCTTTCTTCTTTATATTAGTGTAGTTACAAAAATAATAAAACAAAAAAAAACTTGTACGTACCGAAATACTTTAAAACATTATGAATGTATTTATTTTATCTTATGCTTTTTTAGAACTTGAATGACTTGCGATTTTTCATAAGTGCACGTAAAAACGTTCAAGATCATAAATAAGGAACATAAATACAATCACAATTTAAATGCATAAAGAAGCAATATTTTAATATCATAAATCAGTCAGTATTGAAATAAGTGATTCAAATGCGTTGCATTGTACATAAAACTTAGCTTTAATACATATATATAGCGCACGCACGTGCAAAGATGTTTTATGGGAATATTATTTATCGATAATTAAGTGCGTAAATTGTCGATGAAGACATTAACATAAGTCATATTATTGTGCCAATATTTATGTACCACATGCTATGGGAGGAAAAGTATTTCGATGTTTGTTTGTTTGTTAGTTTGTTTGAAATTAGAAGGACCTGAATGTACTGGATCTGACATAATCTCTGCTTAACATTGGTTACTTTCAATTTCGAAATGACGCCACATCTTATTTTGTAGAAGCCGTCTAAACAGGCGAAGCCTCTGGCAGAAAGCAAGAAGAAGCTTTGTATTTTTTTGTGTTCTTAACAAAAGAATTGCTAAAAAGTAAAGATAGTGGACGCATTTCGATATTTCTTTTCACTATTAGGCTAAAAACTTTAAAACAATGCCTACCCGTGCAAAGTAAGAAAGGGCCGCCAGGTATCCCTACTAATATTATAAATTCGAAAGTAACTCTGTCTGTCTGTTACGCTTTCCCGCTTAAACCTCTCATCCTAGTTTGATGAAATTTGACACAGACAATTTTTAGACACTGAGTCATAGGCTACCTTTTACCGCAATCGACGCGTATAAAGTCGCGGGCGGCCGCTAGTAAATATAAAATCCAAATTCGTATTTTTTTATCCTGACGCCTAACCCGCCGTAAAAGCAATTCAAGCGCATTACTGCGGTTATCCTCGTTACCTTAGTGCAGTGACGTCGGTGCATAAGAACAATGCGAAAACTCTGCTTTTTGTGAGCTTCACGAATGTTACACAAGTAACCGAGCGTCCTCGAAATGTCCTCAGAATCAGGTTAAAAAACGCATTGGTCACACTAACTACAAGTTATATGATGGTATGGATAAGAAGGCTCGTTTGTATGTAGAATAATGGCTTTTGACGTTAAGTAAAGAAACACAAAAACGCAACCGAAGTTTGGCGAGTACGCATGCAGTGTAAGTATTTTCAAATTTTAATGGAAGTTGACACAACCGATCTTTCCCTTTTTCCTTCTACATTCCCTTACAATTACAATATTGAAGTCTTCCGTTTTTCCTTCTACTTCTCCTTCCAATGTTAAAGTCTTTATTCGTCAATCACTTGGTAAACCAGGTTATACATTGTTGTGATATGCCAAAAACAATGATGATCACCTCGCTTTCGAATCGGCTTGACCTGTCATTTCGTCAATTGATCATTAATTTGGACGCGTCGCCGCGTTGAAATCTCGACACGGTACTATAAGAGAATACTAAGTAGATACAACTGTGTTGTTTGGCTGTCTTGCCAAGCATCCGCTGTACGATTTTATATATAAGTTGGTATTGTTTCGTGCCCATAAAACACTAGAAAGACAGGTTTTTACCCTTGCAGTGATGAATCGGTAGTTTGTTTCAAATTGGCGGTAAACCACACCATATTCTTAACTGTTTGGTCGATGGTCTTATTTTTATTGTATTCATTAAAATTTGTTTGAATCAATTTTGTAATTTATTATGTACTAATTTTTACCCGAGCCTTTGCCCGCGTCATCAAGATTCCTCTTTTATCCCATGGGAGCATTTAATCAATTTAATTAATACACACATCCAATTTATAATATACGCGGGCGACCGCTAGTATTGAAATAAAAGTTATTCTGCGTAAAATACCCTGGCAACACCATTTCCAGAATACAATGTGTGTTTAAATGTATCTGCATGTTCTTTGCAAATCGTGACCGGCCCGTTAGTCGCTGACTGATTTAAAACGCAAAGGGAAAACTTAAACTATTAAACTGTATTTATCCAGATTTTTCCAGTTTGGGCCACAGAATACTAACTATTACTACGTTCAGGCAGAATTTTTTAGAAGTCCGACTAGTAAATTGGCCATTCACGCTTATTTATTGAAGGACATTCTGTTAAGAAGTATTAAATGGGGGATACTAAGATATTAACAGTGAATAAGTAGTAGTTTTATTTTGGCTGTGAGATTGAGATTACATAATAAGTATTACAAAATAAGATGTCAAAGGGAGTATTTAAGAATATACTCTTTTAGTGTTTAAGATACACACAGTACAAAAGTATATTTAAGACTTCCGTTGCCAACTCTACATTTTCAACACAGTGAAATTTAGTAAGAAGCACCATTTCTATCTTTTTAACTTTCTATATTATGTTAACCACCCATTCATACTACAACTTTTATAAGCTCTACTGAAAACTTAGTAAGTAATCTCTAGTCATAATTTCAAAATTACTTTCATATTTATAACACTTTATATGGCTAGATTAAATTAACTAATGCTTAACAAACTAACGAAAAACTTACGCTGTATAACAGTATGTATAGTAACACAATATAGTTTCATAAGTTATTGAATACGCGGCGACCTTGCATAATATCTACTAACATTATTGTCACGAAGTTTGACGTTTGTAAACTAACAAATAATTCAGCTAGACACACGATTTAAGATTTTTTTTTAGACAGTTTATTTAGAAAACATAATTGAAGACTCACGTGGGAAAAAAGTAAATGTTTTTCTACTTAACTTTAACTTTTACTAACTGTTCACCTGAGTTTCACAAATTAACTAAGTTTTTGTATTTATCATTAAAAAATAAAGAAAGTCAATGATTGTTTAGTCTATTTATTTCATTTTATTTTTTTTATTAGTTATGGCAACCTACAAGACGAACGAATATAATAACAGGCAATAAATAAAAATATTTAGTTTGTGTATGGCAAATAATTCACTATATATCTGTTGTCTATTGCTCGATTAAATAAGGAAATGCATGCATGTTTGCCATAATCATTGATTAACCATAAATCAATTAAAGCTGGTACCTCCAAAGATCTTACTTACGCTCGCCAACCCTATTTCAAAACAATCATTCATTTTGACTGTCCAATCAAAACATTATAAAAGTTGTAAAAACACAAGGAAAGATTTCGCAAAAGATAGTGATGATATAAATAAAAAACCTAGATATAACACTAGGCGCCGTCGTGAAGACTACTTATCGCAATGAAATTTGATATCTGTTTAGATAAGAAGTAGGTATAAGATTTAGTTATCTTTAAGTTACAGCGTAGAAAGTATTTAACAGAATGACAAGACTAAGAACCATGAAATTTTGGGTTGTGCCGTATTCGTCCTATGAAGTTTCACCCCAATTCTTCATTCGTCCTAAAACAGTTTTCCTTATTCAACCAAGTTATTTTTTTAACTTCGTGATGTTTTTAGGGTTCCGTAGCCAAAATGGCAAAAAAACGGAACCCTTATAGATTCGTCATGTCTGTCTGTCTGTCTGTCTGTCCGCCAGTCTGTCACAGCCACTTTTTTCCGAAACTATGAGTACTATACTATTGAAACTTGGTGAGTAGATGTATTCTGTGAACCGCAACAAGGTTTTCAAACGAAAATAGAAAAAAAATAAAAAAATGGGGGGTCCCCATAGTTAAAACTGAAACTGAAAATTTTTTTTTTCATTGAACGTATAAGTGTGGGGTATCTATGGATAGGTCTTTAAAAATTATATTGGGGTTTCTAAGCTAATTTTTTTCTTAAGTTAATACTTTGCGTGACAGGCTCTTCCAAAGTGAAAAAAAGTGTGTCCCCCCCCCTCTAACTTCTAAAGTAAGAGGATGATAAATCTGAAATAAATATATAATGTACATTACCATAAAAACTACCAACGAAAATTGGTTCGAACGAAATCTATTCAGTAGTTTTTTTAATATGTCAAAAATGGAATTTGTACGGAACCCTCAGTGCGGGAGTCCGACTCGCACTTGGCCAATTTTTTAATGCTGCTTCGGTCGACCTTTAGACAAGAAAAAAAATACAGATTTGACTCCTGCATGTTCAAAGCTAGCTAGAAACCAATTTGATATACTTTTTAACTTTTAAACAAACTCATATGAGTTTGTTTAGAAGCCTACCCCTACAATATTGTAGGGACAGGCAGCGTTTCATCATCCGCCTATTGAAATCTACGTCATAGAAGTAAGCCCCCTTTAGTTAAATCCCTTTAGTCACGATGCTGAGCAGACGGGTTGGTAACCGCAGTTTTGTGTACAGCATAGACACAGGGGACCGATAAAGAGGTAATTTCCCAGACCAGCGGCTGTTGCTCTTAAATTGGCGATAAAATAAGCGTTTTGCAATATTTCGCAACTGTCCAAAATTGGCCAGCCCTTACAATGGCCACGGAAGCGTGCAGTATCGATGTAATGGTCGCCAGTGGCGATTTGCGACGTCCTTGGCGGTAGGAAGAGCGCCATTTGCTGAGCGCAAGGTCAGTGGTGGAAGGTATAGGCGGAAGCGGGTTAATATGGGGGTTTTGTTTAGTAAATTAATCACGAATCATCATTCAGCGCCTCTCCCGGTTGCAACCTCGGTCAGGTTGTCTCGGAGTCTATGATCCTGAACTGACCAGGCTGGTAATAAGATTGATAAATTACTATATATTTATAACATTAAAAACAGCGGGAAGCGAGGTAGCATTAGATCATAGATGTTTGAAATAACGCAAGAGATTTTGAGGCTTGAAGATATGTTAAATTTTAATTAAATAATGTCTTATAAAAAGTCATTTAAATCGAAAAACGATGAAGATGAGGCAACATAATTATTTACGGTAAACAAATTTATTCAAGTAAGTCACAAGTTTCAGTAGTATGATATTCTTATACCTCATCCCACGCACTCATCAAGACGCCATATTTTAAAAGCAGACGACACTAAACACTAAGTAAGTAGTAAGACCTCATTGACTGGTCAGTACTCGGCAAGTCATCGTCAGTCGCGTGACCGGACTCATTACCGCACTGATAACGAGATGAATTGAAACGAATGTACTTTCAGTTTCAATGTTGGACGCACGATTAAGGAGCGGTTAGTTAAATACATGGTATCTTGTTTAATGTCTTTATTTCATAGGAAATTGTCTATTTTCCCACAACTTTCTGTTTTTTTTTTATGTCTGGGGCGGCAAACGAGCTGGCGGGTCGCCTGATGGTAAGCATTCACCGCCGCCCATGGACATCCGCGACACCAGAGGTATCGTTGATGTGTTGCCGGCCTTAACCCCCTACCCTCCCCAACTGAGTAACTCCCCAAGTGAGTTCTGTACAGTGTATTTCAATGATAAAACATAAGGGGATGATTTCATGCGATTTGTCTCTGAATAAGATAAGATGCTGATAACAATCAGCGAATATTGCCTATTATTGTGAAATATCGATTTTTTTATGGGTAATACTTTTTAGGGTATACCTACTCAAAACCTCCGTGATACTCCCTCTCCGCCATAAGTGCCGTGTGAATCCGAAACATTCTTCCTGAAATATTTTGCAATCTTTTGAAATCTTGACGAGCCGTTTGGTGCAATGGTCGAGAAGTCGGCTATTACACCAAAGGTCGCGGGTTCGATCCCCGCACGGTACAAACATTTGTGTGCATGAACATATCTGTTTGTATCGGTCTGGGTGTTTCTATGTATAATAAGTATGTATTTACAAAAAAAAAAAAGTATATAAGTAATGTTTATCCGTTGTCTGGCACCCATAGCACAAGCTAATGCTTAGTTTGGGGCTAGATGGCGCTGTGTGAATAATGTCCAGAGATATTTATTTATTTATTATTATTTATTATTTATTAATCTACAAGCAGCCCCTGCAATATTTTTGTAGTCCACAAACATTTCACCTGCAATATTTTTGTAGTCGACAAACATTCCTCCTGCAATATTTATGTAGCCCACAAGCGTTAGTCGCTTGCACCACACGTCAATTAAAGGGTTAATTACAATAACCTCATGTGTGGGAATCGTATCGTATGCCGCGGCTGAGGACGAAAGTAATTTGACGTGAATCGTGCTGAATTACACCGTACGATCTCACGACTAGATATGATTGATGACGCTTTAGTAATGGCAGTGGACACTAGGTTTTTAGGACTGAGCGTGCCAGTTTCAACATTTCAGATTTAGTTCTAAATAGCATACTTGGGAGGAGTTCATATGCATAAATTATGTGTAATCGTTCTTTACGATAAGCTGTTGGGGAGTCGTCCATAAGCGATGGTCACCCTGACTTCTCCATGTAGAACAAACTGATTAATGGAGACTCGATCAACTTGTGAAAGGAAGTCTTTTAAACTGGGTGTCTTAACTTCTTCTTGCCCAAATTATCAATAATAGCTGCCACGTGTAGGCTCCAACGTTCATATGACCTAAACTATCTACTAAACAAGCGGCTGAAGGCAGGCTGATTGCCACTGTGTCTTCTTAACTTTCATATTTGACCTTCAGTGCGTTAATAGAGAAGCTAGCACCATAACATTGCAGAACGCTTTCCTGTCTCATATTTTGGAAGAGGCGGCAAACGAGCCAGCAGGTCGCCTGATGGTAAGCAATCACCACCGCCCATGGACATCCGCGACACCAGAGGTATCGTTGATGTGTTGCCGGCCTTTTAAAGGGGTGTGGGCCTCCGGCACACTCACGAACCAGGCGACACAAAATTGTAGATACTATTATTTCACGCTGATATTATGTGAGAGCGTGGTACTTCCCCGGACGAGCCGGCCCATTCGTGCTGTGAAACAGCATGGCTCTACTACTACATCATGTCCAGTGTTCCGTCTTATAGAGACAGGGATAATTACCACTAGAGATGCGCCGAATAGTGGTTTCACCGAATAACCGAATACCGAATACTATTCGGTTCAATCTTTACCGAACCGGATATTCGGCCGAATTATTCGGTTCACCATTTTACTGAATTCCTGCTTAAAAAGGTTCAAACATGCACGCCACCCGCAACCCGCTTACATGCCGCGCCGTCACTTTGTTTTATACTATTTGCAAAATTAATATTATGTCATACCTTCCGGCCGTTTTCCGACCATGGCAGCTCATCTCACAAGCAGCCAAGTACGCAGTATATATTATTGTGCACAATTTGTATTGTGTGAGTGCGCAACCACAGTTGCACTCCCTATTCCCTCACTCTAATTGTTTGGTGGGACAGTAATCTGACATGAACGTAGAGAGATGAGAAGATGTAGAGAGCGCATGACCAACTGCTTAACGTGCTTACAATATGTATAAGTGGGCCTAAAAGATGACGTGCTTGGGACTTTTCTAACGAAATGGGGGATGACAAAACAAAAGTTGATTTGTTATGTTACTTATTCATATGTTCTTCTCAACTTTATTTAAATTATAAAAGAACATAAATCTTGCATAAAAAACGTGTCTGTCAGTTCCAGTTCCTCACTTTTCCATGTCATTTAACCATGAAAATAGAAGTACTCGAACCGAATATATTCGGCACTAGAACCGAATAATTCGGCCGAAAACGAATAGTGAAAAAAGTGCCGAATATGCCGAATACCGAATACCAACCGAATATTCGGCGCATCTCTAATTACCACGTATTAAGGCTCTATGAAAAATACCCTTTTAATATAACCTCCTATGCGTTAATAGTCAAGCCAGCATTATGCAGCGACCCTCGTCACCATGTAATGATGGGAACCGGTCTCTTCCGCGTTCAGCACCCAACCGTGACGCACACCCATCACGGCCCATCACTGGACCACGTACCACCTTGAAATTGTCGCAACGTCACCGTGGTGGCGGGAAAAGTGGCATTAGAGGCATTTTAAACGATTTATAAAAAGGTTTCATTACAAGAGAAATAAAAATTATAAAAGAAGAATACTTCTGAACTACCAATTAACTAAAAAGTTAATGGCCATTCTGGAAACCGTAGTTTCGAAAATTTTCAATAAAGAATACTTTTCCTCTAACGAAACTGGTTTCCAAGAGAGAAAAATTCTTCTATTTTTTAAACTCGTTATCAATAGAGAAAAATAATTATTTACATTGAGATGAGAAATTAAAATTCAAAAAGAAGAATGGCATATTGCCAGTCTGTAAATGTGAAAGAATTCTAAATGAAAAAACTACATAATAGGGTTTACCTTAGGCAGCGACGTCGATATAATTAGTAGATTCCTCTACTAATTATATCGACGTCGCTGGTTTTTGGTTTGAAAGATTTAAAGTAATAATAAAACAGGAAGTTTAGAAATCAGCTTTCATATCAAGGTTTAATTAGAAGTAAAGCTATGACAAGCTTTACTTATCTCATAGTAACTATTACATTATGCAAAAAATGCAAAAACAGTACGAGTATCTTAGAGATTTTATAAAACACATGACGAAAAACTGAAACAATTCATTTTGAGTTAAATTTAAGTAACTACTCGTTTGTTTTTTTTTTGCGAATAGCAGGCATAAACCTCTCCATTGGAAATTGAGATGAAGGATAACTAGTAGAATGGAATTAATTAATTAGTAATACTCGTAATTGAAGGTAGTACTCACTTAATTATCTAAGAAGGATAACCAGACTGTGTTCCTGCGACCTCATCAACGCATCAAGATTACGCAGTTTCACAACTCATAATCTATAAACATACTACAACTACGATTACTACTTGAATGGAAAACTTATGAATGAACCAAGACCGGCCCCATTATATGCAAATGTTATCGCAACATCGACTTAATTACGTCGTAATAAGTGTTAAATTGGCTTCATCCGGCGACTAACTGGCCAACTTGACAAGGCGATGAGCAGTTTTACTTGTCCTAGGAGTTAATTAGGTTTTTTATTAAAAATAGTATTGTGAGAATCCACTGGAACAAGTTTGATGACCTTGCAAAAAAAAGAGAGTGTTTCCTTGCCGATCTAAATCATGATTTAAATTAAACAGTACTTTTCGCTGTCGTTAACATTCACCAATTCATCAATATTCACTAAAAGTGAGCAGGGATTTTGCAGGGTTGGATAATGATGTCAAAATAAAAATGATATACTCGTACATTTGAATGCCTGTCGCTTTACTGATTCGAAATAGTGCTGCGGGCAGCATAAAACACTCTCACATTAAGCAGAACAAAATAAAAAAGTAAAATCATAATGGCTGGCATCGATACAAAATGATAAGTCGATGACGTCTAGTGATTGATTAAAACCAGCTAATGATGATAATTATTATGAATGGAATGGAGCTTGGACTGTACCTAAACAAAATCCGATACACGTAAACGGATAAGCTTGAACAGAACCAAATCAGTTACAAGGTGACATTCATGCTTAATTCTAACTCATTATTTGTAATTTTCATTAGTGTTGACATTGACAGTGAACTTCATTTTGTTATGAGAACAAGTCGGACAAATCTAGAAATAGCGTGGGAGAGGCTTACAGATCTCAAGAAGTCGTATGAAGCAATATGCATGAATGAGTTTTATGTACAATCAATTACTGATTCCATAAAAGACAGGATTCTGAAATCCTGTATGTTTCCAGAAGCAAAAACTTAATTTAATTTGATAATAGTTTTTCCAAACTACAGACATCATTGTATGTGGAAGTGTCTCTGGTTGTTCATCTTAGGTTACCTCTAAACATACATATATGTTATATTCCTTCGTCGATTTTGATGACCAAAACACAAGCACTTAAGCTGTTTACTTAGTTTTAGACCATATCAATTGCGTTAGATATATTCATTTATTATTTAATACACAAATTAAACGAACACGAAACTACAAGGACGTAACACGAATCTTTAGTTTACCCAATCCATTAAACGTCGCTTAAATTCTTGGGTAAACGTGTTATCGTGTGGGTCCATCTACTATCATCGCTTCTCAAATAACTTATATATATAACTGATATAAACGCTCAAGTAAATTTGTTTAGAGCAAACTTACTTACTTACTCCGTTGGCTCCGTTAGAGCAAAATAACCCTACCTGAAGATAAAATAAAGTATAATAATATCGTAATTACAGTGCATTCGCACTTTAACAATATAAATGCTGATGATGACAAATCCTTTTTTGTTATTGATAAGCTTAGTAAAATTCATAATCGTTTCCGCTAAGGCGACGTTGATATAGGGAGCTAAGGAGAATAATTTGGTAAGGGAAAGTTACAAGTGCATCTTAGGTTAAAACTTTTGCTTCGATTAAAATACTGATAACGAAAAGTGAGGCGAAAGATCAGTCATATAAGCATGTGGTAGTCGTAGTAATATGTAAGAGTCTACCGTCCATACACAGACGTATTATGTAATATATCAGGGAAGTAAAAAATGCTTCAAAACTTTCAGTTTGAAATACTCCTTACGTACTAACTTCAGCTGCACATGCAATAATACCTAAAAACTAAACGTTAGAACAAAACGAAGATACAGCACAATGACCTAAATGAGCTTCCATAAATTTAGCATCTTAAGCAACATCTTTTAACATATTTCCCTCATTTTCTTCAACCAAGGCAGTGTCATATCTTCTTTTGTGTTCAACGAGGCACTTAAACTTAACATTTAGAATACTCACTCTTTCTTATTGTTGACTACAATGACTAGTTTCACTTTCCGAGGGCCCTTTGTCATTTTGCAGATGTCCTTGCTTTTGTCAACCGGGCCCTGGGTTAGAATTTTTAATAGAGGAATGTTTCCGGGTGTCTCACACCTCAGCCAGAGCGGCTGGCGCCTGCGTCACCTCACTGACATTATCACTACCTGTAACCACTTGCACTTGAACACATTTTCAGTCTTTTACTTCACTTAAATCTTCAATAATGTCACTATTAGTACATTTAATACTGATGCAATCACTCACTTTGAAATCACTGACGTTAATACTGTTTAATACTATGTCTTAGGTTGTAATCTATAATGGAAAGATTTATTTGTTAATACTCGAGTCGATTCGTTAAAATGAATTATTTAATGGCGTCCGGGGATTTAGATATGTTGATTGATTGGTCTGTGACGTTTTAAAGTAAATAGTTTATTAGTCCACACGTGAATACCGTCTTGCAACGTCAGATGTGAATGTTTAATTGAAACAAGACAACTGATTTTCAGGGAAACTGTTACGCAATGAAATTACGTAAAAATGTGTTCACTTGACGACAGTTGTTATCGGAATGGTAGAGATTGGGAGCAGAGCGGAGGCGTCAAGATTTCAGATGATGAATGATGATGCATAGGGACCGATAACATACTATCAGCTACTACACCATATGTTATAATATGTCAAATATTTAGCCAACGTCAAAGTTGTGGAATTCGGTTTTGTTCAACTATCTCGGGAAATGGAGCAAATATATGACGATGGGTATGTTCTTTCAAGTCTTAATTATAGACGTCATATGTAAATCGTGTGAAATGAGATAACAAATATGTAAATAGCTTTTGTTATACGCGCGTCAGACGCTTGTGATATCACTACGAGCCTGGTCGAACTATTTGTTTTCTCTAAAAGTTTGAAGAGTAAATAAGTTGTTTTACATAACGTCTTCGTAGTTTGTTTACTTATTTGAATTGCCTCTATGAGGTATTTGTTAGTATCATAGATATTATTATAACTTCGAGCAGTTTTCGACCATGGCGGCCGATATTACGATCAGCCAGGTACGCAGGATATATTACAGTGCACAAGTGAGTGAACATTGCTTAAAAAAAAACACAGTATTAGTGAGACGCAGCTAATCGGTTATGGATTAAATTACTTACATAGATTTAAAATCTGAGACGATAAATCATCTGCTATCTAATGGTATTTACTATTAAGCCTCCTATCCATATTAAAATCATAGTAAATTCATTGTACTTACAAAGATTATATAACAAGTACATACGTACTGTCTAGATGTGTTATCGCTTAAAATGATCTATGTAGAGCAACCTGAATATTATGTACAGAAAGCTCATTGACATTTTCCTTATCAAAAATCTTATCCATATTCAGAAAAACCCATTTTTCATAGTTACGTAAATCGAAACTAGAATAAAACCTGGTGTAATTGTTGAAAAGTAAAGTACAAGAGGTTCAATATCCGCACAATATTAACTTTTTTGTGCATTTATAATGTTGGGTTTTTCCGACTTCTTTAAAACCCACCTCAGAAAAAAAGGGGTGGAGATTTTAAGTGCGGGTGTACCTTTTCGACATAATTAATTATAAGAAAAATAATAAGAGATCCTTTGGTGCATGAATGACATAGTAACTACTACATATCCCTGTAACAAAATTTTCAATTTGTTTAGTATTTATGTCCTAAAGAATATGAATGTCATTATCTTAAATCCATGTATAAATCCAAAAGACAAGATATAACACAATCCGCTTACATAAATAAGCATTATCTTACAATGATTAAAAGTATCAATATTATAGATATACAATGGTATTAACCTGTTTATAACATGTTTTGTCATGTTCTTAATCGCACTATCAGTAAATCACTGGATCATCAACTTAGTAACCTATAAAAATCCAAGTACCAGAGTTATAGAGTAAGGTCTCTAGAGCTTAGTTGAGAGGTTATGGGATTTAAAATGGATTTAAGATAATGACATTTTGACGGGCCCGTTGGTCTAGTGGTCTGGGACTAGGACTCTCGACTACAAAACCAAGGGTAGCGGGTTCGAATCCTGCTAGGGGCAAATGTTTGTGTGATGATTCCCTAGCTTCCATAGTATGTACAAGCTTCGAGCTTAGTTTGGGGCAAGTCAATTGGTGTGTTAGTCCAAGGATTTTTTTAAAGACAGTCAGGTCTTCAGCTTCTCTTATCGAGTTTTCAATGTCTATGAACGGTGGATATGGATTCCTCACTATTGCTGATTTAAGACATTACTAGGTAGGTAGGTAGGTGGTAGGTACTACAGAGAGAAAACTATTTAGTTTAGTAATAGTATTAGTCTACTAGAAGTATGACTAAAAATAATTTCAATATGCAAAGCGTGATATTGAGTGCGGAAAATAATTTTCCGCCACATTGTATGTGTAGTCGTGTCCTCGAAAATGTAACGATAACTTATGACGTCCACACTATGAATGTCATATTACTATGTCCGTAATAATGTAACGGTTTTAGTACAATCGACGTGAAAATAGCTGAATGACTGAAATGAGCTTTATGCCCATTGTTACAAAGTCTTTAAATAACACAGGTAATTATAATATAGTTATATTAACATAGTTAGCTAAATTGTACATTTAAAAATACATTTTAGGCCTTGAAATAAAGTCTAATACTTGAAGCAAAGGAATAATGAGATATTAAAAGAGACTGATTTCAAGAAAGTAAGCTATCAACAACTTATTCATTGTTCTAAAAATAAGCCTTAACAATAAATTTTAACTTACAATTCTTAGTAAGTAGCAATGTATTATAATACGAAAATAATACTATGTCGTGTTTTGTCCAAGCATTATTCTGATTCAATTAGAAACTGCGTCTAACTACCGCCTATTTACTATGAAGTACCTATACAAAATATTATTATGTATATGTTTAGTGCATGTAGCGTGAAATCGATTGTAATAGAGAAGTGGCAGGAATGTACTAGTAATTTATACGTAGTAACCGTCTGAGAATAGGATCTAATGGAATTAACATAGAATAGGTAGGTGGAAGTTTTCTGAGATAAAGGAAAACGGGTTACATTTTACTTAACATTAAGTAATTAGCTGTAAGCATAGAAATAACATGGCTGATTTTTTGGCTGGTTAATGGGGTGATATAAATATACAGGTGTAACTTTTGGTGCCAATCACTCACAAATAAAAACATCAAATACATTGCTCCTTCACAAAACAAGAAGACTAATTAATAAAGCTTGACGAAAGGCGTAACCATAGATTCGTTCACCGAAGCATATTACACACATTTGTGGGATGGATAGACGGTTGTCTATGATGTGATGATTGTCTGTGGAGGAATGTTGAATGAACAATGAATGACGAGTGTGGACGACCAATGAGAGCGCAGTGTGATGACCGTACGATGAACGAACGAATGGAAGAATATAAGGTGAGTAAGGATGTCAGATTGAGGGAGACGATGAATGGCGACGACGTGGTGAACACGGAGGAAAAAAGCAAGGAAACCTCCCAGCTCTCTTATTTCTGCCCCTCAATCCTACATTTTTGTAGGCTGTTAAATCATTTTTAAGATAGATATTACGTATATTGATGAAAAAACCAATCACTTTAATCTTGGATCAAAACTAAATGGTGTTATAATATGTATTAGGTTATTTACTTGCTATATTTATCGATTTCGATTGATCGATATCTCAAATCTCATGTATAAGAGGCCACGTGATCACACCACGTGACTACCTGCGCTTGCGCCTCCACAGGAAAGCATATCAAAATAAGTATTTACCTCTAAATGCAATAGGCAGGCATAAACAAGTGATGATTTAAACGCTAAGAAGTTTACATACCAATTGTTTTGGTTTTGATAGACGAACGAGGAAATTCACGTTTTTGAGGGAAGATAACTTTTGAATTGCGGTTTCCTTAAAATAAATAAATAAAACATATTTCACAAAATGACATACATTGATCTGAATCCGTGGTAAGTAGCTTAAGCACTTATGTTACAGACATCAGACTGATTGACTCTACCACCGGTAAAAACCATGTAATCTATCGAAAAGAAGCTGCCAGAAACTCGGTACTTGCGGATTCTAATCGTCAAGTTTTTCACAATATTTATGTGTCCAATCTCCCTTAGACATAAAGATTGCTTTGTAAAGCGATCGCAAATATAAGTCAAAGGTTCAAATAAAATAATCCAAATGCGTTCATTTGATTAGTCATAAACAATACATAGAAATGCAAACAATAGAATACATAAAATAAATTTCCGTCAGATGACTTATTCCAACGTACGGTTGTGATAACAGAAATACTTGTACATATTAGGTACGCATGCAGTTTAATAAAATACAGTTAAACTTAACAATAAAATCACTGTAAATACGACATTATCCTACTACTATTATAAAGGCGAAAGTTTGTATGTGTGGATGTATGGATGTGTGGATGTATGGATGTGTGGATGTATGGATGTTTGTTACTCTTTCACGTAAACACTACTGAATGGATTTGAATGAAACTTTACCACAATATAGCTTATACATCAGAATAACACATAGGATATTGGAAATCGAAATCCACGCGGACGGAGTCGCGGGCGGCCGCTAGTGTTGTATAAAAATAATCCTCTTGAATACAAGCAGACCAGTGTTATTCCATATTTATATTGAAACGATACTAGTTCCCACATACTCACTCGTAAGTTAAAATAGAACATAGTTATACACAATTCAGTGAACAGTCCAAATTGAAATCCAAGCACATCCTACTACTATTATAAAGGCGAAAGTTTGTATGTGTGGATGTATGGATGTGTGGATGTATGGATGTTTGTTACTCTTTCACGTAAAAACTACTGAATGGATTTGAATGAAACTTTACCACAATATAGCTTATACATCAGAATAACACATAGGATATTGGAAATCGAAATCCACGCGGACGGAGTCGCGGGCGGCCGCTAGTGTTGTATAAAAATAATCCTCTTGAATACAAGCAGACCAGTGTTATTCCATATTTATATTGAAACGATACTAGTTCCCACATACTCACTCGTATGTTAAAATAGAACATAGTTATACACAATTCAGTGAACAGTCCAAATTGAGTGTGGATGTATGGATGTGTGGATGTATGGATGTTTGTTACTCTTTCACGTAAAAACTACTGAATGGATTTGAATGATACTTTACCACAATATAGCTTATACATCAGAATAACACATAGGATATTGGAAATCGAAATCCACGCGGACGGAGTCGCGGGCGGCCGCTAGTTATTTTATATTTATATCTGTATACCAACGAACAATTATACGATTACATTATGAAAGCGTAAGGTCACTCACTGATTAAGTCTCGAAATTATAGTATGTATTCAAGCATCTCCTTAAGTCGTTTTCATAATTACTGGAAGTCATGATCATTGTATGAAATGAAAAACACAGCGATATTCTCAAGAATTGTAATGGAGTGATTAACCATTGCATTCTCCAATTCACAATACTAACTAGTAGTATTCAGTTTACCCCACGATGTTTTCCTTCACCGAGTGACTTGTGTGAATTTCGGACAAAGATTTAAACGATTCAGTGGTCCTAAAATATCGACCAATCATGCTCGGACTGAAAATATCGACCTCATGCATGTAAAATCTTTGCTAACAGGCTACCGCGCTCTTCACTTAAACGCATAACACCATAATAATTCAAAACAAAGTAGCACGCAATATACAAACAGAGATCTTGCATGAACTATCAACAGTAGCAGTTAACACAATACAATACAATAAGTACGAAGTCAAATATTTTGTACTGGTAACAATAAGACTCCCGACTATGGATACAAGAGATACTAATAATTTATGACGGCAACAAACAGTAATGTTTGACCTAGACGCCACTGGGTTATGTAATTACGAGTGAATAATATGCAGATATTGAAAGTCATTTTGAACCGTGTAGTCTGTCCTAGAATACTACCCCATTTCCTATGGGTGTCATAAGAAGTAAATATTTGCAGGATGAGCAACAGCGTTCCCTGGTGTCAACCTTGCCAAGCGTGGTGAGTATGGATAAATCTCCCCCCCCCCCCCCCCATTGGTAAGAGGCCTACGTCCAGCCATGGACAACGACAGGCTGATAATGACGAATTTAAAGAGAATACCGATATGAAATGACATTGCCTAAAATTGACGTCTTTTTTGTATGAAACGAAAAAAAATCAAGCCTACCTCACTCAGTTCGGACTGATTTTACATCTATACTGTCTCAGCAATTGACATTTATAAAAGTTTGGTTGATAGACGCGAGACATAAATAAAACGCCACCTCCCTACAAAAATCGGCATTGTCTTTCTAAAGCTGCTGAGCCCGTTACAATTTTTGTCCAGAGTTCAGTTACATATATTTGATGTTAACACCGGTGTCTTAGTAAAGCAAGTCCTTTGTAGGTAAAAATTAATGAAGCAATCAAAAGAGAGTAAATAAGTGTGATGTCTCCAACATTTCCAGATAAGATACGCGATCGCAAACAGTCACATTACTTGACCTACTGAAGCGCGGAGCCGTTGACACATATCTCTGATGCACCGAGAATTACATACATTCTGGGATGGATAGGTCTGGAGCAACTAGATCTAAAGGCAGACAGAGCAAGTTGCCATTGACCATATTCGATCGGTTCTATAGTCACGACAGGACTTATGTATATTGCCGTTCGCACTAATGCATGTTATCTATAAACATTTCGTCCTAGATAGCCCCAGCGTAAAATGGCTAAAATTGGGTAAGGATAGATAGAGGTTGACTTAAACCAAGGAGTCAATTTTGTATGCTATTGTCCAATATATGTTATCTGTGGCATTGTGCAGATGCAAGTGACGGTTGGAAGAAACCGCAAAACACCTTTTTTCACTACATCTGGGGTCATATAAATATGAACATATAAAAAAGTCACGCGTTTTTTCTGCCAATGAAGTGCAGACGCAATTATACTCACAATCAGATCCTTCCATTTGCACACAAGTCGCTACCTTTGCTTCTCCATCAGACATAATTTAATTTCTCCTCATTCCTACCCAGAATATCGGAAGGAAAGCAGTCTGGCATGAATTGGATTCCATCCACGACTTTCGCCTTTAAAGCTATTAAATACTGCCATCTTTTCGACCATTATGCTGATATCTTCAAATCTTAATTGATTCTTCATTCATCCAAAAATGACACCATCCGGCTTTAACATGCACTAATTCTTCAATAGTCATATTACTATTTAGATATTTCTACTGCCAATGTCCAATCAATCAGTTCCACAGACGTAATAACGCAAGTACACTTAATTAATCATTTTATCCATGTGCATTAAGCCGCATTTGCTGGCAAAGCCACTTTATCATTGATATGATAACGGATTAAAAAGCGAAATCTGAGACTGCTGTCTTGATAACTAACTGCCGATTGCCGGGTGATATATTACACCAATGGCCTCGACGAAGAATTTATTTTATTGTGTTATTATTTAAGTCGAAATAAAATGTTATTAAATGTAGGCCAATATTTTATGTAATGGGATATCAATGAATGCATTTTGAATTAATAACAATACAGGAGACTAAAGGATCAATGATGTGAGTTTTCTGTCACATTTGAGACATTTCAGTTCCCTTTTTTCTAATAAAAGGTGGCCTATGTTCTTTTTCAGGGTCTAAAGATTGTCTGTGCCAAATTTCTTCAAAATCGTTTTAGCGGGAAAGCGTTACATACAGACAGACAGAGTTACCTTCGCATTTATAATCTCAGTAAAGTATGGATTAATGATTCTCAAACTTTCGTTCTCATTTTAGTTTTTTGTAACTACGACTGATTTTCTGGCCAACAATTCATAGTGCATTTCATTTATACAATGATCAAAATCATGACGGTAAAAGAAGGCATAATAAGAAGTGAGCTAGAGAGTGAAATGGAGAAGGCAGTGATAAGAACTCCATTGTAAAGCCAAACAACTTATGTAAAGCAATGAATACTACGATTTAGAAGGATGGTACAAAACTACTTAGGTATTCCCCCGCACAAACAAACATTGCCAGGATTATCATACATCGACAGAAAATTCCAGTCCTGTATATTGAAAGTTTACGATAACATGAAATATCTAACACTTGGAACAAGATAACAAGGATTTGCAAAGCGTTAGACATCTCCATTTGAAGAGTAATGAATCATGTGGAATTTGCTGCTAATCTCGACTTGTGTCACGTGTCAACAATACATTGATAAAAATATGCCTCTGACACGAACAATACAAGCATATGTCTATTTTAATAGATACAATCGGTAACATGTTAAACTTTTTTATGAGATTAAATAGAGATGATATGTGATAAACACTGTCTTGACACATCTGAAAAAATCTACAAATGAGGTTTTGGGAAACCCTAAACCACACGGCGAAACATATCCCACAAACCTTGTACCCTTTTTTAGAGCATTAAGGAAGGGTACTAAGTGAGTAGCAGCAAAGAAAGCCATAACCATGAAAGAAGTTCTTATAAGCTATTAATTTATTGTTACTTAAGGAGAAAAGCATTCTATCTACCGTTAAATGTATGTTATCATTGCAAAATAATTGCTGAATTCAAAAGTAAATGAAAATATCCAATGTTTTCATTTTTTGATCACCAATAACTAGATTATTGAGGCCGATGTGCAAGACATAGAATGAGAAATCGATAGGCAAACTATAACTTTTGATTAAGATAACCCCAAGAACACAGTTCCACAAGACATCTAAGCCTTATCACAACCGGCTAGTTCAAATGGAAGTGATGATAGTTAAAATTGACAACCCATCACTGATACTAGATAATAATAGTTTAAGAGGAGACACATGTCTTTTAAATGATAAATAAAAACGTTTTCATTGCGAAACTTAGATAAAAGTGATACATTTTGAAATATAACATGAGGAAAATCATCTCATATGTGGCGTCACCTTGAGAACGCCATATCTTAACAGAGCGAGATAAAATTAAATGTATTAGGTACGATGCATTTATCGTACTAGCTTGTTCTTTGCTTTATTATGTGTAAATTTTAGTCATGGAATTGTTTTGTTTACCGACGTAAAATTATTGTATGTCCTTTTATTTATATGTTAAAGAGTGGCAAACGGTCAAATAAATCACTGTTGCCCATGGACTTCAACAACCGCATAAGGGTCGCAGATGCGTTACCTGCCTAGACCCCATTCCCTCCCCAACTGAGCTCTGGCGACCTTACTCAACAGCAGAAACATAGGACAACAGTTACGAAGTGCTACTTAACTGTGGTCTTCTGTAAGGTGGAGACCTACTTCCCCAGACGGTTTCGAGTGATCACCAATGCGCATTTAAATTTATTGAAGTTCTTCCATTTATTAGGGTTCCGTAGCCAAAATGGCAAAAAAACGGAACCCTTATAGATTCGTCATGTCTGTCTCTCTGTCTGTCTGTCTGTCCGCCAGTCTGTCACAGCCACTTTTTTCCGAAACTATAAGTACTATACTGTTGAAACTTAGTGAGTGGATGTAATCTGTGAACCGCAACAAGGTTTTTACACGAAAATAGAAAAAAAAATAAAAATAGTGGGGGGTCCCCATAGTCATAACTGAAACTGAAAATATTTTTTTTCATTGAACATATACGTGTGGGGTATCTATGGATAGGTCTTTAAGAATTAAATTAAGGTTTCTAAAATCACTTTTTTCTAAAGTGAATACTTTGCGTGACAGACCCTCCCAAAGTGGAAAAAAGTGTGTCCCCCCCCCCCCCCTCTAACTTCTAAAATAAGAGGATGATAAAACTGAAATAATTATATGATGTACATTACCATAAAAACTACCAACGAAAATTAGTTCAAACGAAATCTATTCAGTAGTTTTTTTAATACGTCAAAAATAGAATTTGTACGGAACCCTCAGTGCGGGAGTCCGACTCGCACTTGGCCAATTTTTATTCAAGGCGCAATCGATAAAAGTGTATTAACTGACTATTTGCTAACAATTTGGTGAATTGAATCTTGCAACTAAAGAAAACTTAGAGTTTTCAACAACGATATCAAAAGCACTTACTCAAAATTTTATCACTTTTAATGCCTTAATCACAGGTATTTATAATTCAAGCAGATTTAAATATTTTTTATATTAGATAAAAACAGGTCGGCAGAAATCTAGAGCTAAATATAAAATGATGAATTGGTTTTAGTGCAAATCTTGCTGTATTTTATGTGATAGCATATTCTTTATCGAATATTATTATGTGTGACGCTTGAAGAACTTGTGCAAGAATTTAAATAATGCAAATAATAATATCTGAAAATATTACAATCATTGATCTGACACCGTAGCTTACTAGAGTAGCTTACCTACATAGTAATTATACAGGGTGGAATTTTTAAACGGTTTTCGAAGGGCAGGTACATTAACCGTTACAGTTACCAAAAAACGCTTTTAGCCAACCATTACTAACTTTTTGATATATTTTGATTTGCATTTACAGAATTTAGTAAAAAGTTACTCAGCAAAAAAAATTATTAAAAAGGCAAAAAATCATGCCTATCGATCCTATTTCATGTTAGGATTAAGACTCTATGGGACTTTTTGAGGTTTGAGTACTAGAAATGTCAGTCAATTTATTCACCAAACACCAAATCAGTCGACAAAAATAAGAAACTTGTAAAGGAAGGTACATGTCATCTTAGTGAAATGATAAGATACATGTCTATGTATATGTCAGTTAAGATAAGAGCGCCCTTTTTTAATATACTCGGGTATTTCATCTCGAATACTCAGCTAATATCAGAATAACCTTGAGAGCTATCTACTTCTTAATATATAAGGCGGAAAACTGTCATTCATCAACTTTACATTATTCGTGGTTAACAAAATTTAGTTATTAAGTGATACTCTTGTTTTCACAAATGGAGGTACCGACCCATCTTAACGATAAATAATTAAATTATAGAGAAAGGAAATAAAACATCTACGACTCATTTGTCGTACAGTACCATTTATACTCTTACTTTTCTCTAATAAGATGTAAAATGTTTTACTTGGTTTAATAGATAAACAATACGGTATTTGACCGACAGGTCAAATCAACTACTTTTTTTAAATGTCACAAACGTAACCTTGTAGGAAGAAATGTATGAAATATTGAATTGTGACGTCACAATGCTGTAGTGTCAAATCAATACTCTTTTAATTTCAATTAGCTGTAATAATTTGTTATAAGCTCCATAGTAACTGTGGGATGAAAAATTATTGTCCTTAATTTTTGATTTCTTCTTTAATGTTAGAATGTCATAATTTTTTTCGTATGCAGTCAAATACCCAATTAGAACAGCGAATAAAAAATAAACTTACATATCACAAAAGATCAGGTAAAAATATGAAGGAGATAAAATCATGTTCAAACACGTGCAGTTTTCCCTTAGTTTTTAGTTAAAATACACTAGAATTACCATTATTAAACCATTTTGACTACTTTAGTTTAAATGATCCTTACATCACACGTCCTTCTACAAAAACAAAGTTAAGTCATTCAAACCGATTGTTAGTTAATCGCTCAATTTAACTGACAAAACGTTCATGACGAATTTTAACCAATCGCCTTAAGTGGCGAGTTTAAAACTATTTAGAATAGTTAAGTTTTTGAAAATTACGGCACTTAAAGAAAGACGAGGACTGAAACTTTGTATACGTACGTATTTTTCGAAAGAAAAAATGAGCTCGCAAATAATAGAACACTTAATATTTTGTGTAGGGCAACAAAGAGAGTTTATATGACGAGAGGTCATTTTTTGTAAAGTAAGTCAAAATGCAAAATAAAATGCGTTTATAAAGTACCTAAATTTGAACATTCTGAGATCGGTTCGGTTATGTTGTATAATAATTTACTTTCGGGTTGGTGCAAAATTAACATGAGAAAAAAACATAATGTTCCCACTTTCGTTATAAAACAAAATAATGTTAGTTATTAATTGATGTTGTGATTGTGTTATAAAAACTTTCAAGCGAACTCAGAGTACCTAAACCATTTACAAATATTGCTTTCATATTTTCTTGTATCGCTGACAGATAGTAACAAGTAAGTAGTAGTAGGTATTTAATAAAGGTTATGTAACAGCAGAATACCTACTACTATTTTTCCTTACGTACGTACAATTGTTGACTGCAAATTACTGCCATTGACTGGGTTAAATTCCCGTTGGATTGTTTACATAGTAATATGTAAATTCATTTACTATTCTTTATGAGAAAAGCAATTGGAAAACCCATCTTCTATACAAATATTATAAAGAGGAAAGGTTTGATTTTTTGTTTGTTTGTTTGTTTGTATGATTTGAATAGGCTCCGAAACTACTTGGCAGATTTGAAAAATTATTTCACTGTTGGAAAGCTACATTCACCCAGAGTAACATAGGCTATATTTTATTCCGGTACGGGAAGTAGTTCCTCCGGGACGCGGGTGAAACCGCGTGACGGGCCGCTATAATATATAAGAAGATTACAGACAGATAACAAAAATCTCATCATCTGAAATGTCAACTGAAACAAACTTAAAACGCCTTATCTTTGGATTATGTCGAAAAAAAGTATCTACATCCGTTTGGTAACATTTTAAAATCTTAGTTTTGTTAGTTTCAGTAAGAAAACAAACCATTTGACAGCTCATGATAACATATTATCTGCCTCAAGGCTAAAGTTTTATATGAAAAGTGGCTCTTCTTTGTTCTAATATTTTTGATGTCAATTCAGTTAAAAGATCCGGAGGAAGATAATAACATGTTTGTTGCTGAGTTTCGAATATGGTTGCCATTCTAATCGGTGATTCTGCTAGGGACGCTTATCTTTGAGACCAATCCACTAAGCATGAGATTATTGCATACTAGCGGCCGCCCACAAATTCGTCCGTATGCATTTTAGTTTCCGCACTACATAGAGCCTTCTTCGACAAATAGACTATCAGTAGTTCCTGATATTAGCACGTTTAAACCAACAGACAAACAACTCTTCATCTTTTTAATATGTATTAGTATATATATGTATAGACAGCGCTCCAGTGTGTGCGCAATCACAGGTAAACTCCCTATATTTCTTTACCCTGACGGATCGGGTGTTGGATTTAGAAATGAGGTCCAACCAATCTGTTTTTTCACTACACCAATCTGGTGTAGTGAAAAAAAAAATTAGATCGACGACAATATCACACCATCGTTTCTTTGAATTGATTCAGTTTCCAGTTTATATCACTACCAAATATTAACGTGTTTATTTTATAGATCTAAGTATAAATTAATAATAAATGCCTTGAACTAATCAATTGTTAATAATTATATTCAGAATGATGAAATCTTTAGCATTTTCCTGCATTTCTCAGGCACGCAAAAAACTTCAAAAAGCTGGTGAGATAAGAAAAATTCAGAGAGGAGTTTAAAAGTGATTCAAATAAATTGTTTTTGAAATTATATAAGAGCTCTATTATGTTCATTTTCATTTTAAAACTGTCAGAAATTAGTACAAAAACTACACGGTAAGATAACAGATGCATTGAAAAGCTTAGCGCCTCACGTCTTTACAAGTATCATGCTGTAATTAGCATAAACTATGAGTCTTTTATGTCTGTCCGTCTGTCCTTCACAGTTCCAAAACGCTGTGATTACAATGAGTGCCAAATAAATTGGCATCACTGAAGATTGAAATTATTACCTAAATATTATTTACGAAATTAAAGGCTGTGATTACAGTGAGTTCAAAATAAACTTGCTGAAGTTCGTTGGTGGCAAGTTAGATGACATTCATTAATTAATTTAGGAACTGCATTCGTTGAAAATTTATTATAATGGGCAAAATCAACTTAATATGGCATTTCCTGGATTGTAGGTAGGTACATGTCAATGTCAAAAAGTGGGATAAGGGACACCTATTAGGGGACGGTAAAAATCACATCAAATATTTAAAATATCACGACCCATTTCAGATTTCTTTATAGAAATATTGACGGTTATCCGTGGTCACAGTCAAGTCATCAACTTTGAGCGTCATCTACCGATCAAGAACTATTTATTTCTTTACAACCGGTACTTCACTTACTGAATACTGAGTACTCATCGTCACAGACTATTTAATAGCCGTCTTCCGACTAACAACTTATTTCGTTACAACCGTATTTCACTATCCAACGTGTAAGAACACACTATGCGAAAAAAACGCGACCGAATTTACGCGGCTGAATTTACGTTCCGTCCTTTTCAATGGGAGATGACACACAAGGCGGAAATTTTGGTGTAGAAAACGCATTGCCTCACAACTTCGGTCGCGTAATTTCAACCAAGCGTGTTCGTACACTTACTATATTGAGTAGCGCGGTATGAATGGCGTTTACACTCGCCACGGCGCGGAATGATACTGAATACTACTGGCGTTATCATAAAAAATACAAAATACAATTGGCGACGGCGCTTCGGTGATAACTGACTCAGTGCGAGCGCTGTGGGCGGCGCGAGCGCACGTAACAAGATGCTGAATTTGATGCACATACAGTACTTGCGATGAAAGAGCGTCGATCATTTTTGTATGGAAGCTGGCATACCTACAAAGTCCGCCATTTTGACAACATCTAGTTACAGAGGCCAGTCATATGTCAATCGCCAGAGTAAGTGATTACAAACAAAAAGTGTAATCAAAGCTCTAAGAGAAACGGTTTGCGAGATATAAAACTTCAAAAAACGTTTCGTTTAGGGCTTTGATTACTTGACACTTTTTGTTTGTAATCACTTACTCTGGCGATTGACATATGACTGGCCTCTGTAACTAGATGTTGTCAAAATGGCGGACTTTGTAGGTATGCCAATTAGGTTCGATGCTCTTTGGTCGGCTAAAATTAGGATATATGGTTTTCTTTTTGATAAAAATATAATTTTGTTGATCGGATTGGATCATACAAATACAATTGGCGACGGCGCTTCGGTGATAACTGACTCAGTGCGGGCGCTGTGGGCGGCGCGAGCGCACGTAATACGCTGCTAGATTTGATGTGCTTGCGATGAAACTCGGCTTGAAGGAAGGTTCAAACTTAAGTTGTTTTCATAACCGCACCAAAAAAAAAGATAAACATACATGTATGACAGCGAGAAACCATCCAAGTGATGAATTAAAAATTGGCCAAGTGCGAGTCGGACTCCCGCACTGAGGGTTCCGTACAAATTCTTTTTTTGACGTAATAAAAAAACTACTGGATAGATTTCGTTCGAAACAATTTTCGTTGGTAGTTTTTATGGTAATGTACATTATATATTTATTTCAGTTTTATCATCCTCTTATTTTAGAAGTTAGAGGGGGGGGGACACACTTTTTTCCACTTTGAAAGGGTCTGTCACGCAAAGTATTCACTTTAGAAAAAAGTGATATTAGAAACCTTAATATAACTTTTAAAGACCTATCCATAGATACCCCACACATATATATTCAATGAAAAAAAATATTTCGAGTTTCAGTTCTGACTATGGGGACACCCCACATTTATTATTTTTTTTCTATTTTAGTGTAAAAACCTTGTTGCGGTTCACAGAATACATCTCCTCACCAAGTTTCAACAGTATAGTACTTATAGTTTCGGAAAAAAGTGGCTGTGACAGACTGGCGGACAGACAGACAGACAGACAGACAGACAGACAGACAGACATGACGAATCTATAAGGGTTCCGTTTTTTTGCCATTTTGGCTACGGAACCCTAAAAATGATGTTAATGTGATATTTTGTTAGGTTTACGCGACTGATACTCATGAAATAAAACTTTAAAACGGACATAATCAGATTATATTATATCCGTTCAAAAGTAGTTTTATTACATGATTTTAATGTGTTTAAAAAAATGTTAACCTCATATATACAATTAAATTCTTATGAAATATAGCAACAGGGAATGACTAAAACTTCCATTCGACCAACATGACCCACACTTAAGATCTAAATGTTTTAGTAGAAACACTAACCTTCTGTTTGAATTTTGTACTTTATATTATCATCCAAGATTTACTAATTAAAAACAAAATTCTGTACTTTGCAAGGCGTATTGTATTGTAGCAAATCACGATTTATACTTGTATAGCAAACGCATGCCTACTTCTGCCGGATGCAAGTAATTCCATGAATTAGCAAGGACTTATTCATAATTTGCAAGTTGCTATGCGCAGTGACATAATTAAATGCAGCACTATAAAGAATCACTGTGTTGTAGCATATAATATATCAGATTGATACATAACTTATAAGATTAATGGTTTGACGAACGATTTGGTGTCATGGTTGATAAGTTTATACTACTCGACTAACATAAGCAGAACCCTCTTTTCCACTGGGCACAATGGGCACCTGCCAAAGGCCAAAGCCAGAGGTTTAAAGGCCTAAGTGCCCAGGGCATCTAATAGGGGAAAGACGGCCCTGAATAAAAGTTGCTAAGTTAAAAAGACTAAAGATAAAAAAAACATCATAAAGTAGAACATATGTATAAATTATTATTGATATATACCAAAAAGAAAAATCTATTATACAATCTCAAAATGCACCGAAATGTCATTAAAGAAATATATTTTTTAAGACCAATGTGTTTAACCTACTAAAAAGCTGTCGAGGCACAAAAAACAACCCGCCCCTTTTTTTGACGACGGTTCAAAATATCTCACATTTAAAACTCTTTTAAAACCTTTTTATCCAAAACGAAATAAGCAACCCGCCCCTGTTTTTGAAGTCAGTTAAAAATAAGTAACATTAAAATCTTTTGCGATAATTTCATCGTATTATTTTACCTTAGAGGCATAACTCGAAGTCGTTATGTTGAAAATTAAAGAATCTTTTTCAACGTTTTCATCCAATAACACTATGTACAGTGTATAACTCGTTCCGTCTGTCTCCAAGGTTATCAAAGCATTTTTCTCACATTACACTGGATCCGTGCGGGTAATATCGAACCTGCGACCTAATAGCGCATCTGCGCACGCGATTCACTCGACGACATGGTATTGTTAAAGTAACTTTATACCTATTTATCTCTAGTCATGCGTTCTTCTAAGTAAATGCTTAGGATAAAATATATTAAACTTTTGGTTATAAATAAATGCAATTTCAGAACTCTATTTGATGGTAGAGTCATTATGTTGCTTGTTAAACGATAACTACATAAATACCTATTATTAATGTGAAAGTTTGTTAAGATGTTTGTCCGTCAATGACGCTGAAACTTCTGAACGGATTTTTAAGAAACGTGGTATACTTTTTATCCCAATAAAATGCTCCCATGGGATAAAATAAGAATCTAGAAAATGCGGACAAAGTCGTATATTGAGTTCTGTGGTATTTTTTTTAAACGAACATTTCGTCGTAATCGTATCAGTAGACCCCGGAATTATTAAATTTTATTAAACTTCGAAGTTATCATTGGCATTGGCAGTATTCTAAAGTTAAGAAAATCAATTAATTAACAACTGAAAATAACACAGTCAACTTCTAAAGCCGGTCGCTCGTGCAAACTGCTCCGCGCGGCGGCGTCCGCCATTGTCGTGGATTTTAAATATTCATAGCTCCGACGACTGTGACAACCGTGACCAAAGATTTAACAACAGCAGGGTTAACAGAATGGTCATATATCAGAGGTGCGATTCACTAAGCGCAAATGTCAAGCCTTGGTCGCAACGGCTGTGTACTCGGTGACAGTACTTTTGGTATTCTGTATGAACTACGCTTCACGAAACCAAAGCATCGAACAATGTTAAGGCTGACACCCCCCCGATTTCAGCCGTGAGCGCGTTGAACAAGTGTCGCTTAGTGAATTGCATAGAGCAGGTGACTTTGTTTAAACGATGTAATTTCAGTAGTAGCTACCCGCGACTACGTCCTCGTGTTTTTCGGTTTCCCCACACATGTGTTATAACTTATACTATAGCTTAAAGCCTTCCTCGACAAATGGACTATCCACCATAAAAATATATGATATATGACAAAATATGGGACCATATTTTGTGTCTCATTTTCATCAGATAACGTGGCAACTGGTAATACGAAAAACTGCTGGAATAACGCTCCATCATCATAATAATTTGTGATGGGGTAAAAACAGATCTCAGCTTTGAATTTATGGGTTTCCTAAACTTACGCTCAGGGTCGCCCTGAAACCATATCATTATCAAGTGATATATTAGATGTATGCGGCACCAAGAGTAATAAAATAATCTAATCGGTTCACCTACAAACCTAGACCCGAAATTTTCAAGCAGGTTTTCAATGAGGAAAAATATTAACAAAAAGTGGTCGTCCGCGACTCCGTACGCGTCATACTATACCTTAAAGCCTTCCTCGACAGATGGACAGACACAAAAAAAAATTTTCACCAGTCGTGCCTGAGATTAGCGCATTAAAACAAATAAAAACTTATTAGCTTTATTGTATTTGCACAGATTTCATGTGACCATCCTTTCCATTGCTAACAATATTCTTCCATTAACAGTACATTTGTAGACAACCCTGAATTATGTAAAGAATTTAATGCCCATACGAGTAATGTGTGAGATGAATTGATTTATTGGTTTACGGAATTTCTGCGCGTACTGAAACAATATCCATTGAGACACAGTAATGAAAGTCTGCCTTGACATTGAAAATGTCGGATGACCTCGACAGAATTATAGAAACAACTATCTTGAATTTCTAAAAATATCATTAGATTTAGTTTAATTTGATACTCCAGTGAAATGCTGCGACCTTACAAAGAATGGTCTGGAAAGTGCTTTTCCTAAATCGAAATAACGTTGTTTTTCAAATATTTTCAGAGAGGTAGAGCTTAATGGAACTTCCACACGAATGAGCCGCTTGTCTGGGGAAGTACTTCCAGCTTAGAGAAGACCACAGTAAAGTAGCACTTCGTAACTGTATTGCTATGTTTCCGCTGGTGAGTAAAGTCACCAGAGGTCAGTTGTGGAGGGTATGGGGTCTTAAGGGCAGGCAACGCATTTGCGACCTTTGCACGGTTGTTAATGTCCATGAGCAGCGGTGATCACTAACCAATAGGTGACCCTCCTGTTCTTTTGACTCCCTATAACTTAAAACAAAGCCTGTAAGTAGCAATTGTCACATGGCGCCATGCCCACCTATAAATAGAACCTGTAAGTCATCATCAAAAAGTAAATAAGTATCTTTTGAAATACGTTGGATGTCTCGGTACCTACACCCAAAATACTGAATTTTTTTTGGACACATAATATTCAGCCAAAAAAGCTGACTCGCAATTGACCGTATTACATTATTATGTTAAATGTTTATCATTTTATCTTATTTTATCTTACTCTATGCACAATAAATCCTAATAGCTCTTACGTGGCGATAAATCTTAGCCAAACATGCGTTCAACAGTAAAGTTTATGGGTAATGAAAATTATTGCACTACCAAAATGTTTGTATGAGTATGTAAAAGCGGTTGATATTTTGGCATAATATAGCACAGTTCGACATGATTGTAGGGATCAGGTGTTATAGTGCAGAAGTAAGTGCGTAACCGCAACTGTAGTCCATGTTACCTCACTCACATGGTTCGGTAGGACTGTAAACTAACGATACTGTATAGTATATAGTATCGTAAGTAACCGAACCATGTGTTTATGATCAAGCGGCAGGACTTTAGCTAACCTGACCCTTTACAAATTCATATTTTGGGTTGATTTAAAATTTGTTTCCAGATTTTCAGAACGAAAAACTGCCACAGCACTGTTATGCCCTTACCGGGTGCATATGTTACTGTTTTTATATATAAATGTGTAACTGTGTTAACGTAATAAATAAATAATAATAATAACAGTCAGTATTTTGGAGATAGACAAGTAATTACGAAAAAAAAAATCTTAACGAAAATTAAATGATAAAGAAACACGTTTACTTCATCTTAATTTTAATTCAACGACTATTTCCGTCTGTATATTACGTTTCTGCTGTTCTGATAAGCGACTGAATTTACACTAATACCCTCAAGGCCATGCGACATGGAATTTGTGTAGAAATCGTTTATTTATGAAGAGAAGTTATAATCAGCCCGCATTGTAGCTTCGGCATAAGTTAGGGTACTTTAAAAAATTAAAGTTTCATTTAGAAGCACTTGTATATGAAGCCGTTGATATATCTAAGAAATTTAATTTGGCATAGTTGATGCGTATTTAATTCACGTGAAAATTAGCTGGTGAGTTTTCATGCTTATAGAGTATAGATACATAAATAATATCTGACCGCTTCCCTGCCATGTCCACTCTCGTAAGAGGACATCGGAAACAAATTCTATACGTCTACTGGCAGGGAAGCGGTCAGATTTTATCTAGTCTTGTGGGTGTTTAAATTAGATTTATTTAATTTGTTATTTTGTTTTAAATTTTTACTGTTGTTTGATTTGATGTATTTTTCCTTTTCTGTAGTTTCAATTGAAGCGCGATTGTTATCCGTGTAAAAGTAGTTTTATTTCATGAGTAGGTAATAGTTAACCTAAAAAAATATTTACCCACTTAGGAACTTCAACAAATTTTTTATCTAGAAAAAAATATAGATTTGAGAAAGACTCATGTCATTAGACTTTTTTTTATTATCTCACAATATGTCGTATCTTCTAGATATTCATATTTATCATTCCAAGTCATTAGCCCCTGTCCCAAGCAGTCGCCCCTGACGACACAACTGGAGCTGATGGAGCTCACTGCTCAACTTTCGAAGACCTTGGTGACCGTGGCGCAACCGGCACAATGAAGTAGCGTTTGAACTGATCTGTTGCGTGCGAGCGAAAGTGGACGCACAGTGTAGGGAAATGTAGTAGAGCATCTTTCATTTTTGCGGAAAACTATGAGACATTATCTTTTTACTTTGCAAAATCTTTTGAAATTTCGATTATGTTGAAAATCCTTCGATTCTATAACCAGATTTTCGGGGATAACCAAGTTATTCTTTGGAAAAAAATTGTCAAAAGATTTCTTCATGAACCACATCAATATTTTAGAGCTATGCAGGAATTTTGAAATTGAAATAATAAAAGAACGCAATGTAAAAGTTCTGTCCTGAATACTCATTTTGCAATAAATAAAATTTATGAAAAAATTGTATTCAGGACAGAAAACGCAGGAGCCTAATTACTTGATACATTATTTTACTTTGTTTAAGATCGAAAGAAAAAATTACTTTACTATTTTTTCATTATTCCTTACACCACAAAATTATCAAAGAAGCAAACTTACTGTCTATCAAGCTACTGTGGCACTGCAAATCATATTATCGCGTTTCAATAAGGTTCTTTTAATGTTGTTTATGTTTATAATTAGCCCTATAATATAGACGTTGATTGAATAATGTTGCAAGTTGTTATACCCTATCTCCTATGACCGACTTTAGCCTACTTTTTTTTGAGAATGGCTTATTCTTTTAGGCTTGTTTAATAAAACAAAGTTTTTAATCGCCATTTTATTTGGCTGACAGCTAACTTTGCACATTTATCCTTAACTGTTATTGCACTAATCATCAGATTAACTGCTGTAAAACGCACTTTAAAGCTATGCATTTCACGGAACTCATTTGCGATAACAAGCTGTTATTATGCCATTAGCTACGGTAATACTGACTGGTTCAATGATGCATTTTTTACTAGCCCCATGTACCTAAGACGGGATGTGGTTGACTCACAAAATCGTCGCATAAAAATCTACACAAGAACTTAAAAAAAAAAGTTATTCGCACAAAAAGGTTATGGCAGCACATACAAGTAAATAATTAAATATGTAACATGATTAATGATTTTAAATGTGCAAATTAATGACCAATTCTATTATAGTAAAGAACGCTTTTTATATTTTCGTTGAGTAAGGTCATGTAAGAAAGATGAGGAACTGTGACTGTGCACAAAATATTACCACATCATTGAGGCACTCGAGAAAACTTGAGTTGACACCTCGATGAAATATCTTCCATGTCTATGTCCATGTTCATGCACAACAGTTGCCTTCTAATTACAATCGAAAAAATGCCATTTTGTGTTTCAAGACGTAGAATAAAGCTATTGGCGTGCCATTTCATTAGGTAAGAAGGCAAAAAATTAACTTAATTATCCGCCCCCTCCCCTGCCATCTAACGCATAGTTTTTGTTCTCCATGTCCAATCTATACGCAGTATTAATACCTCAATGTGCCACAGCAACGAAGTTAGTTAATACAATAATGATTTTACAAGTTATTCAATCCGGAACAAATAGCTTGTAACCTCAGTAAACAATGCCTAGAAGTAGAGCGAGAAATGCTTAGTTTTTGCCCAAACGGAGAAGGACGAGGGCGGGCCGCGGCCTCAGGTTTTTGTCGTTTTTGTTTTGATTTCCACAGTCAAGGATGTACTGAAATTATGTTCGAAACAGTAGTAATAATAGGGACTTTTTTGTTTTCATTACTTATTGTTGTGACCGTGATTTTAGAACAGCTTATTTGTGGGTGAGAAATAAAATTGTAACTGGATTGACAGTTAAGATACCTACTTGAAGTTTGTTATCGAAATCGAAATATTAATACATATCTGATAAACCGAGATCAGTGTGTATTCTGTGCATTGCACAATATTGTAAAATCAGGAAGTGTACAGTCCATTAGAATAGATGGATAATTTTTTTTTGTTTTTTTAATTAAGCCCGTTCAAGTAGACGACGCCGCGCACCGCCAGTCCGCTTGTGACCACGGCTGCAGCATCGCAGCCGAAACGTCAAGCAGTAAGTACTCAGGTACTTATAAAAATAATATCGCGTTTAGTCCCGTTGTAATGTTAATTATAAATAATTACCTACTACACGTTTTATAATCCAAACTCCGTTCTCGCTGTCTATCCCAATTTATGAATCTAATTTGATTAATCTGAATTTGATGAAATCTCAAAAATACTCCAAGGATTGATGCGGTATTTTTTTTAAATTAACCAACATTGTCCCACTGCTGGGCAAAGAAATGCCCTTAACTTCGTCTGCATCTGTTTGCGGGCAAAATTTGATGCATTATTATTTTACGTCAACTTAATCATTTGCTATGTCACTTATTTATTTTTATACTTTGATAAACAATAATAAAATGCATTTATCTCAGAAATAAACCCTCCCGGAGGGTGGAGGGTGCGTTCAAAACCCACCTTTATCTTCAAACAAGATTGATTCTTTCTTGTTTATAAACTCACAAATATGTCCACTACTTGTCCGACACGTGCTGGCGACGATATGAAATACGAGTCATTGTTCAGCGGCCTTCAGATCGTATCTGGGAGTTATTTACTCATTTCCTTATGATTTACATCTGCCTATAACTCCTTCGTTTCTGTCTTCTATTAATTAGTCTCGCTTCCGTTTGTAGGATTTTTTATAAATATGTTTGGTTTTAATAGTTGCATGTCAGTGTTGTCATTGGCAACAAAAAGTCACGCTCACTTTTTACAAACATATTATAGTAACTAAAACATACACTTATTAGAAATAGGAAACGCCCAGACCATTACAACTAGACATGTATTTCTTGCTTTTAAATATAAAGCACCGGTTCTTCCTTCCAAAGCAAAAATGCACTGCCAAGAACCGAGTATCCTAACTCTGTTATAAATAAAGACTGTTTCACCTTATAGTACAACAAATAAATAAATATAACCACCCAGACCAATGTATCATGCATTTTCGCACTTTGCAAGGATATAATAGTCCCCTTTTGTGATATTCAAATTCATCATCATCATCATCCTAGCGCCTCTCCCGGTTGCATCCTCGGCCATTGCCTTGGAGCCTGAATTGACTTGCCTGGTTATTACAAGGTTTTGCTTTGCTACTTTTTGATATTCATATTACTTTAACAAATCCAATCGTCTAATTCACGAAGTGTGCAGGTGATTCAACCTGTTTTTATTATGCACAACAATTTATAATATCTATTTGCATACTCAAGTATAGATGAATCTTTGAATAACAATCTGCAATCTTCTTATCTCCGCTATCAGTCTTGACACACATACATAACAAATGCAAACAGTACATAACTATATACATTTGTATGTATATTGTATGTAATGGGTTAGTAATACATTACATTTATTACTGTTCATACAAAGTCGTCGTGACCGCCTGGTTAGTGCTTCCAAACGTGACTGAAATCGGTTTTGTATGAGATATTTCATTATATTATGTCATATACTTATGTACTTGTCTATGTATTAGCATGAAATTAAGTCCTATATCGTTTAATGGGTCATGGAATGACACGATAATGTCTAGACAGATTTTGTATTGCTATATTAAAGTTGGTGAATTCTTTTCTAAAAATGAGGTGGGTAGTTTATGCGTTTGAGCCTTGTTTTTTGAAGTGAGGATGGTTACAAATCCTTTCATTTTAAAAAGCTTAAATATGTAAATACATGTTTTTAGGTATAAAAGAGACGAACTTCTAAGCCATCCATGGATTCTCCGTGCCGGTGCCGGGTCCATCGCGTGGAACAGAGAGGAACGTCACATGTAAAAAAATCAAAATCGGTAATTTTTGCGATTTGCAATTTACGAACGAAATGAACTACATATTGTCTGTCTCTATCCAACACAATTCTCTACAGCGAAGTCGTCCCATAAAATCTGTCTCATGATAACCCGTCTCCTCATGGGCACACTCATCGTCATCGCAATTAGAGACACATGCGACCAACACAGTGTAACAGGATATCAGTAACACATTAACTAACAATAAATCTCGCTTGCATCTATCTTAATTTTAAAAAGTCTGTTTTTTTGTTTCCTTACTGCTGAGGGTTATGTAGGTCTCCTCCGCAAGCAAAAGATGCCTACCTCAATTGCGATATTCAAAACTATACTCTCTTTTTTATGAGAGAGGGAGGCAAACCAGAAATAAACCCCACAAAGATGTCAGATGTAATGTCTGTTTTTCAAACCCCGTGGCATCGTGTTCTGGAGTCCTCATTGACAGACCTCGTGGAGTGAGACTTCGTAATATCTGTAGTGACACATATTCAGCCCAGCCTAGCTCAAATCTTCATCTAACGCCTTCTAATATTATAAATGCGAAAGTAACTCTGTCTGTCTGTCTGTTACGCTGTCCTGCTTAAACCTCTCAATCAATTTCGATAAAATTTGGCACAGAAAATTTTTAGACCCTGAGAAAGAACACAAGCTACCATTTATTGCAAAAAAGGAATTTGAATTCGACGCGGACGAAATCGCGGGCGGCCGCTAGTATCTTATAATTACGCTTATGTCATGTATGGAAATGCTTCACTGACATTAATCGCCGTGTGGCTATGACGAGGGTAATTGAAGACGTCACCACGCAGAGTATTGCCTTGACCAGTAAATTGAAACGCAACATGACCGAGGGTTAAATTCACTACCAAACCGTATTACATCCACTCTACGTATAGTGACGAGTCAATTCAGATACAGTTTAGATGTCGATACGGGAAATCCTCCCTGCATTGCGGAAAAGGCTTCGCGGGGACTGCCGTCCTAAGCGATTATGTTTAAAATTAATGTTAATTCACATTTATATAATGACTGAATTTATATAAATATTTATTAAGTTAGAATAAGCTGTAATTTATTAAAAGCTCAATTAAAAGCTTATTTGATTTTTTATTTTATACTTATTACTTTGCATAAAATCCTCCGATCCATAAAATTAATGCAAGAAACTTAAACTAAGCTTACAGCTAATGAGCACATTTTCAACAAAGTAGACTTGTGTTCCAAAGCACGACGATGATTTTATTTGGACTCCTATAATTAATTGAAAAGGGACTTTACTTTCTCCATAATTGTTTAAGGCCTTGGTTATACGTGCGTGCCAACTCAACTAGCACAAATTCTAACATAGCCTTAATAAAAAATTGTGTCAAAAAGTTTCAAAAAAGTACTTTCGTTACAGCAAATATCCTTGATTCTGTCACGAAATCCTCCTCAAATTGACTGCACACGACGATTTTTACTTAAGCATCTGCCGCTAACCGCTCGTCCGCACGTTTACACGATTCTCGCGCTTACGAAATCACTGATATGGGCTTTGTACATAACAATTGGGAACGTAAAATATTTCTTTTATATAAAATAAGGTGTAAAGGTCCTAGCTGAAATTATATGGCGGCGGCCATCTTTGCGATCAGCGAATTACCTACGCATGATAAAAGCACACTAGTAAGTGTGAAAGCACATATTTTTATTTCAGCCACCTAAACTTAGAGAGGTCATGCTCAGGGCCTGTTGGTCTTGGCTTATGACTCTATCTGAGGCAGAGGGGACGTTTATAGATGACTAGCGCCCCGCCCCGACTTCGCACGGGTGCAACTAAGTTTGTTAGTGGTCCTCTACTATATTATGCATGTACATATTATACATAAAAAGATTCCTCTTGAATCACTCTATCTACTCTATAAAAGAAAACCACATCAAAATCCGTTGCGTAGTTTCAAAGATTTAAGCATACAAATGGACATAGGGACCGAGAAAGCGAATTTGTTTTATACTATGTAGTGATAAGAGAATTATTATCCATTCACAACTGTGAGTTTGGAAGTATTAGCAGTTTTTAACAAAGAAGACAGAATTTAGACGATCAGACACATTTCATATTAAAATTTGCTTTATGCGTACGAGAAACTCCCTATAAACCACATTCTAGAGACGAGATACGGTCAGATAAAAAGATGTACATACAAGCCATTATTCAATTCTTAAACCAAGGCTAAGGCATAAATATACACAGACGAAAATAAAAACTTTTGAGGAAAACCAGGTGGGTTGCCGCATTCAATGGGCAGTAAAAACTACGTACGTACTACATAGGATACGTATAGAAATCACCCTTTTTATGTTAGGTAAATAATGTTCATGGTGGAACCGGTTATAGATAGAAAAGATTGTATCTACTTAAAAATTAAAAATATGCAATATTATGATAAAAGTAAAGATATAATTTAAGTAATGAATAAAAATGAAAATTTATATGTACATACTCAAAAGTGTCTCACTGACTGACATAGTGACCTACCAACGGCAACGCACAGCCCAAACCAATGGGCGGATCGGGCTGAAATTGGAAATGCAGGTAGATGTTGTGACGTAGACATCCGCTAAGAAAGGATTTTTTTATTAATTCTACCCCCAAAGGAATAAAATAGGCAATGAAAGTTTGTTCGATACTTTGTAAAATTTAAAACAATCGGGCTGAGACTTTGCTCACATAAAGCTACTATGACGTAGGCTAAAGGAATTAGGGTATAAAATAGGCGATGAAAGTTTGTACGAAACCGAATATATAACGAGTGAGAAGGCTGCATGTCCTTTATCCAATGGATTGGGATAGGCTAATGATAATCGGTATACAATGCAATAAACGATATTAATAAGTTTGATCATTAAGGAACTTACCTACTAATTGTTTGTTTGATTTTACGTTTTGATTGTAAAATGTTATTCAGTCTTTAAATACGAATCGGGACAAATAAAATTCCAAAATACCACGGGAAAATTTAACTGCATAATTTCTCAGAATATAGATTACCTACTTCTTTTGAGAATTTCATTGCTTTATTCTTTGATTGAATGTTTGATTCAGATATTAATTTAGCGAGAAATAGTTTGTTTGATAAATAAATGCTACTCATTATTTTTACATAATATTATCGTTTCTTGGAGCCATATTATCAAAATTAGTAACTTGCTGAGATCACTTCCAGGTCTAATATAATCGTATTGTTACTAAGTTATAAAAATAGTCATCATAATCGTATCATCATCATCATTATGGATACCTAATTTTTGTCAACTAGACTCAAACAATGTTAGGAGCTTCAGTTTTTGTTTAAAATGGTTAAATTATGGCGCGACATTCGTCTTGATTCGTCTTTAGCTCTGTCTCTAGGCATAAACTCATACGCAGTGGCTAGTAAATGCCAATTAAATCGACACGAATGCGGGTTCAAATCCCTGGTTCACTTTACATTTTAGTTTGTGTGTGCAAGTTTGAAAAAAGTAAAAGTTTGTAAAAGGTTTTTGATCACCAATTCGCGCCACCACCAGCTCGTGGTGATTTAGTCGAAACCCATCTTTGAAACGAACATGATTTGAAATGATGGATGCCTTTGCCCTACAGTGGAACATTAATAAACTGATGAAACTTTACCTTATAATCAAATTACATTTGAACTTAGGCACAGATTAGGGTTTATTTTTGCTGTGTTGATAAAATTATTCATTGATTAAGGGGTGTTGCAAATTCGTAATCGAACAGAGCGGAGATACATAACACTAGATAAACATTTAAAAAGATTCCCCCTAACGTCACTTTTAATAAGAAGACAATAAAGTATAACAAAGGTGATTCATTAACACCAGCATTCTCGCACCGTTTGTATTTGAACACCGGTTCAAGTTCAAGAACGATTACGCGGAATGATTCGTGTGCACTGTTAGTTAATAATTCTGAGAAACTTTTGCTCAAATTGTTACATTGACATCCGCAATCGCCAGCGAACAATAGTACAGTTTCGATAGTGTTTGCGAAATTATGGATTCTTATAGTTAAACAAAGCATATTGCTCATTTCGACAAATTCTAACTATAAATGGACTCGACAGAGTCTGTAAAAAGTCAAATGGGCAATCGATAATCACAGATTCTTCTTCTATTATAGTCCATAGTTCTTCTTACTCTGAGTCCCTTAGTATAGAAACACACTAGGACGAAAAACAGCGTGCGAAGTTCGGCTGGAATACTACCGCAAGATATTTTAATTGGAGGATGACACCACTGCCGAAATGACGTCGCGTAATATTTATTGCACAGAAAATTTACTTCGGCTGAGTTTTTATCTCTTAGTAAGTTTTTACAATTACTCTTATTATATAGGTACACAGTATGTTTACTAAATAACTTGTGTTTTGTAGATAAACTTACCTAGGCTATGTGTGTTCGTGTATTTGTTTTGCCACATAGTCGTCCCTTGTAAAGTTTCTTTGAAATCCTTTACTTAGATTTTGCTTAAAAGTTAGTTAACTATATAGGGGCCCCTTAAGCCTACACGCTGGGTCGCAAGTCCCAGGCGCCGAGTGGCATTCCTCTCTGTTCCACGCGATGGACCCGGCACCCACACGGAGAATCCATGAAGAGCTAAGAAGCTCGTCTCATACATCCGTCTTCAAGAGGTTTAAGTTCATTGACAAGTATCATTTAAAGTTCCATTATGGACCTACTGATAATAATACTCCCAATGGAAAAATGATCCCTATTTCCATTAGGACATAGTGTCGCTTTTCAGTTGCAAGTAGCAATTATACCAAGATTGTACCCAAAATCCCAATTCGTTTTGTATACAGTAAATACGGCATTTTGAACTCCGGCCAAAACAAACTGTTTGTAAAAGCGGTCCCGCGCAACTCAATCGATCATTGGTATTGCGCGCGCAACCGGCCCTGTTTCTTAAGGTGAAGGTTTGCTGTCTACGTCATGCTCCCAATGAGCTTGCACTTGGAAAATAGGAGTGAGAGAATATGGATGCAGCCTTAAGTGGAGGGCATAAGGTTTAAATTGATACATACGATTGAGAGTATATGGGTGCAGTCTTAAGTGCAGGGCATACGGTCCTAGGTAGTATTGTTGTAACGAGGTACTTCGCCGTCTTAAACGTTTTCTTTCGTTCTTTCTTCGCCATCCACACATAAGAGTACGAGTATATAGATGCAGTCTTATGAGAAGGACGTAATGTAAAAATTCAGGCTCCGTCTATACAGTACACCTAATAAACATGTAAGCGAGAGTGTCACTTGCAGTCTTGTGCAAAGAGCATGAGGTTTAAATAGATGCAATGAGTGCAGAATATCAACTGAGCACCCCCTCAATATGGCTCTCCAGCCACGCTTGTATAAAATCTAAAAGCTACAAGAATAAGTGATAGTTAATAAGGAAAAACGCCTGTGCTTGCGCACTCACTTGTGCAATATACTCGTAACATATCATGTGTGGCTTGATCATAAAGATTGCTCGTACCCAAAACACAACTTTGAGGACATTTATTATTCCAGTTCTCATTTAAGATACGTAATAGTAAACAACCAGTTTGCGGTTACGGAATTTTAGTCATGCTTTTATTTACTTGATTTGGTATTCGTATTTCCCGTTGGCAATAGTGGTACTCGGTCTAGGTAAATTACCGGGTAAGATGCATATGTATATGAAAAAGTTTAAGGAAACTAATAGTGCATATTGCAGTTTTGAGTGCACCGAGAGAACTTCCTTAAAGAAGCAACTGCACCTTTTCTTTCATATTTTATTTTCATGTCCTTATGTACTTTTAAAATAGTGGATTTGGTTTTTATGGATGTATATAGCTAGACCCTTTAAAAAATTCGTTGCACATACTGTGTCTTTGGTATAAGGGTCAATATTTTTCGCTGTGGCAACACCGCGGTTGACAGCTGATTGAATTTGCTCCCAACTATTTATTATAAAACTTAAGTTTAAATTGATAAAAAGGTCCTAAAAACATCACAAAACGTAACTAATAAGATAGTTTTAAGTGTATTTAGTGTAAAATAGTGCCTAAGAACAATATTTACAAGGTTTGTGTGATGTGTAAACCGGCGTCAATGACAGTTCAAATTTTGAATTTGTGAGTCATTGTTTTCTCTCAAATTAGGTAATATCTACCATTGCATTTAATTATTGCTTGTAGTACTCTGATTTATTCAATAGTGCCGCATAATATTTTGTGATAAACTCGCGCCGAGGTTTAAGATAACCTCACAATTGTGTCAACAACTCTTTGTAGGTACAAATCCGTTCGTTTTTGTTAATTGAATTTCACGTTCTTTTTAACAATGTTGACGCGTAGCAAGGCCTCTGCTCGCCGGGACGGGTCTGGACTCACCACAACACGCCAGGCTGAGACCAGACTAGACCTAGCTTTGAGGGAATTAAAGGCCACCAAGGAGGAAGTTGCACAATTGGTTAGGGAGAGAGAGGACAGTGAACGGGAATTGTTGGACGTGTTGGACAAATGTAGCAAAATGAAAAAAGATATGACTGAGTTGCATACTCAGAATCTTATTATAATAGAGGAGAGGGACAGGCTTCAATCAATGGTCGATGGGTTTGGCGAATGCAGCCAGGAGTTCGTCCAGAATCTACGGCGCGTAACGTTGCTCGAGCATGAGCTCCAGGAGGCTCACCACCAGATCACCCACCTCGAGAGCGAAAAGCAGGACTTCGCTGCATCGCATACACAAACCCTATTCGACGAGCTGTTAGGTAGTGCGCCCAGCCTTGTTCCTGCTGTTTTTGACAAAGGACCCGCTGTGACTGTGGACCTGACGGGGGACGATAGCATCCGGTCTACACAAGCCGTGGGCATTGTTAGATGCAGCAGGAACAAGCTCAAAAAGTATATTAGGTTAAATAGGTTTATTAAGAAAACCCAGAAATTAATTAAGAAAAAAACTTGTTTATGTACATCAACTAAATGTATTAAGGAAAAACAGCGGTTAGGTGATGAACTAGATTTATATACAATTACGTTAGACAATAACATCACAGAATATGACAAGAATTATAAAAGGTTAGAAAAAGAAATTGTGACATTGAAAACATCCTTAGAAAGAATAAGTAATAGGTATTCTATTTATAAGAATGAGAGCGAGGAACACATTTCAGCATTGAAATGCCTTCTTAACTCCTCAACGTCAAGCACCAATAAATGTCTAAGCCCAGAAAATATTAAAAATAATCATAATCACAATGCATCGATTGTAAATACATCGGATTTGAACGGCTCGCTGCCTATCTGTGCGTCCCCACTCTCAAAACCAGTTTGTTACAATGACACGCTTACTTTGTCCAACGCATTAAAATCCAGCGATTCCGCAAACAGAACATTACATGTAAATAAAAACAAATTGGTTATGTTTTGTGATGAGTCAGGTAAGGATATGGGACAACTGTTAAGTCATTACTTGGGGCAACAAATATTTAATCACTGTTATCCTAACACTCCATTTACCACTATTATAAATAAAATTAATAATTATGATTTCACAGACAATACCACATTAATACTAATGGTTGCAAATCGTGGAAATGTAAACAAAAAAACAATGACCAAATGTTTTGACAGCTTAAATAATGTGAATGTAAAAAATATTATAATGTTTACACTTCCTTATAGTAAAAGCTTGCCACAGCATGAAAATAATTATAGGTATAGTTTAAATTTGTTTATGAATACATTGACATGGAGTAATAGTAAATTTAATTTGATTGACATAAATTGTATTTCGACATTTAATATTTATTTGACTAAAGATAATTACTATCTTTCATCATATTGTAAACGACAAATAGCTACATCGCTAGCATATTGTTTTGATCAAACAGCCAAGAATTTGGCTACACAACCTGCTTTTATTGAGCAGGAAACTGTTGACATTTGTTGTTCCTTGGAAAAAATTCCAAGTAATTTAAATTATTGCATAGGACAGTAGAGGATTACTCTAGCCAAATTAGTATAATTAATAAACCTAGGAAAACGTCAAATTTACTTAATATTGTACACCAAAACATACAAGGTTTTCCTGGTAAAGAATTAGAATTAGAACTGAATTTAAATAAATTGAAAATTCATATTCTTTGTTTAACAGAGCATTGGTTACGACAATGCGAGTTATTAATTAGTATTGACAATTATAAAGTCATTAGTTCGTTCACGAGAAAGTCAGCTATTAGAGGTGGCTCACTAATATTACTTGATAGCTCACTTAAGTCTAAAGATAGAAAAGATGTAACATTACTTTCAATTGAGCGAACTATTGAACTATCTTGTGCAGAGCTGGAGCAGTGTATTATTGTTTGTGTGTACAGGCCTCCTTCTGGAAATTATCCCATTTTTGAAAAAACCATGGAAGAAGTTTTAAAAAAGGTGTGCAAATGTAATAAGAAGGTAGTTGTGTGTGGGGATTTTAATATTAATATTTTAGAAAATAACCAAACCTCTGTTAGGTTCCTAAATTTATTTAAATGCTTTGATCTCACTCCACTCTTTTTGGAACCAACTAGAGTAACTCCTACATCAGCCACCTGTCTTGATAATATTTTCTGTAATTGTAAAGTACCCTCAAAATCAATTGTTAACTTTGTGAATTCTGACCATTGCGGTCAACTTGCAGCGCTTGAGAGCCATAGTGTAGTTACTTCGTCTAGCTTTAGTTACAGACCGATTACTACAAAGCGCGTCGAAAAATTCAGACATAATATTTGTGTTAAAATTCCGCTAGCGCCACCTATTGTTGATATGAACATTGATAACATGTATAGACGATTATTTGACATTATCTCACACGAATTTAATACTATTTTTACAAAGAAAACTGTTTGTGTAAATAGTTCGAAATCGAAATTTAGTGACTGGGCCACAAAAGGTATTTATATAAGTAGGAAAAAATTGTTTGAATTGTATGCTCAAAAAGCCTATTCAAACAATCCAGATTTAATAGAATATGTAAGAAAGTATTCTAAGTTATTCAAAAAAGTGTGTATGGTGGCCAAGCGTATGTATTTAAAGCACAAAATACATACGTCTAATAATGTTATTAAAGCTACTTGGAATATTATAAATAAGGAAACTTGTAGGAATAGATTACATGATAGTAAGTTATCCTTAAAAATTGATAATAGATTAATTAGTACAGATGTGGATTAGAAGTGGCTAAAGCCTTTGAGCACTTTTTTTCTGAAATTCCAGTCACAACTACTAGCTTATTAAACTCCTCACCGCATCATGCTGAATGCCTCCTTAAATCAAAAGTAGAAGAGTGCAAAGTTGTTTTTAATTTCACGCATATTGATGCACTAGTTATAATTAAATCATTCAAAGAACTTAAATTAAAAAAGACGGAAGATCTATGGGGTATCTCAATAGATATTTTAAAAACTATTATTATTGCCATTGCACCATATTTAGCATTAATATTTAATAAGAGCATTGAAATGGGTCAGTTTCCAAATCTTATGAAACATAGTAAAATAACTCCTTTATTTCAATCAGGAGAAAAGACTGATCCGTCAAATTTCAGACCCATATCCATACTTCCATCTATCAGTAAAATTTTTGAAAAAATTATTTCCAATCAATTATTGTCACATTTTAATTCAAATTCTTTATTTAACGAAAATCAGTACGGATTTACTAAAAACAAATCCACAACTGATGCAGGAGTTTCACTAGTAAAACATATTTTTGATGCATGGGAGGCTAAGCAGGATGCGATAGGTATCTTTTGTGATTTGTCAAAAGCTTTTGACTGTGTAAGTCATGAAACCTTGCTGATGAAGCTACGGCATTATGGCGTCTCAGAGTTCGCTTTAACGCTTTTAAAATCATACCTCACTGGCAGAGTTCAAAAGGTGAACATCAATGGAACTAACTCCGATGGCGCCCCATTGATAATGGGAGTGCCCCAGGGCTCGATATTGGGACCACTCCTTTTTCTTATATATATTAATGATCTTCCTGCCTTAACAAATGGTCTGTGTGAGAGTGTGTTGTTTGCTGATGATACCTCTTTAGTTTTTAAGGTAGATAGACGCAAAACACAACTTGACGAGGTAAATAACGCCCTCTCACAAGTCCATCATTGGTTTACAACTAATAACTTACTACTAAATCCTAAGAAAACAAAATGTATTAGATTCACAATGCCAAATGTGCCACAAGTTATTACAAATGTTTTAATGAATAATGAACATATTGATGTAGTCAAATCAACTGTCTTTTTAGGAATAACTATAGATTCTAAATTACAATGGAGCCCCCATATTGTTGCTTTGGCTGGGAGACTAAGTTCTGCAGCATTTGCTGTAAGAAAAATACGACGCCTGACTGATATTGAAACGGCGAGATTGGTTTATTTCAGCAATTTTCATAGTGTTATGTCTTACGGTCTGTTGTTGTGGGGGTCGTCTGCTGATATACAAACAATTTTTGTATTACAGAAAAGGGCGATCCGTGCAATATACGACCTTAAGCCGCGTGATTCACTCCGTGAGATATTCAAGGAGATTAATATTTTAACTACAGCGTCTCAATACATCTTTGACTGCATAATTTATATACGCAAAAACCTACATAACTTCTCTAGAAAAGATAACTTTCATAGCTTTAATACTAGAAATAAACATAAGCTTGCCGTTCCAAGCCACAGGCTTCATAAGACTGGGAAGTCTTTTATTGGACTAAGTGTCAAAATATTTAATAAATTACCAGAAAATGTAATTGAATTTCCTAAACAAAAATTTAAGTTGTTTATTAAATCAACCTTGATGAAGAAAGGTTATTATAGAATAGATGATTATTTAAATGATAAATATGCATGGTCATGTTAATCTGCTCAGCCGCACTAATTTGTATTTATTTTTAAGTTATATTTGACATAATTGTAAAATTGAAATTTATTTTTAAAAAAGGCAAAACTGTCTGAGTTTCTTGCGGCGTCTCTTCTCAGCAGGCCATTCACGTCGAGGCGCTGGTAGGGTGAAAAAAGTATTGACGTGCAAAAGAATTTACTAAGTGAATCAAATTGCTGAATAAATTATTATTTCATTATTATTTCATTATTTCATTTAGTATTACTCTGTTGTGAGTGCCTACTAGTCAAAAAGCATTAAAGAAGAAGTAGCATTACCAAAGGGTCTATTTGAATTTCCACATCATATCAGTGTCGCTTTTTAAATGAACCTTATTGTATACCAATTTACTACCATGGTTTCAGACGTTTCATTCCAAAAATAAACACTCTAGACAGTGAATAACAAGATTATTTTCTTCAATTATTCTAATAACACTATTAACAGTCAAAACGTAAAAAGTATAGGCACAATTTTATTTGCTATATTACCAGCTATTCAAGGCCGAACCCGCACAGTTTTATACAAACTGTGCAATTCAAGAGCAGTACACACACACAGAACCTGTCGGCGGCACCGATACAGCCTGCCGACCTAATTCGGCGACCTATATGAAAATAATCATGTCGGCAACCTGCGTGTTGCCCGCCGACATTCTGTCATATTTATTAGTTCAACTATCCATATTTTATTATGCTGTCGAGTGTGTATGTTTGTTTGAACGCGCTAATCTTAGAAACAACTGATTTTGTCGAAGAAGTCTTTAAGCTTTAATAAAGCGCTATGTATCCGGAAACCCAAATCCACGCGGACGGAGTCGAGCGCGGCCGCTAGTTAGAAATAGTTTTTCCGGCTTTTCTACTGTCTCTTCTATCAAATACCTAATATATACCCTAATCGACTGTCTATATTTTATTAACCACACCAATTACATACAGAACTGAACAACAGTAAAATGACTGAAAACAAGCTCAAAAGCAAGCTCCGTCGGCAAAAAGTTGCCGGCATATGTCGGCAGACCGACAAGCTCGTATGTATTACGCATAATACCAACCGGTGAATGTTATCTAATTCTATGACGACACTAATTAGTGAAGCGCTGATAAAAAAAATTGACGCAGTGACAGCTAAAGAACGAGATTAAAAGTACGGCAGTGTAATCTGCGGAATCCGTTGAATCACAATTTCCTCTCGCAAACATTTGTTTTTAAACGTTAATTAAGAATTAATGAGTTGGTTTAGCCTTCGATGCTTCCACGACATTTTGTCGTAATAGATAAAATGATGGAGGAACAAATTGATTTTTTTTTTTTATTTTGTTACGCTATTATTTATATTCTTCGATTTTTCTTGAAAAATTGATGAAATATAAATAATTATTCCGAACATCAGATTCAATGATCTGACTCCGTATTATAGTCATCAGAACCAACAGTAGTATTACAAACATACTTAAATAGATACATATACCCAGGCAAGGATAAACAGACATGTTCTTCATGCACACAAATGTTTGTCCTGTGCGGGAATCGAACACGCCACCTCTTGTACTCGTATAATAGGCAACACCTTGACCATTACACCGATCAAGTCGTCAAAAATTGCATAATGCAGCTAAAAAGTTACGGCTCAAACATATGCAATCTAACAATGACTTTTCATTCATTACTCATTAATCATTTGGCCCACAACATTTGTTTGATGAACATCGGCTTTTAGTCGAGTCATGGATGTTTTTAAAAGTGTTTAAATATGTCTATTCGTTCCCTAGCATCCTACAAGCTTCGATCTCGGTTTGAGGCTGGGCAATCGGTGTGTTAGTCGAAGGAACTTATTTAATAGTACGCCATCATTATAACCTGTAGGAAATCAGATTGGGGATAATGCCCACAGCCACCACGCTTGGCAAGCAGGTTAGTAACAGCAGTATGGTGAACGACAAACCATAAGGAATCACTGCTACTCATCCCCCGAAATATCCCTTAGTCGCTTCTTACGACACACGGGAACTATTGCACAATACACCATATTAACCGTCAAATGTACAGTCGGATCAAGGCCCTTGCTCGTACGCGAATTCGTATTCACAAAGTACACTCGGTTGCGTATGAAATTCGCAACACTTGCTACCCATGGCCTAAATGGTAGGAGGAAAATTGGCCGTAGAAAAAAAATATTTAATGCATAACGCATCATATCTAAGTAAGCAAGTTGTGAAGGATAACTTGATGATTTGTTTGCAGCATTTACTTAGTCGTATAGTGCACTTAAATTAAATTAAATGTATGACATGGTTTTATGTATGATTATTATAAAAATACAAGTGCTAAGTTAGATAAAACATATAAATATTGACAGCTTAGTTTTTTCTCGTGCTTGTCCTTAAAAAATTAAAAATTCTATGTCGAAGAAGTTACTTATAAAATTAACAAATAATTTGAACTTATTTTGAACTCGTAATTCTCGGAAGTCTCGTAACCAAATACAGGAAAAAATATCTTTAGTTTGACAAAGTATTAATATTTACACTTTTAAGAAAACCTAAGCCTTCAATCTAAATAAAACAAACATTATTATGTCACTAGTTTACTTCCTTCTTTGATTGCTATAAACTTTTATAGCTATACTTCAAGGCAATAAAATAATTCGCTTGACAATTGCCATTACAAACGATTTAACGCCACATAATTTATTTTAATTGCAAAACAGAAACGACCTTTACTCTGGATTAAAGATTTAACTGAAACGAATAAAAACCCATGATGTAGAAAATCACCGATATTTTAATAGTACATGGGGATTAGCCAAATTATTCAAAAAGATACTGAAATTATGTAAACGATAAAATCATTTCATTTACAATTTTTAGCACGGTGTAGAGCTATTAAGAAGTTTAGATATTCAAACATTTTTATGTTTAAGAATTTTTGATCCGCATTTTATATTCACCCGCATTTTCTACGCAACAAGATTAAGATAAAAATATAAACACAAGTCAGTTGACTTAAAAGACAAACAGAGTAAGAGTACGGAATAGTTTTGAGGCCGCCCGATAAGCACGTTCTTCCGTAAAAGTAGATTTAGATTCCAATATTGTGCCTTATACAGAAACAATATTAATTTCCTATTCTTTGGAAGGCATATTATACAAGCATGTTGGTCGAGTGGTAAGAGAGCCTGGCTACAAAACCAAAGGTCGCGGGTTCGAATCCCGCTAGGGGCAAATGTTTGTGTGATGAACATCGGCATTTGTACTCGAGTCATGGATGTTTATAAATGTACATATTTGAGTATGTCCATGTGCTTTACTATGTATCCATAGTACAAGCTTCGAGCTTAGTTTGGGGCTAGGCAATTGGTGTGTAAGTCCAATGAATTTATTTATTTTTATATACTTTTTTCCCCTAACTTCCTTATTAATCCTCTCCCCCCGCACTATAATAATGCACAAACTGTTTTCGAGAGGTCAGCCATGATCATGATAACCTAAAAAACAGTCTACAGTTGTCTAGTCACCGCTGTTTAATAAAAAACATCAGTAAAACAAACGCCCTTGACTAACCAATGGTAATTACCTAGATAGGATTCTGTTAGGGATTTATTGTTGTTAAGAAGCTAGAATTACCCGTATTGAGAATCTTAATTTATAGTCCGGCTGTTTTTAAGGTGTCCTTGAGAAGTTACGTTGGCAAATTCACGTATATGTTACATAATTACATTACACCTTATTACATAGTAGATTTGTCGACTGTTAATTCTGACACCTGTAACACAAGTGCTTAAGCTACTTATCACGGAATCAGATCAATGTATGTGATGCTGTTTGTTTTTTTTCGACATTGTCAGAAACCTTTGAATGGATCGTAAGCAATTAGGATAGAACGTCAAATTTTAATAAAAATATGATAAATTTGGAATATATAGATTGGAAAAGTTTCATCAAATATACAAAAAATCGCATTTAACCTATTTTGTTTGTCTTAAATTAAATGCAGAAAACCGCAAGCATAGTTTTTGCTGTTACTGTTATACCTACTCGTAAATGCATGTAATAATTTAACCAAAATATTGTAAACCTTGAATATCATGATTTGCAAAAATTGGTTCACATACACGATAATGCAATTTAATAATAATTTGATCTTTAAAGTATCATGTGAATAGCAGGTAAATAAATTATTGATGTAACATGTTATTATGATTGAAGTAAAAGACAGCCAAGTTTTGAAGACACGATAATTTGAAACCTAGATTAAAACTCTATGTTCTGTGAAATACAAACGTGTATGCTAGCAGTTTTAACATGTATTTTTTGTAAGGCTCTCTCAACATCACATACATTGAAATGTTTTCATTATAATTCAACAAGATTAGTACCTATTGGCAATGCTACTGTCCTAGTGTTGCAAAGGGTAGGGAATGCGCTAGTAGTGTTTGAAAAAAAACTACAAAGGCTGCCAAACTTCAGTTGTTTCTTGTTAATTATTTATTTCGTTATCATCATAGTATAAAAAATATAAGTTATGTAAATGTATTGTTCAAAATGTACATTAGGGCACATTATATATAATTTAATTTTTCTTTTCAAACATTTACTATTATCGAGAACCTATGTAGGATTTCAAAGTCACTTTTAGTACTAACACTTGTTATTAAGTTTTAATGTTACTAACCTTTATGGATCATTTTAGTTGTCCGATAAATAAACATTTTTATTTTTATTTTTTTTCATTAAAGTTCAACTATCTATTGAAATAAATAATTTTTATTTTTTTTATTAATGTTCAACTATCTATTGAAATAACTTGGCTGACGCTCTACCGTGCACCAAAGGCGGGCTGTTACAAATCGTTTTACTTTCGCAACTGAACTTGATCGAGGCACAAACAAATCGAGCAATCACCCCGCGGCTATTGCCGTATATCTTGTTTTGAATACTTATTATTATTTGCTAATGTGTCATCGGCCTAAGTCAGGGTTGACTAAGACTTTATTAACAGGAAAATGTTTAATTATCCTGTAAAGTTACATTTCAAATCTCTACAAAGGAAAATATACATAGTATCAGGACGATTTGACCAAGTATTTTGGTTATAATCATCGTCATCATTTAATTAAATCATGCAGGTCACTGATGGACGTAAGCAAACGAACAAGAGGGTCACCTGATGAAAAGTGATCACCGCTGCCCATGGACATCAACAACCGTATAAAGTCGCAGATGCGTTGCCTGCCCCTAAAAACCCCATACTCTCCCCAACTGAGCTCTGGCGATGTTACTCACCGGCAGAAACATAGCACACCAGTTACGATGTGCTACTTCACTGTGGTCTTCTGTAAGGTGGAGGTGCTTCGCCAGACGAGTGGCTCGCCGAGAGTGAAAGTTCCAGAAAGCTCTACCTCTCTTAAAATTAACTATTCTGAAGTCATGGAGAAAAATCGGTCTTAAAACTCTGCAAAGCTGATTGGATTTACTAATTAAAGACTCTGCCAACCCTAAAACAGATCCTGCATAAATATTTACAAAGTTTATATTACCGTAGCACATGACAGACGTACATACTGGTATTTAATAAGCCGGTACACATCGTATGCCAAGGATTTAGCCGGTTACGATATTTTGATTAGAAGGTTGGTTTTTGCTAAGACATGTCGCAGTAACGGATATTATAGGACCGTTATGCAGGATCTGGTATTTGGTACCGACTTTTTTGTCATGAAGAAAAGGATTACGCTTTACAACTTCGGGGTAGCTGACCGTCTGTATGTTTATAAATTAATTAATATCTGATCTCTCTACGGTCGTATCGAATGGCTGTCCCACCGAACTAAGAGAATGTCGGAATAGGAGTGCATCTATGCTTGCGCACGCGCTTGTAAAAGACGGCTGATCGTAAAAGGGGTTGTGCCGGATTCGTCCTATGACGATTCATCCCAATAATTCATTCATCCTAAGGTATTACCCCGCGTTCCCGCTACTTAAATCATCTGTCATAGATGTTAAGGCCTATGTATATGTATGTACGTATATTTATCACATAAAATGCATTTGTCTTCATGGTGAGTAAGTAGCAGTTAACTGCAATACGCTGATAATCGAGTTAAATTTATTTTATTTGAAAATATATTTTAAACAATAAAATGTTGTGCGAATCGTCCTTGCAATGGCCTTCGCCGAAATTTATAGCCAATGTGGGTCCACGCACGGCTTGGTACATTTTAATACAAATAAGCAATAAAATCAACCTTCTTTACTATGCAAAAGATAGAAACAAGAGTAAAACCTACAAATTTATGAGGTAAAAAAATATGTTAAGAGGCTATATGTAGAGAGAACATTTGGGGATAAGAGGATATTAAGGAAATTGGTTTCCACATCCTTGATGGTAATTTAATATGAAAAAATATGAAGTAAATTTTTAAATCTCTACAAAATGTTACATGTCGGCCTCAGTGAGGCACTTATAAATCGTCAATGATATCACAATATAATTAATCTACCACCGACTTCGGAACGCAGTCATCTACCGAGAAGAAGTGGCAAGAAACTCTAAAGAAAAGAAGTAAGTTGTTGTATGCCTACCCTACATGCATCATTTAATCAATGTCCACTGTTTGTATTTTATTAAAGAACCTTGATCTTTCATCATAACAAATAAATAATGTTTAAAAAAAAGACACTTGAGGATTATTTTTTATCCTCAATTATGTTTTAAGACTTTAAAATCTTGACCTGGTTGCAATTGGATCAACTTCACGATAAGAATGACCTCAGCGGACAGGAAAGTTGTTACAACTGTTACGCAAATACTAACTTTTTTTTCATAAAGCGTTAAATTTCGAATTTGGAGACAACGGATTAGTGTATTTTGTTAGTTTAATGCTTTTTTTTACAATTTTTATCAAAATACAGATTGGCATAACTGTTGACTCTTTAAAAAATTCTGTAGGAATTGATAAACTCTGTAGGAGTTATAAACTTTACAGAGTTAAATTTAAATTAAAAGATCAATAACAACATTTCGTAAGCTGGTGAGTAGGGGGTGAGCTCTGCTTATCTATAACTAGAATTTACCCGCGTCTTTGCCCGCGTGGAACTATGTATAAAATACTCCATGGGAACAATAATAAATATATCTTATCACCCAATTTAGATCATATCCTGCCTGTACACCAAAATAAATCAAAATCCATTTAGTAGTGTCAGCGTTATTGACGAAAAAACATCCAAACAAACAAACTTCCACATTAATAATATTAGTAAAGTATAATCGATAGTTTACATCGGAAATCAATTAGGATATCAATTGGAATATTGTATTGTTGACATGAAATAGTATAATCTCTAGATATCACAATAAATATTGATAATCTCATAGTGATAGCTTGGTGTCACTATGTCACACATTTTTTTTATTTAAATTCTAGTTGGTAAATCAATCGAATGTTACTCGTATTATTGGAGTCACAGTATCATTCACAAAACAAAAACATTCTTGGCAGAAAAGTAATGTTATGTTTTGGATACGTAGGTACTTAGTATCACTACATAGTATAAAACAAAGTCGCTTTCTCTGTCCCTATGTCCCTCTGTATGCTTAAATCTCTGAAACTACGCAACGGATTTTGATGCGGTTTTATTAATAGACTAGCGGTCGCCCGCGACTCCGTCCGCGTGGATTTCGATTATCAATAGCCTATAGCCTTTCTCGTCAAATGGACTATCAACACAAAAAGAATTTTTCAAATAGGACCATACTGGTCCTATTTGATTTTCCTGATTCCTGAGATTAGCGCGTTCAAACAAACAAACAAACATACAAACAAACTCTTCAGCTTTATATATTAGAATAGATATAGATAGAGTGATTCAAGGGGAGGGTTTTTATGTATAATACATGCATAATATAGTAGAGAAACACTTTTAAACTTAGTTGCATCCGTGCGTAGTTGAGGCGGATCGCTAGTTTACTATATATGTGTATATCTGAAACAAACCTTAGCAAATCCGTGCATGTTCAGTATTTTCTACGGCAGATTTAACGCATTACGTATTCAAAAACAATTACTGCATAGATAACACTAATTAGGTGTTGCCTCTGCGCAATTGTGACCATTCGCAGTTTTCCTCGTACTGATTAACAATACGCGTTTGCTGTAAACGGCGAGCATTGAAGGTATGGCCATAACGTATATTAAACACATGTAAAGTGTTTATTTGGTTCAGTAATTAATCCACAATATTTTTAATGTGATAGGAAGGCATACCAACAAGCGGGTCACCTGCTGGTAAGTGATAACCGCTGCCCATGGACATCAACAACCGCACAAGGGTCGCGGATGCGTCGCCTGACTCTAAAAACTCCATACCCTCCCCAAATGAGCTCTGGCGACCTCACTCACCAGCAAAAACATAGCGCAACAGCTACGAAGTGCTACTTCACTGTGGTTTTCTATGTGGTACTTCCCCAGACGAGCGGCTCATTCGAGTAGAAGTTCCACATAGCTCTAACTCAATGGAGTAGGTATTTTTGCAAATGAATAAATGATCGATTCCAAAGAACACGAACAGAACACGAACGGAGGTACTGGAACGTTGGACAACTTAGGCTATTTTTAGGGTCTACGTGGTCATATGGAAATTATTATTAACAGGCAGGATTAAGCCACATTGAGAGCCCTTAAAGAGGCTTAGGTTAACCAGGGGACAGAGAGTCGGCTTTAACTTTTAGTCCACTGCAGGATCAAAAGATGGCATGATATTAAAATGACCAAATTTTAATACACCTAAGATTTTGCACAAACGTAAGTTATCATAACTTTTGGATCCAGGACTCAAACCCGCGACCCTTAGTCCAGTTAAGTTACAAATGTGCCACCACTACCCAGCTGACCATGGGAACACAGGGCTACCCATTCATGGCCAATTGGATATGGCCCACATACGACCGTTTGTTTGAATGTAAACACCGTGGAAATAATAGGAGCTGTGGTTTGGACGAAATTACAGATGCATTTGTTTCCCTACCAGCGGTTCACTGCATTCTCGTATGTAAATACATATTTCGAGTGTAATTTTCTAGTTTGACAATGCGATTGTAAATTGTGAAGGTAATTTAGGTTAAAATTATATATTTAGTATGTACTTTTAAGTGGGAAACTACTAAAGCTAAACCTTTGAACGGTTGTGAAAATGTTTATTAGTCAATCAGTCGCTTGTTTGGTAGTGCCTGAATCCTATATTAGCTTTGTTGGCTCGAACTTATGGACCGCTCGCCTGGGGAAGTACCAACACCTTACAGATAGCACCACTGTAATGGGTATTCGTAACTGTTGCTATGTTTCTGCTGGTAAGTAAGATCGCCAGAGCGAAGTTAGGGCGGATATGGTGTCTTAATGGCAGGCACCGCGTCTGCCGACCCTTGATATCCATGGGCAGCGGTAATCACTTAACATCAGGTGACCCTCTTGTTCGTTTGCCTCTCTATAACATTTAAATATAAAGCTAGCAATCTACGAGTACAGTAGCGCGATCGCTACCGAAACTACTAATAGATGCACCGGCGCAGGACGCGGGTATAAAGTTTTTATTTAAAGGAGCGAAGTACTTTACCTAATTAGATAATAACGTCTGACTAATAATAGCAAAGACATTAGAATTTTGTGTCGCCTGATAAACTGAAGGTTTTGTTCGATTTCATTCACATTCAAGAGTAAGCAGGCTTTCTTGATGTTTCACGCGCCAAAGTAAGCCCTGCAGCCGTGTGGCGCTTAGAACGAACTTTCCTACGGATTGTTTAATTAGGTTTACGCGACTGCTAAACCTCAGAAAACATTAAGTTATGGCACGTCAAAGTGTTTCCCTGATTAAAAAAAAAGGGTTTACTATAACTCACGAAATAAAACTACATTTAAACATAATTAATCTGATCCTGTCAACATGAAGTAAAATTGAACCGCGATCCTCTACATAATGGTAGAAATAAACAATTAGGAGTTAGGTTATTGACGAGTTATTTAGACTGTTACTTTATAAAACTGGTTTTTATCACTAGACTATGAAAGCCTTGGCTCGGTTTGAATGTTGATTGCCAAATTAATTACCTATATATCGCATTGTTTTTACTAGAAACTGTTATTTTAGTACGTGTGAATCAATAAAATAAGCCTGTGATCCAACCATCAATTACCAATCGAGATTTATGTAATGGGGCACTTGAAGAGTGTGTGTGACCTACTCAAGCCAACTATCTACACTAATATCATAAAGAGGGAAGATCTGTATGTATGTAACGAATAAAGTCAAGAACTACTGGACGGATTCGAATACTTTGTTCACTGTTGCCTAGCTACACTATCCTCGGTGAACATAGAGTACTTTTGATCCCCGAAAATGTGTAAGGAAAGGAAGGATATTTGAAAAAAAGAAATTACGCACGGGTGAAACAGCAGGCGGAAGGCTAGTTTTTTATAAGTACGTTATGCCTAAAGTTCTGCCTGATGCTAAGGAAAAGAGGAGCCCTTATTGCCTTGACAACTGATGTTTTACCAAAATGGTATCCTATCCGTTTCAGTCTCGTCTCGTCATCGCTTCTTACGACTCAATAAGACTACTTCCAAAAGACAAATTATAAAGTGCAAAAGGATGTTATGATGCAAGCATGACTTAACAATTTTACCACAACCTCATAGTGTAATACGTGTATGTAGTTTTCTGTTTACATGTAGTTCACACGAATTCGATCTGGTCTTGTCATCTCCTTAAGTCTAATGACATTAAGTTTAAGAAAATAAAATCGGCCAAGTGCGAGTCGGACTCCCGCACTGAGGGTTCCGTACAAATTCTATTTTTGACGTATTAAAAAATCTACTGAATAGATTGCGTTCGAACCAATTTTCGTTGGTAGTTTTTATGGTAATGTACATTATATATTTATTTCAGATTTACCATCCTCTTACTTTAGAAGTTAGAGGGGGGGGGACACACTTTTTTCCACTTTGGAAGAGTCTGTCACGCAAAGTATTCACTTAAGAAAAAAATGAGCTTAGAAACCTCAATATAATTTTTAAAGACCGATCCATAGATACCCCACACGTATATGTTCAATGAAAAAAAATATTTTCAGTTTCAGTTCTAACTATGGGGACCCCCCATATTTTTTTTTTTTTTTCTATTTTCGTATGAAAACCTTGTTGCGGTTCACAGAATACATCTACTCACCAAGTTTCAATAGTATAGTACTTATAGTTTCGGAAAAAAGTGGCTGTGACAGACTGGCGGACAGACAGACAGACAGACAGACAGACAGACATGACGAATCTATAAGGGTTCCGTTTTTTTGCCATTTTGGCTACGGAACCCTAAAAAAGGACACTAGCGACCCGGTACTTGCTTCGCTATGTGTGTTAAATAAAGAACCACTCGACTGATTGTGTGCAAACTTCATCTAAACCATCTACTTAATAGTCCAAGTAAACCCTAATTTGGTTTGGATAGGTGAGCCCGTTCTAAAGTGATAGGTGTATAACGTGACAATGATATATGACACTTATTTTTATATAAAAAGTATCAGCCTATTAATGTCCCACTGCAGGGTCAATTTGAAATCATGTTTTCGTTACAAAGATGGGTTTTGGCTTAATCACCACGCTTGCCAAATGCGGATTGGTGATCACAAACCCGGGCTGCGTTCAGAAAAATCAACACAAAGTTTGCCCGACCCAGGAATCAAACCCAGGACCTCGACATCAAGGCCCGGTACTTAATCTTAAACCACTAGACCATCGAGGCGTTACTTTAATATATCAAGATTTTATCCAAGCACTATGTATTTTTCCACATACTGTCATATACACTAAGCACACATTGACATACCCAACAAATTACCCATATCATTGCTGTCTCGTTCGCGCCAAGGTCTTCTAATCACAGCCGGCATAGTGGACTCAAGGTTCGATTCCCAGAGAAAGGACTCGGTCCAATGCTGGCCGTGGGCAATGTCGCCGGCTCAGTAATAGCGGCATTGAACTCGATAGGATAACTTGATATATCAGACATCGTTTATAATATGTGATGTGACCCTTACTGACAAGTGATCTACTTGTTAGTTTTTATGTTAGATTTCTTCTACGCTCGATTTTGCCCATGTGGTTGAGTTTTTTAAGACAATGTTTTTATCTTAATCATCCCATTTTGCATAGCTACTACATCTTAGAAAGAACCATCATGAACAATTAAGCACTCCTTGATCTCGTATTGAAGAAATTTCACACAAACTTTCGAACCCCAAAACCCCTTTAGAGGTTGACACTCTCTCGTTTTGCAATAATAACTAAGGGTTGATAAAATAATCAGTGAGGGACGATTTATTACAGAAATCTTCATAATTTTAAAATAAGTGACAATGGTAATAATTTGAAAATAGGTTTTGCTGAATAATTGATTGAATGGAATTGTATTATTGGCGACGTCTGCTATTAGAGGCCAAGACTCAGTTTGGGTCGCTGCGCCATCGCAGTAAGTAAGTAAGTAAGTGAATAATTGAAGAGTATTATTATCCTACCCAACCAAATATTTTTGAAACCTTGCCTGCTTCCCACGATTGACAATTAGTTGAGTCACTTTTAGTCTGCTCCGTGTCTAGTTACCGAAAATATTACTATCTTAAACCACCTACCTACTCATTATGGATCGAGTAATGTCAGTGTTACATTACAATTGTATACTATAGTCGAATTAACCGTGTCCTTTTATACTGATGAAAACTAAGTTTTAAGAGTTTATGGAATAATTTTACTACTATTAAATAACAAGAAAACGTGATTTAAACTATATTACGCAGTTTGTATTTAAGATATCAATTTGACTTACCAACGTTAGCTGAAGTTTGTATACTGATAACAACCACAAGATTTCATCTAAACAGCTTTTATACAACAATTAAAACGTGTTTATTTAACCTCAAAAACAGATCAGGAAGAGAAAAGGTAGAAATATCTTGATGTTTCTTCTTTGGATCTGAATGTTTCTTTTTTAACATTGTATAAATAATGTACTTGAAATAAAAGGATTTAATTTCACAAGACAGATATTAGGATAAGTATCACGTTTTTTCCAATCTGATAAAAACAGTCGTGTTATCAATCCTTAAAATGGTTTTGTTATCAAACAAATCCATTAAATAAAACACAAAGTTTTCACGTTTAAGAGAGCTGACTTGAATGCGACTTTTCTAAAAGATAAAATGATTCAAGAGGAAGTTTTAATATGTAATAATAAATGGTCCATTTAAAAAGGGAAACACTAATTATTTCCGTGCGAAGCTGGGGCGAGGCGCCAGTATAAGACATTCGAAAACAAACTTTCAGACATTATAACATAATTTAATGCTAAAGTAAGCAGTTGTCATGGGCATTGTCTTAAACAAACAAATCACACTGACCTGAGACTAAAACAAGCAGCTTATGACACTATCTAGACGTATATTGTACCTAAATAAGATACTAAAAATTAACAAAAAGTTAAGCGGTATGGAACAATATGCATGGACATCAACAAATTGTTTAAATTGAAGGGACGAATACGCAAGCAAATTATAAGAACAAACTAGTGTTGACGCAATCAATCATTTTGAAAGACTGGAATGAACTTAAGAGGGTATAGTTACGTCTTCCCTTGACCTATACAAATTGAATGTAAGAAAAGTTAAGTTCCTTGCCATTTGAGTTTTCTGACCGAGGAGTTTTACTCGGACAGAAACTGAGGAAGAAAATAATCTTGTGATCGATGATCACCATTTTAAACATCAACAACTCTATAAATGTGACAGATGCGATGCCTTCTTTTATATCCCTACATTAAATGATCGGAGTTTACAGGAAGACATTTAAACCTTAGCCATTAAAATATGCTTTTACCTTCGATCTTTTATCTTACTTGAATTTTGCATGATTGTCTTATTGCACGCGGTTAAGCCAAAACGTTTATTTTTTTAATAATAAGGTACTTCCCAATCTAGTTACCCAAAGAATAAACCGAAACCAGCATAGCAGGATAAATAAAAGCTTGTGCAAAATTCAATAAATATCTAAGTGGCCTAGTCCGTTCCTACGACAAAATACATTAGATAACTCCTTATAAGTCTTACGTCCTACAAAGACTCTAAACTAATGGCTTCAAATCTGACATAGACACGCACTAAAGCTACCGTGATTGATATAGAATTTCCATTTTTAGGTGTCACGAATAAGTTTATGCTTCTAAAGGTAAATTATAATGTACTAGCGGCCGCCCGCGACTCCGTCGGCGTGGATTTCGATTTCCAATATCCTATGTGTTATTCTGATGTATAAGCTATATTGTGGTAAAGTTTCATTCAAAACCATTCAGTAGTTTTTACGTGAAAGAGTAACAAACATCCATACATACAAACTTTCGCCTTTATAATAGTAGTAGCATCACAGTAAGTTTAATAACAACTAATAACAACATGGTGTGCAATAGTATTTGTCTCCATTGACATGTTCTATATAATATATCCTAAGAGTTGGCTGCTCATTTAAGTTTCCCGCCGTAGCTGAACTAACCTATAGACCTTCATCATCATCACCTGCCTGTTCACAGCTCAACGAAGCCTACATCAGAGGGAGGGTTTTGTACATGGTCATAGCTTTTAGGAAGTCCTTATTATTGAACTTTAGGAAAATCCCTTCCAAAAGATATTCCAGGTCAGAACTTGGCAAATACAGCAATTTTGTTTAAAGTGTGGTAAAGGAGTGGAAAAAAAATAATTTCGTACACATTAATTAGTATCAAAATATGTCACTAAGGGACATTATTCATTATGTTCAATACCGTCACCGAATTCATTGATATGAAGGGGGGCGTTGACGCACGTTAAACAATCATTAGTGTTGATAAGGAAGAATTAAATGAAGATTATGGTCTCTTTCGTTTACACAATTGCGGTTTCAACCAGTCACACATGTTCATTGATCCTGTTGATAATTGTGACGTGCAGTACCGTCCTAGATTAACAGTACTACTAATATAAAAAATACAGGTAGGTATCGTTTGAATGCAGCGATTTATTGTATTCTGGAGCACAGGCATTTCATATATTTTATCGTTCACCATTCTGCAGTGTGCTTGTGCTTATAATAAACCTAACTTTATTGACGCATCCAGAAGGATGTATTATGCACATAGCCAATTTCTAAAATTTAAATAAACTATTACTTTTAACCAACACATCTTTGAAACGAAAACATGATTTCAAAGGATGGAGGCCTTTGCCTTGCAGTGGGACATTAATAGGCTGATACTTTACTTTAAATAAACAAGTTCTTCAATTTGGACACACCAATCTTAGTGTTGATTTATGATTATCAACAAGGTGTAATTAATTGATCGTCCAGAAACTATGCCCTATTGACTGTCGTTTCGACATTGTCACAACGATTAATAGATAAAAAGAATCTGTAAAAGATAACGGCGATGACCTCAATGGTGCACCTTGACCTGCGGTCTTAATCTCTACTGCAGCTGCTTTGCAATAAGCAACCATAGGTTTAGTGCAGTAAGGTTCATAAGAAGCAGTAGATCACACCACCTGTTGCGCAGATGAAGTGCAGTCAGACGTAAATGACATCCTGGGTTGCTCAAGGGCGCATTCTGGGTCCTATTTCTTATTGTTTTAATTTTTCTGATCATTTTCTTTCTGGCTATATATACTCATGTTGGAGAAACTTTTATGATTGTACTCCTTTAGTATAAAGATAAATATTTTTTAACTCTTGATTCATAGTATGTTCTTATATCTTCAACTGAGATTTTTTGAGGTGTATAACTACGCAGGTTGTTATTTATTTATGGTAAATGCAAGTGAAAGAGCAGAGGCTTTTTACTTCCTCAGTTCAAAGGGACAGCGCAATAAGGGGTCCAGTGTGCCTAAAATAGGTAATGGATTTTCTTGATAACGACCTTTAATTGGAGACATGGCCCCAAAACTTTATTTTGTGACGAGACGACCAAACCACATTTAGATTCCTAAATTCGTAAACCAGTCAACGCCGCTTAAGTAAATTCAGGAGATGCTAAAAACTTCATGCCTCGTTAAAGTTGCGTAGGAACTGCACCAGTAAAATATTTTCGTCAACAAATGAAGTTGGCGAGTTTGCAAAGTAGGATTTGCAAATCGATCAATTTGACTGATTGATTGAGAGCCACCACAGTCGATTGGATGATTGTGGTGGCTTACCTAAGTAAGCTCTTTCATCGAAATCAGCACTTGATTCCAACTAAGACCTTTTCCCAGCAGTGGGACATCTGTTTGACAAAGTTTATTATTTGATGGCGTGACTAATCCTTGTGCGTGGTTAATAAACAGTTAATTTAGCTCATTGTACCGCCTGTTAAATAGAACGACCGGGCATGTGAATGTTCGTTGCTTTTGTTATTGTTATTAAAAATTGGATGTACAGTCACGAGCAATATCATGTATACACCTCGACTCATATGACAAAGCAGTAAAGTTCATATTTCAATGTGTTTGTATACCATGTCAGTGCTCATGACTGTACCATTAACAATTATACGAGAAAATTTTAAACATTTCAGCTAAAATGTCCCGTGTTAGCCATCTGTAAGAACAATCTCATCATCGCCTATCACGAACATATCGGGAAGCGGTGATAATGGCTCTTAAACAAATAAAAAATAGGTATTGTTTAAATATACATACTATGTACAAGTTTAATTTATATAATTTCAATTTACAAGTAGTGCAAACGTAGTTATTAACTTTATTAGCGTTAATAACAGCTAAATAAAAACGCCCCAAACATTACAAACATACATAATCATACACAAAATATTCGTACTTAATGGTTCAATCAATCGTTTCACGAAATCGCTCATAATCATAAATATAACTGCAATGGAAATGTTTTGACTTATTATCACAACATTAATGATTTGCAAAATCTTCAAGGCTTAAATAAGATTCATAACGTACACTTATCGTAAGTTATCTTGATAAAAATATGGTTACCTAATTACGTTGCACATATTTATATAAATCTACGTAAAGTTGAATGTGTTACTACGCGAAAAAAATAACCGTTTAAATATCTTGCTTTTCGTATTTAGCGTACGGTCACCACACATTAAGATTAAGATTTTCAATGAACCTACATTATTAAAATACACACTTTTGTAACATAAGAAATCATTAAATACTTAAGTGTGGTTAAGAGACGAACTGAGACGAACTTCTTAGCTATCCATGGATTCTCCGTGCGAGTGCCGGGTCCATCGCGTGGAACAGAGAGGAATGTCAGTCGGCGCCTGGGACTTTCGACCCAGCGTGTAGGTTTAAGGGGCCCCTTTATGGTATACTAACGATCACCTTCACCGATGACATTCCTCTCCCTTCCCAACCATATTTGGTATGAGCCGAGTAAAGCGGCTTTAGTTGCTCTTTCCAGGAGTGATTAAAAAGTCGCGTGTTTAAACCCCGTGATGTGTTCAAAATCTATGATGTGGTCAAAAACCGACAAAGAAATCATCGTTTATAGGTATAGTCTGAAATCCCAACTAATCCCAACTAATATTATAAATCCGAAAGTAACTCTGTCTGTCTGTCTGTTCCGCTTTCCCGCTTAAACCTCGCAACCGATTTTGATGAAATTTGGTACAGACAATCTTTAGACCCTGAGACAGAACATAGGCTACTTTTTATTTCGAAAAAAAGAAATCCACGCGGACGGAGTCGCGGGCGGCCGCTAGTATAAAATAAAGCTTGCAATACGGATGTTAGGGAACTGATAGTCTTACTAAAATATTGTTTATTTATACATTAACACCCAGACCAGGACGAACAGACATGTTCATGCACACAAATGTTTATCCAGTGTGGGGATCCAACCCACGAACTGGGTCTAAAAGTTAACTTGACCACTACAAACTTGATGTTTGTTTGGATGTTTGTCCGTCAATCACTCTGAAACTACTGGACGGATTGTAATGAAATTTTGTATCTATAGGTACAGGTAGGGTATGGACTGGCTTAGGTGATAGGATACTTTTCATCCCGATTAAATGATCCCATGGGACAAGACGAGAATATAAAACGCTAGAACGCTAAAGCTAGTTAATAATGTCATTGCTCTCGGCCGTGAAAAAATATAACATTTTAAAGATATATTCACAATGATATTACATCCGTCATATCATACCCAAACAATAATACGCTATCAGTTGATACAAACAGTCTTTTTCCATATAAATCATAAGTACTTAACAACCGTTTGATTAGAATTAGTTTCATTGAGTAACCTTGGTTAGTTATTACTTACTTAAGATATTTCCAACGCTACTTATGAAATAACGACTCATTTTTTCTTTAATCATAGACATTGTTTCTTATTGAAAAATCTATTCCAAATAGCAAGAGGGTCACCTGATGGTAAGTGATCACCACCACCCATGGACATCAACAACTTTAGTGCTAATTAGAATAATGCCTTAAGATCCATATACCGAGTAGATTTCAGAGTCCTTTTTTTCGCAATTAAAGATCTGAGGGTCTAAAGATTGTCTGTGCAAAATTTCATAAAAATCTGATGAGAGGATGAAGCGAGCGGCAAAGGGTAACAGACAGACAGACAGAGTTACATTCGCATTCATAATATTAGTAGGGACTATTATCTTTTAGGCTATATATTTTCGTTCATCAGGTAGGTATAATGTTATATTCAAATAATGAAAAACACTTTCTAATTAGTTCACAGGTTATCTGGATGCTTACCTATGTATAGGTATCAAGAAATTTCAAGTCCCCCTTTTGTAAACAATTTTTATTGTGTGTAATGTTATAAAAAAAAATGTTTCTAATCAATTCACTAGTTCCGGCGCCAATTTATTTCAGACAATTAAATCTTACGTCTTAATAATTAAGTAGTGATATTTATTATCAAATGTCTGTATTCATTATCTGCTTACGTACATTTTTTATCAATAAAACTTCACAAATTGAAACTCGGTACGTTTCCTTCGATCTATGGAGGAATGTTTACTTTCAAAACACGATAGTAAGAACGGGATGTGATTCCTAAAATATAATGTTGAACAATTAAATAGCCTAAAGACATGCCGTACATTTATCTCGACTCATGTATGTAGGTAAAGCACGTATGGTTTATTATAGTCATTATAAGATTCAACCTAGGATACCTATACAGAATTACGCGACGTAATTTCGGCATACATACGTGTTCATCTTGCATTTTAAATACAATTCAGAACGTAGTAACGCAAAACTGCGTTCGCGTTTTTTCCACCTAGTGTATTTATATTTTCTATGCTAAGTGTAGAAACACATAAAGCGAAAAAAACAACCGAAGGCATTTTTTTTCAATATGACGCGACGTTATTACGGCACAGTAAATAAATAATATTTCACAACATCACATACATTGATCTGACTCCGTTTAAGTAGCTTAAGCACTTGTATTACAGACACCAGAATCAACAGTGGTATTACAAATATACTTAAATAGATACATAAAACACCCAGACCAGGACAGACATATTTATGCACACAAATGTTTGTCCTGTGCGGGGATCGAGCCCGCGACCTCTTGTATAATAGGCAACATCTTGACCATTACACCAAGCGGGTCGTTACACTGTGTCATCCACCATTTAAAATGCAATGCAAGCGTAGTCAAGCCAAACTGAGGTCAAGTTTTTTCGGTTAAGTGTGTTTCTATACTTATATACACTTATGACTTAAAATAACTAGTGTCTGTTTGATTGCTCTTTAAGATGATAAAAAGTAACATAAATGGACATCGATGACAGAAACTACCTACTTATAGTATAGTATGTTGATTTAATTCATAGTAATCTATGTAGTAATAACTGCATGAAAACATAAAAACTTCAATCCCAACTAATCCCAACTAATATTATAAATGCGAAAGTAACTCTGTCTGTCTGTCTGTCTGTCTGTCTGTCTGTCTGTCTGTCTGTCTGTCTGTTACGCTTTCCCGCTTAAACCTCGCAACCGATTTTGATGAAATTTGGTACAGACAATCTTTAGACCCTGAGACAGAACATAGGCTACTTTTTATTTCGAAAAAAAGAAATCCACGCGGACGGAGTCGCGGGCGGCCGCTAGTCAATAATAAAATGTTTATACCTAGTATTAAGTAAAGATTGTGTTTTATCTTCATAACCATAACAAACACAACAGTTTGTTTTTCAATGTTTGTAACAAATGGGATTCGAATCTGCGACCCCAGACAAAACGCAACACTCATTCAAATACTTTTAGTGTGTGACAAATACGACATTGTTCAAGCACGTGTGATTTGAGAGACGACAATAAACATAGCTCCACGAGTACAATCAATAATGACACTTAACTCTTTACAATAAGAGCGTTACTACACAAATGGGTGTAATAATCACTTAACTTCTTAACGAGAACTATCATTGATGGTATCAAAACTATTAACGCTAGCGTACTATACAATACAAATACAAATAAAAACATTGAATCCGTCCGCATTGCTACAAGGTTACGGATAAATTCTTATTTGTAACGTTTGAAAATGAATTTATTTTATGAAAATCGCGTCAAACCGTCAAATATTTAGATACCCGGCACATTTAGTGATGTGCCAGTAAACCGATATATCATCAACATAAACAATAGTGATGCGCCACGTTACCGATACTCCATCAACATAATCAACTAGGTAAGTATTACACCAACAAAACTGAATCGAATCGAGCATACCAAATTGACTCTGCGGTAGGCAATCCAAGTCACACAACACACACACACGTTATGTCACGTCACTACACCGCGTACGTCCGTTCTCGCCGGGGATCGAGTTGTCACTGGCGTTTGATAGCCGCGGCCGGCGCAAGCGCACCTGATAGGCTGATAGCAGGTAAATTACAGTGCGTGTTGGATTAGTTGGACCTACTGGTGGTATGATAGGATGGATGTTTAGTGGACAAACAAGTACCTAATATAAAACTAATAAGGACCAAAAAAAGTTTTTGGTATGTTTTGGCAGAATAAATAGTTTCATACAACACTTCTCCAGCATCAACGGTTGCTCTCATTAAACGAAAAATAGAATTGCTTGGCGTCGAATATCAAGAGCAGCTTATACACGGAAATTTACTGAAACACGACCACGACCACTCTGCCAAGTATACGACTGAGGAGAAGATAACTTTACAGAACGAATTGGAATAAAATAAATTAAATTAACCTAATAATGAAATAAGGGATTCTCGAGGATCGTACGTTTGATTTAATTTCGCTTGGGTACATCCCTGTAAATATGACATTATAAGAATAATCTTAATAACTATTTAAGCTATTAATAACCAAATCAATCAAGCTAATGTGATAGTTCTTGCAGGAAAAACCAAGTACATAATTAAAAAACAAATAACAGGGAAAGTACCGTGGGACTTTTACCAATCCTGTTTTTATTTCATCTACTTACGACATGTAATCAAATAAAATTATCATCAATGCACTACAAACATATATTTTTAATTTATGTGATAAAACACGCAAATATAAAATCAAATTAAAACCATCTTTTTTTAAAGGTTTTTATTTTAATTACAAAATAAAAGTAAAAATAACAATAAATCTGAACGTGATATATAAGCGAAAAAATGTGTCTCCTAACTACTATGGTCAGTATGGTCAACTGACACAGCACGTACTGTACTGAAAACATTGACGTAACTCCTGTCCACCTAAGGATGACTGGTTTGCGATGGATGAGGAAAAGATGTCTAGTACTGACCTCTGCTGAATATAGGTGAAAGTTTAACTTGAATTTTGTGGACTTGTTTTGCGTAAGAAGTAATAATACTCGTAGTAACGTGTAAACAGAGATTAAACGGTATTGAAAATTTGTTCTTAAACAAGTTCGATCGTTAACGGGGACTGATAAATCACTTATATTATTAATAAGTATTATTATGTTGAATTGGAATTGCCCTTAATCAAACTTTTGAAAGTAATGGAGTGAGCTTACTCTTGCATAGCCCATATTACTTATAATGCGTGCCCGCCAGAGTCCAATTGTATCTAGTAATTTATTTTAAGATCTATTTAAAATTCCTGGTCTCTGAATTATACAGAAGAAGTAACTTTTAGTCAGTCCCTAGCCTGTTTTATTTATGAACCCAGTAGTTAGTCTTTGTTAGTGAATATCATAGGCCGGCTATAGGCTGTCTGTCACTCATCAAGGCATTAAAAATTCCTGGTCCCTGAAATATACAGAAGAAGTAACTTTTAGTCAGTCACTAGCCTGTTCTATATGAAGCAGAAGTAGTTAGTCTTCTATACTAATATATAAAGCTGAAGACTTTGTTTGTATGTTTGTTTGTTGTTTGTTGTGAACGCGCTAATCTCAGAAACTACTGGTCCGATTTGAAAAATATTTTTGTGTTGGATATAATAGTCCATTTGATGAGGAAGGCTTTAGGCTATTGGAAATCGAAATCCACGCGGACGGAGTCGCGGGCGGCCGCTAGTAGTAGATAATTTTAAAGTCTGTATCTAGCTCCATGGTAGCTCTAGGTTGCCATGACTCCTCAAAAAAATGCGAAAATAGAAGGTAGTTAATTAGCAGCCAGTGGGCGCGCAGGTTAGATCTTTCCAGCCATCACGGAGGCCTGAACATCCATGAAGGCTGGAAGGAACGGCACCGTTACAAAGTAACTGCTAGTCAGTCCCAAGCCTGTTTTATATGAAGCCAGTAGTTAGTCTTAGTTAATAAAGATCATTGTTCATCGTTCATAGTAGGCCGCGGGCGACACGCGACTGTCACACGCGTCCCATTGAATCAATTGAACAGTTAACTCCCGATCAATGGTCTGATGCTTTTGTCAAATCAATAATTATATTGCATACGGGACAACGGGAGCATTCATTTTGATTTTGTTGGGAGATGTTAGTATTTAGGTGGTACGCGATGGTATAAGAATATTACAGAGCTCAAAATACAGCCCGCGCGCAAACTTCAGTCTGCCGAAGTATTGAATTCGTACGAATCGTATTGAATTTTAGACTTTAGCATTGTATTATTATAATACTATATCATTTAACTCACTTAATGACTTGTTTAGTTGAAGGACGAAAATGAACCTAAAAGTTCAAAAATCAAAAGGTGAAAACTATCCATCCAGACGAAATCAAAACAAAGTCGCAATAAATTTAAAGAATAACTAATTCTTTTGTTTTCAATCATAATATGTACGTCGCAATGTAGAAACAGGAAAACTTCGACAGTTAGAACAAAAAAGATAACATAAAGATTAATTTTAAACGAAAATACATCGTACAGTAAAAAGTGTTGTAAAGATACTCAGTCAAATGAAAACCGTAAGTGACTGCAGAGTGACTAATTTTTAGTGCATGCTGAATCATTGGAATTGTTATTTGGTACAACTTAGTTCACGATGACGTCTGTCAGACTCGAGATAAACGTAAGCCCTAAAGCCTTAATACATTGATAAACAATCGAAGGATGGTGAAGTGTTTGTTTCACAATCATTCTCTGGATCTCTAGATTTATCAGCAGCAGAGAAGTGAAGTTCCCCTTGGAAACAGTTCCTCAAATTTTGGGAAAATACCTTTAATTTCTTGAATACCACAGTGCAATAGCGGTTCATAATTGTGCTATGTTTCTGCTAGGGGCTAAATTTTAGTTATGTTCAAAATCATTTTACATTTCCACTGGTTACTTCGCCCTTAAAATATTTACAGTAAATGTTACACCTTATATAGTTTCCAGCTCTATATGGCAAGAAATTGGTTTCAGGGTCCGACCTGCAGTGTCCCTTATGTTTAAAGCGTCTTTATGTGTATACGGAGATCCTTTATTGTATGAAAAATCTTATAAATAAACTAGCGGCCACCCGCGACTCCGTCCGCGTGGATTTCGATGTCCAATAGCCTAAAACCTTCCTCGTCAAATGAAGTATCCAACACAAAAAGAACTTTTCAAATCGGCCTAGTAATTCCTGAGATTAGCGCGTTCAAACAAACAAACATACAAACTCTTCAGCTTTATATATTAAGCATAGAAGTATAGATTAGTATAGATAGGAATCAATCAAAATGGAAGATTGCTGTCCTTATACGGGTACGAGCATCAATACACAAGCCACAACAAACCATTTAAAAACATTCCATAACATTTACAAAAACATTCAGTGCGTACTCGATTCACCATCAATGAAATATGATAACGTGACATCATCGTGAGTAATAATGGTATCTTGTTAATTAACGTTGTTCGGCGCCTGTAACGTTACGTACTTGTATCATCACTTATGTAATATGCAGTATAAAACACAGTCGGTTTCTGTCTGTCCCTATGTATGCTTAAATCTTTAAAACTACGCCATCGATTTTCAAGCGGAATTTTTATCAGATAGATTTAACAGCTTGGTAGCCTAGTGGTAAGAGCACCGCTTTACACGCATGAGGTCGGCGGTGCAAATCCGGTCAGGCACGCACCTCTGAATAATCAAAAATCTATGTGCGTAATTTCATACCAGCTGCACGGTGAAGCAAAGCATCGTGAGTAAACCTACACACTACGAGTAAGTGCGTGAAGTGGAGAAGGCAATGGCAAACCACTCCATTAAAATTGCCAATTGTTGGGTGTTTCATTTCATAAAATTATCATGACCCTCAGTAATGAGGAATACGACTCAAGGAAGGTACATCTTCTTTTATACAGTTTAGTACCAGCATTGCAGCCGTGCGAAGCCGGGGCGGGTTGCTAGAGTATGTATTGTATTGTATATGCGCAGACACAAGACGTCACAGATTCATAGAATTGTTGGCTTTTATTAGTTGAGAATTTTACTACACGAGTATAGAAAAGTTTAATGATGTTAATTAGCTCTATTTCACAATGAATGACTCTTAAATATGGGGAAGCAATAGTAATAAATCAATATCTAACATTTACATCGCATATTATATTAAATGATGATAATTGACTATTTTTTATTGAAAAGTAACTTGTGTTACGAATATCAGTCATCATCGTCATCCTAGCGCTTGTCCCAGTTGCATCCCCGGGTATTGCCTGGGAGTCATGGTTTGTATAGTATATTATGAAACACCAAGACCGCAGCAAGACATGAATGACAAAAAGCAGACATGTTTAAACACTAAAACATTCCTACCGTGCAAGTATTAATCCTGCAACACCTAATCCATTAGCTGCAATGTGCTGATGACGATGAAAACATATGAGTTCTCCATTTTTATCCTCACATAAAAATACTACTGGGCTACTACCATCTGTCAAATCTAATATGGTCAAAGGAGAAAGAGGTTTAGTAGTCATATTATAGAGTTTAGAAAGTAAGTACTAGTCTTTACCTGCGGCTTTGCCCGCGTTATCGATATACAGGTTTTGTCCCATGGAAGCATTTAATCGGGATAAAAAGTCCTATCACCTAAGTCAGCCCATACCCTGCCTTTATACCAAATTTCATCAAAATCCGTTCAATAGTTTCAGCGTAATTGACGGACAAACAACCAAACAAATAAACATGCACACTTTTAATATTAGTATGATTGCCATTCCTCCAATTTGAAACACTAAACGATGTCTCTGAATAAACACCTAGTGCGTACGGATGACATAATTGTAGCTAGAATGTCATTCACACCGGCTAGGTTCAGTTTATATTTAGTCTGATCTAATATAACAACCTATAAGAGGTACGTATCGTATAGTTCTTAGTTAGGTTTGGATGTGATCTCAGGTTCGCATGGCTCGTTTTGGATGAACAAAAGTGATCATGGATGTCTTATTCTTAATCATTAGGTAATACTTGATTTTAACTGAACAATACCTTACATATATAAATAACACCTTTCCAAAGTTATCCTATGAATTATTTTCTATTCGTAACCAAGTCTTTGTATAAGCATGTAGGTACGGTCATTTTACATCAACATCTCGCAGTATACAATACAAGCTGTTGCAATATAGGTTTTACTTATTTAAAACAAGGCGACAGACTTTTTAAACAAAAGGTCGCCCGCGACTTTGACTGCATCAATTTCGGTTTCATACAAACTTTCATCCCCCTATTTTATCTCCTAAGGGTGGAAATTATCAAATTCCTTTCTAAGCAGATACGTATGCCATAACATCTACTTGCTTGTTAATGTCAGCCGGATCAGTCCTGTGTTTTATGGCTCACTCAGAGATCACTATGTCAGTTAGTCAGTCACCTTTACGTAAAATTTGTCGAAAATGACTATAAACAAATTAGACTATTTACGAAAATCCAGGCATCTCTACATCTTCCAAGGTAAATATGGTAACAGTACCACGAAATTTTCCAGACTAATTATGTTTAAAAGTTGCTAAAGCACTATCTGGGGAATCTAGTCAGTTCGCATAAGCATGTACATATTCTATTTTCCTTGGATTAAAACCGAAACGCTTGATAGGTGCCAAGACGATGCTGCGCTCATCGGAAAAACACGTGGCAGATTTAATCTCAAATTGATGGAAAAGATGAAGATTAACGGAATATTTAACACAACAAACATTGTCGATGAAAGCAATATTTTACCTGTATCATGCCTGCATCTAATATTTGTATCTGATTCTAATCTGTTCATGATAAATTTATTTTTAATTATATACTTGAAAGAGGTAACTGTATGACCTAGTACATGTATGTTAACTTATTGTATGAACAAACTATTGTAATTATTTGGCTATTGAAAAGTGCAACTATCGAGTTTCTTGCCGCTTCTTCTCGGTAGATGACTGCATTACGAAGTCGGTGGTCGAGTCATTCTATTATGCTAATTATTTTTGACGATTTATAAGTGCTTTGCAGAGGCCTACGTGAATAAAGTATATTCTGATTTTGATTTTGTACCTACGTATTGGTTCCGTTTTAAAATTATGCGCCATAGGATTAAATTCGCAGCAATGTGCTTAATTTTTTATATTTACTGAAATTATTTTAAAACGAGCTCTAGCAAACTGTTAAAAACCCCTGCATCTTACATGATGTATGTGAGTATACAACTTTGATGTAAACAAAAGCGTGAAACAAACCAGAGGTAAACACTCACAGGTTTGGCAGAACTGAAGTTTATGATAGATTTGTTCTTGTTTCCCCCGGCATAGGTGAATCGTAGGTCAGTTTTAAATTATTTGATACATTAATTTCTGTTTATCTTCGTCGTGTAGTCCCGACCCGCTAGCGGAAAACTAGCTAACACTACAAGAGTTTATTTTTTCCGCCCCACCAGACAACCAAGAGGTAAAGGTTTAATGGAAAATAAAATTTCGAGTTTCAGTTCTAACTATGGGGAACCCCATTTTTTTTATCTCAATGCTGTTCACAGAATACATCTACTGGCGGGCAGACTGACATACAGACATGACGAATCTATAAGGTTTTAGTTTTTTGCCATTTGGCTACGAAAACCTAAAAAGATTTCGATACGCCTGTTAAGACATTTTGGCAGTTAAACAGTCGTACGATTCTGTTAAAATTAGCCACTAGATATTGTAAATAATACACAAGTAGCAGCACGAGACATTGGCGCGATAAGTGTGACTTCGTGACAAATTAAACTTGCTTCTTTGAGCAACATTTTAATGACCAATGTAGTTACTAGACCCCATCCACTTTTATACATCAGAGACAGAGACGAACTTCTTAGCTAACCATGGATTCTCCGTGCGGGTGCCGGGTCCATCGCGTGGAACAGAGAGGAATGTCAGTCGGCGCCTGGGACTTTCGACCCAGCGTGTAGGTTTAAGGGGCCCCTTTATAGTATACTAACGATCACCTTCACCGATGACATTCCTCTCCCTTCCCAACCATATTTGGTATGAGCCGAGTAAAGCGGCTTTAGTTGCTCTTTCCAGTAACGAGCTAATATTAGATCTTGGTAATCCTAAGTCCTTCAGTAGGTTGTAGAGAGATTTCGCTGGTATACCTCTCGCACCCACTTCCACAGCATACAACCGTGCTATATAACCATTTTTAGTCATCTCGTTGGTTAGGTCATAATACTTATTTGTTTTAAACGCGTGATCTTTGGGAATGTTTGTCTCCCATGGAACAGTAAGTTCCACCAACAGTACGCGCTTAAGTTTTCTAGAATAAACGAAAAGGTCTGGTCTAGACGACGATAACACAATGTCTTCTGGAATAGTGTAGTGCTTTTCATACGTGTCCATCATGATCTTCCAATCTGGAGCTACACTAACAATGGAGTAAGGTTTGACTTTGGACTTCTTGGTAGATCCTTCCTTGACGAAGTTGATGTTCTTTGTATGATATGGTCTAAATAAGTCCGTAATCCTTGCCTGCACTCATAATTCTTACGAGTCATTCATTCAATTCAAATCCTTCACAATTTTAAAACAAAATTTAAAATGTATGGTACCAGGTTCATTCGTTGAACTTTTCTGACTATCTCAACGTTCCCACATAACAATGCGGTCGTTACGTACACAATTTATTTAATTGCCGCAAGCTCAATTGAAATCACGCCAAATATCTTTGTCTATCCGTTACATTTGAAATCGCCGAGAGCTTTATTAGCTAGGTCAGTTAGCTTTGTTTACAATATTGAGTAAGGCAAGCAGGAGAAGAGAAAGACTCGACTCTACGCTGGTGCGCAAGAAATCTGGAGAATGTAATTTTGACACAAACGTAAATGAACAAAACCATAGGATTTTTTAAACATTTCATCTCTATTGCTTACAGGGCAATTGCTTTCGTGGGACTGAACGTTCTACTACTCATGAATACCCCTAATGTTTCCTTTGCACCTGCTTAGAGCCAGGGACCTTTGATTAAAACATACTCCAAAAATAAAGGAGTTGGACTTAGCAGTTGTGTTTCTGTAGTTTTAAATGTTTTTAGGGCAACAGATGGAACAAAATCACGTTAATTATAAAAGCTTACATTGTGGTTTTTGATTTCACACTTAGCGACGTTGTAACTTGTAACGAATGAAAATGAAATTGGCCAAATATTAATACCAACTTTGCTTGGCAACTAAATTATCATAAAAAACATAATTAAAATACAATATGCTGCCAGACGTCAGCTTTTATAATGGAATCTGCAAAGAACTAAAAGAAATCAAATGAATTCCGCGTATTCACAGCAACATCGGCTGCATTCTTTTTATTCCGTCGGTTAAATATTTTCCTCATCTACACAGCACAATTATATTCTTCAATTCTAATTAGATATATCATCGTGCTCCGGGATATAAAGAAACCGGTAACGAGGATGGTCAACAACTATAGTACTACATACATACGGAAGGACATATGTGAAGGCTAGTTCAAACTGGATCGAAGTTGCCAAAAGCAGATCAATCTGATGATGATGAAAAAACTAATGTAACACCGGATCAAAGACCTCCATGGTAAGAATGATATTATTTTTAGTGATGGACTGGTTCGTCGACACATTGACTTTACTACAAGCTTTATTCCTTCGAAGTTGGTTGGGTTTCAAGGATATTTATGTTCACAAATTAATTAACGTAATTCACACCGCAAGTCAATGTCCTCATTGAATAGCCATAACACCAAATATGACAACTTAACCGTAAAACCAAAACTGACTTAATAGAGTTTGCCAAATTTGGTCTAGACCGAAATATATCCTTAGACCAGATTTTCTGAAGGCAGTGACAAATTCGGTAATATTTTTAGGATATTCATATTAATTTTTTTTACCGAGTAAAATGTCATAAGATAGTTCAAGGAAAGTTGATGGTAGAACATATTTTTCTTTAATCGTCAGCTTACCACCAATAAGTTTGTCTGTAAGTTCTGTAACCAACAGATTACAAAACACAACAACACGTTTGCTATTGTGGCAGCCGACAGCCGCACGAGCGATCCAAAATAAACAACACTGTCACGCACCAAAACAAATACATAATATAACTGCACTTGCTCTAAAAGCTCATATAATATTATTCCGCATAACCGTAATCCATGTCCACTATGACCTTCGTATCCTTGGTCAAAACACAAACAATAAAAAAAAACTCATTGAACCAAAACCTCCGCCAAAACACTGGCCACTTGCGTCAACGTTCGCGCGCGAAGTTTGACATCCGAATGTCATCGGCCGCCATCTTTTCATTTAATAGCTCGTTATTGTTTATGGCACAATTTAAACGCATTTAACTGCAGTTATTAGCGATTGTGAACGAGACGGTCGGCGAAGAGCGCGCTCGGCACTACTCTAGCGGTGCGCATTCGAAAATAGAAAACCTAATTGGAATCGAGACTCGCCAGACGAGCAGACAGTTAGGGTTGCTAAAATTACGGCTTAAATTCATCGAGGTTTACGTCCAAAGCGGCATTTGCAAGGTCCACGCGTAAACCCTAAAAATACGACGGTTTTTAGGGCGTACGTTTTGGCGCCAAAGCGTATGTGACGTTCATTTGGTAAATACGCAACACGCGTAACTTGGCCCCTTGGCATTGAATTAAAAAAGACCGTTCTTTTTTCTCAGAGTGACAAGGTAAACAAAACTGTTCAAGATAATGATTCGAGTCAGCTTTTAATGACAAATCATTATTTTCTATGACAGTTTTTCCCACGGGTGCATCAACATTCGCAGCCAAGTCGATGTCAGTTCAAACTTCAACGCAACATTGTTTAATTTCAAATATCTTTATTGCTAGTGAAATGTGTGTAGGAAGATGTTTAATGTTTATAGTCAAAATCCCCTACTGACTACGAGTACTAGACCATGACTACATTATTAGATTAAAGTTTTGACACACATCGCAAGGTCTTGGGTCCTAAGTATCTTTTCCGGATTTTGTCTATTTTTCAATTACCACGTTTAGCAGGTGTCACAAAAATTATGATGGTCAAGGTCAAGGGCAATCAAATGGTTGCTAGGTTTTCGATTTTGCAACAGAAACAAGGCATTTACTTTATGAAAAGTTCCAAAACAGAACATCAATGAATTAGCACATAATTTTAGTGGTCCGTAGCTAAACGGCAAAAAACGGAACCCTTATAGATTAGACATGACGAAGGCTGTGACCAGCCACTTTTTAAATGTGGACTGATTTTTCACGGATTCTCATGTTTAACACACCATATATCGTTCATTTCTTAAATTAAGCAAACTAAAACTCGTTATTTCTGTCTCAAGATCCTCGGAGGACGTCCTAATCAATGGAGTGCACAATGTCGTTCACCTAACTAGATAATACGCTTACGTCATGCAGGATCATATCATCATAGCAAACCACATCCGAGATCTGTTGACTGTCCTGGATTCATGTGTAATTTTTTAATTTCAATGAAGTAAAAATCTTTTTTTTTCTTGTAAGTTTCTAAGAGACTTGTGATATGAATCTTCAGATTTCTGGTACTGTGATGAATCTACCACCAGTGTTGGAATGCGGAATGTTGTTTCCTATGAACTGAATAAGATTTACAAACAAGAATATATAACAAAATTCCAAAATGTTTGATAATAATAATAAATTCTTTGGACTAACACACTAATTGCTCAGCCCCAAACTGAGGCCGAAGCTTGTACTATGGAAGCAGGGAACGGATAGAAATAATTAAAATACTTTTCAACATGCCGATTTTCATCACACAAACATTTGCCACTAGCGGGATACGAACCCGCGACCCTTGGTTTTGTAGCCAGGGACCCTGACTACCAGACCAACGGGCCCGTCATCCATGTAATTTTACAAGTAACTCAACATTTTAACGACTGCGTATTCATAAGATAGTGAGTAGGATACTCGTCTGGACACGCTGTGCCAAATGAAAATAAGTGTTAAAAGAAGCACTTTATTTTAAATGATATGTAATTTAAACCTCATGGGTATTACCAAGATGAGGTCATTAGTAAATTCATTGAATACAATTTCCTTTCAACGAGTGTCATAAAAGATTCCTAAAATAGCTGGAGTTTAAAACGTCCTTGCGCAAAACAATGAATACTCGATTAACCAATTAAAGTAGATGTTCAATGTTACCTCTTAACAAACTTAATGTCGGGTGCTTGGATATGTGGAATATGAAGCAGGAAGAAAAATCCTTTATCTATATACTTTATGCGCAAACGTAGCATGCATCTAGAAAATAATTTTAATGGCTGGCTTATGCACATTTCCTACCCCTTCGATACTTAGATTCATCCCATTGAAGCAAGGTTATATTTCTAGAGTGCAGAATTAGAAAGTAAAATGTTGCAGAAAATCGTTGACAATTGATTTAACTGTTTGTCTTTTTATATCTAAGCGGGAGGCAAACGAGCAAGAGCGTCACCTGATGGTAAGTGTGCTCAAGCTCATGTGCGTTGTCTGTCTATAAAACCCCATACCCTCCCTAACTAAGCTCTGAAATCAGAAACAAACTAAAACGAATACGAAGTGCTCCTTGTGGTTTGAAAGCAATGTTGAGACGAGACACCAACAAGTTCTTAATACTCATAATTTGAGCGTGGGTAAAAACTACGCTATCATCCAGGTAGCGCGACTAATTGTGTTGCGTGTGAAACACACGTGTCGATCGGACGGTCGTAATCGTTGTTTAGAACAAACGGTATGGCAGACACGTGATGATTCTGCTAGGTGTAAACAGTCAGACGGATCGGATTACGCTCGTGTCTTGTGTCTATTGTTGTTCCGTATTTGACTGTAGTGATACAATATCTTAAATCGTCATGTAGTCGAATTTGTATCAGATTTCCTCGTCAAAGGTTATTCAGATCTGTTTCGCTCAGCTGGATTTTCTCCAAGCTTTGCCTGATGGCGAAGGCAACTGACTTTAAAAATATCAACGATTCGTGTTAGTGTCAGATTTTCATTATTTACCTTATGTAAAGATATGTAAAGCGGACCCCGTATAGGAACGGGATAAACGCTAGGAAGAAAAACAAAAACTTTATGTAATTAATGGTTAATCTTATTTTGAATCTAATTTAAGTGGCCGAATTAAGAATATTATTAAAGGCCAGTTTTCCAGACCCACTAAAACGGAGGTACGTTGGGACGATGACCCGCTAACTCACCAATTTGACCCTGTACAGATTTTTGCCTGAAATCGCAGGAATAATTTAACGAGATATTTATAGATAGTTCTCCAGACTCAACAAAACGGTTAGCTGAGATGACAGATCAAACAGACTGAGAGAACAAATGACGCGATATCTTCAGACCGTCTGGAGAGTAGGTACTAAGGCGTGTCTAAGACCACAGGAATAGTAAGGTGGAACGCAGAGAACAAGTTATTTAGGCGTGTCTAGATCTCAGGAATAAGAATAGCGTTACTCATGGGTGACGCGGTACTTTCTACAAAGATCCAGTAAAACGGCTTCTCCGAGAGTACTACAGATGACTTGGGTGGTACGCAAAGTAATTTATGTTTAGATCTCAGGAATAGTAAGCCTACATGGATCCAGTAAAACGGACAGTTGGAGAGTACTACAACAAGACTATGTTGGTACACAAAGTAATTTATACTCCTAGTTGCATGTCTAGATCTCAGGCATAGTAAGAATAGCAGTAGTCATGGGTGACGCGGAATCTTTAACATAGATCCAGTAAACCGGACACTCGGAGAGTACTACACGAACACTAGGATGAAAAGCGACGAGCAATCCCCTCTCTCGCAGGGCGCAAGGAGCATCGGGGATGTCAGTGGGTAAGTCGTTGCGGCGACTCGTTCAGTGTTTCGTCTGACTACTGAATTCAAAAATTTATTAATTATGAAGAGTATTACAAAAATACTAGCAATTACTCCTAGTTGCATGTCTAGATAATCTAGATCTCAGGAATAGTAAGTCTGGCGGTAGTAGTTGATGACGCGGTTGGCACGGCGCGTCCGCGGATTTAGACTGCACGCACGGGTGACGTCGACTGACGTCGTTGCTGACTGGGTCTACTTTTGAGTCTTGATTCAATCTAAATGGGTTGGTACCCATCAGTTAGATCGAATATAGGCCTATTAACTCCACGACTGCAGCTATGAGGTTAATGATAAAACAGAAACATTAGATAGGCTTCATTTTTGACGTTCCGATTAAGCGAATCGACACCACTAGATATTGAAACATTTCATAAGAGTTTTTTTCTGGCTTAAATATCTCATAATCTAACTCATTATAATTTGAACAACAACAGTTTTTTAGGAGTCATTCGCCATCTCGCCCGAAAAAGACTCGCCCGATCGGGCGACTTGACACATTTCGAATTTACCTAATATACATGTCGTCAACTCGCACGCTTGTACAAATTACAGCCAGGTAATAAATACATTTAAAACTGATTTCGACATAAAATTACATTGTATTAAATTTAAGAATAAATCTACTAACTTTTATCTGAGTTAGCTATATAGGTTCATAAAAATACAACAATACATTAGGAAGAGAATTGCGACGCGAAAAAAAATAGCGAGCTAAACAGGTTTATGCTCTCAAAAGGATACCGCTGTCAATTTCTTTTTATCTACCCTTTTTTGTCAATCGTTTCGTACATCTTAGTGCCGTGTTTTTGGTGTTTTTTATGTACTCAAGAGGTGAGTTTATTTACATTTTTGTATTAAATCTTTTAATCACTGCTAATTTTTGGGTTGTCATTTTATTTAAAATTGTATATCATACTTAGATAGTTAATGAAAAGAAAAATGCTTTAATAATATTGTTGATTATTTTTATTACAACTTACTTACCTACCTTGAATACCTACAAACACGCCAAATGTTTCATGATGTTTTTTATATAACTTGACAGGAGATAATTCGGAAAATTATAATCTGATAATTGATGATTCTATTTTTTAATGTTGGCATTTTTTTTATCTTAACACAAAATATTTTGTTACACTGTTATATTTTATAATATGTAGCTAATAAACAAGCCAACTCCTTTTGTGAATGATTGTAACATTTCATTTTTAAACGTTGATTTTTATTAAGTATTTTATTTTTTGAAATATGTCTAAAATTATGATAAAGCTACATTTTGTTTTATTTCAAAGTCAAATCATAAAATATTAACGTTTTCGTAAAGGTTTTCTGTTGTTGACTGTACATATTTTCGGTCTATTGACTCACATTTTTATGATCGGGCGAGTTGACGAAGTAATTTTATTTAAATTTGAAAGGTGCCAACTGGCCCGATCGGGCGAGTTTTTATCGGGCGAGATAGCGAACAACTCTTTTTTAGTCGACACCGAAACTTTCAAAATGTATTACTTAAAGGACATAATATATTGAGAACAATCGCGTGGCACATAAGGACATATGATTCATAGCCCTTAACGAAACTAAAATCCCAATTACACAAGTAACATTGTTTATGACGGAAAATAACAGACGCTGATTAATATCTAAGAACGGACCAAATCGTAAAAACAGAGTGGAATAAACTCCTCAAGATTCGTCTATTACCTATCAATGACGTCATACTGAGTCTGCGCGTATAACGTTTGCCAAAACCTGTCAATCTTAAAAATAGACCATATAATTATAGAACAAGGTTTAAAATCAGATGTTTTGACTGGTTAAAAATACATTTTATTACAAAACGGTTCAAGTGTGACGGTGAAAGTTGCCACAATCAAATTGATAACAGACGCATTTCTCTTTTTGACAAAAAGTTTACCAACATAACTCAATAAAAGGACAAAAGAAAGAATTTTCTTGAAAAAGTCAAAGGCTTTAAAGAATAACACAATAACGAGAACTAACACAAAAACTGTAAGCAAGATTTTGCAAGACAGAAATTACACAAGTCAATCTGTTATTGTGAAAGATTTGTTTATTTACTATTTAGTTATTATTTATGCCCAGAAAAAACTAAAAATTTAAATCAGTTTATCTCAACCCATGAGCGTCCATCGACTGCTGAATATGAAAAATTAGTTATATTCAAAGCTAATGCACTGGAAAAAGAAAAATATCTTAAATCTATTGTAACACGTCAAGAAAAACAACGCGTTGATACAGTTGAATAGGATGGTCTTAATGTTTTCTCAGAGCCAATAAATGGCGGGACGCAACAACACAGTTATTAAAAGGGTTTGAACAAAGCGGTCAAGTTGACGATGATTAAGAAGGACCACAGTACAATATCAGGCAGTAAGCGACGATCTAATTACATTTAGTTATTGAGCTAGAAGACCATCTGCTGTTCAGTCGACCCATTGATATCTACAAGAGTTAGCCTCCCCGATTTTAAGGTCTTTAGAAAATAGAAAAAATACATTATAAGTTCTCTATAAGTAATTCCTGCCTCTTACGTGCGATGGGCACGGACTTGGCTCGGTGAAGCTTAAGATTGCTATGTTCTACACCTTCATTTATTTTAAAGGTTTGATATGTACAAACGTGTGTTCCTTGTACAGATACTCGTTAGTTACTACTTTAACCTGTACTGTATATAATGTTCAAAGAATGTCTGCAAAGATTGGACGACCGCGGTTTAATTGATAAACCAATCTCAACTAGTTCGCACTAGTGGACTAGTGAACCACGCATTGGAATGGACCGAATGTTTGCCTCATTTAGTTTTGTATGATGTTGATGTGCTAGTTCAAGTTCATTATTTATAGGTCAGTAAAATATATTCACGACCGACCTAGTCAATTTACAGGAGTTGTCGGCTTGAGGATGATTGGAAGACCTGTGTCCAGCATTGGACGGCTATTGACTTTGAAGTGATTAAAAGCAAGAGAGAGAAAACAAACATCAATTCTTAATTCTCAAAACCATAGAGCCATATATGATCTCACAAAGTTTAAAGCAGGAGCTTAAAGACATATTTAAAAAAATTCAAATCTGCGATATTATGGTACTATTACTGCGCTTACCTACTCGTAGATCAACCTCGTCATTCCAGAACAAGCTTACCTGTAATAAACATTAGACTTAATTAGATAGATGAAAATAGATATAACTCTATCGTGACACTTATATATACATAAAATACTAGAGTGTAAAGAATCTATCACCCAACTGTGCTCCTGTGGAAACCTTAATCACCAACAGAAACACAGCACAACAGTCTCACACATAAAAAAGGTACAGAACCGACATAAATATTTCCTCTAGCTCCCAGAGCTAATAAAATCATAATCTTAGACCATAACAATCAGTTGAGAGCTGTTTGAAGTATTAATGCGACCCAATTCCGAGTCTCTGACTTCAATTAGGGGACGCCGCGTTCTTGGCAGCTAAACATTATTAATGGGAATTCTGGCCACCGGTTATGAGACAGTCCTTTATATTTTATCATCATCATCATCAGTCCGTCGCAGTCTACTGTTGGAAGAACATGCCTAGCAGCATGAAAATCACTAAGAATGCATGGTAATCTACTCTTCTACATCTACATCTCCATCATTATTATAAAGAGGAAAGATTAGTATTTTTGTTAACTTCTGGACCGATTTAAATAATTCTTTCACTGTTGGCTAGCTACACTTTAACCGGTGAACATAGGGTGCTTTTGATCCCGGAAATGTGGGGGGAAGGGGAAGCGGACGCCTAACGGCGCGTAAAGCTTTTTCCTCAGCGTAAACAAAAACAACGGACCTACGTCTATAAATCCATATTCCCTGCCAATCTTCTCGGCATCTAACGCGTACCAAGGCATGGTTGATCGTTGATTGTTTATAATAAGTATGAGCTGTCTCCACTTGACCTGGATCGCGTCGTCCTTACCGCCATGTGCGGCCGCGCACGTGTGCTCGCGGCACGCTAGGGCTGGCTCAGAAGCAAGGAGAACCCCAGAAGCGCTCGCTCATCGTCCTTATTTGGGAGGAACCACGTTAAGTAGCACGAAGCCTTCTACTCGTTCCTCCCGAAACGGAGCACACCTACAGATGAGCAAGACGCTGCCACCACCTGATATGCTGTAGAAGAGATAGGGACAGCCGTAGCCGTGAGCGCCGAGCTTTCCCTAACAGGCAGTTTATAAGCTCATTTTCTGGACGAAATATAAATGAAATTAAAACGTGTGCTCGTGACACGCTAGGGCTGGCCCAGAAGCCCTATCCTGTAAACAAGGCGAACGCTTGAGACCCAAGAATTTCCTACCAGTCGCCAGGCAGTGAAGGCACTTTCTTACAGACGGTACCAATACATTATCATCGTCATTCATCACATATCACAGTCATTTTCTGGACGAAAAATAAATGAAAAAGAAGCACCACCTTTCGGGGAGGATTGATGCATTGATGAAGGCGTCTACCATGATTCCTCCCCAACACGGACGACGAGGGAGGATCGCAGGGGTTTAAGAGAGTATGGCTTTCGGAGACCGCCGAGAGAACAAACTTATTCCCGCAAGAGAGGCTCATAAGTAAAATATGTGAAACTAGTCCTCTTCCAATATTGGCAACCCTAATCGGCACTATGGAGCTTACGGCCTTTCGGTGGTGTGACACTTCAATGTTGCCAGTTGCCGCAAATGAACGGAAAATTATGCTTCTAGGGTGTGTGAGTGCATTCGCCACGCATGCGCCGCGCGAGATGCCTCGCCTTGACTGACAGACAGACATACCCTAAGTATGTATCGTATTTATTCTAATATAAAACAGCATCTCAAGTTTGCTCTCAAGATTGATCTCATAGTTGAGAGCGATTTTTTAATAAGCGGAAAAACGGGACCGAACTTCAGCCGAAGTTCATTTTGTATACAAAATTATACGACGTTTTAGCGTGGTGTGTCATTCTTCATTCAAAATACGTAGCAGACGTACTGCGCCGAATTTCAAAGAGTGGGGGTTGCTTATATTCCACAAGCCAAACTGGGATGGTGACTGCAGTACCGCAGAAGTTATAGTCACTACATAATATAAAACAAAGTCGCTTTCTCTGTCCCTATGTCCCTTTGTATGCTTAAATCTTTGAAACTACGCAACGGATTTTGATGCGGTTGTTTTAATAGATAGAGTGATTCAAGAGGAAGGTTTCTATGTAAAATACATGCATAATATAGTATCGAAACACTTATAAACTTAGTTGCACCCGTGCGAAGTCGGGGCGGGTCGCTAGTTAACGATAAAATACAGGGAAACGGTGCCATCTACGAAAACCGTTCAGGTGCGCAAATCAAGTCACATACCAACATCGAGGACATAGAATAAATACAAATGTTCATAGTATATTATACGTAGTATAAACGAATACTTACATGACCCTGAGCCTGTCAATTAGCTAAATTAGTCATTTAGTTACCTTTAATAAACACTAAATTTAATCCTCATCTCCGGTGTAAAATGTTGGTTGTCATTAATTGCATGTTCTGAGTTCTATACAGAAAAATATTTAAAAAAGGTTGTTTATGTGACCACCACCCTGACCCCCGTCAGGCGTGACGGGGGTCAGGGTGGTGTGTGGGATTCCCGACATCCTGAAAAGAACGCTGCTCCGCCCCCAGTGTGAGTGAGGGTGGGGTATAGGTATACCCACTAAAAACCTCCGCGATACTCCCTCTCTGCTCTGCCATAGGTAGTGCCGTGGGACTCCGAGAATCATGAACAACCACGACACGTCCAGCAACTGCCCGCCATACACAATGACGGACTCATCTTGACCCCCTCTAATGTGGTACGGTGTTCAAACTGTCTCCAACGAAAACTCAACTAAGTATTGATTTCGATTGTTGTTGCTTAAGTTTGGTATAAATAAATAACCCCATACCACTGTTTCCTATGTTCCCTTCCGATTTACACACAACACAAGGAACGAGTGGTAAAATTGGACAACCAAAATTATTAAGTATGTATTTACCTGTTATTGAACTCTGTCCGAAAGGTAAAACATTTATGTCAAACAACGCCATCTAGTTACAGACCATTGTACTTTGGAGATGCTATTGTAAAGCAAGCAGTAGTTAGGTAGTACGTAATTCAAACACTCGACAACAGATAGCGCTAAAACAACATAAGTCATGTAATATAACAGGTTGTTATTTACAAACATCAACTTTTACTAGAAAGTCTGATAAAGTATGTATGAAGAAGTACGTGTATGTGTTTATATAATAGAGAATAGATAATGGTTGTTCATTAACAGTCTGGTTTACCTCAAGTTCTTCGTGGTACCTAATTAAATAACTGAAACCTATAATAAAATACCTAACTTGGAAATACCTATTAGGTTTATATCTGACTTGAGACGTACGTGAGCATAATTTATTGACTTCTTGGAAAATAATAATCATATCCTCCTTGCCAAAAGTATCTGTACAGTCCGCAAAGGTAGTAGTAGAATTATTGATCGTCGAGATCTGCAATCTGATGAAATACAATTTAAAAGCAATAATGTTAAATGAAATTAAAACATTCCATAAAAATTATCCAAAATTTTTACTTTTATTTTATTTTCATTAAGTAACACATCCAATAATTATAATATAACCAGGCTTTATTTAGCACAAGCAACAGTTCAAACCAACCCATTAACAATTTGATAAGACTATCGCTTCTTATTGAATAATGATTGATTCATCTGTCTGCGAATTATCTTATGCTTACTATAGTGGGACTAATATACCTTATTAGTAAATAAGATGTCATGTAGGTAGTGCCAGACTTATAGATAGGTAATCCGCAAGATACTAAATCAGTGATTCCCAAAGTGGTCCAGGTGGACCCCCAGGGGTCCACGGGAGACTTGCTAGGGGTCCACGTAAGCGTGAGTAAAAAATGGGGGTCCATAAGATGTTGATGGGGTCCACGAATTTTTTTCTGCTTTTGATAGTAAAGAGCAAAAATTTAAGCAAAGTTTTTATAGGGGTTTTAAGGGCCTACCTACATTGTTAGGCTATTTTAGGCTATTTAGTCTAGGCTGCCACTACAATCTCTGAGGAATGTCAAAACGTGTGATAATATCGTATTAGAATATTCCAAATCCAAATATTTCTTAAATATAATTAAAACAAACAAGCAAAACCCTCCCGCTGCTAAAAAACCGGCCAAAAGCGTGTCGTTGTATAAAAAGTGAGTTCGCTATAGTTTTCGTTGAAAGTACATACTTGGAGGTATACATCACATTTTTTTCAGAATTATTGTAATAGTATTTCAAAAGTTAAGGGGGGGGGGGCGCTTTAATTTTAACTTTGTATTAATATATCTCGAGACTGGGGGGTTTGATCAACATAGTTTCAAAGCAATTTTTGTTGTATTTAAAAAAAACTTTTTAATGATACCCCACACGATGGGGTAGGTCGAATTTTTTATTTTCGAATTTACTTTCGCTGTATGGGAGGGGGGTAAAAAATAATTATTTTTCGATTATATTAGAAACCAATTTTCGTAGCAATCGGTGCAGAAACGGTGGAGAACGAGCCAGGACAAACAGACATGACGAAACTATAAGGGTTCCTAGTAGACTATGGAACCCTAAAAACGCTAGGAACCATAAACTCACATTACTAATAATAATAGTAGAGTTATTCAACTGATTTACAAAAGTTATTATATACTAAATCCATTATGTAAAAAAACTAGAAAAGTCCATCAGCGGGAGAAGTTATGAAGTGGACGTTGGGAATAATCCCTAAGTCACAAAGTTTTATAGTTCCAATAAAAATTGGAGTTCTTAGAATCGAACATTGATCATGGGTATTTGTGTTTGCGCTATGTGGCAGGAATGTTCTCTCCGAAATGGTTGAGTGAGATGATGGCAGACACATACGTCAAACCTTACCATACGTGATTGATCAGGTGTCACCTTTAGCGACTGGTCAGCTGGGACTCAGTCTATCTATACAATTTTTTAATTTATATACTGAGGATAAGGAACTGTATGGCTTAGTTAGAGAACGTAATGAAATTAATGTATTTAAAAAATATTGTACTTATTGGCGATTTAAAAGAGCAACTATCGAGTTTCTTGCCGCTTCTTCTCGGTAGATGACTGCGTTCCGAAGTCGGTGGTAGATTCATTACATTGTGATATCATTGACGATTTATAAGTGTCTCACTGAGGCCTTCATAAATAAAGTATTTTTGAATTTTGAATTTTGAATTTTGTGTAGAAAAATAAAATTGGAAATCCCAAAATTGACCATAAAAACGATAAGTAACATCAAATCAAAGATTTCACGCGCTCCGTATGTAAATGTACTACCATTTTTCATTTTTATTTAATATATCGGAACACGGGGTGTATCTGCGAACATTTACATCCCCTTAACCAAGTGTTTCACAAACCATTCTGAAAAACATTTTTGTTTTACGAGTTTTCAAAAATCGTCAAAAAAATTCGCCTACCCATACAAAAAGACCAAGTTACGTGGCGGTCCACGTAACTTGGTCGGTCCACCGAAACCAGTAAAACTTTGAAAGTGGTCCACGAGAAAAAAAAGTTTGGGAACCACTGTACTAAATTGTTTATCATAGTTCTAGCGGCAGTCCACGACTTCGTCCCCGTAGATTTTGGTGGGGGGAACATCAATGCAGTCTTTCTCGACAAATGGACTGTCCAACACCATAAGAAATTTTCAATTGGAAATAGTAGTTTTGTGAGCTTCAAACAAACAAACTCTTTATTATATTGGTATAGATTTGTTCAGATTTTAATTTTCACTAAGAATGAATTCCTCAGCCTGAACTTTCTGTCAGCTAGCTTTCTCATAGAGCTTTAATGTGAAGTCACTGAAAGCAAACACATTCTGCAGAATTGCAAGGAAGCATCCATAACTTACGAATATTTATCGCGATAGCTTATCCAAATTAAGGTCAAATTCTTGACATATTTTGCATCAGTCAGGGTTACTACATGCGCCATTATTTTTATACTTGATTTTCCTTCTATTTAACTGTGTATTAATTCCATGACTCAAAATGTAAGGTACCTGATCTGTCTTTTTTTAAAGCTCGAAACCAATTCGATAAAAAATGGATAATCGGTCATATTTTTATGGTTATTGTAATTAAAGCAATTCAGATTTGTGTGGCGTCTAAATCTCTCAACCGGTTTTAATAAAATTTGGCACTGACAATCTTTAGACCCTGAGAAAGAACATAGGCTACTTTTTATTGCGACAATCTGAAATCCACGCGGACGAAATCGCGGGCGTTTGCTAGTTGGAAATGGACCTTTTTCCACGTTTGGTTACATAGGAGCTTTTGTCAATTCCTAACTAGAAACCATACTACGTTCCTTTCTAAATTAAACCTCTCATTAGAGTTGATTAAAAATTCCAATCGAATCATTCAATCTCAGGCTTAGAACTCACGTCCATTGTTTCAAAACACTGCACGGCCACGGCAATTGACATCGACCCGTGAACAATCAAATATGGCGACGTCATCAAACATCCGCCACCCTAAACATGGACGCATGCTGGCATCACCCGCTGTTAGCATAGAACGGGACCTTTATAGTACACGTTTGTAATCCATCTATACTTATATAATAAAAAAAAGCTGAAGAGTTTGTTTGAACGCACTAACGTCAAGACATTCTGGTCAGATTTGATTTCTTTTGAGTTGCTTAGTCCATTTGACGATGAAGGCTTTGGGAGCTAGCCCCGTTCTTGACAGAGCCTCTCTTACTCGCAATGGACCCCGAAATGGTCGCTAAAGCCTTTTTTACGCGCCGTAGTTGCAGGCTAGCATGAGCAGAGCGTGGGGTCTAAAGGCGTACCTGCGGGATCCATCGCACCCTTTTTTTTGGTTGGGAAATGCTTTGACGCATACCGCCCTGTCGTGAGGAGGCATGAGTGTTATGTGGGACTCCTGGAAGAGCCAGACTACACACTAAAACCCGGCTGGTCCCTCTGGTCGTGATTCAGGGGGGGTGTGCCTAAGACCCCGGTAGGGCTGTACCCAAACACACTCCTCCCAAAACACCCACGCGTTTTCCATCGCACCCTAAAAGTTCTATTTACACAGTACAAACATTTATTATCGTTTTAAGAACGTAATTACCAGTAAGTACCAAGATGTTTATAATTCATCGAAAAAGGAAAGCATTTTCCTAATCTTCAGTCAACATTAGAAATAGACGACAGAGCGGTCCGTGCCGATGGTTTTGGCAGCGGTGTGTTTCCGTTCTATTTGCGTGCTCCTGCGCAGGTTCAAGGGCTCAGTGGTCAGCGGTATTTGTTTATGTGCTATTTATAACAACATTCAGTTCCCGCAGTCGCCGACGATTGGGCTGAGTGGAGAGCCCTATTGAGGGAGGGAACGCATTTACGCGTTTGTGGAGCATAAAAAGGCTTCCGCCAAGGTTATGTAGGTCTTCACGACAAGAATCGCCACAAATACCCACTAAAACCACCCATTTCTCCGCTGTTACTGTGTCCTGCGCGAGTGGGGATTGCTCGTCGCTTCACTTCCACAACGCAACAAGATGAGTAGATAGATATCCTATAGAGTCCGATGTCCAGCAGTGGACTGCGAATACTGCGATAGATTGATGATGATGATGATATTGTTCATGTCTGAAACTTAGACAAATAAAACATTCTACACTACTGACTCTGCGTAATGACTAGGTCTTAGTAAAGGCGTTGGAAGAGCCTAAAGTTCTGGGTTCAATTGCCGGGTTTCATATTAATTTTATAAACGGTTTGTTTGTTTGGATTGTCCGTCAATTACGCTGAAACAACTGATATAAGGCAGGGTACGGGATGACTGAGATGGTAGGATACTTTTTATCGATTCAATGCTCCCACAGGAACAATGATAACGCGGGCAAAGCCGCGGGTAAAAACTAGTACTTACATGATAATTTATTTATTTATTTGGAAAATAATTAAACGGGAAGATCCCAATTACATAATTACTCAATACACACTTATCAGCTAAATCATCTTACAAGCTAACATCAACTTGGTTTAACATGCATTTTACGTTATCTGTAAAAATATCAAAGTCGGGATGCAATAGCAAAGGCTGCGAAAATAAGGCTGTACAGAACAACACTTGGCTACTAAAGACCGTGCAAAGTGGTTTCGTAGCAGGAAAGGAACTCCCAAGATCCAAAGCGTCAGCTTTAGACGCTAACAGGATAAATGTTTAAAACGATAATGATGACGATTGACTACGAACATAAAAATAATCGGTTTGCAATCCGGAGGTTCGACGGTGTGATGTTTTCGGTGTGGCATTCCTCGGAGAGAACATAAGGATTCTTCTCTCTTTCATTTATGTACGCTTAATTCTTTTCAATCGTTTTTTTATCGGATACTACTGTATTGTAATATTTGCATAATATGATAGAGTAACACTGCTAATAGTTGCACCTGTGCGAAGCCGAGGCGCGGCACTAGTCGTTTTATAAATGTTGAGAAGTAAGGTACAAACAATACTGTAGCGGCACTTTTAGGCAAAAAATTCTGTTGAGAGGAGACGTTTAATTACCTACTCATTATCATGACAAACGTAAATAATTTGCAAGTAAATGGATTTTTAAGTAAAGACAGGACTGTAAAATAGATCTTCTTTTGTTTTTAGATAACAGAGTATCCTGTGTCGAATGTCGTCGGATGAAGTATTTTAATAATTAGACTATTTTTGTTAATTTATCTAATCAACCACGTTTTTCAGAATCCTGATAATACCAGTACAGACAGACACTTTCTCAGTCAAATTCAAAGTTGATTAACGACGAAATTCTTTTGCACGTCAATTGTTTTTAGCTTTCCCAGCACTTCAACGTGAATGTTTTGAATTTGACAGACTCTTAAACTTCATCTGCTGAAAGAGATTCTCGAGGCCTATTTGAAATGTACAATACACATTCTTAACTTGCCTTCAAGCACTTTACTTCAAGCTCACTAGGTCTCAAAAATGTTTCACTCGGTGGTAATCCATTGACAATACAGTTGAGTAAATCACCAACTATTGGCAGCTAATGCAGACTAGTCTCGGTGTTGCAAGATTCAGGAATTCGGAAACATTACGCACCGCATAGTTTGCGAAGAGTTTGGGCGAGAGCCAGAGCCAAGCATTTTAGATAAGTCTTTGTCTCAAAGGAGTCTTTTGTGATTTACAGCACGATCATCACTCATGGGCTTGGTTATTGTCTTTTTGATAGGTAACAGTCGTGAAATGTGGGTCTTTTTATATTAATGAGGATCTTAATATGCCAGTGGCAAGAGTTACGGCTGATTTCATTGATGAACGCTTCATAAGAAAGTATCGTTCATTGTCAGAACTCAATTGAAGCGAGCATGGTTACAGGTCAGCGGTTTGTAAGAGATTCTTCTCATTTGCAAGCTTTAAACTGCCTCCGTGGTGAAGTAGTGAGTGAGCTGTGTTCAAACCTCGAACATCGTGGGTTCGAATCCCGCGGGGAACTCTTTCACTTTGTGTTGGTTTTCGAAGATTTGTAAGGCATTGCAGGCTTGAATCACCTGATTGTCCGATAAGAATGATGATTCCGTGCTTTGGAAGGCACGTTTAAACCGATGGTCGATTTATTTATTTATTTATTTATAGTCGTAGTGTACCCTGGGCTCCGAGGCAATGGCCAAGGATGCAACCGGGATAAGTACTAATCTATACTAATATATAAAGCTGGAGAGTTTATTTGTATGTTTGTTTGTTTGTTTGTTTGTTTGAACGCGCTAAACTCAGGAACTACTGGTCTGATTTGAAAAAATCTTTTTGTGCTGGATAGTCCATTTGACGAGGAAGGCTTTAGGCTATTTGAAATCGAAATCCACGCGGACGGAGTCGCGGGCGGCCGCTATACTAATCCTACTACTATTATAAAGGCGAAAGTTTGTATGTGTGGATGTGTGGATGTATGGATGTATGGATGTTTGTTACTCTTTCACGTGAAAACTACTGAATGGATTTGAATGAAACTTTACCACAATATAGCTTATACATCAGAATAACACATAGGATATTGGAAATTGAAATCCACGCGGACGGAGTCGCGGGCGGCCGCTAGTAATATAATAAAGCTGTAGATTTTGTTTGTTTGTTTGAACGCGCTAATCTCAGGAACTACAGGTTCGAATTGAAAACAACTTTTTGTGTGAGATAGTCCATTTGTCAAGGAAGGCTATAATGTAACACTTTGTGTGCGGAAACCGAACTTCACGCGAAGTCGCAGGCGGCCGCTAGTATGACGATAATGATGAATTCTCATTTGCATGTATCCACTAATGTTGATATTTGAGGATCGTGAGCGACAACACCATCTCTAAGTACCCAGTACCTACTAAATAAATGTTAACTTTACAACTTTATGACATCAGGAGCTGCACAATTTGCCAAAAATTTGGTGATTTTGGCTTCAGAATTCTTCAAAAGAAATAATTAAATAGGTAACCCTGGACTTTTAGCAGCCAAGTAACCATGACCGTAGTCAAAACTTAATGCATTATGTACTTTGGTATAATCAGAGACGCTAACAAATCTAATAAAAATCGCGAGCAAGTGATAAATACCTAAACACGAAGCCAACTTCAAACATCCAGGATTCCATTACAAATGTGAACCACACAAAAAATTGACTCAAACGGGATTCGAAACCGCGATCCTGTTTTGTAGTCAGGGATCACAAACTACTATCGTGACATGTTGCGTAATTATGTTAGCCATATACGGCGCGGCTGTTATTTTCCTGTCATGGTAAACACATTATGGTTTTCTTGAATAAACAAAATCATTTTTTATCTCTACTGAGATGCTCATGTATTTAAGCAATGATGTCAGTAAAAGATCTTGATAAGTTATCATTTAGCGCATTATGATGAGTTGAAGTTGTGACGTACTGTATTATTGTATTTTTATATTTTCAAGGTAAATTTCGAAATGCAATGTCTCTTTAATGCAAAGGTTTTCGTTCCAAATTAGTGAAAAGAGGAGTTTAAGGTAAAGTATTCTAATAAAAAAATACGGCGGCGTATATTATTAAATCGATTCTTGACACGCTGAATGAAATTATAGCTTTTGAAAATTGTTTCTGGTGGTGAGTAAGGTCGCCAGAGCTTAGTTGGGGAAGGGTATGTGGTCTTAAAGACAGGCAACGCATTTGCGACCCTTGTGCGGCTGTTGATGTCCATGGGCAGCGGGATCACTTACCATCAGGTGACCCTCATGTTTGTTTGCCTACCTATAATATAAAAAAAATGAGGACTTTTTTTCCCAAATTCGCTTATTAGACGACATCAGTGCCAAAGAAACAAATTCCTTATTATGCAACAATAACACATCCATAATAAAGGTACACGCGTGCGACACGTGGCTGATAAAATTATAAACTCATCACAACAAGCGCGAAAACGTGAGCCAAGATCTTGCCCCAATCTCGTGAATAATCTGATACAAAAATATATGCAAACACTGAACTTCCTTAACTGTCAGAGACAACTTAATACTGTCAAAGTGTAATTAATATGGACTGTTAAACTAGTTTTTTTCTTTTATTGTATCGGTATTTTGCCTCCACTTTGCCTGATGGTAAGCAAAAGCAAGTGTAAGTGTCAAACTTTTTCGTATAAGTCTTTACTGAACTGCAATGAACAAATGGAGAAACTGTCCTTGCATGGAACGTACCTTAAATATTCGAAAAACAGCTTGAAAGTTCCCTATTCTTTGGAATAATTGAATATATCATATCAAAACTTGTATGATGATTTTCCTATCCAACTTTAAGTTTGCCTTCAAAAATACCAAGAGACGAACTTCTTAGCTATCCATGGATTCTCCGTGCGGGTGCCGGGTCCATCGCGTGGAACAGAGAGGAATGTCAGTCGGTGCCTGGGACTTTCGACCCAGCGTGTAGGTTTAAGGGGCCCCTTTATAGTATACTAACGATCACCTTCACCGATGACATTCCTCTCCCTTCCCAACCATATTTGGTATGAGCCGAGTAAAGCGGCTTTAGTTGCTCTTTCCAGTAACGAGCTAATATTAGATCTTGGTAATCCTAAGTCCTTCAGTAGGTTGTAGAGAGATTTCGCTGGTATACCTCTCGCACCCACTTCCACAGCATACAACCGTGCTATATAACCATTTTTAGTCATCTCGTTGGTTAGGTCATAATACTTATTTGTTTTGAACGCGTGATCTTTGGGAATGTTTGTCTCCCATGGGACAGTAAGTTCCACCAACAGTACGCGCTTAAGTTTTCTAGAATAAACGAAAAGATCTGGTCTAGACGACGATAACACAATGTCTTCTGGAATAGTGTAGCGCTTTTCATACGTGTCCATCATGATCTTCCAATCTGGAGCTGCACTAACGATGGAGTAAGGTTTGACTTTGGACTTCTTGGTAGATCCTTCCTTGACGAAGTTGATGTTCTTTGTATTCGTCGTCAAACCTTTTGCTGCTCTTGCTATTGAAAGGCTCACCGCTTCACGTATGATCTGCAACACTCCGTCATGGCGGCGAGAGTAGTGACCTCTGTCTAGGAGTACTCTGCATCCCACCAACAAATGCCTCGCGGTACCTACGGCCTCGCCACAGAGTAAACATGTTTTGTCTACTGCCATTCCCCACCTCACAAGGTTGCTCTGATCGGGTAGGGTCAACTGAAAGGCATTCAGATAGAATTTAAGCAACGCCGGAGACCAATCGTACAGTATCGACCGCCACTTCAATGCTAAAGGGATACAAAACTCACCAAGGGACACCCACTCGTTTTGCATTTCAAGATTAAGCGCATGTACTCTATACTCGTTATCTTCATCCATTCGCAGAAAAGACTTAATGATGTTCCGGTCATCCTCTCTTCCTCGACTTCCTAAGCTATTCGAACAAAATAAATGTAAAGTTTATAAGTTCTCTCCAGAACTTTGTTTTTGAAAATACTCTGTGAGAATCTTCTTCTTATCTTATCACTATTTTAGTCATCAAGTAAGTATACAATACTTGGCCATTGCACTACCGAGTTCCTCAGGTAACAAACACACACACTTTTCATGTAGCGGGCTTAGCGAAAGCTACTGTTTACCTTGATATGTCACACAATGAGACATGCGGCAAACGCAAAAGATACGTACAGTCAGTCACATTATTATCAAAACAAATATTATTCCAGTTTTTGTGTTGTGGAACAAGGTGCCACTGTGCGGGTGCGTGCGTGACTGTGATCTGAAAAGTATGCTATTAGGCCCCTGATGAAAAAGAAAAGAAAGAATGTAAATAACTTTATTTGGTGCAAATAATACATCATCAACAAAAGAACAGAAGGCAAAAGTATAATCATATTTACTAGGTACCTCAAACGGTAGCGGTACGGCCACTCAGCAAAATGTCGAGGCTTATGCCATGACGCTGATTTATTTTTAGTGGACGCTGATTTAATTGGAAGGAACATACCTACTTCCACATGTTTACTGTACAAGCAAAGGGTATTCATTCACGTACTTTCAGAAAGTACCTGCATACCCATACTACAGGGATATTATGAAAATGTTCACTATTGACAACAATAAATACACATTTTGGTGTACCATATTAAATAAATAAATTACCTTAATTAAACTAATTAACCCCATACCTACCAATAACAGAAATGAATCCACCAACAAACCAAATCTCTAACTACATAACATATCTAATTCTAGTGTTGACTGTACACAACCTCCTTGTTAGTTCTACTCGTAAAGTTAAAGAAAGGCTTATATTTTTGACAGAAAGTATGATAAGGCAAACTCGATAGATATGTACCTACTCGTATAATGATAACATGAGTCTTTATAAAGACTTTTCTTGCAGAAAAGTTAAAGAGATGGTTCGCATAAACATTGAATTTAGTTTTAACATACATGCACCGTTTGCAAATATAGTTAGCCTGATGATAACTTGTAACTTTATACACATTTATTATTATTCTCTTATCCACCCACGACTCCGTCCGCTTGGATTTCGATTTCCAATAGCCTAAAATCTTCCTCGTCAAATGGACTATCAATCCCAAAAATATTTTTTCAAATCGGAACAGTAGTTCTTCAGATTAGCGCGTTCAAACAAACAAACAAACAAAAAACATACTCTTCAGCTTTATACATTAGTATAGATTAACAAATCAAATGCAATGTAACTTATGGTATTTTTCTCTAGCGACGAGGAACATAGTCAGGATTTCAGCCATTTTGTTTTTTTGGGATATATTACAAAACGTATGTAGCTGAAGTAACAGCTGATCGGCATCAAGTTATCTAGATCTGGATCACATGACCAGTTACCACGCGTCATTTATACTAAATTGCGATCAATTCGAATATGACGCGCGATTGGTCAGTTCTGGCGACCATCGACGATGTCGACCAATCAAAAGACTGGATCCTAGCTAGGGTTAATTGGCATAAACTGCTGTCTGTATTGATTTACTATCAGAAATGTTATGGAGATAGTGTGACCTTAACCAGTTATAGATCTCACTGTACGAATTTAGGGTATCCTTTTTCGTGGAAGCTAAGTCATTCTAAGCTGAGCTAGGCCACAAGCTCCTCTAAGAGCCAAAAGAAGTTGTCTGTGATTCTTAGGATAGGTCTATTACTAACTTACTTACATATAGCTCAGCAATTCAAAGAGTGGCTTGGCCTCCGAAATTTCGATTTTTGCGGATTTGAATAATTTGATCCGACTTCAATATCCGAAAATCCTACACTTAACTGTCCTATCAAGAGTGCCAGGCCAAAGAATTGTCAGACTATCCACACACTCAGCTTTAATTAAATTGCCTCCGGAAATATATATAACATCTGCATTACCTACAACACTTTAAATAAATAGATAAATGAGAAAATTAAAAGTCATGTGACTTTGTGAGACCATTCAACATTAGCGTGAGACGAATGCAAAAAGTTACGGCAAAAATTTACATAACACATTCGCATTACAATTCCTAATCGCTACATACAAAGAAAGACTTATATTTAGCTCAGCGCAATCGAAAATATCCAAAATTTCAAGATCTGTAAAGGCAAATACTACTAAAAACCAGAGAGCTCTCACTTATATGGTCGGATTAAGGACTAGTGTTAAACCATTATCAGTACTAATTCGTAAGTCATTTATGTACATCCCTCAGATCTACGTAGATACTCGAAGCCTACCAAATTTAGACTCTCTTCCTAAGCATCTAGGTCTGATTTTCCTTATCAGAGTAAGCTTTAGTGATGGTATTCCACCCATTCATCGGATTGACGCGTTCATTGATTTTGGGCAGTTCATTTTAAACAACAATGGGTAATTAATAAATTATGGCTGAGTTATTCTTCCGGTTTGTTCTGACAATGATCGGAACCGATTGACAATTTTGGTCAATTAGTGGACAGAAAAACAAGCGTATGCGTGGTTCAAAGTACCTACTTTGACTAGGGTCTTCGTTCATGTACAGTAAATTCTTATTATCGAATAGGTCACAAGTAGGGAATAGGTAGAGCGCTCCATAAAGGTAAAAGGTAAAAAAAAAACAAGAAAAATCACGCAAAATTTCCGCTCCCAATTCGTTCAGGGTGATGTGTTTTGCCGAAGATCGGGCTTTATGGAGAGCCCTTGGAAAGGCCTATGCCCAACAGACTACGATAGGCCAGTGATGATGATGAGGAAAAACAGAAGCGGAAAGATCACTCTACAATGAAGAAAGGAGATTAAAAAGAACCTTTTAGCTATTTGCTGTTAACATTATTCAACCAATCAGACGCAAACGCGTAAATTGTCTGTGAAGCCTGTCTGCTTAAAATGTGCAATGTCTCTACTTAATTACACATGTCAAATGTATGCGATAAGAAGCGACATGAATATGTAATACACAATCCAAACGTCATGTACCTAGGTATACCAAGATGTAAAAAATATAACTGCTTTGAAAACCTGTTCTGAATGTTCGTACCTACTCATGTGTGAGTATGTAGTAGCTAGTAGGTACAATGACTCTATCGTATGGGGCAGTTTAAACTAGATTATGCTACTTAAGAAGTGTAAAAAAATTCGAACACCCCTACCTTGGTATTAAATTATCATTTAACTTACTAGTCTAACTTCGTTTACTTTCTTGCACTTTTTCGTATGAAATGACTGCAGTAGAGCAATCCTATGTTGAGTCAACCTTTGAAATGTCTAGATTTTCTATTTATCTAGGAAAAACATGGTATTCCCGCAGGATACAATTCCGTCAACGAGGATGAAAATGTGAGGCTTTTCATTTGATAATCACTTTTTGTCTAGTCTTCATTGAATCTGTACATAATTTGGAACTAGAGGGCGCTTTATGCAATTTTATGTGCCTGCCTGTACTTTCTTTATGCACGAAAGTCTGTTTTTATTTACAGATATATCAATCAACAAATTTTATTGAATTGGCGAAAATTACATACCTACTTTGGTATGTAGACTGTAAAAGGTAGGTCCATTGGATGCTCGTAAAATCAACTATTTACAAGCAAGTCATGTGACTTTTAAGAAAGTCTTTGGAATGTCCGATTGCAAAAAGCTTTCGACCTAATCAAGCTATTTTCAATCGGACCTGCATTCAGACACTGGAGTTTTTAAAATTAGTTTATATATAGTTAGATACCAACCTAATTATATTGTACCTATAGGGAGTTACGAAATATTTGTACATAAATAAATAGTAAATTCATTATACACACATCAACTTTATCTAGGGATATCTACATATCATCAAATATCTTAAAAACTATTAAGAATTCGCTAATACTGTGAATGAAAAAAATATAGAGAATTTTATAGTTTTTAATAATAAATAAAAAAAAATGTGATTGAAATTGTATTTTTATTAATAATTAATTTTTTATCGCCCTAGGTAAATTAGTGTGGTAGAAAATCTGCATTTTTTTTTAAATAAAATGATCAAATTTAATTCAAATAAACAATCTTATTGATTTAATCAGTGTTGCCACCTCTCACGTTTATTATCACAAAGTATCAATTGTTCGTGCTTAAAATTAAGTTTGTTAAGGTCTTGTTGCGTTATGAGACCCGATGCTCTTTCAAAATGATGCTGAAGTTTTTGTACTGTCTTGGAATTTGGTGGGAAATGTCTTAAAAATCATTGATGTAACATGCCGCACGCATGCTTGATAGGATTTAAGCCGGACGACTGAGCAGGGTAATAAAAAGCATGGATATCGTAGTCTCGTAGAGCGGCCGGCACCTACCGCGCCACATGGGAATTGTCATTGTCGTTCATGGTTATAAATTCCTGGATGATTTGGACTTGGTTTAGAGCAAAGACAGATTCTGCTACCTTTTTGAGATGTTTTTGATTAGTCATGGTGCTTTGGATACAAACGGGCTGGGTTCGTTCACACAGACGAAATCCTCCTAAAATCATGACTGTCCCGCCTTGGCAAAAGTGGACCTCCATAGAGTGCCACAGACAGCTAATACTGTCAGGAGTTCTCAAAACGCGTGATCTTCTTGAATCTGGATAAAATCTGTAGCGGGAGTCATCGGTTTACAGCAACACAGACCATGGGACGTCACTCCATGGAAAATTTTACTAAGCCCAAGAAAGACGCCTACCGCGATTGCCCCATCACAATGTTAGTACACCTAGCAGTTGTCCAACATGAAGACCCACTTCATGCAAACTCCTTTGCACGGTTTGGTCGCTTTCCAGCAGCTGATGATCCTCCTGGAGCCTTTTTACTAGTCACATCGCTGTGATGTTTGGTCGTCCTCTAGCAGTCTTTTGGAGAAAATGATCCTGTCTCTGGGTAGTAATGCGATTTCTGTTTTAGTGCCGTTCAACCACGTTCCCAAGACTGCGATTATTGCTCCAATACCTTGGTAACATGTTTTGGTTGGTGGTTAGGGCCTCGGCAATGACGCTTTCGAAGGCAACACTTTCTTACAAGTCAACGGATCGTAACATTTCATTTCAACTCAAATGATACCATTACATTACTCTCAAAAGAACACTCAACAAGTTTCATAAAAAATAATTTAAAAAACATCGCTTTTCTTTAGTAAAAAAATATCAATAAAATAATTTTAATTTCCATACACTTTTTCCGTGCGGAAGAAACTACCAATATTTTTTTGCCATTCTTTTGTTTTTCTAAAAAAAAATCTTTTTTTATAAAAATAGAATAAAATACCTTTCAATCGATATATAAACTTCATATTAATATTATAAAGAATTAACGATATAACGTAGTTTATAATATACAATTAAGATATCCCTAGATTTTGTTGATGTGTGTATGTACAACCCTCTATCAATAGCGGTACCCGTACTCACCAAAGGAGGTCAATTTTGAAAGTAATCATTAGGTAGGTATATGGTCTTAGTTAACAAGTAAGTACAACATAAATAAGTACCCATACGAATAACACTTCCTTCAGTAGAAATAATCTAAGGTTCTTACATACGGCTTAGCATTCTAATTAACACTTAATTTCTCTAATTTTCGAGAAATGACGTCGACTGTGAGAATTGACAAACATGCAAAAACGCGGGAAATCGAATTCGAATAAACTTGAAAAAAACATTTATTTTTGCTACTCCGTACGCTGATAAGACATATCAAACTACGATAGGTCCAATAATAATTAAGATTCAGAATAACATTTATAATGTACATTGAGCCTTTTAGTAATACTACCAAAAAATTACATGTTAAAACACCAACCTAAAAAATAAACAACCGACGAATGTGTGCGAAATGATAAATGGTGATAAACAAGATGGTAAAACTCGGTGTTGTGCCAAGTCCAGTTTTCAGGGTCGCGGCTTCGGAGAAATTGTTCCTCATAATGTGCTAAAAATATTCGCAAAGTATACAACACACGCAAATGCTAACACGCGTGTTGTAATTAATAGCAATCGCTTACCTTTCCGTAATCGGCACCGCTTTCGACTTCAGCTCGTAGAACATGAAGTCCTGATGCTCCTGGGCAGCTGACATCTCAGCCAAAATCTTCTGATCAACATTAAAATCGTTCGTCAGAAGAGAGGCGAGATCGTAGCCCATGTCAATCCCGGATTCATCCATTTTTGAACGGAAACACAAACACAAACTTTTCCACTACAACTGTTCTTATCCGACAAGCATTTTATAAATCAAAACAAAACTTTAATAAAGAAAACAGCATGAATATCTCGACAGCATCCATCCTCCCCAGCTGTCTACTTGTTGCTTTTATTGACTATACATACGTAGATAAAGTGATAAAGGAGGGACTATAACCCTACCTTTATCAGTGTATGAGTAGTTAATGTAGTTTTAGTTGGTGTTGATAAGACTTCTGAAATAGGTAGTCTTATTAATGACATATATTTTTTGACAAGGCAATATATTTTGGTAGCAGATTCCATGACAATATGGGAAAAAGCTATGTATTTAATCTAATAATTGAACGATATTTGAAGGAACTTATAGCGATCAATCGAAATAAATTAAAATAATAAATATTCCGAACACATTTTAATCTAAATCATTATAACATTTTCATCGCTGGCAAGCATAAAAGCACCTGAATTCGTTCAGAAATAAAATGCGTTAGGAATATTTCTTGTTAGTAAAAAAAATAGAACATACATCTTTTTAAAAATATTGAACTTATTTTTAAAAAAATGTCGAAAGTAATTAAAATGGAGTTAAAGCTTTGTCTCTTGTTTTATTTAGATTATGCTAAATTATTTGTTTAGTGTTGTTATAGAATAGTATAGTAGATTACTTATTATGTGTTGGCAACATTTATTACCAGATATTGAAAAAAAATAAAGTCAACTCAAAATTTCTACCGGGTTGTTTCAGCATCCTATTCTGGTGTTATTCAATTATTCAGGACTTTCTTTGTATTTTGTATAGAACAGAGTAAAAATGTCGAAAGCTCATCCGCCAGAATTGAAAAAGTAAGTCGTAAACCTCGTAGATACTCTTGTAAATGGTTCAAGAACTACATAACCTATTTGATAGGACGCGCGCAAGTTAGCGTGCTGTCATTGTAAAGTTGTTTTCCTGAAATTTACCATTTATTCCGCCTATTGCCACTCATAATTCATAATTAATACCTGTATACAACGTTCCACGAGGCTTTGCACAGATTAACGTATACTTGATGAGTGAACATTTGCAAATTATTATTCTAGGTTCTCCTATTAAATAGAGGCATATTTTTTTATACAATGTGGCTATAGCATTGAAACATCTGATGTTTCATTCTTAAATTACTAAATTATCTTAAACACAATTTTTTGACTGATCTCTTAAAGCAAGAAAACAATAATGAATAAGTGTTTTTGTGAACTATGTGAAAGTATAAGAAGGGTCCCTTCACTTGCAAACTAACTATACTAAAACAAAATCACTTTCAGGTTCATGGACAAGAAACTGTCCATCAAGCTGAACGCTGGCCGTGCGGTGACGGGAGTGTTACGTGGGTTTGATCCATTCATGAACCTTGTACTAGATGAGTCGGTTGAGGAGTGCAAGGATGGTCAGCGTAACAACATTGGCATGGTGGTAAGCTATATTATTGACAAGCATGCAGTTGCGATATCTGAGTATCTTCTGTGTCTCATTTGTTACCCTTCATGGGTTAACTTCCTCATAGTTATTAATTTGTTCAATCATTTAAATGCATAAGTTATTCCAAGCTTCCACCACTTGTTGCTAAAAGGTGTTTGCCCAATGAAATAAATAAAAATAAAGTCGAGTAAAGTATCAGACTAATAATGTCCCACTGCAGGGCAAAGGCCTCTATCATTTGAAATCATGTTTTCAAATGATGGAGGCCTTTGCCAGAAAAACATATAAACATTTACTTATATACTTTTTTTTTGTAAATATACATACATAACATATTATACATAGAAACACTCAGATCGATAAAACAGACATGTTCATGCACACAAATGTTTGTACCGTGTGGGGATTGCACCCGCGACCTTTGGTGTAATAGCTGACTTCTCGACCATTACACCGAACGGCTCGTTAAATCAAGTACAAATGCCAATGTTCATTACACAAACATTTGCCCCTAGTGGAAAATGAACCCACAATGTTTGGTTTTGTAGCCAGGGTATCTAGCCACTTGACCAATGGGGATGTCTAATAGTTGTGATTTATACCATATTTTGTGATTTCTGGTTGTTCAGAAAGAAGTTATATTCTTTCATTGTATTTCTATATTCTTTATCAAAATACACCAACTTTAATTTATTTTATTTTTTTCAGGTCATCCGAGGGAACAGTATAATAATGCTGGAGTCACTAGATAGAATATAGTTTGAATTATTAAGTTAAGGGGTAACATAAAAAGAAGGACAAACCAACAACCAGCAAAATATGCATTCCTTGTGTATTTTTTTAAAATTATACACCTGTGTGTTACATACATGATAACTGACTAATCTATTCGGGTTTCAATTTTCCTTCGGTCCTAGTGTTTAAGATAATAAATTAATTTTAAGAGTGCATTCGTCTTTTATTTCATGTCTTTTGTGCATCAACCAAAAATTATACTGGTTAGAATATTTGAATGATATTTCTGCATTCAACAGTCTTAGGAATAAACTCCGGTAACCAGGACCTTTCTAGGACCGACTTTAAAATTGATATCTTTGTCTTTGACACCTTGACGATAAAAACAGTAAATCTATTTAGGACTAGCCTTCCGCCAGCGGTTTTACCCGCGCGTAGTTTCTTTTATCAAATATTCCCCCCTTCCCCCCATATTACCGGGATCAAAAGTACCTTATGTTCACCGGGGATAGTGTAGCTCAGTGTAGCTTAGCTAGCCATCAGTGAAAGAATTAACGAAATCCAATAGTTTTTGAGTTTATTCGTTACATACAAATATTAGTGTAGAAGTATACAAATATTAGTGTAGAAGTAGATAAAGAAGACATGTAAATTATATTTTTAAACGCACATTATTGCATTCATATAAAACTGTGTTGAATTGGATGGAGCATAAAATTCTGTTCGGACCGCAAATGTAGCTGTCACTAGTGTCACTGTCAGTTTGGCAGTTGATGACAAATCAAAAGTTTGTAAATTGGGGTTTGTCCTGCTCCGTGCCGTATTTAACTGTTATTTCATTGTTATGACGATTTAAAAACACTATCTACAATTATACAACGATGCGCTGAATATGAACTTATAACGTGCACTATCTTTATTTTTATTGACAAGTGATTCCTTTCATACACTATAGTTATCGGTAAGTGTTTTTTGTTTATATTCGCAGTTTTGAATTCTGATTCATCAATAGCATTCTGATGCGGAGCGAGTAATGTATTCAGACTCCCACATTACAAGACCGGAAGATATTATCCATTCTTTGTTATAACACTACTCATAATATAACTTGGACAGTGTAGGATTGTGTATTCCTAGTGTTTTTAGACTTATTAGGTCATCCAACTGGTTCTAGGTCATCTGCGACTGATTAGAAATCTGAATCTGTTGCTTACGTTTTAATTGTCCATGCAATAACTTTGTTTAGCTCTATCAGATTAATTAGTGGTTACAACTTGTAATTAATCTGTTATTTAAATGGAAAGTCTACACATGTGTAAGTACAGTTATTTGCTGAGTAATGAATACTAATAACTTAGGTTTATGAAACTTGATAGTTTAACAACACTTTCTTATAACTCCTGTTTAAGGAAATTTGGTCTGGCCTAATACTTATTTTTCCTCTAATACTTATTATTTAGAAACATTCTATCAATATAGGTATTCTTTTATCCTTAATTTATATCTTATTATTTGAATCAGGTTGTTTTCCACATTTTCGATGGTAGGTCTTTCTGTAGCACACTCTGTTTCAAATAGTTTAGTGCAAAATTGAACTTGTAATAATTTAGATGTTAAAATTCTGTATGAATTTCAGGCAAATTACTTTCTTAACTGAAAATTTTAATAATTAGAATAACAAACTCTTGTTAGATACTCTAGACACCCTGGCTACAAAGAAGTTTTTGAATCTCATGAATATTTTAATCTCTTAATAACTACTACATTGTTTGTAAGTGTATATTTAAATTGAAATTTGTTTGCAATTAGTTGTATCAAGAGTGCTTAAAGTTTTTGATACGTGTAATAACAGGTGTGTATATGAACTTTATCTATACTAATATATAAAGCTGAAGAGTTTGTTTGTTTGAACGCGCTAATCTCAGGAACTACTGGATTGATTTGAAAAATTATTTTTGTGTTGGATAGTCTATTTGAAGAGGAAGGCTTAAGGCTATTGGAAATCGAAATCCACGCAGACGGAGTCGCGGGCGGCCGCTAGTTTAATATAATTTTATTGAAGTAAAGACAATAAAATTGACACAGTGAATGAGATTTTTGTTACTCTTGCATGTAATGAAAACTTCATTTTACCAATATCAGTATCATAACAATTTTTATTATGTAAATCCAGTTCAGTAGTTTTGTAAACACCACATAACTCTGAATAATCTGAGCTGACTCATTCATGTAAGTGTTGGTACAGGAAAATATATATGTTGTTTGCGATGGAGGAAATTGCTTTTGTAAAAAAAACCTTGTTATTATACATAATTATCTTATTACTTCAAATTCATAACTTCACTGAGCGGCTTCAAATTCATAAATAAGTTTGTTGCAATGGTGTGATGGCCATCCGTGAAATGTTAAACATGTAATAGTGACGCAGCTTCTTTAGTTTTTAGTCTGGATTCATACTTATTGACTTGATAGATAAAGTACTTAGACGAATAAGAAAATATCTAAATAAATAAAATAAAGTTGTGACATTTTTTACTGGAGACTTGCAGGTCTTCTTTTTATTTGTCTTTGCTTTGAAAATGCTAATAGGTATATAAGACTATAATTTTATGTTGGGTTGGGTTGGCTTTCTTAACAGGTATTCAAAAGTTTATATTTTAAAACTAAACATAATGCTCATTAACCACTTTTATGAAATGTAATATACTATGTAACTTATTATAAAGTATTTTTTCCCTTAATTAAACGATGTATTCCAGCGACGAAGCCACCAGAAATGGCTGAGACTCTGGACCCGCTGTCTCCAAGCGTGAACATGAGCGGGAGAGCGCCAGGGTTGATACGGAAACTACGATCCAGGATTAGTGGCAGACCACCTTTGACCAGGTCTTCAGGAGACGGTGAGTATCATGATAATAATAAATAAATGCCTTGCACTAACACACCAGTTGCCTAGCCCCAAACTAAGCTCGAAGCTTGTACTATGGAAGCTAGGGAACGGATAGACATACTTAAATACGTTTATAAACATCCATGACTCGAGTACAAATGCTGATGTTCATCACACAAACATTTGCCCCTAGCGGGATTCGAACCCACGACGCTTGGTTTTGTAGCCATGGTCTGTAGCCACTCGACCAACGGGCCTGTCAAATAGCTCGATGGCGCAGTGGTTAGCGCATTGGGCTTGCTATTGCTAAGTTAAGCAATTACGCAGAGGCTAGTCATCGGATGGATGTCCGAAAAATTTCATCTCAAACTCCTCCGTGCTTCGGAAGACACATTGTGCCGTTGGTCCTGCACCTGATCTCTCTACGGTCGTGCCAGATTGCTGTCCCACCGAAGTATGGGATGAGGAAATAGAGAGTGTAACAAATCTTACCCACTCACTTGTGCACTATTATATATCCTGCGTATGTATTAATTAATAACTTATGATTCTAAGAAATTCGGGCATAGACCTATAGGAGTGCAATAAACAGGCCTTAATTTTCACTGTGTATCCACACATGTACAAGTGTATCTATGCTCGATAAATACTACTATTATGAAACAAAACAGACACCAATTTATTTGTCCTGAAATCCTACTTAATAAAACAATGGTATTACTTACTATCCGTTACAATACAAATTGGTACAGCGTTATTGTTTTCAAACAATTCCAAGGTGAATTCTTGTGATAAGGTAATAGTTTACTTACTTTAGTTCAATATAAACCGTATTGGGGAAATCACGCGCGTGCTAAGATGGGTGATAAATATTTTATAAGTGAAAACAGATTGAAACCAGGTGGGTAAATAGGTTAGCCTTTACTTGTGTGAATACGCTTGGATTTGTGGTTATTAGTTTGTATTAACTTTTGGATTTTCCTTATTGTTATCATTTGTCGGGCCCGTTGGTCGAGTGGTCAGAGGCCGTGGCTACAAACCCAAAGTTGTCGCGAGAACGAATCCCGCCAGGGTCAAATGTTTGTGTGCTTGTACATCGGTCTTTTTCACTCGAGTCACGGATGTTTATACATAAAAGTATTTAAGTATGCCTATCCGTACCCATAGAACAAGCTTCGAACTTATTTTGGGGCTAGGAATTTATTTATTTTGTATACATTTGACGACCGATTCGCTGTAATACTAGACTTCCGCTCGCGATTTCACCTGCGCGTAAATTATTTTTCAAATATCCCCCCCCCCCGCCTTCCCCCATTTTTCCAGGACCAAAAGTACCCTATGTTCACCGAGGATAGGGTAGCTAGCGAACAATGAAAGAATTATTCAAATTGGTCTATTAGTTTTGAGTTTATTCGTTACACACAAAAATACAAATCTTCCTCTTTATAATATTAGTCTAGATATTGTCTTCTTCATAGGTCTTACAATTATTTATTGATAAGGCTAATGATGATGGTGGTGTTTTCGATGATTCCAGGCTATGTGGAATTCGGAGAGTTCCGTGCAGAGACGACGGGCGTCAAGAAGGTTGGCACATTCGCTGGTGTGTTCTGTCCTGTCGTGCTATCTATGTTTAGCGCTCTCATCTTCATTCGAATGGGTGAGTCTTTTTATTTTATACTGCTCATTTGAAGCTAAAAGCTAATAATTCGGTACTTGATAGGTCAAATCACCTTCTTTTATTAAATGTCAAAAACGGATCCTTGTAGGAAAAACTGCATGGAATACTGAATTGTGACGTCACATTTCTGTATTGTCAAATCAATGTTCTATAAGTATCAATTAGCTGTAATAATTTGTTAAAAGCTCAATCAATGGTTACTGTGGGATAAAAAATAGTGCTAAATTTTTTGATTTCATCATGTTTGATGAAATGATGATTTATTTCGTATGCCCAATTGATGACCTAGCAGAGACCTAGGGCCTCGGTCCATTACTACTCGAGTATGAAGAAAACTGGAGAAGTTTTGTGGGTTTTTCCCGGACCCCATGGCCGCTAACTAGACAACGGCCGAAGGTCTAGCTAGCCTGCAGCACAGATAACATCAGAATAGAACTTGCAGAGAGGTTTGGCTCGTAAATACATTCATCTTAGCAAAAAAAAAGAAACAACGTGTATTTTTAGACAGTTAACAAAGACGTTTTGTATTTTTTTGAAAAAATACAAAACTCGACTTTGTTTTGTGTTTTTTAGACAGTTAACATAGCTGTTTTGTATTTATTTGACAGTTAAGACATAGCTTGTTCTTTTTTGGGGACAAAAGTGCTTGTTCAATTTTATTTCACTAAGGGCCAGTCTCTGAGCCTTTAGTGAAATAAAATTGTGTTCGTTTTCTATCGAACAGTTAGACTACGGCTCAAGTAACTCAGAAACATGCCATCAATATATTTAGGTAATCATAAGGTACCTTAAACTAGTACCTGCCACTTACTCATAAAAACGTGCGTTACATTGTTGCCCAATTAAACAACTTCAATTAATTTGTTCATACATAGTAATAGTCCGAATGACGATTAGCTATCTGTCAAACATTGGGTAGACGCCCTCCGATTTGAAGGTCGATATCGGAAACTCTTACTCAATCAATTGAATTGCGAGTAACAAAATAGAAAATAAGTATTTAACTATTGACTAATGTATTTGGCATCCGCAAAAAATTGTGAGTCATTGGTGCATAGCGGAATTATTGGAGGAGTATTTAGTATAACGGTTGAAGTCAGTTTGAGGTCGCGAGTTCGTTTCTTGTATTATACATTTTATATTAAATTATACAATACTGTTTTTACCCGCAGCTTTGCCCGCTTTATTAAGCTTACTGTTTTATCCCATGGGAACATTCCATCAAGATAAAAACTATCTTATATCTATGACAGCCCATCCTTGAGTCGTATTCCTCATTACTGAAGCTCGTGATCATTTTATGAAATGAAACACACAACAACTCTCTTTGCAATTTTAATGGAGTGGTTTGCCATTGCCTTCTCCATTTCACACACTTACTCGTAGTGTGTAGGTTTCCCCACGATGTTTTCATTTATCGTACAGCTGGTATGAAACGCGCCCAACGTGCCTGACTGGATTTGAACCGTCGACTTCACTCATGTGAACCGGCGCTCTTACCACTAGGCTAATGAGCTGTTAAAAACAAAATAAAAAAAAGCGTAAGATCTGTCGACAATATATTATCATCATAGTCCATTGACTATAGTGATTATCTAGAGAATTAGTTGTGTTCACTTCTTTAATTACTTCATGACCAAAACCAACATGTAGATTCGGTTTTAAATGTCGTGTTGTGTGGCCTGTAATATATCATGTTCCATTTATTGTACCTACACCAGAGCCCATTACGTCATCTGCTAAACCAATTAATGTTTTAATAGAATTTACTAAGCCATTGTCAAGGCTGATTTTTGTAGCTATTTTAGGAGTTCAGGTAATCTTTCTAATTTGTTCTGGTAATTCATTAGGAGTATTGATAAAAGTTATTATACATATGTTACGTATTACAAATATTCTATTATATTACTTTAAACATATCTAAATACAGCTCAAGTTATGCTTAATAACTTGTTCCAGTTGAAGAAAAAAGATTACATAATATCATTTCATTTCCTTTCAATCAATGTAATTTATTTGTGATTAATAAATCTGGCTATGATAGCTGGGTCACTCAACTGGCATCGGTTATTATCAATAGACATGATTTAATAACACAGTAATGTGTTAAATAGCTGTTATTATGTGATTACTATTGTTGTTACTAATAATCTTCATACAACCCGTTGTATTGTATATGTCATCGTAACATCAACAAGTATCAAGGGCGTCACCACGGATAACGGCGACATAATATATTCGTGGTTTCTTAATGTTAATATTTAATTAGTGGTCCACCTACGCCCTGGAACCAGCTCAGGGGGGGGGGGATTACCCTATGACACCCCCTTGCATTACATGCTACATTGGGTACAAAGTGTAATGAAATCCGAACACAGGTTTTGAGTATATATAAATATATATATATTTTCACAACATCACATACATTGATCTGACCCCGTGTTAAGTATCTTAAGCACTTGTGTTACAGACATCAGAATAAACAGTGGTATTACAAATATACTTATGACGACCCGCTTGGTGTAATGGTCAAGAAGTTGCCTATTACGCAAGAGGTCGCGGGTTCGATCCCCGCACAGGACAAACATTTGTGTGCATGAACATGTCTGTTTGTCCTGGTCTGGGTGTTATATGTATCTATTTAAGTATATTTGTAATACCACTGTTGATTCTGATGTCTGTAACACAAGTGCTTAAGCTACTTACCACGGGGTCAGATCAATGTATGTGATGTTGTGAAATATTTATTATTATTATTTATTATTATATACTTTAATAGATACATATAACACACAGACCATTACAAACAGACATTTTCATGCACACAAATGTTTGTCCTGTGCGGGGATCGAACCCGCGACCTCTTGCGTAATAGGCAACATCTTGACCATTACACCAAGCGGGTCGTCAAGCTCGGGGGGGGGGGGGGGGGGGTTGCATGACCCCATGACCCCAACCCCATGCATTGCATGCTACATGAGTACAAAGTGTAATAAAAACCGATGAAACATGAAACCTGTCGACAATTTATTTCTTTCATACTTTATTCTTATTCTCCATCTTCCCCAGGTTATCTGGTAGGCAATGCGGGTCTGCTGATGACCTTGGCGCAGTTCGGGCTGGCCTACCTCATCGTTGTGTTCACCGTCACCTCGATATGCGCGATATCCACCAATGGTGCTGTGGAGGGCGGGGGCGTCTACTGTATCCTTTATTATTTAATGTCATACGATGGTGTTTATGCGACGGTGTTTGGTTTTCAAGTGACGAAGATGGCGCTCGGACCAGATGATCGATTAATTGAGGCGAAAGAGGACTTTTTTCCTTGGACTAAAGCACTAATTGCCTAGCCACAAACTAAGCTCGAAGCTTGTACTATGGAAAGGAACGGATAGAAATACTTAAATACTTTTATAAAAAGCCATGACTCATGGCTCGTCAAATTCGATTGTATTTTTTGGATAAGATAAATGGCTTAAATTAAATAGGGTCCGTTGACAGGAGACGTCAAGGCACTATCAATTTGACCAATGCTAACATAATTTGGATCCTATGTTTACACTACGCCATCTAGCGGGAAAATAATTCAGTAACGTCATTGGTTCGATTTTTAAGTACATTGTTAAAATAATAGTTTTTCTTAAATAAAAATTCCTCAACCGTATCCAGTCATGATCAGTCGGACCCTCGGACCAGAGTTCGGTGGCGCTATCGGGACTCTATTCTTCTTTGCAAATGTGGTCTCCAGCGCCCTCTGTATATCAGCTTGTACTGAAGCACTGGTGGAGAACTTCGGACCTCATGGTGAGTTGTACCTTAATAATTGACCTAATCGCACACTTATTAATTTACAAAAAGGTTAACTTGTGAAAATCATATCACATACATAGATCTAGATCACATATGATCTAGATCTATGTATGTGATCTAGATCTATGTATGTGATCTAGATCTATGTGATCTAGAACATTAGACTTCGCATTACACTAGTTTAAAAAAAATACTTTACGCTACGCATTTACGTCAGTTGTGGAGAAGTTAAAGTATTAACGAGAATAAAATACATATTATTGTCAGAAAAATAAAAATACAATAGATAAATAAATATACGAGAAAATCCAATTTTACTTCATAGACAATTTTTTTAAATTTATGTAGAAAAAAACGAGTTCTGTTATTTGTCATTTAATTTTGTTACATTGTAAAAAAAAACTTATAATAAAATAATGAACATGCCCTCATAAATAATTCTTGGCCCCTTCCGTCCAATTCTTTGCCATCTTTTACTTAAATTGTAATATCTTCTGTTGCAGGTTATTTGGTGCATGGACACGCCGGCATCCCAGACGGCTGGTGGTGCCGGTTCGCTTACCGGTCGGCACTGAACGCTCTCGGCCTAGCGGTATCCCTGGCCGGCGCGTCGTTGTTCGCTCGCACCAGTCTCGCCATATGGGTCACCATGCTCGTCTGTCTGTCTAGCGCGTTTATCAGCTTCGTTGTGACTCCGCCTATGCAGGTAAGCATCATTATCATCAGTATCGTCATTACCAGGTTTACCATCAAAATCATAATCATTAATAGCTTCATCATCTTTACCATCTTCCACATCATCACCATTACCATTTCCATCATCATTATTATCATCAACAACATCATCACCATTATCATCATCACCATCATCACCATCATCATCATCGTCGTCATAATCTTGCCGGTCGGCACTGAACGCTCTCGGCCTAGCTGTGTCCCTGGCGGGCGCGTCGTTGTTCGCTCGCACCAGCCTGGCCATATGGGTCACCATGCTCGTCTGTCTGTCTAGCGCGTTTATCAGCTTCGTTGTTACTCCGCCTATGCAGGTAAGCGGCATCATCAACGACATCATCACTATCACTATCACCCTCCCCATCACCATTACCATTGCCTAGAACTTCACCATCTGCACCATTATCAAAATTACAAGTATACGCATACCCATCATTAGCATCATTATTATTTACAAAATCATCACCATCATCAACAGCATTAACATGATCATCATCATCATCTCATACGGTCGGCACTGAACGCTCTCGGCCTAGCGGTATCCCTGGCGGGCGCGTCGTTGTTCGCCCGCACCAGCTTAGCCATATGGGTCACCATGCTCGTCTGTCTGTCTAGCGCGTTAATCAGCTTCGTTGTTACTCCGCCTATGCAGGTAAGGAAGCATCATTTCATCATTACCAACATCTCCAACATCATTATTATCGGCATCATCAGCAACATCATAGCGCGTAGATCAGCTTTGCCGTCACCCGGCCTAATCAAGTAATCATTTTTCTTACGCTCAACATCATCATCATTACCAGATTCACCGTCAACTTCATAATCATTCATAGCTTCATCATCTTTTACATCACTTTCACCATCATCACCATCACTATCATCATCCATCATTACCATCATAATAATCTCCTCCACCACATCATCATCATTACATCATCATTATAACATCATCATCATAATTATATCATCATTACCACCTTCATCATTACATCATCATCACATCATCATTATCATCATCATCATCATACCGGTAGGTTCTAAACGCTCTCAGTTTAGCGATAACAATGGCCGACGCCGCGTTGTTCTACCGCACTAGCCTGATGGTAACTGATGTCCGCTGCCCATGGACATCAACAACCGCACAAACATCGCAGATGCGTTGCCCGCCTTTAGAAACCCCAAACCCTCCCTAACTGAGAACTGGAGAGTAAAGACTCTACAGCTTTATGTCTCTTCCAGATATCCAAACCGGACACGAACCTGCTCACCAACGCTACCCACTTCAACTACACCGGGCTGAGCAGCGCCACGTTCCTGGAGAACCTGTACCCGGAGTACGGGCAGGACTACACCACCGCGCCCGGGGAGATGGTCGACTTCGCGAGCGTGTTCGGAGTGCTGTTCACCGGCGTCACCGGGGTCATGGCCGGCGCTAATATGAGCGGTGGGTGCATGGCATATGCGAGGAAGGTTGTTTTTATTGTTAAAGAAGAAAGTTGAACGAACTGACGAAATCCTGGTGGTAAGTAGGTATACCATCCTAAGTGTCTCAAATGTATTTTATGGCACAGTAAATTGGCTCCACTCTGTCTGCCAAAAGGAGCCATGATTGCAATGACAACGGATGCGGTACCATTGTGGTATTTAATCCGTTGGCATTGCTAAACTGGCCCGCAAGATACTTCTACACGCTTCGCCTAAAGGAAGCCAGAATAACTCTAGAAAGATGACCAAAAATGGCGGATGCCAGCGTATGTACATTACTTACTATAGACAACAACTAGGAGAGTAGGAGCTGAGAAAGTGAATCACAGCCTTCTTTTCACAAATCTTCGGTAATGAGGGATTTCACTAATGAAAAGACCTCTAGATGGCGGTACGTTCTCGTGAGGTCAGCTTGCTCCAAGATTGGCTATTTTTGACATGACATTGACATTTGTGTCAAAATTCACCAATCACGTGCGCGCACGTCGAGCCATCTAATGGATTTCTCATTAGCAAAAACCCTCATTATCCAAACCGGACACGAACCTGCTGACCAACGCTACCCACTTCAACTACACCGGGCTGAGCAGCGCCACGTTCCTGGAGAACCTGTACCCGGAGTACGGGCAGGACTACACCACCGCGCCCGGGGAGATGGTCGACTTCGCGAGCGTGTTCGGAGTGCTGTTCACCGGCGTCACCGGGGTCATGGCCGGCGCTAATATGAGCGGTGGGTACATGCCGCATGTGAGGATGGTTATTTATATTATTACACTAGAATGGTGATCAAGTAGACGGAGACCTGGCGGTAAGTATACCATCCTAAGTGTCTTAGTTATTTTGATAGCTCCACCCTGCCTAACGGTAAGTAGAAAAAGAGCCGTGATTGCAATGACAATGGATGCGGTACCGTTACTTCTTTACTTCTTTACGCTTCGCTTAAAGAAAGCCAATAATTCTCGAAAGACTCAAATTCTCGAATGACCAAAAATGGCGTTGCCTACGTTTGTGCGTACACTAATGTATAGTGTCTAAAACTAGCTGGGTAGGAGCTATAAACAAGTGAATGAATGTCTTCTCTTCATAAATCTTTGATAATGAGGGGTTTCACTTAAGTAAAGTCTCCTAGACGTCTTATTAGCGAAAATCTTATTGGTCAAACCGGACACGAACCTGCTCACCAACGCGACCCACTTCAACTACACCGGGCTGAGCAGCGCCACGTTCCTGGAGAACCTGTACCCGGAGTACGGGCAGGACTACACCACCGCGCCCGGGGAGATGGTCGACTTCGCGAGCGTGTTCGGAGTGCTGTTCACCGGCGTCACAGGGGTCATGGCCGGCGCTAATATGAGCGGTGGGTGCATGACACATGCTGGGAAGGTTAATTAATTGTATTATTAGGACAGAATGGTGATCAAGTACACGGACAGAAATCTGGCGCTAAGTATACCATCTTAGTGTCTTTATTTTTTTAATGGCATCGTATAATAGCTCCACTCTGCCTGACGAAAAACAAAAAAGGAGCCGTGATTGCAATGAAAACTTAGTGTGGTACCATTGTGGTATCGAATCCGTTGACATCGCTGTGCCGGCACGTAAGATACTTCTTCACGCTTCGCGTAAAGGAAGCCAGACTCTAGAAAGATGACCAAAAATGGCGGGTGCCAGTGTATGTACATTAATAATGAGGGTTCTCGCTATTTAAAAATCCCCAAAATGTGAATCTCCAGATTGCTGCATGGTTGGCTCTTTTTGACATGACATTGACAGATATGTCAAAATTCACCAATCACGTGCGCGCACGTCGAGCCATCTAGTGGATTTCTCATAAGCTCGAACCCTCATTGGTCAAACCGGATACGAACCTGCTCACCAACGCGACCCACTTCAACTACACCGGGTTGAGCAGCGCCACGTTCCTGGAGAACCTGTACCCGGAGTACGGGCAGGACTACACCACCGCGCGCGGGGAGATGGTCGACTTCGCGAGCGTGTTCGGAGTGCTGTTCACCGGCGTCACCGGGGTCATGGCCGGCGCTAATATGAGCGGTGGGTGCATGACACATGCTAGGAAGGTTATTTGTATTGTTACAATAGAATGGAGATCGAGCAGACGGAGACATGGCGGTAAGTATACTAACCTTAGCGTCTGATATATATTTTTAAGGGCACAGTATAGTGGCTCCATTCTGTCTGGTGGTAAGCAAAAAAAGAGTTACGGATGCGGTAACATTTTGGTATCTTATCCGCTGGCATCGCCATTCCAGCCTGCAAGATACTTCTTTTAGCTTCGCGTAAAGGAAGCCAGGAATAAAGGACGAAAGTTGCCAGAAATGGCGGGTGCCAGCGTATGTACGTTCATTATTAATATGGACTGAATATAACTCAATGAGCGGGAGCTAAGAAAGTGAATCACAGCCATTTCTTCTTAGATTTTTAATAATGATGGTTCTCGCTATTAAAAATCCCTTAACTGGCAGATCATTGTCGTGTGGGCAGATTACTGCATGGTTGGCTATTTTTGACATGATATTGACAGATATGTCAAAAATCATCAATCACGTGGGCGTACGTGTAGCCATCTAGTGGATTCCTTATTAGCAAGAACCCTCATTGATCAAACCGGACACGAACCTGCTCACCAACGCGACCCACTTCAACTACACCGGGCTGAGCAGCCCGAACTAAGCGATTTGCTTTATCCTTCTTGATACGGACTGCGCGGGAGTGGAATTCTCTGCTGAGATCTGTATTTCCTGCACATTACAACTTGGGGCTCTTCAAGGCCAGAATAAACGGGCTTTTCCTGAGCAAGCACGCTCCATCGTAGACCACATAGTTGTTTAACATCAGGCAACTTTGTGGTCAAGTGCTAGCTTAGTTCTAAATAAAAAATAAAAAAAACCATGTTTGAAATTTCGAGTCGACTAAGTTTCGAGCCACATCGTACACAGTACGGTAAAACATTAATATCAAACCTTCTTTCTCTCCACAGGTGAACTAAAGAACCCATCCCGCAGTATTCCGGTGGGCACACTCACCGCCCTCCTGTTCACCGCCATATCGTACGCGGCGCTGAGCCTGCTCACCGCGGCCAGCTGCTCGCGCGCGCTGCTGCAGAACAACTACGTCTACCTGCTGCCCGTCAACGTGTGGCCGCCCTTCATTGCGCTGGGTGAGCTCGCATGCGACATCTAGCGGCGTGTCTAGTAGCTTGTATGCTGTTCGGGAAGGTTCTAGATCATATCCTACGCGGCGCTGAGCCTGCTCACCGCGGCCAGCTGCTCGCGCGCGCTGCTGCAGAACAACTACGTCTACCTGCTGCCCGTCAACGTGTGGCCGCCCTTCATTGCGCTGGGTGAGCTCGCATGCGACATCTAGCGGCGTGTCTAGTAGCTTGTATGCTGTTCGGGAAGGTTCTAGATCATATCCTACGCGGCGCTGAGCCTGCTCACCGCGGCCAGCTGCTCGCGCGCGCTGCTGCAGAACAACTACGTCTACCTGCTGCCCGTCAACGTGTGGCCGCCCTTCATTGCGCTGGGTGAGCTCGCATGCGACATCTAGCGGCGTGTCTAGTAGCTTGTATGCTGTTCGGGAAGGTTCTAGATCATATCCTACGCGGCGCTGAGCCTGCTCACCGCGGCCAGCTGCTCGCGCGCGCTGCTGCAGAACAACTACGTCTACCTGCTGCCCGTCAACGTGTGGCCGCCCTTCATTGCGCTGGGTGAGCTCGCATGCGACATCTAGCGGCGTGTCTAGTAGCTTGTATGCTGTTCGGGAAGGTTCTAGATCATATCCTACGCGGCGCTGAGCCTGCTCACCGCGGCCAGCTGCTCGCGCGCGCTGCTGCAGAACAACTACGTCTACCTGCTGCCCGTCAACGTGTGGCCGCCCTTCATTGCGCTGGGTGAGCTCGCATGCGACATCTAGCGGCGTGTCTAGTAGCTTGTATGCTGTTCGGGAAGGTTCTAGATCATATCCTACGCGGCGCTGAGCCTGCTCACCGCGGCCAGCTGCTCGCGCGCGCTGCTGCAGAACAACTACGTCTACCTGCTGCCCGTCAACGTGTGGCCGCCCTTCATTGCGCTGGGTGAGCTCGCATGCGACATCTAGCGGCGTGTCTAGTAGCTTGTATGCTGTTCGGGAAGGTTCTAGATCATATCCTACGCGGCGCTGAGCCTGCTCACCGCGGCCAGCTGCTCGCGCGCGCTGCTGCAGAACAACTACGTCTACCTGCTGCCCGTCAACGTGTGGCCGCCCTTCATTGCGCTGGGTGAGCTCGCATGCGACATCTAGCGGCGTGTCTAGTAGCTTGTATGCTGTTCGGGAAGGTTCTAGATCATATCCTACGCGGCGCTGAGCCTGCTCACCGCGGCCAGCTGCTCGCGCGCGCTGCTGCAGAACAACTACGTCTACCTGCTGCCCGTCAACGTGTGGCCGCCCTTCATTGCGCTGGGTGAGCTCGCATGCGACATCTAGCGGCGTGTCTAGTAGCTTGTATGCTGTTCGGGAAGGTTCTAGATCATATCCTACGCGGCGCTGAGCCTGCTCACCGCGGCCAGCTGCTCGCGCGCGCTGCTGCAGAACAACTACGTCTACCTGCTGCCCGTCAACGTGTGGCCGCCCTTCATTGCGCTGGGTGAGCTCGCATGCGACATCTAGCGGCGTGTCTAGTAGCTTGTATGCTGTTCGGGAAGGTTCTAGATCATATCCTACGCGGCGCTGAGCCTGCTCACCGCGGCCAGCTGCTCGCGCGCGCTGCTGCAGAACAACTACGTCTACCTGCTGCCCGTCAACGTGTGGCCGCCCTTCATTGCGCTGGGTGAGCTCGCATGCGACATCTAGCGGCGTGTCTAGTAGCTTGTATGCTGTTCGGGAAGGTTCTAGATCATATCCTACGCGGCGCTGAGCCTGCTCACCGCGGCCAGCTGCTCGCGCGCGCTGCTGCAGAACAACTACGTCTACCTGCTGCCCGTCAACGTGTGGCCGCCCTTCATTGCGCTGGGTGAGCTCGCATGCGACATCTAGCGGCGTGTCTAGTAGCTTGTATGCTGTTCGGGAAGGTTCTAGATCATATCCTACGCGGCGCTGAGCCTGCTCACCGCGGCCAGCTGCTCGCGCGCGCTGCTGCAGAACAACTACGTCTACCTGCTGCCCGTCAACGTGTGGCCGCCCTTCATTGCGCTGGGTGAGCTCGCATGCGACATCTAGCGGCGTGTCTAGTAGCTTGTATGCTGTTCGGGAAGGTTCTAGATCATATCCTACGCGGCGCTGAGCCTGCTCACCGAGTGGCTATCACTGATCAATAAAAGAGGGGAACGCTGCTCCTCATCCCCTTTATCGCTTCTTTCGACACCTACGGGAATATATTGGGTATTTTTCTAGGCCGAGGCGACACGGCACCGGCATGGCACTTGGTGCCGTTGGTCTGGCGACATTTCTTACTCTTGACAGCTTCTATGCTGTTCGGGAATGTTCTAGAATGGCTGCCACGGATCGTAAAACGCAATGCTGGCCAGCCCTCAATGGTACGGATGAATTTTCCCCACATTTGTAGTGGAAAAACCATTGCAAATAATATTTTGAATATAATATATAATTCATCTATGGTAAAATACATTCTAATGTATTTATTTTATATTTTTTCAGGTATGATCATAGCAACATTTTCAGCCGCCCTGTCAAACTTAATAGGAGCTTCAAGAGTCTTAGAAGCATTGGCAAAAGATAATATATTCGGTAAGTCTTAAGTCTGAATCGTTTCTTTTATTTTCAACACGTAAATAATTAAACATCATGTGTTTAAAAAAAATTGCTCCTTTTGGTCTTAACACGTAGTCTTATAAATAATCATGTTTCGAGTTTTATTATGATTTAGTCTAAATCATGTCGTTCGAAAATTATGATAATGTGTCGTATCATTTTTCTAAGTCGTATTATTTAATACTGCGTTGTTTCTTAGGTTTCATACTCCGACCGATGGTTTCGCGGTCAGGAAACCCCGTGCTGGCCGTCATATGTTCCTGGCTGCTCGTCCAAGTCGGCATTATGGCCGGCTCCCTCAACGCTATTGCGCAGGTAATTTATTCATCGTCAGCACACTTATATTATTTAACGGGAAAAAACGCGATATTAAACATGTAGTACATATAAGTATGTTGCTTACTGCTTGACGTTTCGGCTGCGTTAAAGCAACCGTGGTCGCAAGAGGACGGTTAGTCCCGTAAAATAATATTAGTGTTAATTTGCAACGTGAAAGTCTAAAATCTTATATCACCATCATCATCATCATTATAAATTACATATAAACAACATCATCACAATTATCCACGTTATCATCGTAACCATCACCATCATCTTATTCAAAGATGCCAATAACTACGTTAGTATCATTCGTCTGGAATTGATAGTCCATGTTTATTTAGAAATAAGGATAAAAGTTTATTGTCTTATGTAATTTATAGGTAAACTCAGTCCTGTTCATGACAAGTTATTTCGCCGTCAACCTGGCGTGTTTGGGTCTGGACCTCGCGTCTGCTCCTAATTTTAGGTGAGTTTTTAATATTGTGATTTTTTGTTGTGACAATGTTAAGATTCTATTTCCAAACAATTCGCTTAGCTTATTTAACTTATAATCTAATACGTCTAGTTAAATTTCTTGGAGAGGATGTTATATTTGTAACGCTTGTTGGCGCTTGTAAACGTTTGCAGCAGTTCTTATGGAATGAACTGGCTTAGTGCCTTATGGTTGTATAAATATACTCCCGCGTGCGCAGGTCTTAATTTTAGCAGTATTCCACAAGTAGCTACTTCACTGTGGTCTTTTGTAAGATTGAGTCACTTCACCAGACGAGCGGCTCATTCGAGTGGAAGTTCCACAAAGATCTATCTCTCTTAAAGAAGTTTCATGAAATAGGCATAAAAATGGCCTACAATACAGCTTTACCGTCAACGCTCTTCCTGTACATAATGTATGTAGTAGTACAAATGAAACGTTTCCCTACCACTTACAGGCCAACATTCAAGCAGTTCTCGTGGGTAACCTCCCTCGCCGGCCTCCTTGGTTGCGCGGGCGTGATGTTCGCCCTGCGGCCGCTGCTGGCGCTGGGAGCAGCCCTGGCGTGTTGTGCCCTGGTGCTAGCCCTGCACCTGCTGTCGCCCGCCGCCGCGCAGCCCGGCTGGGGGTCGCTCAGTCAGGCGCTGATCTTCCACCAGGTGACTGCCCAGTGATCGGGACAAATAGTCAACAATTATCCGGCTTGAAGGACCACGAACATGTGTCCTTCCTTGACACACACACCTTGAATCTCAAGCATTAATTTGGTATCAAATGATAAAAAATTTGAAAAATTAAATTCATTGTTTTTTTTTTTCAAAAAAGTTTAAAATTTGTCGTGGCCATATCGTTGAATTGAACATTTCATGAAATGGCCAAATCAGTTTAAACAGATCGTGAAATCGTGAACATTTCTTTGGGATGGAAAACTTGTATGATTGTTGTATTTTTTTGTGAACTTTTTAAAATTTCCCTGTCACATTATTGGGTGGATCTAATAATTATAATTCTGAAATGTAAATGTTTTAACGATCTGGTCAGAGATAAGTAGTAAGTAAGTAATGAATTTTTTAATTCAACGATATGGCCACGACATATACATACATTGCTAACGTGATAATAATTGAGTGTGTATCGCCTGTACATGTATTAAAATATTTATTTCAAAATAGGTATTTATGACAATGCTGATGCGCCGAATTAACCGTACAATAATCTGGCCCGTTTCCCCTCACGTAGGTGCGCAAATACCTGCTCCTCCTGGACCCTAGACGGGAGCACGTCAAGTTCTGGCGTCCGCAGATGCTGCTGTTGATCTCTTCGCCGCGACAGTCCGCGCCGCTTATCGACTTCGTGAATGATCAGAAGAAGGTGAGAAACGCTCTTTGTTGGTGTATTAACGGGTCATAAACTTGTTATTTTTTTTCTTTTTGAGGAGCTCGATGGCGCAGTGGTAAACGCGCTTGGCCTGTGATTGCTAAGTTAAGCAACTTTCACAGAAGTCAGACTTCGTATACCCGTACGATCGAAAAAAACATCTCGAGCTCCTCCGTGCTTCGGAAGGCACGTTAAGCCGTTGGTCCTGCGCCTGATCTCTCTTCGGTCGTGTCAGATTGCTGTCCCACCGAACTATGAAAGTGAAGGAATATTGGTCGAAAACGGCTGGATCACCGCAATGTTTTTTTTATCGTTGATCTCTTAATGAATACAAATATATTCAACCATCAACGTAACCTATTCTGTTGAGGATCTATTTGTTGAAATGATGTGTTCTTTCTTGCAGGGCGGTTTGTTCGTCCTAGGACATGTACGTGTGGGGCAACTGGACGGGAATGGTGACCCTCTCGCCGCCGAGCAGAAGTACTGGCTGAAGCTGATCGATCATCTAAAGGTGAGATATTTATGAGAATTACTTTTTTAGGGTTCCGTAGCCAAATGGCAAAAAATTGAACCCCTATAGATTCATCATGTCTGTATGTTTGCCTGTCTGACCGCCAGTATGTCACAGCCACTTTTTTCCGAAACTATAAGCACTATACTGTTATGACGTGCATTTGCCCTTAGTAAATGGTGTGTCAAGCGGTCAGCCCATCTTATGGCTACGGAACCCTTTCATGGGCGTGTCCGACACGCTCTTGGCCGATTTTTTTTTAATTTTGATTTATCATCGTTTTATGATCTTAAGTGCGTAGATGTCTTGACGCATAACATGGTTGTGGTTAGGTGAAAGCGTTCGTTGAGCTGTGCCTGGCGGAGTCGGTGCGCAGCGGAGCGGCGCAGCTGACGCGGCTGGCGGGGCTGGGCGCCATGAAGCCCGACACCGTGCTGCTCGGCTTCCGCGACACCACCGCGCCCAGGGACTTCTTCCGGGAGTGAGTGTACCAGTATAAGCATAAGGATATTAGTCCGGCGCAGCTGACGCGGCTGGCGGGGCTGGGCGCCATGAAGCCCGACACCGTGCTGCTCGGCTTCCGCGACACCACCGCGCCCAGGGACTTCTTCCGGGAGTGAGTGTACCAGTATAAGCATAAGGATATTAGTCCGGCGCAGCTGACGCGGCTGGCGGGGCTGGGCGCCATGAAGCCCGACACCGTGCTGCTCGGCTTCCGCGACACCACCGCGCCCAGGGACTTCTTCCGGGAGTGAGTGTACCAGTATAAGCATAAGGATATTAGTCCGGCGCAGCTGACGCGGCTGGCGGGGCTGGGCGCCATGAAGCCCGACACCGTGCTGCTCGGCTTCCGCGACACCACCGCGCCCAGGGACTTCTTCCGGGAGTGAGTGTACCAGTATAAGCATAAGGATATTAGTCCGGCGCAGCTGACGCGGCTGGCGGGGCTGGGCGCCATGAAGCCCGACACCGTGCTGCTCGGCTTCCGCGACACCACCGCGCCCAGGGACTTCTTCCGGGAGTGAGTGTACCAGTATAAGCATAAGGATATTAGTCCGGCGCAGCTGACGCGGCTGGCGGGGCTGGGCGCCATGAAGCCCGACACCGTGCTGCTCGGCTTCCGCGACACCACCGCGCCCAGGGACTTCTTCCGGGAGTGAGTGTACCAGTATAAGCATAAGGATATTAGTCCGGCGCAGCTGACGCGGCTGGCGGGGCTGGGCGCCATGAAGCCCGACACCGTGCTGCTCGGCTTCCGCGACACCACCGCGCCCAGGGACTTCTTCCGGGAGTGAGTGTACCAGTATAAGCATAAGGATATTAGTCCGGCGCAGCTGACGCGGCTGGCGGGGCTGGGCGCCATGAAGCCCGACACCGTGCTGCTCGGCTTCCGCGACACCACCGCGCCCAGGGACTTCTTCCGGGAGTGAGTGTACCAGTATAAGCATAAGGATATTAGTCCGGCGCAGCTGACGCGGCTGGCGGGGCTGGGCGCCATGAAGCCCGACACCGTGCTGCTCGGCTTCCGCGACACCACCGCGCCCAGGGACTTCTTCCGGGAGTGAGTGTACCAGTATAAGCATAAGGATATTAGTCCGGCGCAGCTGACGCGGCTGGCGGGGCTGGGCGCCATGAAGCCCGACACCGTGCTGCTCGGCTTCCGCGACACCACCGCGCCCAGGGACTTCTTCCGGGAGTGAGTGTACCAGTATAAGCATAAGGATATTAGTCCGGCGCAGCTGACGCGGCTGGCGGGGCTGGGCGCCATGAAGCCCGACACCGTGCTGCTCGGCTTCCGCGACACCACCGCGCCCAGGGACTTCTTCCGGGAGTGAGTGTACCAGTATAAGCATAAGGATATTAGTCCGGCGCAGCTGACGCGGCTGGCGGGGCTGGGCGCCATGAAGCCCGACACCGTGCTGCTCGGCTTCCGCGACACCACCGCGCCCAGGGACTTCTTCCGGGAGTGAGTGTACCAGTATAAGCATAAGGATATTAGTCCGGCGCAGCTGACGCGGCTGGCGGGGCTGGGCGCCATGAAGCCCGACACCGTGCTGCTCGGCTTCCGCGACACCACCGCGCCCAGGGACTTCTTCCGGGAGTGAGTGTACCAGTATAAGCATAAGGATATTAGTCCGGCGCAGCTGACGCGGCTGGCGGGGCTGGGCGCCATGAAGCCCGACACCGTGCTGCTCGGCTTCCGCGACACCACCGCGCCCAGGGACTTCTTCCGGGAGTGAGTGTACCAGTATAAGCATAAGGATATTAGTCCGGCGCAGCTGACGCGGCTGGCGGGGCTGGGCGCCATGAAGCCCGACACCGTGCTGCTCGGCTTCCGCGACACCACCGCGCCCAGGGACTTCTTCCGGGAGTGAGTGTACCAGTATAAGCATAAGGATATTAGTCCGGCGCAGCTGACGCGGCTGGCGGGGCTGGGCGCCATGAAGCCCGACACCGTGCTGCTCGGCTTCCGCGACACCACCGCGCCCAGGGACTTCTTCCGGGAGTGAGTGTACCAGTATAAGCATAAGGATATTAGTCCGGCGCAGCTGACGCGGCTGGCGGGGCTGGGCGCCATGAAGCCCGACACCGTGCTGCTCGGCTTCCGCGACACCACCGCGCCCAGGGACTTCTTCCGGGAGTGAGTGTACCAGTATAAGCATAAGGATATTAGTCCGGCGCAGCTGACGCGGCTGGCGGGGCTGGGCGCCATGAAGCCCGACACCGTGCTGCTCGGCTTCCGCGACACCACCGCGCCCAGGGACTTCTTCCGGGAGTGAGTGTACCAGTATAAGCATAAGGATATCAGTTAGCCTCAATGTTGTCTGTGAGACTTAGGAGTTCCGAGGAGGCCGTCTTTTGGGGAACGGCCTCCGACCAGAAACAGCCAGAAACGGCCATGGATATCTTCAGGGTGTTAGTATACTATTTTAAACATGAGGATATTAGTCAGTCTCGCGACAGACTAAGAGTTTCCTAGAACAGCCATCGGTGACACCGCGACCATGCTGCTCAACTTCAGTGACACCAACACGCTCAAGGATATTTTCCGAGAGTGACTATTATCACCATTAGGTCTCGGACAGTCTCTAGCTAACCATCATAAACAAGTATCTCAGTAAGTCTAAAGGCAAACCGAGAGCTAAGAGACGACAGCACAAACACAGGTTAATGCATTCGTTCAAAGAAAACTGCAATTATTTAGCTGGTAGTAGAACGCCTTTTCGGGCCCCAAGTGTAGAAACACATCATGCCGAAATTATATCGCTTTATAGCGTACAGCCTTACTTACGCATGAGCGTAAGTTCGGCGGTGATTCGGCAGCAATGAACACAATATAAGCGTCTCAAGTTCGGTTAGATTGCTGACGTAACTCGTTGATTGATGTCTAATCAAAACTTTTATCTATTCCAGCCCCAACTCGCCCTACAAGACGGACCAGTTCGACCTCGAAACGGGCGAGGTTCTATTCCCATGCCGCAAGCCGATGGAAACGCGCGTGGCCGCCCGCGAGTACGTGCGTTGCGTGTCTGACGTGCTGTGCGTGGACAAGAACGTGTGCCTCTGCCGCGCCTTCCACGCACTCGACATGGCCGCCGTCGAAAAGTGAGTTTTAAAATTGTTTTAGATCTTAGGGCGTCCGCTTCGCGGTCGCGCCCTCAGAAATGGTAGAGGTTTCAATCCCGGTCGATTTTTCTGATCCCGGAATTTCGGGATGTTCAAAAGTCAATCCCGGAATCCCGGGATAATTCCGGGATTGTATGGGCCAATAAAGTTATTAAAACATATCAATATCAAGTTTTAATATTTTTTCTTTAGCATCTATTTTTGAAAAAAAAAATAGTTTATTCTGGTAAAATAGACTAAATAGGCACTTCTGAAGATAAATAATGAAAAAGTAATCGGTCCGCCCCCGTCGACCGGGTTAGATTTAATGCAATATATTGTGCGACAGTTGCTTGAGTTATACACAAAAAAACATTGAAAATGTCAGTCATTCTTCCCTCGAAAGCTCGTCGATGATGCACTCACAAAGTAGTAATTTATTTTCTTCTAATTACAGAAAAGCGTCCCACCTCAAATACATCGACGTGTGGCTATTCGAGCTCGGCAGTCGGGGTTTAGAGGAAGCGTTCTCTGTCCGCGCTTTGTTCGCGCTGCAGCTGGCGGCCGTGGTCCGCTCGGCGCGCGGCTGGCAGCACCTGCGCCTGCGCGTGCTGCTGCCCAGCCCGCCGCAGCAGGACCAGCGGACTGTCATTGCAGGTAGGGGGACAGGCATAGGTATAGGACGCAGACAGCTACATAGGACGCAGCAGATCAAACTTACTATGGTATATAGACAGCAGCTGGCGGCCGTGGTCCGCTCGGCGCGCGGCTGGCAGCACCTGCGCCTGCGCGTGCTGCTGCCCAGCCCGCCGCAGCAGGACCAGCGGACTGTCATTGCAGGTAGGGGGACAGGCATAGGTATAGGACGCAGACAGCTACATAGGACGCAGCAGATCAAACTTACTATGGTATATAGACAGCAGCTGGCGGCCGTGGTCCGCTCGGCGCGCGGCTGGCAGCACCTGCGCCTGCGCGTGCTGCTGCCCAGCCCGCCGCAGCAGGACCAGCGGACTGTCATTGCAGGTAGGGGGCATAGCTATAGGACACAGACAGCTACATAGGACGCAGCAGATCAAACTTACTATGGGATATAGACAGCAGCTGGCGGCCGTGGTCCGCTCGGCGCGCGGCTGGCAGCACCTGCGCCTGCGCGTGCTGCTGCCCAGCCCGCAGCAGCAGGACCAGCGGACTGTCATTGCAGGTAGGGGGCAGGGTGTAGCTATAGGACACAGGCAGCTACATAGGACGCAGCAGATCAAACTTACTATGGGATATAGACAGCAGCTGGCGGCCGTGGTCCGCTCGGCGCGCGGCTGGCAGCACCTGCGCCTGCGCGTGCTGCTGCCCAGCCCGCAGCAGCAGGACCAGCGGACTGTCATCGCAGGTAGAGGGCAAGGCATAGATATAGGACACAGACAGCTACATAGGACGCAGCAGATCAAACTTACTATGGGATATAGACAGCAGCTGGCGGCCGTGGTCCGCTCGGCGCGCGGCTGGCAGCACCTGCGCCTGCGCGTGCTGCTGCCCAGCCCGCAGCAGCAGGACCAGCGGACTGTCATTGCAGGTAGGGGGGCATAGCTATAGGACACAGGCAGCTACATAGGACGCAGCAGATCAAACTTACTATGGGATATAGACAGCAGCTGGCGGCCGTGGTCCGCTCGGCGCGCGGCTGGCAGCACCTGCGCCTGCGCGTGCTGCTGCCCAGCCCGCCGCAGCAGGACCAGCGGACTGTCATTGCAGGTAGGGGGCAGGGCATAGATATAGGACACAGGCAGCTACATAGGACGCAGCAGATCAAACTTACTATGGGATATAGACAGCAGCTGGCGGCCGTGGTCCGCTCGGCGCGCGGCTGGCAGCACCTGCGCCTGCGCGTGCTGCTGCCCAGCCCGCCGCAGCAGGACCAGCGGACTGTCATTGCAGGTAGGGGGCAGGGCATAGATATAGGACACAGGCAGCTACATAGGACGCAGCAGATCAAACTTACTATGGGATATAGACAGCAGCTGGCGGCCGTGGTCCGCTCGGCGCGCGGCTGGCAGCACCTGCGCCTGCGCGTGCTGCTGCCCAGCCCGCCGCAGCAGGACCAGCGGACTGTCATTGCAGGTAGGGGGCAGGGTGTAGCTATAGGACACAGGCAGCTACATAGGACGCAGCAGATCAAACTTACTATGGGATATAGACAGCAGCTGGCGGCCGTGGTCCGCTCGGCGCGCGGCTGGCAGCACCTGCGCCTGCGCGTGCTGCTGCCCAGCCCGCAGCAGCAGGACCAGCGGACTGTCATTGCAGGTAGGGGGCAGGGTGTAGCTATAGGACACAGGCAGCTACATAGGACGCAGCAGATCAAACTTACTATGGGATATAGACAGCAGCTGGCGGCCGTGGTCCGCTCGGCGCGCGGCTGGCAGCACCTGCGCCTGCGCGTGCTGCTGCCCAGCCCGCAGCACCTGCAGCAGCGGACTGTCATTGCAGGTAGGGGGCAGACCTAGCCGCTTGGGTGGAGGCTCTCCGAGCCCCGAGTGCCGGCCACCGGACGATCGACGCGATTCGTCCGGTGCTGAGGGAGTGGGTGGAGCGCCGGCACGGCTGCCTCACCTACCGCCTGGTGCAGGTACTGACCGGACATGGGTGCTTCGGTCACTACCTGTACCGTGTCGCCCGTCGGGAGGAGTTGCCGCTATGCCATCACTGCGGCGCTCCCGACGACACGGCTGAGCACACCCTCGAGGAGTGCCCGACCTGGCGACACGAGCGCCGCGAACTAATCGCGGCGCTAGGCGGTGGGCACCTCTCGCTGCCGACCTTGGTGCAAGCCATGGTCGCCAGTCGACGAGCGTGGGAGGCGGCCGCCTCCTTCTGCGAACAAGTCATCTCGCAGAAGGAGGCAAAGGAGCGCGAGCGGGAGGAGGATCCTTCTTCCGCTCCGCTCCGGCGTAGACGGCCGGGCCGGAGGAGGCGCGCTCACGTGCGTCCCCTCTAGGCCTGTGTAGGGTGACCTGCGCGGGGGGGTAGCTCCCCAACCCGCGCATTGCACAAGGTCACCTGAGCCATGTCTGGGGACCATCTAGTTTCTCGGGTGGTCCTCCCTAGGCGCCAGCCCCGGCCTACCGCATCAGGTCGGGGCGCTCGAAGGACGGGTCGAACATAAGCCGCCCATTGGCGGCTGGCAGCGATCCGTCCTTATGCGAGTGAAAGGGGAAACCGATGGGGTTTAGTGGGTAGTGGGCGCAGTTTTTCTCATGCGCCCGAGTCCCACACACGGCCGCAGGCTACGCTGGCCTGCGGTGTCATGGTGCGTCAATGCATTCCCCATCGCAAAAAAAAAAAAAAAAAAGGTAGGGGGCAGACCGGCGTAGGTATGGGACACAGGCAAAGATAGGTTCATAGGTCGCAGGCCATATAGCAGGAGATCAAAGTTACTATGGGATATTGACAGCTAGGTGGGCGGTGCATATATAGTGCACCCCCCCCCCCACAGCAGGGAGACCAGCAGACTGCCATAGCAGGTAGGGGTGCACGAGACCGCTAGCCATTAGACAGCAATCCGACACATACAATCCTACATAGTTGTAGGTCGCAAGGGATATAGCAAGATATCAATCTAAATATAGGATACTAGCGGCCGCCCGCGACTTGCGGTGCAGACCGACATAGCTAAAAGACAGACTACTCAATAGGTTGCAGGAGATATAGCAGGAGATCAATCTAACGATAGGCAATTGACAGCAAGGTGGGCGTTGCATAGACGGTTGAAATGACGTGTAGATAAGGAAGAGACTAGAGAACTATCATCGCAGGAGCGTTGTAAAAGACTTTCCCTTCTATGAGGGCATCCACAGTAAAGTGGACGGAGTGTAGACAGTTAAGTATGCTTGGCTGAAGCGTTCTCTGTCCGCGCTTTGTTCGCGCTGCAGCTGGCGGCCGTGGTCCGCTCGGCGCGCGGCTGGCAGCACCTGCGCCTGCGCGTGCTGCTGCCCAGCCCGCCGCAGCAGGACCAGCGGACTGTCATTGCAGGTAGGGGGCAGGGCATAGATATAGGACACAGGCAGCTACATAGGACGCAGCAGATCAAACTTACTATGGGATATAGACAGCAGCTGGCGGCCGTGGTCCGCTCGGCGCGCGGCTGGCAGCACCTGCGCCTGCGCGTGCTGCTGCCCAGCCCGCCGCAGCAGGACCAGCGGACTGTCATTGCAGGTAGGGGGCAGGGCATAGATATAGGACACAGGCAGCTACATAGGACGCAGCAGATCAAACTTACTATGGGATATAGACAGCAGCTGGCGGCCGTGGTCCGCTCGGCGCGCGGCTGGCAGCACCTGCGCCTGCGCGTGCTGCTGCCCAGCCCGCAGCAGCAGGACCAGCGGACTGTCATTGCAGGTAGGGGGCATAGCTATAGGACACAGGCAGCTACATAGGACGCAGCAGATCAAACATACTATGGGATATAGACAGCAGCTGGCGGCCGTGGTCCGCTCGGCGCGCGGCTGGCAGCACCTGCGCCTGCGCGTGCTGCTGCCCAGCCCGCCGCAGCAGGACCAGCGGACTGTCATTGCAGGTAGGGGGCAAGGCGAAGGTATAGGACACAGGCAGCTACATAGGACGCAGCAGATCAAACTTACTATGGGATATAGACAGCAGCTGGCGGCCGTGGTCCGCTCGGCGCGCGGCTGGCAGCACCTGCGCCTGCGCGTGCTGCTGCCCAGCCCGCCGCAGCAGGACCAGCGGACTGTCATTGCAGGTAGGGGGCAGGGTGTAGCTATAGGACACAGGCAGCTACATAGGACGCAGCAGATCAAACTTACTATGGGATATAGACAGCAGCTGGCGGCCGTGGTCCGCTCGGCGCGCGGCTGGCAGCACCTGCGCCTGCGCGTGCTGCTGCCCAGCCCGCCGCAGCAGGACCAGCGGACTGTCATTGCAGGTAGGGGGCAAAGCGTATATATAGGACAGAAACAGCTACATAGGACGCAGCAGATCAAACTTACTATGGGATATAGACAGCAGCTGGCGGCCGTGGTCCGCTCGGCGCGCGGCTGGCAGCACCTGCGCCTGCGCGTGCTGCTGCCCAGCCCGCAGCAGCAGGACCAGCGGACTGTCATTGCAGGTAGGGGGCAGGGTGTAGCTATAGGACACAGGCAGCTACATAGGACGCAGCAGATCAAACTTACTATGGGATATAGACAGCAGCTGGCGGCCGTGGTCCGCTCGGCGCGCGGCTGGCAGCACCTGCGCCTGCGCGTGCTGCTGCCCAGCCCGCCGCAGCAGGACCAGCGGACTGTCATTGCAGGTAGGGGGCAAGGCGAAGGTATAGGACACAGGCAGCTACATAGGACGCAGCAGATCAAACTTACTATGGGATATAGACAGCAGCTGGCGGCCGTGGTCCGCTCGGCGCGCGGCTGGCAGCACCTGCGCCTGCGCGTGCTGCTGCCCAGCCCGCAGCAGCAGGACCAGCGGACTGTCATTGCAGGTAGGGGGCAGGGTGTAGCTATAGGACACAGGCAGCTACATAGGACGCAGCAGATCAAACTTACTATGGGATATAGACAGCAGCTGGCGGCCGTGGTCCGCTCGGCGCGCGGCTGGCAGCACCTGCGCCTGCGCGTGCTGCTGCCCAGCCCGCAGCAGCAGGACCAGCGGACTGTCATTGCAGGTAGGGGGCAAGGCGAAGGTATAGGACACAGGCAGCTACATAGGACGCAGCAGATCAAACTTACTATGGGATATAGACAGCAGCTGGCGGCCGTGGTCCGCTCGGCGCGCGGCTGGCAGCACCTGCGCCTGCGCGTGCTGCTGCCCAGCCCGCAGCAGCAGGACCAGCGGACTGTCATTGCAGGTAGGGGGCAGGGCATAGATATAGGACACAGGCAGCTACATAGGACGCAGCAGATCAAACTTACTATGGGATATAGACAGCAGCTGGCGGCCGTGGTCCGCTCGGCGCGCGGCTGGCAGCACCTGCGCCTGCGCGTGCTGCTGCCCAGCCCGCCGCAGCAGGACCAGCGGACTGTCATTGCAGGTAGGGGGCAGGGCATAGATATAGGACACAGGCAGCTACATAGGACGCAGCAGATCAAACTTACTATGGGATATAGACAGCAGCTGGCGGCCGTGGTCCGCTCGGCGCGCGGCTGGCAGCACCTGCGCCTGCGCGTGCTGCTGCCCAGCCCGCCGCAGCAGGACCAGCGGACTGTCATTGCAGGTAGGGGGCAGGGCATAGATATAGGACACAGGCAGCTACATAGGACGCAGCAGATCAAACTTACTATGGGATATAGACAGCAGCTGGCGGCCGTGGTCCGCTCGGCGCGCGGCTGGCAGCACCTGCGCCTGCGCGTGCTGCTGCCCAGCCCGCAGCAGCAGGACCAGCGGACTGTCATTGCAGGTAGGGGGCAGGGCATAGATATAGGACACAGGCAGCTACATAGGACGCAGCAGATCAAACTTACTATGGGATATAGACAGCAGCTGGCGGCCGTGGTCCGCTCGGCGCGCGGCTGGCAGCACCTGCGCCTGCGCGTGCTGCTGCCCAGCCCGCCGCAGCAGGACCAGCGGACTGTCATTGCAGGTAGGGGGCAGGGCATAGATATAGGACACAGGCAGCTACATAGGACGCAGCAGATCAAACTTACTATGGGATATAGACAGCAGCTGGCGGCCGTGGTCCGCTCGGCGCGCGGCTGGCAGCACCTGCGCCTGCGCGTGCTGCTGCCCAGCCCGCCGCAGCAGGACCAGCGGACTGTCATTGCAGGTAGGGGGCAGGGCATAGATATAGGACACAGGCAGCTACATAGGACGCAGCAGATCAAACTTACTATGGGATATAGACAGCAGCTGGCGGCCGTGGTCCGCTCGGCGCGCGGCTGGCAGCACCTGCGCCTGCGCGTGCTGCTGCCCAGCCCGCAGCAGCAGGACCAGCGGACTGTCATTGCAGGTAGGGGGCAGGGCATAGATATAGGACACAGGCAGCTACATAGGACGCAGCAGATCAAACTTACTATGGGATATAGACAGCAGCTGGCGGCCGTGGTCCGCTCGGCGCGCGGCTGGCAGCACCTGCGCCTGCGCGTGCTGCTGCCCAGCCCGCAGCAGCAGGACCAGCGGACTGTCATTGCAGGTAGGGGGCAGGGTGTAGCTATAGGACACAGGCAGCTACATAGGTCGCAGGTTATATAGCAGGAGATCAATCTAACGTTTTCGTCCAATGCGGCCGATCTAACGCTCAGCCAGGTACGCAGAATATATTATAGTGCACAAGCGAGTGCGCAAGCACAGGTGCACTCCCTATTTATATCACTCTCATAGTTCGGTGGGACAGTAATATGACACGACCGTAGAGAGATCAAGTGCAGGACCAACGGCTTAACGTGGCTTGCGAAGCACGGAGAACCTCGAGATGACGTTTTTTGGTCACCCATCCGATGACTGGCCTCTGCGAAAGATTCTTAACTTCGCATGATGAGCTCGATGGCGCTAACCACTGCGCCATCTAGCTTATATAAATATATAAAGACGCAATCTTTTAAAAGACAATCTTTTAAAAGTTCTCTTTTAAAGCGTCTTTCGAGTCTTTCGTTCGAGAGTTTTTAGACTGTTTTAAAACTTTTAACACATTTATTTTTTTGAAGTGTGTTAAACACACTTTAAATTCGTGATTGAAAATATTAATAAATAATTTTTACTCACGTTCATTTTTGTATTTAGAAGCAGGCAGAGCAGTCCCAGTGGGCGACGCGTCGCCGGCAGCAATGGACTCGATCACTGCTCAGCAGAAACTGGACGAGCTTCTTAAACTGCTAAGGATTAACGCTACCACTCATATGGTGAGTTTTTTTCATGTTAAGTACTTTTAAACTAAAGTTGAGGGTAGATTCGTAATCATTTAAAATTACAAGTGACGTCTAAGACCTAATTCATTCCGTGATCACGGCTGCTGAAAAGTAACCGAAACTTCGGTTTATGTCATTTAAAATTATACCGCGATTCTATCCGTTTAAAAGTAGTTTTATGTCTTGTCGCGTAAACCTAAGAAAACATTAAAATGTTCCTGTTTCTTACGGGGAAGGGTTGGTTTTATCCGGCTCGAAGGACTCTTTATTGATATTTTCATTGGAAGTCTCCAAGCCACGAGTGAATAGGATCTTTTATGTAATCGTAGACCCTAAAGGATAAGTCATTGCTTGTTCTTCGCCTTTCTTCATGAGAAATTTGGAAAAACGTTCACCCATTTTCTTCATATTTTTTTTTTGTGTTTAGGTAACAGAATGGCCTGCCCTGGAAGCGCCGCGATGGGGGAACGATGCGGACGATGACACCAATATCTACGCGAAAGTGCCTCTCAGCTACTTGCAAACGTGAGTTTCTTGCCTGTAATAATATTACTCGTATATGTTCTTTGGAGAGTTTTAATTAATCTAAATACAGTCTTCTCATTTAAGTATTTTTTAGACTATTTTGAGATAATATTCTGATAAGTCGTTTGACAGACAGCTAGTACTTATAAATTCTAATGGCTGAGCGCTGCGAAGACTCGTGTAAATGATATACACATATAACGTAAAAACAAAAGCGGAATGTACTTTGAACACTTTGCCTAGCCCGCTGGTCTGGTGGTTAGTGACACTTATCACATAGAAGAGAATCCCGCTTGAACCATGTTGGTCCGATGAAATATTACAAGTTTCAGGGTTTGACTCCACCAAAGTGGAGGTGTACGAAAAGAAGCGGAGATGTGCCATAAGTAGCCAATAGGATTTCAAGCTTTGAATTATCACAGCTTAGGCCAAAATATCCTATTGGCTGCTTACGACACATCACCGCTCCACAGCACACATCTTAGCTTTTGTGGAGTCTCACCCTAAGTCGCCTATCCGGAACTTATCTCAGATAGTTGGTAATGATTAAAATATTTCTAATCTTTCCACTCTCCTATGTAGTGTGAACAACATAATGCGTCTCCGTTGCGCGGAGGGGACGGCGGTGACGTTCGTGCAGCTGCCGCCGCCGCCCGCGCTGCCTCGAGTCGACACGCCAGAGAGCGACGCCTTATGTGAACAGTATCTCAAGGTATGATGATGATGATGATGATAGTGATGATGCGGAGGGCACGGCGGTGACGTTCGTGCAGCTGCCGCCGCCGCCCGCGCTGCCTCGAGTCGACACGCCGGAGAGCGACGCCTTATGTGAACAGTATCTCAAGGTATGAGTGATGATGATGATGATGATGATGATGGTGATGATGCTCCTCCGTTGCGCGGAGGGCACGGCGGTGACGTTCGTGCAGCTGCCGCCGCCGCCCGCGCTGCCTCGAGTCGACACGCCGGAGAGCGACGCCTTATGTGAACAGTATCTCAAGGTATGAGTGATGATGATGATGATGATGATGATGGTGATGATGCTCCTCCGTTGCGCGGAGGGCACGGCGGTGACGTTCGTGCAGCTGCCGCCGCCGCCCGCGCTGCCTCGAGTCGACACGCCGGAGAGCGACGCCTTATGTGAACAGTATCTCAAGGTATGAGTGATGATGATGATGATGATGATGATGGTGATGATGCTCCTCCGTTGCGCGGAGGGCACGGCGGTGACGTTCGTGCAGCTGCCGCCGCCGCCCGCGCTGCCTCGAGTCGACACGCCGGAGAGCGACGCCTTATGTGAACAGTATCTCAAGGTAGGAGTGATGATGATGATGATGATGATGCGTCTCCGTTGCGCGGAGGGCACGGCGGTGACGTTCGTGCAGCTGCCGCCGCCGCCCGCGCTGCCTCGAGTCGACACGCCGGAGAGCGACGCCTTATGTGAACAGTATCTCAAGGTAGGAGTGATGATGATGATGATGATGGTGATGATCATAATAGGAACGTCAACAAGCCCGACAATATCACACTGCGAGCAGTATCTCAAGGTAAGGATACACTGATGATGATGGTGGTGGTGATGATGATGATGATGAAGATAGTGATGATTTCGATAATGATGATGGTAACTTCGACACGCCCGACAACATCACACTGCTCGTAGTATCTCAAGGTAAGACTACATTGATGATGATGATGATGGTGGTGATGATGCGCCTCCGTTGCGCGGAGGGCACGGCGGTGACGTTCGTGCAGCTGCCGCCGCCGCCCGCGCTGCCTCGAGTCGACACGCCGGAGAGCGACGCCTTATGTGAACAGTATCTCAAGGTAGGAGTGATGATGATGATGATGATGATGCGTCTCCGTTGCGCGGAGGGCACGGCGGTGACGTTCGTGCAGCTGCCGCCGCCGCCCGCGCTGCCTCGAGTCGACACGCCGGAGAGCGACGCCTTATGTGAACAGTATCTCAAGGTAGGAGTGATGATGATGATGATGATGGTGATGATCATAATAGGAACGTCAACAAGCCCGACAATATCACACTGCGAGCAGTATCTCAAGGTAAGGATACACTGATGATGATGGTGGTGGTGATGATGATGATGATGAAGATAGTGATGATTTCGATAATGATGATGGTAACTTCGACACGCCCGACAACATCACACTGCTCGTAGTATCTCAAGGTAAGACTACATTGATGATGATGATGATGGTGGTGATGATGCGCCTCCGTTGCGCGGAGGGCACGGCGGTGACGTTCGTGCAGCTGCCGCCGCCGCCCGCGCTGCCTCGAGTCGACACGCCAGAGAGCGACGCCTTATGTGAACAGTATCTCAAGGTATGATGATGATGATGATGATAGTGATGATGCGGAGGGCACGGCGGTGACGTTCGTGCAGCTGCCGCCGCCGCCCGCGCTGCCTCGAGTCGACACGCCGGAGAGCGACGCCTTATGTGAACAGTATCTCAAGGTATGAGTGATGATGATGATGATGATGATGATGGTGATGATGCTCCTCCGTTGCGCGGAGGGCACGGCGGTGACGTTCGTGCAGCTGCCGCCGCCGCCCGCGCTGCCTCGAGTCGACACGCCGGAGAGCGACGCCTTATGTGAACAGTATCTCAAGGTAGGAGTGATGATGATGATGATGATGATGCGTCTCCGTTGCGCGGAGGGCACGGCGGTGACGTTCGTGCAGCTGCCGCCGCCGCCCGCGCTGCCTCGAGTCGACACGCCGGAGAGCGACGCCTTATGTGAACAGTATCTCAAGGTAGGAGTGATGATGATGATGATGATGGTGATGATCATAATAGGAACGTCAACAAGCCCGACAATATCACACTGCGAGCAGTATCTCAAGGTAAGGATACACTGATGATGATGGTGGTGGTGATGATGATGATGATGAAGATAGTGATGATTTCGATAATGATGATGGTAACTTCGACACGCCCGACAACATCACACTGCTCGTAGTATCTCAAGGTAAGACTACATTGATGATGATGATGATGGTGGTGATGATGCGCCTCCGTTGCGCGGAGGGCACGGCGGTGACGTTCGTGCAGCTGCCGCCGCCGCCCGCGCTGCCTCGAGTCGACACGCCGGAGAGCGACGCCTTATGTGAACAGTATCTCAAGGTAGGAGTGATGATGATGATGATAGTGATGATCATAATAGGAACGTCAACAAGCCCGACAATATCACACTGCGAGCAGTATCTCAAGGTAAGGCTACACTGATGATGATGGTGGTGGTGGTGATGATGATGATGACGATGGTGATGATTTCGATAATGATGATGGTAACGTCGACACGCCTTACAACATCACACGCTGCGAACAGTACCTCAAGGTATGACTGATGAGAATGATGATGATGATGATGGTGATGATGCGGCTCCGTTGCGCGGAGGGCACGGCGGTGACGTTCGTGCAGCTGCCGCCGCCGCCCGCGCTGCCTCGAGTCGACACGCCAGAGAGCGACGCCTTATGTGAACAATATCTCAAGGTAGGAGTGATGATGATGATGATGATGATGATAGCGGTGTCGATCTCTATGAAGTGACCCACTAAGATTAGTATCACTAAGTAGTAACTAACTTTAGGACTGATCAAAGTATGAGTGATGAGGAAAATGGGAACGTCGAATAGCCCGACAATATCACTCTGCGAGCAATTGAGTGAATAATTGGGAAAAGTACAAATTTTGTCATATGCAAGACAGCTGGTCGTATCTTAACGGTGTAATACAGTTACTACACTTGTCCTGCCCCAAAAGTAAAGTGGTGGAGAGGGGGCGAAGCTTACAGGACGAATAGAGCAAATTGGCCAATGCAGAAAATGCAAAATTTGGTAGGCATTAAATTTGACTTTTTAATATCTGATATTGATTACATTGCCACTAAATAATTCGCCCTTAAAATATTTGCAGTATATTTTGTTACACTCTGTATAATAAAAGAACCGTGTTTTCTTTTCAGGTCTTAGACGAATTTACGAAGGATCTCTCGCCTACGATCTTAGTTCGAGGACTGAAGTCGGTCACATCGACATCGCTATGAAGACCGCACCAATAGACTAATTATACTATAAAATAAAACTCATTTACAAATGCCTATTTGTAGATAAGAATTGATTTGAGATTGGTTGAACTTGTTCTTTCCTATTTAAGAATTTCCTTATTTTCAAACTTCTAATAATTCGTTTTCTCAATAAGTTTATGTTCGGTAATTTTACTATGAAAAGGACCAGTTAACCGATTTCGTATATATCACAGATCAATTTGTGAAAGCCGTCTGTCAAGTAAATTATCAGGATCTTTTGCGTAAGTATTGAAACTGACATTTTATAAGTGAACTAGCGGCCCGCCCCGGCTTCGCCCGTGGTACTTGTCCACTATTTATACATAAAAACCTTCCTCATGAGTTACTCTATCTATTAAAAAAAACCGCATCAAAATCCGTTGCGTAGTTTTAAAGATTTAAGCGTTCATAGGGACAACATGACAGAAAAAGCGACTTTGTTTTATACTATGTAGTGATTAATATTCTGTTCTATGTGCTATTTATTTAACAAAAATATTTAACCAATGTCTTTTAATATATTAGATTTTTTACGAAATGTGTTCAAAACCGTCTCGATGTAAGATTAAAAACACATGTAATACGCTATTTTTGCACACAACTATATTTTAGCATGCTTTGACTTTTAACTAAACAGGAATGAAGAAGAGTGCTGTTAATAACTTTCTTATAAATAGAAAATAATTATGTATACTATGTAGAATTTGACTAAAAACCAAAATAGGTTAGTCGTGCGATTTTATATCTTATAGTTAGAGAAATATGAATCATTTTATATTAAGTCCATGACGTATTCCTGGCAGGTCAGGGGGAATCAGTATTTTATTTTTATAAATTTTTATAATTATTGCTTTATGACATTTTTATTATAAATAGTTAAGTTTTTGTAATTATTACCAATAATTTATAAGTCATCTTATTATCTCAACACGCTGCAAGGTAGGTTTTATTATCAATATATTGGTAAAATTATTATCAATGTAATAAAAATAACATTAAACCAAGGGCTTAGATTAGTGTACACTTAATGGCTATTTGTATTTAAATTATGTCAATTATTATATGGGAACAAATTTTTTTAGGACGCTTCAATCATCCGTTTCATGAAAACGCCTGCCAATCATGGCATGGAGTTAAAACGAATTAATTACATAATAGCTAATAAAAAAACAAAACCTATGTAACTACAGTCCTTTTAATGCTTAAATAAATGATTATGAAGACCTCCAGACAAAAAATAATTATCACGTTTTATAGCAGAATATAATTAAATTGTATTTCTTAGAAACGTATAATTTAAGATACTGCTTTTGATACTTATGTGATATTTCATTATATTATCTGTATAATTTTGTAATAAATATTTTCAGCTTGCTTATGAAAATTTTCTTACTTTGACCATCATAAATGTATTATTTTCCTACTTTTGTGTATTTCAAGAATAAGGAATAAGTCCAATTAAGAAAAAAAAAAACAGCTGTATTCAAAATGTATCTATGCTGCTTTTGTCAACGTGGATTACCCCCATCATACGATATGATTAGAAATTTAGCACATTTACTATTTAAAAAATAATTGTATTAGAAAATTGCACTTTATATAATTTATTAGTGATAAGGTATATTGCATATCATTAATATTTAAGTATATTTTATCAATTCGAATAAGTATTGTATTTTTAATCAATGACTTGAGTAAACAATGTGATACGACAATAAATTAACGAATATTTTAATAACAGGTACTTAGTTTGAATTCTTTTCTACCTTCATAACTGGTCGTTTAAACAGACCCGTCTTTTGCACTGGGCACAATGGGCAAGTGCCCAGTTCTGGGGGCCCCACATGAACCAAACAAAAGGTTTAAAGGCCCATGCGCCCAGGGTGCCCTTAATAGGTAAGATAAGACGACCCGCTTGGTGTAATGGTCAAGACGTTGCCTATTACGCAAGAGGTCGCGGGTTCGATCCCCGCACAGGAAAAACATTAGTGTGCATGAACATGTCTGTTTGTCCTGGTCTGGGTGTTATTTGTATCTATTTAAGTATATTTGTAATACCACTGTTGATTATGATGTATAAAACACAAGTGCTTAAGCTACTTAACACGGGGTCAGATCAATGTATGTGATGTTGTGAAATATTTATTTATTTATAATAAGTGAAAAACAGCCCTGCCGCGAACGTTGGTCTCTCACGGATGATAGGTTTACCCCAAAGCAGTATGGTAAACGATAAAAGACAGGGAACGCTGATGCTCATCCCCCTAGAATGTGCTTTGTACCGAAAAGCGTCTTATGATATCACGGGACGAAATGACGAATCAATACAGCGTTGTAAGACAATAATTACTAAAGCTTGTCACTTCAATAATAATGAAAGTTCTTTTTTTGTTATGCTAAGTCACCATTTAATAAAAAATAAATAGTTGAAAACATTACATACATACATTGATATTGATATTGATTTATTGATTATGTAAATTTAAACTTTTAAAGGCCTCGTTGGTTATGTGGCCTAATGACTGGGCTGCTGTGATATCGAAGTCCTGCATTCGATTCACTGGTTGAGCAAAATTTGTGTCAGTTTAAGGTTTTTGTTCTGAATTGGTGATTAATGTTAATGTTTTTACATAATGTGACCGCACTAACCTTTTAACCTTGACAAAAAAAGTATATTTTTATTCCGTTTATCGGATAGTAACCCATCAAGTCTGGCGCGACCCTTGACGTGGGTCACGCGACGACCCCCCAGGGGGTTGCTTACAGGGACAATTTAATTGCGGTCAGTATTTTTAGCGAAACAGCGATTTTGAAAATGAATGCGTTGGTCATCGACAAAAAGTAGTTAAAGAAAAGTAGCAGCCTATTAATGTCCCTCTGCAGGGCAAAGGCCGCCATCATTTTTTTTAACACAGCCTTTTAAAGTCGATTCAAAGTATTGGCATCAAATTTGTGAGTGAGAATGTTTCTTAATTGAAAATCCGTTAGCTAAATAGGGTCTACAGGGTGTTTTACAGGAGACGTCAAACCGCCTAAAATGAACTCATTACTGCATTCATCCATTAAATGTAGGTATGTATGTAGGTGCCTACATTTTGTATTTATTGCATATTTATTTTGTCAGTTCTGATTACGTAGCAATTTTAACTTTTCCATCTACTTTTGGGTAACTATTTAATCTCCCATTAACATACTTATAAGACGAGATAAGCGTAGGTATCTAAAAATACAAAACATATTCTGTACCTAACTTATATCTCTATGTATATGTAATTCTGTACCTCACTTATATAACTATGTGTCTACCTATGTGTAAAAGTTGCAACATGAACAATTCACCCGGAGCTTCGTCAAAGGCATCTGACAGCGAACAATAGGGAACAAAGACAGGTCAAGTTTCCTACCAATTAAGATCCAGTCTTCAGATAGGAAAAGCTACTACAGGTAGGTTTCTGTGAGGTTATGGTTTATCCAAGATCTTGGAAGTTGACACTGAATTTGAAGGTTTATTCTATAGTTTTCCCCAAAATATGACGTTTCCCTCTAATCATAATTATTTATTTATGTTCAATTGTGTTATTTATTTTTTTATTGCATTAACACAGTTACTGCAAATTTAATTATTTAAGAACATTTTATAAGCTTCTTTTTAAATCTTATAAAGTTATAATATTATAATATATTATTACAAAATAGTTAAGATGTGTTACATTTCCATCTATATATTTTCTATATTATTCAGAGCTACTATATTACTATTATAAAACAATTACGGAGTAACATAAGAATATTTGTTAACATCCACGCTTTCACGGCAATGACAATTTAATAAATGACAATTTGGGGGGTAGAGGAAGAATATTCTCAACTGCGCCCGAGCAGAAGACGCCCCGCATCGCCAGTCCGCTTGCGACCGCGGTTGTTGTAACGCAGCCGAAACGTCAAGCAGTAAGTAGTATTAATGTACTACATAATTAAAATCGCGTTAAGTCCCGTTAACAAATACCATTATAGTAATGCAACGCGAAAGTCCAAAATCTCATAGTAAAATAAGAAAACATTCCTACGGTGACCCCGCCTAGTACTCGAAATAAGAAGTTTTAGTTTAGTTTATTTTGTGTTTTCTATGGCTTAGTGCTCAATGCAACGTTTTTGCGTGCATAAACTATTTTAACTTCGTAAAAATATTATCAGGATATTTTAAAGTGTCTCGTAGTGTGTGATTTAAAGTAAACATTTAATAATATTTGCTCCACTTTGCTTCACTGTCGTATTACTTAAAGTCATAATCAGTGAGACGAATCAAGCATAGGATTAAGACAAGCAGCAATTAAGGAAGCAGTAAGACAACTTTGTTCAAAAAACTGTGATATGTGCATTAGTGTGTGTTTGTGTTGTGTGGTGTTGGAAGCTGGGCGTGCACTGGATGATTTCCTACAGTAAGTAACTTTGTTTCCTTTGTTACATTATAAAGAGGATAGAATTTGAATCTAACTTTAATTCACTATTGCAACTAGCTTAATATGATGAACGAAACACTTTTGATTTTCAAAATTACCTTATAATAATTATTTTCTAAATTTCCAAGGTAGGCCAGCGTGATTCATCTGATGGAGTAATTGACTGGTTTTTACTTGAATCAACAACACAAGAACTTGTTAAGTTTTCTTCTTCCTTCGAATACCGATTATTGATTATACTAAGTACGAGTAAGGACATGGAAGGAGGATCCAATCATTCCCTCATTGTCCTTCCTAAATCACAGCTTTGGGATGTTCTTCTTTTGGTATGTTTATTGCAGCATACTCGTGTATTGATAGTAATCTGTAAGCGGAAATACCTACATTTACCATTTTCATGTTCTTTAAGTCGAGTGACGGGACGGAAGGCTAGTTTGTAATAAAAAACTGAAGCTCGACTCCTCACTGACAGCCACTTTACTGTGATATGACCCCTCAACCCCCTCCATAAATCAAGCTTACGTCATCGCAGGGCGCGAATACTCCTCTTTGATTGGTTTCGGTTTTACCGGCACCTTTTAATGGCCCTCGGTGAAATTCCCCGCCGACTAAAATTACACGATTTTGTCTGATGAAACTGACGAAATTCGTTGGCCAAAGTTTTCGTAATTAGCATTATGAGTGTTATGTCTTTGGAAATGAGTAAGGGGAATAAGATAATAGCGTTGGTGTGAAGGATATATTGGTTTCAATAGATGTCAACTTATTATTTATCTTATATTTCAGAGAAATAGATAGCACTATTTTTTACCAAAAACCTTTTTATAAGTCTCTGTACGGAATATATCAACACACAAATTTTAATATACCTACATACAATATTCATATTTGTACTCTTTAGCCATAATATATGTATTTTTTCAGTACAAAGTTACAGAAAATCTGTGTAGGAAATCAGACGTGATCAGAAATAAACAGTAAATGTTTAATATACTATTTCCAACCTTGTTTTTACATTTCTGGATTAAAATTTGCATTATTATGTCCCTACATACTAAGTACGTTAATCGGCGGCGGCGCCGTGCAAAATATTCGTTTTTATACCTTGTAATTTACACACCAAAATGATTACCCCATTATCTGCAAGTAATAATATCAACGTTAACGTCTTAAGAGTCTTAACAAGCGGAGTGTTATATTATTAAGCAACGGGAACAACGTATAAGGAAGCGCTGAGTCATCCCGTGACGTCACAGGCCTCCGGAACTGTCTCCAGGCGTGAAACTACGCGTCACGCCTTGACAACTTTGTATAAGGGAATCTTCCGCAGAATTAAGAGTAAGGGCGTGGATCCCTTGAAATTGCGTTTATAATAAACATAATATAATCCTTATTTTAACCAAGAAAATACTTTACGAGTTAAATATTGCGTAACAAACAATAATCACCCTTAGCAATAGAACAATCACAAGGCTATACACTTATATGTTGGGCCCGTTTGTCTAGTGGTCAGGGACACTGGCTACAAAACCGAGGGTCGCGGGTTTAAATACCGCTAGAGGGGCAAAGGTATGTGTGACGAACATCAGCATTAGTAGGTACTCGATAACTCGAGTCATCTAATAACAGGCAAGCTTTTAATCACAGACAGAAATCTTCATTTACAAAAGGACCCATCATACCTAATGAAGGATGAAGTAATGTATTGTCTAAAATTATGCACTCTAGCCATCTCTTAACAAACTTTCACAAGCTTTTCCCCATAAAAATAACTCTTCACTTACAAACGAACCCATGCATTTCTGTGTCAAAGGTGGTGTTCATAAATCTCCTAGTTCCGCCGGCGGCCGGTAGAGGCGCCACTTGTTGCGTCGACCCGGATTGCAACTGGGTCACGGAATGAAATACTGCGTATTACAGAAGGTTTTCTGTATTTCACCAAATGCATTGGTTGGAATGCTTTGGTAAGCTTGGCGGTAGACTTTTTGGGGATATGTATATCGAGCTGTTGCTGTGTTTTAGATTTTTTTGGTACCAGGATATTTTTAGGTATTACGTTTATTAACGTATCACTTACAAGTATTAGAAAATATTATATTTCATTATTCGAAGATTGATTTGGTATAGGTAGAGCAATATTTATATCTGGTTTTTGCGTGATCTTATCAACTTATCTTTGTGTAATGCTTTTGTAAAAAAAACTTATTTCGAGCACTCATACCACAAGCACAGAAAATGGCCATTACTGTGTGGAAAATTTCTATAAATATTACCTTATCTTATTTTCTGGAAATTTTATTTCAAAAAGTTTTTCCTTTGATATGTCTAAATGCAATATTACAAGATCATTACTTAGGTATATGACGCCGTGGAAATAAGAGTAGAAATTCTTTATTACCAAAAAATCTTCCAATTAGGTTTTCATTTCCATAAAAACACAATCGTGCCCTTGTTCCAACAACAGAATTTCCCATTTTCCAATAGCCTGCATAAAAATCCAGGGAACCCACCCAGTCAACAACTTCAACAAGTGGTCCGTTACAGGCTCTCTGACAAATGGCGCCCAACGTGGGAGCGGATCGGATTTACGAATGCGACTTTACCTCCGAACGTGAAAGGTTTTATTGTTATTATTATTGCACCGGGTGATTATTCTTGCACGGGCTATTATTCAGAAAGAGGTGGTATTTTTTGGTTCAGTTGGCAAACAGGCTACTATTATGAAATTCTGGTTAGACGCCAATGCACCTTATTTCAATGATAAAATAACATAAATGTGCCATATTGCAACACAATTTTGTTCTTGTTTCAACATCGTTTCCTGGGGCCCAATACCCACCCAGTCAACAGCTTCAACAAGTGGTCCGTTACTGGCTCTCTGACAAATGGCGCCCAACGTGGGAGCGGATCGGATTTACGAATGCGACTTTACCTCCGAACGTGAAAGGTTTTTATTGTAATTATTATTGCACCGGGCGATTGTTATTGCATAGGGTGTGATTCAGAAAGTTGTTGTATTTTTTGGTTCAATTGGCAAAAAGGGTACCATTATGTAATGGTGGTTAGACGCCAATGCACCTAATTTCAATTATAAAATAACATAAATGAGCCATATTGCAACACAATTTTGTTCTTATTCCAACAAAATATCCAGGGAACCAATTGAATACCCACCCAGTCAACAACTTCAACAAGTGGTCCGTTACTGGCTCTCTGACAAATGGCGCCCAACGTGGGAGCGGATCGGATTTACGAATGCGACTTTACCTCCGAACGTGAAAGGTTTTTATTGTTATTATTACTGCAGCGGGCGATTATACTTGCATAGGGTGTGATTCAGAAATTAGTCAATATTGTATGCTTCAGTTGGCAAACAAGCTACAGGACCTTTACTGTATTGCTGTTGTTATTTAGAAAGTGGTTTAACTTCTATCTTACAACATAACATAAATGACCCGTGCTAAGTAGCTTAAAAGCCCTTGTGTAACTGATATCAGAATCAATAGTGGTTTTACAAATATTAAGTAAAGGACATGGCCAATTCCTGCCTAGTGATGGCCAGGAATGGCACAAAATCACAAAGAATATTAAATTAAAATAATAAATTTCATATACCTATTTTACAATCTTGTAGAACTTATCAGTTTTTAGAAGAAATGAAATGATAATTTTATTTCCGCCAAACACTGCTTTTGAAAAAATGCGTTCCTCTCATCGTAAATACGGATAGTCACGTAAAATCAACTGCCCTTTAAAACTTTCAATCATACGTCAGGTTTATTATGGAAGCAGATGACACTCGCATAGATTAGCTATAACAGGATTACCTTCATTATCCCTTTCCTTATACTATAGTAAATAACTAGATATGTTCTTATATATTGCGTAACAAACAATAATCACGGCTAGCAATAGGACAACCAGGCTCGTAACAATATCAGCTGCTAGTAGGCTAGGTGTAGGAACACACTAGGCTGAAATAACGCGACGGCAATATAATTACTATATAAAATTACGCGGCGTAAATTCGGCAGTGTGTCATCCATCTCCCATTTAAAAGTGTGTCATATCATGAACACTACAAAGAATAAGAATAAGATTAGCTTGTAAAGTATGGTGTTACATAAATTACAAAAGGTACCTTGCATGTTTTGCCAATAAAAATGGCGTACAAATTTGAATTTAGGTATTATTTCTACAGTAAAATTTAAATTAATAGTGACTCTAATACAAAATGCAATCAATTTACTGGTAATGGGCATATTCTAAGAATAATCTTGAGTAATGTCATAGTTTCAGGTGTCATACGTAAACTCAGCCGCGTAAATTCGGCCGCGTTTTTTCCGCATAGTGTGTACGCTAGTACGTAAGTACTATCGCAACATCTCTGGACGATAAATTGTCATAATGCACAAAGGATGTCGTGGCAGCGGACGCGGACTAGTTTAGCAGAGACACAGTATATGATAGGACAGAGAAGAAAAGGGCAATATGGAGACAATTCTTTTTTATAAATTCGCGGTATATTGACTCCGCTCTGCCTGATGTTAAGCAAAAGAGGAGCCTCTATGGCCATGAAACGGATGTGGTACTAAAAAAGTATCCCTTCTATTGGCATCGCCATACTGGTTTGCAAGATTCTTTTATACGTTTTTCTTAAAAAAATCCAAAAATCCTAGACAGCAGCTTATCTTGTATTTCACAACATCACATCATACATTTATCTCCTTGTTTAGTAGCTTAAGCACTGGTGTTAAAGATATCAAAACCGACAGTGGTATACAAATACAATTAAATAGATACATAACACCCAGACACGGACAGAGAGACATGTGACATGTCAAATTTTTGTCCCGTGCGGGGATCGAACCCGCGACTTCTTGACCTTTGCGATTCGCTAAGCGCAAACGTTATAAAAGCCTTGTTCTCAGCGATTTTTTGTGACCTTCAAGCCGTAATCCTCATATTTGAAATCTTAATGGAAATTAATTTTGACAATGCCAAAAATGAGTACTGATATAGTACTAAATAGTACCACCAGTAAAAAAATTGTACCAGCTTGAAGGACACGATTTATTTCAACGCTGCACGATACTAAATCATCGAACGATGTTAAGGGTGACACCGCCGTGATTTTAGCCGTGATCGCATCGAACGAGTGTCGCTTAGTATATTGCATAGCTGCTTAACCACTACACCCCAGCTCGTCATCTGTAGTTGCCTCACTGTCCCTGCATGCGGTATCAGTGAGCTAGTTGCAAAACAAAAGCCGTCTGTTCGTCTGCGGCGGCCGGCTGTGAATGCGCACGTTGTAATTGACCAGAGAGCTTTACTCTACATCTGCTACTGTTTACTGCTTACCTTGTGGCTCAGTGGTTAGCAGGCGAAGCGAAAGGAACGGGGTTCAAAAGACAATGTCGATTTTTGCGTCTACCAACTAAGCATTACAAATGAAAATTGCTAAGTCAGTTTAGCTGAAAACTCAGTCCGAACTGAGTGAGACAGCCTAGAACTTCTTGCTTCATACATTTTAGTATGCGAGTATAAAAGGGGGGATCGAACCCGTGACCTCTTGGCCTAATACTCAACTTCTTGACCTCTACACCAAGCGTCTCGTCATCTGTAGTTGCCTCACTCTCCCTGCAAGCTGTATCACTGAGCTAGTTGCAAAACAAAAGCCGTCTGTTCGTCTGCGGCGACTGGCTGTGAATGCGCACGTTGTAATTGACCAAAGAGCTTTACTCTACATCTGCTACTGTTTACTGCTTACTTTGTGGCTCAGTGGTTAGCAGGCAAAGCGAAAGGTCCAGGGTTTAGAAGACAATGTCGATTTTTGTAGAGGTGGCGTCTTTGTTTTCGTTTCGCGTTCATCAACCAAACTTGGTAATGTTATATTGTTTAGTTAAAGGGCATTACAAAAGATATATGCTAAGGCAGTATAGTTCTAAACTCAGTCCGAACTGAGTGAGACAGCCTAGAACTTCTTGCTTCATACATTTTAGTATGCGAGTGTAAAAGGGGGGATCGAACCCGTGACCTCTTGCCTACTACTCAGCTGCTTGACCACCACACTAAGCGTCTCGTCATCTGTAGTTGCCTCACTGTCCCCGCATGCGGTATCACTGAGCTAGTTGCAAAACAAAAGCCGTCTGTTCGTCTGCGGCGACTGGCTGTGAATGCGCACGTTGTAATTGACCAGAGAGCTTTACTCTACATCTGCTACTGTTTACTGCTTACCTTGTGGCTTAGTCGATAGCAGGTATCATAGCGAAGGTCCGGGGTTTAAAAGACAATGACGATTTTCGCGTCTTCCAACTAAGCATTACAAATGAAAATTGCTAAGTCAGTTTAGCTGAAAACTCAGTCCGAACTGAGTGAGACAGCCATGAACTGCTTGCTTCATAAAGACAATACCAATTTTTGTACCAATTTTGTCTCGCATTCATCAACCAAACGTGGTACTATATATTCTTGAGGGCATTACAAACGATATTTGCAAACCCAGTAAATCCGAACTGAGTGAAACAGCCTAGAACTTCTTGATTTATACATTTTAGTATGCGAGTGTACAAGGGGGGATCAAACCCGAGACCTCTTTTCCTAATACTCAACTTATTGACCACTACACCATACGACTCTTCATCTGTAGTTGCCTCACTGTCTCCGCATGCGGTATCCCTGAGCTAGTTGCAAAACAAAAGCCGTCTGTTCGTCTGCGGCGACTGGCTGTGAATGCGCACGTTGTAATTGACCAAAGAGCTTTACTCTACATCTGCTGCTACTGTTTACTGGTTACCTTGTGGATTAGTGGATAGCAGGTAGCAAAGCGAAAGGTCCAGGGTTCAAAAGACAATGACGATTTTCGCGTCTTCCAACTAAGCATTACATACGAAAATTGCTAAGTCAGTTGAGCTGAAAACTCAGTCCGAACTGAGTGAGACAGCCTAGAACTTCTTGCTTCATACATTTTATATGCAAGTGTAAAAGGGGGGATCAAACCCGCGACCTCTTGGCCTAATACTCAACTGCTTGACCACCACACCAAGCGGCTCGTCATCTGTAGTTGCCTCACTGTCCCTGCCTGCTGTATCAGTGAGCTAGTTGCAAAACAAAAGCCGTCTGTTCGTCTGCGGCGACTGGCTGTGAATGCGCACGTTGTAATTGACCAAAGAGCTTTACTCTACATCTGCTACTGTTTACTGCTCACCTTGTGGCTCAGTGGATAGCAGGTGGCAAAACGAAAGGTCCAGGGTTCAAAAGACAATGTCGATTTTTGTAGGGAAGTGACTTTTTATGTCTCGCGTCTACCAACTAAGCATGGCAATATATATTCTTGAGGACATTACAAACGAAAATTGCTAAGTCAGTTTAGCTGTAAACTCAGTCCGAAAACTCACTGCTAGCTTCATAAAAGACAATACCGATTTTTTTGGGGGAGGTAGCATCTTTTTTTTTTGTCTCGCGTCCACCAACCAAACGTGGTTAAATATATATTCTTGAGGGCATTACAAACGATATTTGCACACCCAGTAAAGCTGAAAACTCAGTCCGAAGTGAGTGAGACAGCCTAGAACTTCTTGTTTCTTACATTTTAGTAAGCGAGTGTAAAGGGGGGATCGAACCCACGACCTCCTAGTCTAATACTCAACTTCTTGACCACTTCACCAAGCGTCTCGTCATCTGTAGTTGCCTCACTGTCCCTGCCTGCTGTATCCCTGAGCTAGTTGCAAAACAAAAGCCGTCTGTTCGTCTGCGGCGACCGGCTGTGAATGCGCACGTTGTAATTGACCAGAGAGCTTTACTCTACATCTGCTACTGTTTACTGCTTACCTTGTAGCTCAGTGGATAGCAGGTAGCAAAGCGAAAGGTCCAGGGTTTGAGAGACAATGCCGATTTTTGTAGGGAAGTGACTTTTTTATGTCTCGCGTCTACCAACTAAGCATGGTAATAATATATGTTCTTGAGGACATTACAAACGAAATTGGCAAAGGTAGTATAGTTCTAAACTCAGTCCAAACTGAGTGAGACACTCTAGAACTGCTTGCTTCATAAAGACAATACCAATTTTTGTACCAATTTTGTCTCGCATTCATCAAACAAACGTGGTACTATACCTTGACCACTTCACCAAGCGTCTCGTCACCTGTAGTTGCCTCACCGTCCCTGCATGCTGTATCCCTGAGCTAGTTGCAAAACAAAAGCCGTCTGTTCGTCTGCGGCGGCTGGCTGTGAATGCGCACGTTGTAATTGACCAGAGAGCTTTACTCTACATCTGCTACTGTTTACTGCTTACCTTGTGGCTCAGTGGATGACAGGTGGCAAAGCGAAAGGTCCGGGGTTTGAAAGGCAATGTCGATTTTTGTAGAGGTGGCGTCTTTGTTTTCGTTTCGCGGTCATCAACCAAACTTGGTAATGTTATATTGTTTAGTTTAAGGGCATTACAAAAGATATATGCTAAGGCAGTATAGTTCTAAACTCAGTCCGAACTGAGTGAGACAGCCTAGAACTTCTTGTTTCTTACATTTTAGTAAGCGAGTGTAAAGGGGGGATCGAACCCGCGACCTCTTGCCAAATACTCAGCTGCTTGACCACTACACCAAGCTCGTCATCTGTAGTTGCCTCACCGTCCCCGCATGCGGTATCAGTGAGCTAGTTGCAAAACAAAAGCCGTCTGTTCGTCTGCGGCGACCGGCTGTGAATGCGCACGTTGTGATTGACCAAAGAGCTTTACTCTACATCTGCTACTGTTTACTGCTTACCTTGCGGCTTAGTGGATAGCAGGTCCAAAGGCGATAGTGGAGGTTCAGGGTTCGAAAGGCACTGCCGACTTTTGTAGGGAAGTGACTTTTTTATGTCTTCTTCTTTCTTGAGGGCATTAGAAGCGATATTTAGTAAGGCAGATAAGTTCTGAACTCTGTCCTAACTGAGTGAGACAGTCTAGAACTGTTTGCTTTATAAAATACAAAACAGATTTTTGTAGGGGAGATGGCATCTTTTTTGTCTCGCGTCTACCAAACAAACATGGTAATATATATTCTTGAGAGCATTAGAAACGGTATTATAAGTCAGTAAAGCTGTAAACTCAGTCCGAACTGAGTGAGACAGCCTAGCACTTCTTGCCTTATACATTTTATATGCGATTGGAAAAGCGGGAATCGAACCCGCGACCTCTTCGTGTGAGAGTCAACTTCTTGACCATTATGGGTCGTCAAAGTATTAGTAAAGTTGGTACTTTACTAATACTTTGACGACCAGCAGTGGGACATTAATAGGCTGGTGCCTATTAATGTCCCACTGCAGGGCAAAGGCCTCCATCATTTGAAATCATTGAATCATTGAAGTTATTAGAAAACTATACATCGTATTAATAGGAAACAGTACTACAGACAAAACTTAACATAACGTAACCCAATACCAAGTTCCTAGTCCAAAACTAAGACGATTTAATCAGTCTTCCTTAATGAAATAGACGTAAATAGTCATAATGTAATGAATAAATAATAAGTAAGCCACGAAACGTGTCTGTAGGACACAGATACACGTGGTGCTTATCAAATATTAAGGCGGTTGGGGTGACAAGTCTTCATGATTTTCAAGTTCTATAGGCACCGTGCAGAAACTATAGAGGGCGCTAAAATCCCGATTTTTTTTCTGTGGTAAAATTTGACATTTAGCGTAAAAGTTTCGAATATGAGTCACTAGATGGCAGAATAAGGCACCGTGTTTTTCCGTGGTTTGACAGTAGAATTATCGACATTGAGAGTAAAAGTTTTGAATATGATTCACGAGATAGCAGAGTCATCACTACGCACGGTGCCTATACTTTGTTTAGCATTGAGATGATGCAGTCAAATAATAACGGAACATCACCTTTAAAAAAAAAAGATGCCTTCTCCAATCTTCTTAGTGGAACTACAATTAGAATGAGCCGCTTGTCTGGGGAAGTACCTCCACCTTACATAAGACCACGCGAAGTAGCACTTGGAAACTGTGTTTTTCTGCCGCCATAGCTCAGTTGTAGAGGGTATGGGGTTTTTAAAGGCATGCAATGTGTGTCCATGGGCAGCGGTGATTACTTACCTTCAGGTGGCGCTCCTGTTCGTTGTCTCCCGGCCAATTGAAAAAGAAAAACTTGTCTCGTGGTCTAAATTAACAGTGAAATAACATTTAAATTAAAAAACATGACTGTCAATTCAGATGATTGGTCCGAGTTAAATTGATCCGAATTGGCTCCTACTTAGTCTCCGTGACCACGTCTCTTATAGTCACCCTAACTGATAAGTTAGGGTGACTATATATACCACGGAAAAAGTTCTTAATCGATAGATTAAGAACTTGATTTAAGGCAGCGGCTACTATTCAATAATGTTGCCATGAGACACGATGTAAACGTCAACATTGGCTATTACACTGTCTTTTTGTTGACCTCTGTAATGTTCAGCCTTGCCTATAAATCTTTTCTTGACCACTGCCGACATATATATGGAGAAACAAAATATACTGCAAATATTTTAAGGGCGAATTGTTTAGTTGAAATGTAATAGATTTAGGTAGGAATTAGTTAATGTAAATGCCTAACTGGTTGCGTTCGGCCTGTAATCTTCGAATATGGTTAAGAGTTTGTATGAATCTTTGTCAATTATAATAAATCGATCGGGCTGAGACTTTTGCACATAAAGCTACTATGACGTAGGCATTCCCTAAAAAAGATTTTGATAAATTCTGCCCGCAACTCGTAGGAAACCGAAAGCCACGTGGACGAAGTTACGTTGCACCACTGTTAAACGTCTAGTGTTTAATAACACTAAGTGAAATGTTCTGATAAGCTTTTACATTGCTCTAACTTCGTAAAAAGTAGCTTAAGCACTAGTGGTATCTGAAACAACGGTGGTTTTCAAATATACAGATAGACAGACAGACAGAGTTACTTTCGCCATTTCGCCTGATAAAAACTCGCCCGATCGGGCGACTTGGCACCTCAGTAGCTGCACTCCAATTTCTGTAGGTACATTGCGGGAATCAAACCCTGCAACAGTGAACAATTGCACTAAACCGATTGATGAACATAGTATGAAGTATTCCGAAGGAAGTATTCCGATGAATAGGAAGTATTCCGACATATTATCGTGTTATAATAAGTGTCAGTAATATGTCAATCTTGCGTGGATGGGTCGCCGTTTATTCCTGCCACTAGGCGGTGCTGTGCTTTGATTGACGTCTACGATGCTCAGCCAGGGGTGGGGAATGGTTTTAACTGTTTAATTGTTAATGTTAATTATGATTGATACAATCTTTAACGATAATATGACTTTGAAATTATTGAGGCACCGTCATTATATGATATTATCATTTCAAATGATGGAAGCTTTTGCCTTGCAGTACTTTACCTTTACTTTTTGATTGTTTGATAATTTACAGAGTACCAAAAATATATCTAAGTTCCGTTTTTAAAGTAGGTTACAATTATTTTTTTTACAAGTTGCTGAAAAAGAAAATTAATGAATCAAGAATCAATGCATAATTCACTGCATTCTGAGTTATTCTCGTATGCTCGTTTTCATTGATATGTTGAGTGATGTGGTGTGTAATCTTCAATTAATTGACTTACTTGACTAAATGTCCTATGGCCCCCAGGTGGGGCAGAGGGCTTTTACAGTGCTTCGCCATCGCGTTCGCCATCTTCAATTAATTACGGTGTATGAATTGATAAATTAATTTTGAACTTCAGTACACTGTTCCGAATTATTAAACTGCTCATTTAGGTATTTTTTTCTGTTACCTTACTACAGACATTTTTTTTTCTGTTACCTTAGACATTTTTTCCTTCGTCAATACAGTTAATAAGCAGCTGATATACAAAATGTTGTGAGCAACTGCCCCAATGTTTACAAAGCACAGATGCGCCGCACGTGTGGCCGGCGCGTGCGCAGCCGTCATATAAAACATACAGTTTTGCACCTTACTCTTCGGATATAAGGTCGAGATTCCATTGACGCCTTTGACGGTGTTCGTCAAACTTAGGGCTCCTGAATACGCCCTGTGGTTACTTAGTAATTTGCCAGGATGATTGCATTGATAAGCAAAAAGCGAATGTTGTAAAACATATTTAAAAACATACAAAAAATGTGGAGTATTCATTAACCTACCCCGCAAAGCACTGGACCCGCGGGGTCAGTCGCGCACGGCGTTTTTTGAATTGGCCGACTGACCCCGTTACTCGTACCACGGGGTCAGTTGGGGTATAACTATTTTCGACTACGTCGACTGACCCCGGTCAATAAATAAATTTCCAAAGAACCAATTATTTTTATTTTTGTTTACAGTTCCGAACTAAAGTGCTTCGAAAAGGTATTTAACATATTTTTATTTATACAAGAGCTATGGTTTTTTTATACGGGAATTATTTCATTTGATATATTAACGCGTATGTTTGACTAATTTATAGAACACTGTGATTTAAAATACATTATCCTAATGTCTTGGTGTTTGCAAAATGCGCACACAAATCCTACTACTATTATAAAGGCGAAAGTTTGTATGCGTGGATGTATGGATGTTTGTTAGATATACCGAGGTACCTACTATAACATTGACGAGATAACGCAGCTTTGCGTTAAGCAAATAACAGAAAAAAATTCGTCAGGTCTACTAACTGTCTCGGTAGCTTAGTGGTCAGAGCGCTTGCCCGGATTGCAAGAGGCGCTGTGTTCGATTCCCGCCTGAGCCATGAGATCAGATTAATTTTTCTTAGGTTTACTAAAAACGTCGTGTGTTTCAAATTAGTTTTATTTCACTGATAAGCTTAGTTAAAATTATCTGCAAATTAATCCAAATCTGTTAAAATTATTTCACTCGCAACGTGATTTTATTTAATTGATTAGTTATTTACTCTTATTACATGTATGTATGTATATATGATTTGAGCATAAAAGGTCTTAGAATTATAGTTGTGTTCAATAAACCTTTAACAGTTTTCTACTGACCTGTACGTTTTATTTTGTTCCTATCAGTAGACGAAGTCATAAAAAATATTTTGCGGGGTCAGTCGACGTAGTCGAAAATAGTTATACCCCAACTGACCCCGTGGTACGTGTAACGGGGTCAGTCGGCCAATTCAAAAAACGCCGTGCGCGACTGACCCCGCGGGTCCAGTGCCTTGCGGGGTAGGCTAACGAATACCCCAAAAATGTGTTACTTAGGTTTTTAATATTAGCCTCATAATTTTCATATAATATCATGATTTTTATTTCTTACTCATTTCACGAAACGAGCGAGGTGTATGAAGGTGAACGGTGTGCTAGAAAGAGGTAGACCAAAAAAAGGATGGATGGATTGTGTGAAGAATGACATGAGTGCAAAAGGTTTGGATGACTCGATGGCGAATGATAGATCTGTATGGAAGAAGTCAACGTATTGCGTCGACCCCAGATAAATTGGGAGCAAGACATAGGTGGCCCACTAAATGAATATACTTAATTATTTTATTTTTATTAACTTGGCCACACAGAAATCTAATTATTTAGATTTCTGTGCTTTGCCACTATTTTACATGATTTTCATATGCTTAATTTCAATCAGCGATTACGACGCAAATATATATAATTACTACATATAATCTCTAATTTCAATTTGTACACCATCGTGTCCTAATCCGAAATTGGGTTTCCGTTAATATTCCCGCGGGAACGAATCCTTCCAGGAATAATTCCTAACTCGCAAACTTGCTCCAAGCTGCCAAATTCGGTATGACGATTGAATTATTCATTAATTCGTTACTAATTGGAGTTTGGTTTGTCCGGTTGTCCGTCTGTACAGTTTGGAATGGGTCTTGTTTGGTTACAGTACAGTCAGTGTCAGATAGATAGTACACTCAGGGTACTCAAATAATGTAATCAATAATAATAATATCACTACAAACAAAGTTTTCATATTTTAAGCAACATTCAAATTGTTCAAAAAGTCGACTCATACAAAAATGTCATGTTCCCTAAAATTCCTTAGAAAAGCGCAGCCGGAAGCTTGTTAATACTATGAATGCTATGGTAGATAATTTTTATATTTTTTTATTAACATCTAGGGTCATCAAAATAACACGCTTATCTCTAGACCAGTGTGCCTGTCAGAATACACCGTTCGATCAGTTTGATGCATCGTTAGGGGATAAGTTGTCCTAAAATCGTAAACCCCATAATTCTCATGATAAGTCATCAAACATTAAAATTGCAAGCATCGCCAGGTGCAAAATCAAGTATTTGATGGCGACAGCAAAATGGCGGCGAAATTCTAATTCGCGCCATTTGCATTTCGTCAGCTGTTTTAAATATTAATTGTTTGTTCTGTATTTTTATGAAGTTTTTGCTGCTTTATGGGGTACGCTTGACATAATCAAGTGAAGAGATAAAAGTGTTTTGGATTTGAGTTCTATTTCCTCGGTTAGTCAATGCTGAGTGGACATTGCTCTTCATAATGTTGTCTTGTTTTTAAATAAATAGGTACGATGTAGACGTGCATTCGATTTACTCATCTCATAGTATATTTTGTGTACCTATAAGGCATAAAAAAATTCCTCTCACCTAATTCGGCCCATGTCCTGCCTGTATACCGAAATCCATTATTGCGTTCAGTAGTTTCACTGTTTGTTGGATGTTGACGCAGAAACATCCAAACAAACAAACTTTCACATTTATAATATTAGTATGTTGTCCACCAAAAACTTGCAACACCAGGAGTTACAAAAAAACTACCAGCTTTCAATGAAATAAACTCTCATACATTCACATAAACGACTCAAAACCCACTCTAACTATTTCCAGTGGAAATTTTCCCTTAACATTTATTACTTCGCACTCTGACTCACTTATTAGACACAGTTAAATGGCCAAATTAAGAAAAAAACGTCTATTACCAACAGTGTAATAGTCCTCCCGCCCACATAATGCGATTACCTTCAGACAATGATATCAATTGTGATAAATGGCGGAATGAGCGTCTCGTGTCTTGCTGAGGGAATGTGAACCTTATGTCAATGTAGGAAGGGTCAAGAGTTGATGGCCAGGAGTGGGCAGAATGACTAATCGACCTTTAGGCAACAGGTGCTGAGCAGATGCATTGTTAGATGTAGCGTTAGAAAAATCAATGGATATCAATTAAAGGTTTTTAAGATTTTATAAGTAACTCCATGTGTGCTATTTTTTCTGATGATCTTATAGCTTTTGTTCTTTCAAATAAAAAAGAATCTAAGAAGAGGAAATGCCTTCAGGCAATGTCTGATTAACTGTAGTTTCATAAAAATAATCTTACCTACAATTTTACCAGATAACGTAATAAGGTCCTTAGCCTTTGAAATCTTTACTTAGGCATTTTATAATATAGTGACTCGTATGGACTCTATGTTTCGTCAGAAAATGTTCAGGGACAAATTTACATATAAAAATTGTTTAGCAGAAACTTATTTGGAGTAAATCTTGCTACCGGCTAATACTGTCCGATTTATGATAAATAATTTTAAATAAATATCTCTGTACATTATTCACACAGCGCCATCTAGCCCCAAACTAAGCATTAGCTGTGCTATGGGTGCCAGACAACGGATAAACATCACTTAAAATACACCATAATATACCATACGGGGATCGAACCCGCGACCTTTGGTGTTGCAAATGATGGAATATGAAACAGAGTTTATTTAAGACGTTTTTGCAATCGCTACCGTAAACGCCTTCTATTGTATATGCACACTGACCAAAGCATGGACTACTTAGTAAACCTCTATGTGTTTGTCTGAACATAGTGAGTCTTGTATTACGCAAGATGTACCATATAGGGATATTATACTGCCACTAGCGGCCGCCCGCGACTCCGTCCGCGTGGATTTCGATTTCCAATAGCCTAAAGCCTTCCTCGTTAAATGGACTTTCCAACACAAAATTATTTTTTCAAATCGGACCAGTAGTTCCTGAGATTAGCGCGTTCAAACAAACAAACATACAAACAAACTCTTCAGCTTTATATATTAGTACCTATACCTATATAGATTAGATGATTGATTCGGTGTAACGCATGAGTCGTCAGATAGTTCACGAGGTCGTGGGTTCGATTGCCGACTAAACTAAACATGCCTCTTTGTGTATGGATGTTATGAATGTAGGTATTGGCATAAAGGAATTTTGGAATTTAAGAAGGATTATGATTTATCTTCGAACAAAGTGTTTGCCTATTTTATAGACAGAGGCACCATAGACTATTGATATAAACTGAGAATTGGCACTGTTTCGCAAACGTTTCTTATTAGAATTTTCTTTTTTACTGTTCAGTTGGGCGTTTTGATAGTCTTATTATCATATCATCTTTATAATGCCAAGTACTCTCTTAATCTCTACGCTATCCAAAAGTGTTGGTCAACTTGAAGTAAAAAGTATCAACCTATTAATGTCCCACTGCAGGGCAAAGGCCTCCATCATTTGAAATCATGTCATTGTTTTCGTTACAAAGGTGAGTTTGGCACAATCACCACGCTTGCCAAATGCGGGCTGGCGATAACAAGGGCTGTATTTAGTAAAATCAACAGAAACTTTGCACGACCCGGAAATCGAACCCAGGACCTCGAGGCCCCGTACTTAAACCACTAGACCATCGAGGCGTTGATCAACTTGGCGATCACAAATCAAAGCAATGTTGCTAATAAATCTATTTGTGTATTTGAACTCATGACCCCTCGAGTTCATATCCGTTATCTTAACCACTAGGAATACAGACTTTTACAAGCAATTGCAAAAATATAACTTTCTGGGTCAGTCGGGTACACAGGCGAATAGCAATTTAGTAGGCACGTGCGCAGGCCAGATGTCCAGGGTTCGACGCCCGGGTTCGGCGGGGCCTCTTCTGGGCACTTGCATCTACAGGGTGATTGTACAAGTTTATAATTTATTTTTGTGTAAAACACATAATCGTAATTTTGGGAAACAGTTAATAGTGAAAAGTTTTCCATTACCTAATTTATTTTCATTGAATTTTATTAAAACTTATTTTGACCATATTAAATTTTAGTGATATACACCGCCCTAGCACACTCGCTATATATTTTCGGGAAAACACCACAATAATATTTGACGGGACCGTTGGTCTAGTGGGCAGAGACCCTTGCTAGAAAACTAAGGGTCGCGGGTTGGAATCCCGCTAGAGGCAAATGTTTGTGTGATCGGCATTTGTAATCGAGGCATGGATGTTTATAAAAATATTTAAGTATGTTTATCCGTTTCCTAGTATCCATAATACAAGCTTCGAGATTTATTTGGTGTGATAGTCCAATGAATTTATTTATTTTTCTTTAAGTGGTTTTCCAGTTAGTTCTTTTTTCTCCTTACTTTAGATTGTTTTAGACTTACGTTGAAGTTGAAGAATCTATCAAGTAAATAAAATAAATACCAGAGACAGGCTATCTAGTGCTCCATCCTTAGCTGTATAAAATCCTTCCACAACACACTCATCCTGTATCCCATGTTTTATTTTTACTCGTCGGCCATTCTTTTGTTGTTTGATGTGCGCGTGCGCAGCGCACATGGCCGCGCGTATAAATAATCAGAGGGGCCGGAGGTAGTGGGTTCCGGACTCCGGTAGGTATGGGGAAGCGTAACTGTATTAAAATCATTTTTTAGGCCAAACTGTTGTTTCCTAATAATTTATTTTAATATTTTTTTTATGAAAACAATATTCAAAATTTAATAAATAAGTTGGTAAATAAGTGTCATGTCTATGGAATCAGAAATGGAACTTGAACCCACTCATTTCGCCATCCATCCATGAATATCAGGGTCAGATCAATGTATGTGATGTTGTGAAATATTTATTTATTTATTTAATATGTATAAGTATCCATCACTATAGAAAATACTATAAAATAGTAAATAATAAATAGTTGTAAAATATTAAATAGTAGATGTAGTGTTTCTTCTTCTTCCGTTTATCCCGTTTATATACGGGGTCCGTTTTGACCATGATCCAGGATTTGGCAAGTCTGGTTATAACAGTAAAGCGACTGCCATCAGACCTTCGTAACCCATAGAGGGGAACCAGACAAATTGGATCATGGTTACACATTCAGATCTGACGGAACTAAAGTCAGAAATCACTGAATGTATAGGTTTCCTCACGGTGTTTTCCCTCACCGCACGCAATGGCACAAATCCACACATAGATTTCGAAAATTCGAGAGATGTGGGCCCGGATTCGAACCACGGACCTCACGTATGTGAGGCGCCATCCGTACCACTAGGCTGCCATCGCTCCTGGTGGCCTAGTGGTACGGACAGCGCATGTATTATCCATTATTTTTTGTATGGTAGAGGCGGCAAAGCAAACGAGCTAGCACGTCGCCTGATGGTAAGCAATCACCGACGCCCATGGAACTTACACTCGAATGAGCCGCTTATCAGGAGAACTGAGAAGTACTCACATTACAGAAGACCACAGTGAAGTAGCACTTCGTAACTGTTGTGCTATGTTTCTGCTGGTAAGTAAAGCCGCCAGGGCTCAGTTCGGGAGGGTCTTAGGGGCGGGCAACGCATCTGCGACCCTTGTGCGGTTGTTGATGTTGTCATAAGTTGACCTTCTTATTCGTTTGCCTCCCTATAACATAAAACAAAGTGGGCCATAATTTTAGCAACTTTGGGAATCTCTGTAAAAAGACTAAGACCTATTGAACCGAATACAAAATGTCTTTGTTCAAAAATCTATACTAGTCTCGTATCTTAGACGATTCATGTCCGATTTCGGCAAAATATATGCTAATATTGAATCTAACAAAGGAGATTACTGTTCCGTCCTGTTTTATTCATGATACGGTTCAAATGTACGCGGCTCACCTGAATATTATGTAAACGATTGTATTGATATGGAAATGTATACCTATTTATACTTATGGTATACCTACAGTTATGGTGGGAGTATGCTGATGTGTATTAATATTGCAGGAAGTAATAATAACTTTTTATAAAGGGTTTGTGGCCAGTGTGTTTGCTTAAAATAACTCATAAGTCGCCGGAATAAGTGCTAAAATTCGCAAGCGATTTTGGTACCTATTAGTTGCTGGCTGGCGTATGGGTGATGGTGTTTGATGGGAGATTTAAAGGTAGTTTTACCCTTTTAGATAGAAGATCAAAAGATCCTTCTGAAGACGAGCTGTCTCAGAGATCAACATAATATAGTTAACACGTGTAAAAAAATATTTTAATAGCTCTACCTGCCTTTAATTCACTTTCTGTTTAGCCCTAAGGTTAACTGGTAGAGAATGCCATCAGGCATTAAGTCTGCCTTACGCCGCCTTATGCATTTTTGTCGTGCTTAAACTTAAAATAAAGAAATAAACAGCTTGTTTGCACCGACTGGCTATAATATACCTCCCCAATTTAGGGAGTATGCCAATGGTCTAAAGCTTCGTACGCAGTTGGTGACCGCAATATGATGAACGATAAAACACATGGTAGTAACGCCTATAACCCGGAATAGAGTATAAATAATAATGAATGCTTTGGACTAACACACAAATTGCCTAGCCCCAAACTAAGCTCGAAGCTTGTACTAAGGGTGCTATAGGGAACGGATAGACAAACTCGAATACTTTTATAAACATCCATGACTCGAGTACAAATGCCGATGATCATCAGACAAACATTATGTCCAGTAGTTGCTTCTTACAACACCCACGGGAAGAAATGGTGTGGTAATTTTACCTCATATTTGCGTAACAATAATTCAATACAGCAAAAACAATAAGAGAACCAGATAATTCCAGGAACGACACGATAACAAACTTTATCTGTTATACTAAAACTTTGGCATAATAAATAACTTGAGAACAAAGAACTTGAGGGTGACCATCAGACCAGAACGGGCCGAATGTCTTCACTAAATGTCGCGATTTAGCATTTCGACCTGACATTTTACTGGCAACCCCATTTTTGACATTTGAACGGCCGCCATTTTGCAGAGTTTTGGCGGGAGATGGTATCTGTCTCCAGGGAGAAGGGAAATGTCAAGTGAACGATTGACATTTGACTGGGTGGTATTTAGTCTGTTTTAGAGCTTTTCGGATCAGTAGTTTCTGTTAGGTGGAATTAAAATGTTTTATACAAGCTTTTGTGTAGCTCAAAATGTCTTTTTTTACTTAGAAAGTTAGAAGTTCTTACGTAAGTTAGACTCTTAACTCTATACGTCTCTGGAATAGTCTCCCTGACAGTATTAGGAAAGCTCCAAGTAAGTTTGCATTTAAAAGGATGGTACTTGAGTTTCTGTTAAAAGCCTGTTATGGTATTGATTGATTTCTATCCCCTTTATCTGATTAATTATGTGGACATCATCATCAATATTATATGTATGTATGTTTATGTATTTATTCTATTATAATATAAGTTTGTATTCGTGTATGTTTATTATCTCATAAACTTATGTTTGGTTCAGGTAATTCATGTATTTTTTAAATTATGTATTTTCTAATTTGCTCTTTGCCACGATTAACATTTCGTTTTTCCTAAAGGTTGACTGGCAGAGAACGCTTTTAGCGTTAAGTCCGTCTTTTGTACCTGCTTTTTGTGTGGTCAATAAAGTTTTATAAATAAATAAATAAAGTTCTGAGAGGGAAAAGTTAAACTTAATCATTTATTTAGTTGTGCGTGAGCTTGGCCATAGGTACGATTTCTTTAGAGTCAACCTTATAAACTTATAGACAGATCTACCAGTCAGACAGTAGTTGTCAGTGTTTTTATAAATAAACTATAGCTTAAAGCCTATCTCGACAAATGAACTATCCAACACTAAAAGATTAACAACTCCAACCAGTAATTCGCCGATCAAACAAACAAGCAAACTCTTCACCTTAAGTATACAAATACAAATACAAATACAAATTCTTTATTTGTGGAACACAGGTACAAATCAAGATATTAAATTTAAAATTGTGATCAACCATGTCCTGCTTAACAGCATACAAAATTTTCATGCAAAATTAATAATCAGATAAATACAATAACATAAAACAACAAACAAGTAGAAGTCCATTTAACATTCACCAAACATTACATTTCAGAAATTCTGTTACACTATAATAAGCTTTTTGCAGTAGATATTGTTTCAGTTTAAGTTTAAAGTTGTCGCTTTCTTTTACTTCTGATGGCAGCTTGTTGTAAATGGTTGGGGCCATGTTCACAATATTTTTATTAAATTTTGTTGTTCTTGCCGAATGTAGGCGTAACCTATGAGACCGTTTATTATATGAGCAGACATCGTACATGTGCAAATTAGATTTTACAAATAAACAAACCTCGAGGATATACAGTGAAGGAACAGTAAGAATTTTTAAATCTATGAAATATGGCTTGCAGCTTTCAATAGGACGAAGGCCACAAATGGCACGAATGCATTTTTTCTGCCCTTTGAAAACGCCCTCAATATGGCTCGAATTTCCCCAAAATATTATACCATAGCGTAAAGTAGACTCAACAAAACCGTAGTAAGCAGTGAGCAATGCTTCTCGGTTAACAGTTCTTTTAAGCAAATATAATGCATAAGAAAATTGATTTAGTTTTTTTCTTACGACGGTAGAGTGCGTTTCCCATGATAAGTCACGATCAATGTGAATTCCTAAAAATTTTGTAACTTTTGCTTCTTCGATAATGTCGTTTTCATAATTTATAGTCAGCTGTTCTTTAATTTTATCACTATTTCTTAATTTAAATGTCATATATTTCGTTTTCGTCAAATTAATCAATAAATTATTCCGTTTCAGCCATTTAACAATTTTGTCTAAAGTTGAACACATTTCATTTTTAAAGTCATTTACATTTGTATCATTAATAATAACCGTGCTATCGTCCGCAAATAGTACCATTGGGTGTTCCACACATTTGGGAAGATCGTTAATGTATATAAGGAAAAAAAGTGGTCCCAAGACACTTCCTTGTGGTACTCCATATTGTGTTTCTCGAGCCTCAGAGATGTAATTTATTTCTTGCTTAGTTTTCATACAGATTCTACTAATGCTAGTCACCTGCGATCGGTCAGTAAGAAAATTCTCCAATAAAGACGAAATATTTCCCCTAATACCATATCTTTCTAATTTATTTATAAGTATTTTATGGTCAACAAAATCAAATGCTTTGGTCATGTCCATGAACAATGCTGAAACAGGAGCTTTTTTATCTAGATGAGTCAATGCATTAGATATGAGAGAATAAATCGCCATGTTTATAGTCACATTTTTTCGAAAGCCTTTTTGTTCCCTCGCAAACATGTTAAAATTTTCAAAGTATTTATAAAGTGCATTATAGATAACTTTTTCCAAGACTTTACTTAGTATCGGGATAAGTGCTACTGGTCGATAGTTTTTTATATCTTTACTATCTCCCTTCTTGAAAAGAGGTTTTATTATTGATTTTTTTAGTCTACTTGGAAATACTCCCTTATCGATGCACAAATTCATTATGTGACTTATAACTGGTGATATAAGGTCCGAAACATATTTTAACGCTTTTGTGCAGATATCATCGTGACCAGTACTGTTAGTGTTGTTTAGAGATAAAATTACTTTGCAAATGTCATTCGGAGTCGTGGGCAACATAAAAAACGAATTTAATTTTGAATTAATTAAACTATAGTCAGTATCTAATTTATTATTTAGCATTTGTTGCGTGATAGAATCAACAAAATACTCATTAAAAATTGTTGCGATTTTCAATGGATCATTAACTGTTGCGCCATTAATAGTTATTTGCGATATTGACTTATGTTGATGTTCTTTATTTTTGTTTATGACTTTCCAAGTGGCTCGCGATTTATTATCAGAATTTTTGATGAGATAACTATTTTGTGACTTTTGTGTTAGCTTAATAATTCTTTGTAATCTTTTTGAGTAGGCTTTTAGTTTGTACTTATTTTCTTTACTCGGCTTACGTCTGTAGATCCATAAAAGTTCTCTTTTTTTTCTAGTGCATACTTTTATACCTTTTGATAGCCATTTGGGTTTTCGATTTGCAGTGACTTTTATTTTCATGATAGGAAAGGCAAGATTGTAAAACAACAATAAAAGGTCGTGGAAGGCATTGAATGCTTCATTAGGACATTTTTTATCATAGACCTCTTGGAAGCTAAGACTTCCAATACTGTCTCTGAAAATCTTAAAATTTGAGTTGCTGAAGTTCCTCCGCATTATATACCAATGTGTAAGAGCACACGTGCTCTTCACAGGACATTTTAGTATTTGAGCAGTGTGATCTGAAAGGGCCAATTCAATGATTTCGCCTTTGCTACCCCTTACGTTATGAATAATATTGTCAATACAGGTGTTACTAGATATTCGAGTAGGTTTTTTAATTTCAAATTTCAAATTGTATCCGTGAATTAAATCTATAAAGTCCTTAGTTTGTCTTGTGTTCTTCAATAAGTCAATGTTAAAATCACCACACATTACGACTTTTTTATTTCCAAAAGCAATCTTTTTCATTATGATGTCCAGCTGTCTAAAAAAAATATCAAATGATGTCGCATCGTTCTTCGGGGGCCTATAGATACACAGCACGGTAATATTGTGTTCTATTAAATTTATTGCACTACATTCAATTATATTGGAAACACTTAACTCGTTAATACCCTCGAGATCCGCATACTTATGTCTTTGGTGAACCAATATACATGAACCACCATTCCTATTATTTCGTGAAAACACTGATGCAAGTTTGAAATTATAAATACTTAAATGCTTACAATCACTATCCATCATGTTGTGTTCTGTTAAACAAACAATATCTACCGCTTTGTCTCTGGATAAAAGTTCATCTATGTGTACATTAAGCAAGTCCGATTTACTAATTAAGCCATTTATATTTTGATGAAGAACATGAATGTGTTTATACATGAAAAAACTGGTCATTATTGTTAGGAATACAATTTTCATCCGTTTGGATACATTTATCTATTAAATTACAGTTGTTGTAGCTTCCATTAAATATCGATGTCAAACTATTATTATCATTATATGTCTGATTACATTTATTGTTAAGGTATGATTTATTTGAATTATATCTTATGATGTCATTATATTTATCATATTTATGCTTATAATCAAGGCGTAAAACTTCTCGGAGTAATGAACGACATTTCATGGAGCTATGATATTTTTTTGGCGTTTTACTATCAAAATTGAAGTTAACAAAAGATACATTACTATATTTCTCACAAATAAATCTTAACTCATAATTCATTTTATCTATGTCTAAATGTCTATTATAAGGGACTTCACCAATAATAACATTCGTGTTGGTTTTCAAAGATAACCAGTGGTCTACTGAGGATCTAAATTCGTAGCTATTTTGATCGTTTATACCTCCACATATTATAACATGATCATTTTTAGTCAATTTGTGTGCTTCTTCCTCATATGATTTTATGACGTCTACTAATAAAGATTAAAATAAAGATTAAAAAAAACATCAAGCCTTTTGGACCAAGTGGGACTTGAACCAACACCATTCGCAGTCTTCAAATGCACTTCTAACATTTTAGACAAATGTTTACTTGATTGGTTTAAGCTAACTGCTGTCAGTATAAGTAAGTACAACAAAAGCCTTGCCAATCTCAAAAGCTCCAAGGCTTCGAAGTACTGTTTCTTCGCACGGTCGCGCAAAAGTTAGCCATTCAATAAATAACCTAAGCATGATTAATAGGAGTTCACGCCAAACTTTGTTTACCGTTTTATAGGCGAATTTATTTTGTTTACAGGCAATTAGCTGAAAGCGCCCTCTGCAGTCATTTACATAACACGCCTGTTTCAGGTAGGAGGAACCATAGATTTAAATAGATAGATGGGCCCTTGCCATAATTCGAAATTGGTTCTAAAATAAGAGCGACAGTCGCTTCTTAAAGCGAGATAGCACGTTGACGATATCAACCGGTTAAATCACTGGTCAACGTGCTATCTCGCCCTAATTTAAAAGCCAATTTCGAAGTATGCCGAAGGCAAATCTAACCATTTAAATCCATGGAAGTAACTTTATAATGGTTTGGGGAGATTGGATTATCTAGTGAACTAGAGAGAGTTGAAGGGTCATAGTAAGTTGTAATAATAAAGTCATCTTAGTCAAATTTCGGCTTCAGTTTGGTCACTAAAATCATTGATTAATTGGGGTTTGATCTGCTTCCGACGATGAGAGAGATTTTCATAAAGGGTAAAGCATGGAAATCTACAGTGATTCTGTTGGTCAGTAAAATCATTGCTTACTTGTGGTTTGATTTGCTTCCAAGGTTGAGAGAGATTTCCATAAAGGAAAAATAATCGAAGGCTTTTACGTATGCGGCATGTGTAGTTCTATCCAAAAATCCATGGGTATTGGTGATAAAGATCGCTAACCATCAAGTGACTATATTATGAATGTTAGGTAAAATAAATAAATAAATAAATAAATATTTCACAACTTCACATACATTGATCTGACCCCGTGTTAAGTAGCTTAAGCACTTGTGTTACAGACATCAGAATCAACAGTGGTATTACAAATATACTTAAATAAATACATATAACACCCAGACCAGGACAAACAGACATGTTCATGCACACAAATGTTTGTCCTGTGCGGGGATCGAACCCGCGACCTCTTGCGTAATAGGCAACATCTTGACCATTACACCAAGCGGGTCGTAAAAACCGTTTACATATCGCCGGGACAAGATTCATGAATAAATTATCGATTACAAAAGATTTAATGCTTTCTGTCTTCAAAATAAAGTTCTAGATTTGTAAGCATAAGGAGTAGAAAAGAGCAGACATTGGCTTCTTGGCTCTTTTGAAGCTCTTGAAGTAAAGAAGTTGTCAAAATAAGCAATATTTTTATCGTTTTAAATATTATCAGTCTTCATTTGGGCTTAGCTATGGAATGATATCAATCAACGTTTTAACAACCAGACTTTTCACAGCAAGTAGCAGTTGTAAATGTTGTTAAAAAATCTAATCAAAATGTTACCTTGTAAACTTCGGTGAACATTTTAGGGCCAGATTTATGGTGAAAACGTGTTGAAGTTTCGTGCGGAAAATTTTAGTTTAACAAAAATACTGTGTCATTTTTTAATTACACTGATTTCTATCAGTGGGACGCATCGGTGGTTTAATTTGGAGGGTCTGTTGAAATTTTGGAGTGTTGAATTCGGTATTTTTTTTTTAATCAGCTTAAAGTTATCATGATAAGTGCTTACCGTCATCTACTGCAATGCTAAAGGTGTAGGTATTAAGTGCCGATTTTACAGATTAAGGGTCTTCCATAGACTCATTTCTACCTCAATTACATAATGTTTTTATAAATGTAGGCAGCAATCGAGCAGACGAATAGCTTGATGGTAAGCAATCATCGCCGCCCATGGACACCCGCAACACCAGAGGAGTTACAAGAGCTTTGCCGGCCTTTTAGCAGGCAGTATGTCCTTTTCTTGAAGGTGAGGAGGTCGTATCTATCCGGAAATTCCTCAGGCGACAGTTTATTCCAAAGTTTGGTTGTGCGAGGCTGGAAGTTTCTAGAGAAACGCACATGAGTGGACTGCCAGTCATCTAAACGATGACGATAGAACTGTCCTCAAATACTCGTAGCATTGCAGGGGCGAATATGATGTTTTTTTTATAAATAAATCAAAATTCATAAAGAAGATAAACGTACCTAATATACTTACTATTCTGCACCGTCTCAATGCGTCTGTTTATTCACAGCCGTTTTACTTCTTTATAATGAATTATACTCGTGCAATTTGTTAGCTCCCACCATTCTGTGGAAAACAAAAACAAAAGGATAAATCGGAAAGGCAGTAAAGAGATAGTATCGCCACAATCGTCGGAGCGATTTGTCCGAGGTGATGCCCAAATACTTTAAATCCCTCCCCTATCTTGACCTATTTTGTTGGGAATAAACTGTACCAATGCTTTAAGTGGCATTAAACATGTAACGTAAGGTAGGGTACGTACACACGGCATTACAATCGTTTTCGGGGTCTTCATGTGGTATTTCTTTTTAATTTTTCGATATTAATTATTCAGAACAGAGCTTTAAATATTCCAACTGTGGTGTTTGCGATAATCAACTTTAATGTTACGGTTTAAATAATAACTTTATTACAATAACTAGCGGCCGCCCGCGACTCTGTCCGCGTGGATTTCGATTTCCAATAGCCTAGAGCCTTCTTCGTCAAATGGACTATCCAACACAAAAATATTTTTTCAAATCGGGCCAGTAGTTCTTGAGATTAGCGCGTTCAAACAAACAAACATACAAACAAACTCTTCGGCTTTATATTCATATAATATTAGTATAGATATTTTTGCAATAAACATAATTTGATTTGATTTGATCTTACGTGCTGTTGTTTGTAGGTTGATATGAAGCACACTTTTGAAGCTACTTCAATATCAGGTGTGAAGAAGTTCATTATTTAGACAAGTCCGGTCGAAACCTTGCAAAAAAGAGCAGTTTCAAAAAGTGTGAGCACGGACTAACGTCTGGCGTCCATTTTGAAACGTAGTCAAGATGGCGTCTTTATGGCGGCCGTAAAGCGCGCCAAAATTAACAAAAGGTTTGGCAGCTGACCGGTTTAAATATAAAATTATGATGGAAATCGGCCGCGATCGGTTGCTTACAGAAGTGAGCTATGAATAGCACTGGAGTACGAGGTTTGGCCAGTGATTCATGCGGCGGAGCAGATGTAATTATTTCTGGAAAAGTTCAGGAATGGCAGTTAGATTTGTGGTTTACGTTCGATTGCTAATGGAAGTTTTATTCGGGTACTTTTTAGCCGCCGAAGTAATCAGTATACTGAAGCTTTATGTGAGTACATGAGAATAGTTTATTATGAACTAGCGGCCCGCCCCGGCTTCGCCCGTGGTACTTGTCCACTATTTAATGGATAATATTATACATAAAAATCTTCCTCATGAGTTACTCTATCTATTAAAAAAACCGCATCAAAATCCGTTGCGTAGTTTTAAAGATTTAAGCGTTCATAGGGACATACAACAGACAACATGACAGAAAAAGCGACTTTGTTTTATACTATGTAGTGATTCATCATCATCATCATCATCATCATACCGAGTCATCAACGTCCCACTACCGGCCAATGGTAATTGGAACCATGTCATTGCTACAATATTAGGTAGTGGTACAATATACCCAAAATCAAGTGAGGTAGAGCTTAGGGGAACTTCCACTCTAATTAGCCGCCAGGGTAGTACATTCGACTTACCGAGTCAGTTGGGGAGGACACGGGGTCTTAAAGGCAAGCAACGCATCTGCGGCCCTTGTGCGTTAGTTGATGTGCATGGGCAGCTGTGATAACTTACCATCAGGTGACCCTCTAGTTCGTTTGCCTTCCTGTATTATTTTAAAAAATTTGTTCAACATTTCGACACAAACTTTGTCCCGATTAGAATTCAACCCAAGTTCCTAAGATCACACACGGACTAACAAGACAGGGGCCCTAGCCAAGATACCACTTTGTCGAATTCGCCATACGTTTTCGTCGCGACTTATATTGCCCTCCCGCACACGTACTATTGATATGAGCGGGATGGAGATATAAGTCGCTACGAAAGCGTCTGGCGAATTCGTTAAAGTGGCATCTTGGCTCGCCTACCAGGTCAGAAGTTAGAAGGCAATCCTGATAAAGAAAGAACTTTCTCAGGAAACACACGGCTTTGGCGCCACCTAATGTCCGAAGTTCCTATTGATTCGATATTTCGATTTGATACTTAATAATTACTTTCTCTAAAACGGCGAATCGGACCCAGCTGCATTGTTTCAACAAAATGGCCGGATCCGACGGATTAATAGAGCGTGCAGGTTCCCGAGGTACAATGGAAAACAGACGGATGGACGGAGCCAACGATGAGGTAATGGCAGATAGGTAGTGTTGTATAACATGGTCATCTTCTGGATGACAAGTTATGAGGGTGAGTGGAAGATTTATGGGGAGAAATAAATAATAATTATTGAGTATCCTTCTGTCTTCTGCAGTCGGTTAAAAATAGTTTTTGGTCGCTGCTTACAGGAAATATATTTAAAAACAATTGTTTTTGGTTTGCCTAGCACTTGTTTGATCCAGACTGTAGGAACTTAAAGATATTTATTGATATCAAGCTCAAGTTAGAGAATTGGACCTATTAAAATAGTGTTTTTTTTCTGGGAATTAGCTTTGTTTACCCTTATGTCAAATAGGTTCATCAGAGAAATATCATGATTCAAAATAAAAAAAATGAATATTACAGAATTCAGTAATTTCAGCTTCATTTTTTTAAAAGTTCTCTTTTTTGCCTGAAGCTGAAGAGTGAGTTTTTTGTTGGTTTGAGCGCGCTAATCTCAGACAACTACTGATTCAAATTAACGTTATTTTTGTGTTGGATAGTCCATTTTCGAGGTAGACTTTAAGCTATACACTAGTATGACACTATGTGTGCGGAAACCGAACTAAACGCGGACGGATTCGCGAGCGGCCGCTAGTACTAATATAATATAGCTAAGGATTTTGTTATTTTGTTTGTTTGAACGCGCTTATATCCAAAAATATTTTTGTGTTGCATAGTCCATTGTCGAGGAAGGCTTTAAGCTATAGTATGACACTATGTGTGCGGAAACCGAACTCTACGCGGACGAATTCGCGAGCGGCCGCTATTAGGTCATAAACCTCACCTATTTCGGTCGCCCCTCTGCGCCTCTACTCTTTGACGGGGTCATCGGCCGGTCGCGGGGTCACGCAGAACCCACTCCATTGTTTTACGAAGGTTTTAATGCGATCGCCCCACTTTAGGGATACGTCTGTGAACTATGACCATGCCGAGACACGACTTTAGAATTAGTAGCTTGCTCATGTCTCAAGAGTGGTCTTATTAATGTCTCAAGCCTAAGCGTACGGACAATGAGAGAAGTAAGGGATTAGAGTTAACACAAAGCTTGGTCATCTGTTCCTAGCATGTGACAATTGGTCTTGACCACGGTTGTTGTAACACAGCTGAACCGTCAAGCAGTCAGTGGTAGTGTATGTAGGTATATACTTTTGTGAATATCGCGATTACAGGTCAAATCGCTTGCGACCACGGTTGCTGTAACGCATCCGAAACGTCAAGCAGTAAGTAGTATATATGTACTACATAAATTAAATCGCGTTTAGTCCCGTTAATAAATATCATTATAGTAATGCAACGCGAAAGTCTAAAATCTCATACAGGTCAAAGTTTTAAAAAAGTCAAAGCGTTTAATTTGCAAGATGATTTACACTGAAGACCTAGATTCTTTTGCACTTCAAATATTAATTTACCCTATAATGTGATCTGTGAACTATGACGATGCCCGCCCACGATTATAGAATTAGGGAGTTGTTTATGTCTTAAGCTTGAGGACAATAAGGTATGAGAACAAAGATGCAAGGGATAAGCATTAAAGGAATGGTTGGTTAGTCCCTTGTATGACACATTTGGTACCCTAGGTTGAAACAGCGTGAACAAGGCCAAAATCAGACAGTAACCACATAAGTACAAGTATTACATACTTAATATTACATTTAGTAATTGTTATACATAGTTTAGAATGAAACGAAAGCATAGGTTGTTGGGAATTGCTACCGCTCAAAATTATCTGTGAAATTTAGCACATTTGTTTTATTAATTTGCGTACAAGTACATAGTGAAGGGTTTGCTAACCTTTTGGCAATACATCTGTGAAGCCCGAAGATTGTCAAAGAGCGATGTGTGAAATTCACAGCAGCTCTAAAGTTATTTCATCTAAGCATCTTCCGAGCAAAATTAAAGTAATTTTAGTACTTCCGCAGCAATCGTTAAAACCGCAAGTCTTTTCAAATTCCACTTTCTCAATGTATTCTCAGAAAAGAATTCCCTCAACCCCCTTCATAGCCAGGACATGTCCCAACAATGTAATGGGACGTCCCGTTGAAAGGAAGAAAACGATACGACCCATTGCGTGAATTCTTCAATTCCATACTTGTCAAGTACTTTTCCTTCCCAAATTTTTGCTAACTTTCTTTCACCACTTAAAAATAAACTCTATTCGCAATTGTGTACGTTTGAAATTGCATTACCGGTTACGACCATCGACCTTTGGGCTTGTAATAAAGAAATTAACTTACCGAAACGCATTTCTATTTATAGTGATTTAAGATTTAAATTCCTGAAGCGTTTTTTTGCTTTGCTTGCTGTTTTTAAAAGCCTTCCTCCAGAAGAGTGTGTCTCACATTTCAATTTACGCTCTATGTCTTAGTTGTAAGGTCGATATTTGTGTGGCAGAGGAGTATTGATTGCTGGAACAACCGGGCTTATTTCAAGTTTAGTAGGTCATTCCACTCTGTAAGCCTAGCTAGGTGCCCTAGGTCTCTGTGTGCGTGGAAATTGGACGGGAATGAGATTAGCCCGGGTACGCGAACTAATGACGTTTGACTGGGTTCAAGTCATCGTGTAATGGAAACTATCTTTGATGTAACCGCATGGTTTAGTTGGTGTGAACTGAATACCTGAATAATACCTACGGACTTATGTTATACCAAGTTCAAGGTCATTATTGTAACATACTCAACTTGAAAAACTAAATAATCTAACGTTGAGGAGCACGATAGCGCAATGGTTAGCGCGCTCGGCCTGCGATTGCAACTTTCGCAGAGGCCAGTCATCAGATCGGTGGCCGAAAAATTTCATCTCGAGCTTCTTCGTGCTTCGGAAGCATGGGATCATCATTCTTATCGGACAATCGGGTCTCAGGTCAGGTCACTACACAGCGTAGGCAGTTCCAATTTATGTATAATTTAACTCATGTCAGTCGATAGCTCTACAACTTATTTATTTATTGAAAAAGGACACACCATCGACATATCATTACACAGAGTAAAAAACTTATTCTACAAAAAATATAAAAGATACTAGCGGCCGCCCGCGACTTCGTCCGCGTGGATTTCTTTTTTTCGAAATAAAAAGTAGCCTATGTTCTGTCTCAGGGTCTAAAGATTGTCTGTAGCAAATTTCATCAAAATCGGTTGCGAGTTTTAAGCGGGAAAGCGTAACAGACAGACAGACAGACAGACAGACAGACAGAGTTACTTTCGCATTTATAATATTAGTTGGGATGCCTTTACAGGTGTGTACAACACTTACAATTTAAAAAGTTGACTAAGCTAGAGGAGACAGAACCAAACATTAAATTAAAACATTAGTAGGTAGGTATGTTATACTTACAATATCACTTAAACTGTTCCACAACTCCAGTGCTCAGGTTCGGTGCATAATCCCAGCTTACCTTGCACCTCGTGTTATCCGTTAGTAGTTCCTGTAGATATCGCGAGCAAGGAAAACTTCTTTGTCTGTGAATTCTGTGATCTTATTACACTTTCATCTAGAATTTTGTTTTGTTTCTAATATTTCTCTTAGTGTCTTAGTGTGTAATGTGTTTGTCGTTTTACTTGTAACTCAACTATCTACAGGATTTTGTATAAGATTAACATGGGGCCATGGTTACCTATTAATATCTACATTCAAAATAATTTATTGATATCGTTCCACCCGTTAACAAGTAATGTAACAAACAAGTTATAAAAAACACATTAAAGCCGACAAACCACCCTTTTATGAAGTATGTAATAAATACTCAAAACATTTTGCTATTAAAAATCAGCTAACTATGGAGATCTTTCAAATTTTCACATGGAGGCCTAGCAAGCCTACAGCTGTGGGGAGTACTTAAATGCGTTTTCCGTCAAAAATTTATTAGAAATACATCCTACATAGGGAAGTACTTATGATGTTTCTTATAAATTTTTGACGTTAAGCGCTCTACAATTTATATTATTTCACTTCACCCACTTCATAACTCTATCTCGGGCCCGTTGGTCGAGTGGTCAGAGACCCTGGCTACAAAACCAAGGGTCGCGGGTTCGAATCCCGCTAGGGGCAAATGTTTGTGTGATGAACATCGGCATTTGTACTCGAGTCATGGATGTTTATAAAAGTATTTAAGTATGTCTATCCGTTCCCTAGCATCCAAAGTACAAGCTTCGAGCTTAGTTTGGGGCTAGGCAATTGGTGTGTTCGTGCAAACAATTTATAATTTACTGACATTTTCCAATTGACTTGACTAACATATGTATATTATTATTTTTTTCCTTTTATTTATTGCAGTGATCTTGTGTATATTTTGTAATTTGTAATTATTTGAGTGCTAACATACTGACGTGTTGGGCAACTGTAAGTCAGTATGAACAAATTTAATTGAATAAATTGAAATTGAAATTGAAAATTGAAATTTACCCATTTCATAACTCTATCTCAGGTTCTGTTTATAATCCCCGCTTACCCTGCAGCTCGTGTTACCCGTTAGTAGTTCCCGTGTAGTTGCTCAGCCACGCGGACTATGGAGATATTGCGCGCAAGGGAAACTTCTTAATGAGGAATACAAGACTTATGTGTCTGTGATCTTATTATAATTTCATTTAAGTTTGTTGCCGTATTACTGAACCATCACTGACATCAGTCGCTCTTCTCTTAACTAAATTTAAAATCATTTTGTGAAGCCCAATGGGTACCAATCCCCATTGATCTAATGATTCATCGATATCGGTTTACCTAGGGGGTAAACACACAGAACCCAAATACTTTTTCATTCTTGTTTTTATCCCGGCAGCATCTATTGCAAGGGAAACCATGTAATTTACCCTGAGGACAATACATCAATTTCATTTAATCACCTTTAAAAAACTTATATTCTGCATCATGTTTAGCGCTACAACTTATACAATTTCACTTAAATCAGTGCTCAGGGCCCGTAGCCAAGATGCCACTTTGACGAATTCGCCATAAGCGTTCGTCGCGACTTATATATCCCTCCTGCACACGTACTATTTATGTGAGCGGGATGGAGATATAAGTCGCTACGAAAGCGTCTGGCGAATTAGTCAAAGAGTCATCTTGGCTAGCCTACCTGGTTCTCTGCATAATCCCCGCTTACCCTGCAGCTCGTGTTACCCGTCAGTAGTTCCCGTGCAGTTGCTCAGCCACGCGGACTATGGAGATATTGCGCGCTAGGAAAAGTTCTTAATGAGGAATACTTATCTGTGATCCTATTACACTGTCGTATAGTAGTTTGCTATTTTGTGGTTATTTTCTTTGTTAAACTGAGTAATTACGTACATTTAGTACAAGATTTATGAAAAAGGACTATAGTAATTTAGTCGCATTGAAGTAAAAATCGCCGAGGATCGGGCTAATTGGAGAGCCCTAGGAGAGGCCTATGTCCAGCTGTGGACTGCGACAGGCTGTTGATGATGATGATGATGATAAAGTAAAAATTAAAGGTAGGTAAATTTTAAAGATTTAAGGATGAACAAAAACATCCCTTTTTGGATACATAAAAAAATGCAGAAAGCACTTAGTTTGACTTTCTAGTGACTGCAGCTGAGGTTCGTCAAATAAAATAATTAATTGTCTAAGTTAAACATAGTGCTAAGTATGCTGTATACTGTCTAAGTTGACGTACTATTTATATAATATCACTTTAAACGCTCCACAACTCCAGTGCACAGGTTCTGTGCATAATCCCCGCTTACCCCGCAGCTCGTGACCCGTCAGTAGTTCCCGTGCAGTTGCTCAGCCACGCGGACTATGGAGATATTGCGCGCTAGGAAAACTTCTTAATGAGGAATACTTATCTGTCGTATAGTAGTTTGCTATGTTGCTGTTGTTTTCTTTCTTAAACTGAATTACTACATATTTATGAAAAAGGCCTATAGCAATTTAGTCGCATTATAAAGGAAGGTAAATAAATAGTAAAGATTTAAGAATGAAAAGAACATCCTTTTTTGGAATCAGTAAAAAATGCAGAAAGTACTTTGGCTCGTCTTAATAAATCACACTCAACTCTGAGGTCGATCTTGAGCGCGAACTTGAGATGCTGTTTTGTATGAGAATGAGCCTTAGTTTGAATTTCTAGTGTCTGCAGCTGAGGTGGGTAAATGGGGACTCCTTTGTCAAATAAAAAAAATAATTGTCTTAGTAATACATAGTGTTAAGTATGCTGTTAAATTTCACTTTACCCATTTCATACTCTATCTCAGGTTCTCTGCATAATCCCGCTTACCCTGCAGCTCGTATTACCCGTTAGTAGTTCCAGCGTAGTTTGCTCAGCCACGCGGACTATGGAGATATTGCGCGCAAGGAAAACTTCTTAATGAGGAATACTTATCTCTGATCTTATAACACTGTCGTATAGTTGTTTGCTATGTTGCTGTTATTTTCTTTATTAAACTGAGTAACTACATACATTCAGTACAAGATTTATGAAAAAGGACTATAGTAATTTAGACGCATTAAGTAAAAAATTAAAGGTTGGTGAATAGGAAAGGTATAAGAAAGAAAAATACTATCCCTTTTTTGGATTCAGTAAATAATGCAGAAAGCACTTAGTTTGAATTTCCAGTGTCTGCAGCTGAGGTTCGTCAAATAAAATAATGAATTGTCTTATTTATACATAGTGCTAAGTATGGTGTATACTGTCTAAGTTGACGTACCATTTATATAATATCACTTTAAGCGCTCCACAACTCCAGTGCACAGGTTCTGTGCATAATCCCCGCTTACCCTGCAGCTCGTGTTACCCGTTAGTAGTTCCAGCGTAATTGCTCAGCCACGCGGACTATGGAGATATTGTGCGCAACGAAAACTTCTTAATGAGGAATACTTATCTGTGATCTTATTACACTGTCGTATAGTGTTATGCTATGTTGCTGTTATTTTCTTTATTAAATTGGGTAACTACATAAATTTAGTAAAAGATTTATAAAAAAGGACTAAGTTTAGTCATTTAGGAGCATTCAAGTATTAAAATAAAGGAAGGTAAATAAATATCGCATTGAAGTTAAAAAATAAAGGTAGGAAAATAAATTAATATTAAATATTTAAGAATGAAAAAAAAACATCCCTTTTTTGGATTCAGTTAAAAATGCAGAAATCACTTAGTTTGAATTTCTAGTGTCTGCAGCTGAGGTGGGTAAATTGGGACTCCTTCGTCAAATACAATAATATTTTTCTTAGTTATACATAGTGCTAAGTATGCTCTATAGTGTCCGACCGAAACTAGTTTTACGGCCGAAACCGAAACCGAAAACGAATTTCGGCAGCGGTGTCTGTTTCGGCCGAAACCGAAACCGAAACCGAAACTTCCTTGCAAGGCTCATATTTTGAGGAAAAAATAATGAAAACGTTATTATAATCAGTCAGTTTAATCAGTCTCTATTGTTTTTCTTTAGATCACATAGATTTCACTTTTAATCACATATGTAGTTAGTAGTTACTAATATCACAATCACAATAGACAATGGGTATAAGTAGATACTTAACATTTAAGTACTAAACAAAAATAAATCACTTATCTTAGAACAAATAAACTTAAACTTTTTTAGTTCTTTCTTATAAACTCAGTTTGAGACATATTACTAAATACTATCAATTCTTAAAAATTTAATTTATTAAAAAGAAAAATACGGATTTATAGTCTAGGTTTCTTTTAATAACTCACAATATTTAAAAAATCTACATAACCCGTGTCATAATCGGGTCTTTTACCTTAATAAATTCTCAAAACAAAATTGGTAATATGAAAGTTAGTATCTACTGTACTTGCCACTTGGATAGTATACCTTGGTGATAAATACTAAAATGAACTTTGAAACTCTGAATTCATAATACTATCACAATGAAATGCACTATAGTCATAACTAACTACCTAAGTAATGTTTGATGTTAGTTTACAATTAACAATTGCAGACCAAAAAAAATTTAGGTTAGATTTACCTTGATTATACTTTTATCAGTCATATTGAATATTTTTTTGATGTTTACTTCCCGCACTTATGATATAACGACATAAAACAAGATAAAACTTACCAAATTCAAAATAAATCACTCGAAAACTCGCCACCACAACAAAACAAAGCGAACAGCACAAACAAGCGAGCGAATCACGACATTGGCTCTGATCGGATTCATTCACTCATTCATCAACGCTCCGAGCACGACCGTTCCGATGACAGCGCGGAAACTCCCGAACGCACATTCGGTTTCGGCCGTAGTTTCGGCCAGTTTGCCGCCGAAACCGAAACTAAACCGAAACTCGTGTTTTTGCCGAAACTCAGCCGAAACCGAAACCGAAACCGAATATTCGGTCGGACACTAATGCTCTATACTGTCTAAGTTGACGTACTATAATGTGCAACTTATATTATTTCACTTTAACCATTTTTTTTTTTTTTTTTTTTAATGAAAAACAATACTGCCACAGGCTCTTTGGCCCGTGCCTTTTTTATGTTGAGTTATTTTATTGTTCTGTTTATTTAGGTAAAATATATTTATCTCTCCGCGCAAAGAGACGTACATTTCAAAGTAGTTATAGTATAAGTTATTATTTTAAGTTTTATTACGCTTACTCTAAAAATTAAAATTTAAAAATTTAAATGTGTAACTTATAAAATTGTTTTTTTTTTTTTTTTTTTTTTTTTTTTTTCCTTTGTTACCTGGTTCTTGTTGATATGTAGGTTTTTTATTTTTTTTTTTTTTTTTGTTTTTTTTTTTTTTTATTATAAAGTTACACATTTTACATACAGTGTTTAACTTTAACCATTTCATAACTCTATCTCAGGTTCTGTGCATAATCCCCGCTTACCCTGCAGCTCGTGTTACCCGTTAGTAGTTCCCGTGCAGTTGCTCAGCCACGCGGACTATGGAGATATTGCGCGCAAGGGAAACTTCTTAATGAGGAATACTTATCTGTGATCCTATTAAACTGTCTTGTAGTAGGTATTTTGCTATGTTGTTTATTAAACTGAGTAACTACATACATTAAGTACATAATTTATGAAGAGGGGTTATAGTTCTTTAGTCGGATTGAAGTAAAAATTAAAGGTAGGTAAATGGTAAAGATTTTAGAAAAATAACATCCGTTTTTTGGTTTCAGTAAAAAATGCAGAAAGCACTTTGGCTCGTCTTAATAAATCACACTCAACTCTGAGCTCGATCTTGAGCGCGAACTTGAGATGCTGTTTTGTATGAGAATGAGCCTTAGTTTGAATTTCTAGTGTCTGCAGCTGAGGTGAGTAAATTGTGACTCCTTCGTCAAATACAATAATATTTTTCTTAGTTATACATAGTGCTAAGTATGCTGCATACTGTTTAAGTTGACGTACTATTTACAACTTATATTATTTCACTTTACCCATTTCATAACTCTATCTCAGGTTCTGTGCATAATCCCGCTTACCCTGCAGCTCGTGTTACCCGTTAGTAGTTCCCGTGCAGTTGCTCAGCCACGCGGACTGTGGAGATATTGCGCGCTAGGAAAACTTCTTAATGAGGAATACAAGACTTATCTGTGATCTTATTATAATTTCATTTAAGTATTTTGTTGCCGTATTACTGATTGACATCAGTCGCTCTTCTCTTAACTAAATTTAAAAATCATTTTGTGAAAGGTTTTAATGAAGCCCAATGGGTACCAATCCCCATCGATCTAATGATTCATCGATATCGGTTTACCTAAGGGGGAATAGACACACAGAACCCAAACACTTTTTCATCCTTGTTTTTTTCCCGTCAGCATCCATTGCAAGGGAAACCAGGTAATTTACCCAGAGGACAATATATCAATATAATTTAATCACCATTAAAAATCTTATATTCTGCATCATGTTTAGCGCTACAACTTATACAATTGCACTTAAATCAGTGCTCAGGTTCTCTGCATAATCCCCGCTTACCCTGCAGCTCGTGTTACCCGTTAGTAGTTCCCGTGCAGTTGCTCAGCCACGCGGACTATGGAGATATTGCGCGCAAGGAAAACTTCTTAATGAGGAATACTTATCTGTGATCCTATTACACTGTCGTAAAGTAGTTTGCTATGTTGATGCTATTTTCTTTATTAAACTGAGTAACTACATACATTTAGTTACATTTATTTATGATTTATAAAGAGACATTATAGTAATTTAGTCGCATTGAAGTAACAAAATAAAGGAAGGTAAATAAATAGTAAAGATTTAAGAATGAAAAAAACCATCACTTTTTTGGGTTCAGTAAAAATGCAGAAAGCACTTAGTTTGACTCTAGTGTCTGCAGCTGTGGTTCGTCAAATAAAATAATTAATTGCTAAGTATGCTGTATACTGTCTAAGTTTATATAATATCACTTTAAGCGCTCCACAACTCCAGTGCACAGGTTCTGTGCATAATCCCCGCTTACCCTGCAGCTCGTGTTACCCGTTAGTAGTTCCCGTGCAGTTGCTCAGCCTCGCGGGCTATGGAGATATTGCGCGCAAGGGAAACTTCTTAATGAGGAATACTTATCTGTGATCTTATTACATCGTCATATAGTAGTTTGCTATGTTGCTGTTATTTTCTTTATTAAACTGAGTAACTACATACATTCAGTACATGATTTATGAAGAGGGATTATAGTTATTTAGTCGCATTGAAGTAAAAATTAAAGGTAGGTAAATAGTAAAGATTTTAGGAAGAAAAACACCATTCCTTTTTTGGATTCAGAAAAAATGCAGAAAGTACTTTGGCTCGTATTAATAAATCACACTCAACTCTGAGCTCGATCTTGAGCGCGAACTTGAGATGCTGTTTTGTATGAGAATGAGCCTTAGTTTGAATTTCTAGTGTCTGCAGCTGAGGTGGGTAAATGGGGACTCCTTTGTCAAATAAATAATTAATTGCCTCAGTTATACATAGTTCTAAGTATGCTGTATACTGTTTAAGTTGGCGTACTACTTATATGATTTCACTTCACCCATTTCATAACTCTAGCTCAGGTTCTCTGCATAATCCCCGCTTACCCTGCAGCTCGTGTTACCCGTTAGTAGTTCCCGTGCAGTTGCTCAGCCACGCGGACTATGGAGATATTGCGCGCAAGGGAAACTTCTTAATGAGGAATACTTATCTGTGATCTTATTATAATTTCATTAAAGTATTTTGTTGTCGTATTACTGATAACCATCACTGACATCAGTCGCTCTTCTCTTAACTAAATTTAAGATCATTTTGTGAAAGGTTTTGATGAAGCCCAATGGGTATCAATCCCCATCGATATCGGTTTACCTAGGGGGTAAACATACAGAACCCAAATACTTTTTCATCATTGTTTTTATCCCGGCAGCATCCATTGCAAAGGAAACCAGGTAATTTACCCTGAGGACAATACATCAATTTCATTTAATCACCTTTAAAAAACTTATATTCTGCATCATGTTTAGCGCTACAACTTATACAATTTCACTTAAATCAGTGCACAGGTTCTCTGCATAATCCCCGCTTACCCTGCAGCTCGTGTTAGTAGTTCCCGTGCAGTTGCTCAGCCACGCGGGCTATGGAGATATTGCGCGCAAGGAAAACTTCTTAATGAGAAATACTTATCTGTCGTATAGTAGTTTGCTATGTTGCTGTTGTTTTCTTTCTTAAACTGAATAACTACATATTTATGAAAAAGGCCTATAGTAATTTAGTCGCATTATAAAGGAAGGTAAATAAATAGTAAAGATTTAAGAATGAAAACGAACATCCTTTTTTGGATTCAGTAAAAAATGCAGAAAGCACTTTGGCTCGTCTTAATAAATCACACTCAACTCTGAGGTCGATCTTGAGCGCGAACTTGAGATGCTGTTTTGTATGAGCATGAGCCTTAGTTTGAATTTCTAGTGTCTGCAGCTGAGGTGGGTAAATAGGGACTTCTTCGTCAAATGAAATAATTAATTGTCTTAGTTATACATAGTGCTAAGTATGCTGTATACTGTTTAAGTTGACGTACTATTTACAACTTATATAATTTCACTTTACCCATTTCATAACTCTAGCTCAGGTTCTGTGCATAATCCCCGCTTACCCTGCAGCTCGTGTTACCCGTTAGTAGTTCCCGTGCAGTTGCTCAGCCACGCGGACTATGGAGATATTGCGCGCAAGGAAAACTTCTTAATGAGGAATACTTATCTGTGAGCCTATTACACTGTCATATAGTTGTTTGCTATGTTGCAGTTATTTTTTTTATTAAACTGAGTAACTACATAAATTCAGTACATGATTTACGAAGAGGGATAATAGTTATTTGGTCGCATTGAAGTAAAAATTAAAGGTAGGTAAATAGTAAAGATTTTAGGAAGAAAAACACCATTCGTTTTTTGGATTCAGAAAAAATGCAGAAAGCACTTTGGCTCGTCTTAATAAATCACACTCAACTCTGAGGTCGATCTTGAGCGCGAACTTGAGATGCTGTTTTGTATGAGAATGAGCCTTAGTTTGAATTTCTAGTGTCTGCAGCTGAGGTGGGTAAATGGGGACTCCTTCGTCAAATAAAATAATTAATTGTCTTAGTTAAACATAGTGCTAAGTATGCTGTATACTGTCTAAGTTGACGTACTATTTACAAGTTATATAATTTCACTTTACCCATTTCATAACTCTTTCAGGTTCTCTGCATAACCCCCGCTTACCCCGCAGCTCGTGTTACCCGTAAGAAGTTCCCGTGCAGTTGCTCAGTCACGCGGACTATGGAGATATTGCGCGCGAGGAAAACTTCTTAATGAGGAATACTTATCTGTGATCTTATTATAATTTCATTAAAGTTTGTTGCCGTATTACTGATAACCCTCACTGAAATCAGTCGCTCTTCTCATAACTAAATTTAAAATCATTTTGTGAAGGGTTTTGATGAAGCCCAATGGGTACCAATTCCCATCGATCTAATGTAATGATTCATCGATATCGGCTTATCAAGGGGGTAAAAACACAGAACCCAAACACTTTTTCATTCTTGTTTTTATCCCGGCAGCATCCATTGCAAGGGAAACCAGGTAATTTACCCTGAGGACTATACATCAATTTCATTTAATCACCTTTAAAAAACTTACATTCTGCATCATGTTTAGCGCTACAACTTATACAATTTCATTTAAATCAGTGCTCAGGTTCTGTGCATAATCCCCGCTTACCCTGCAGCTCGTGTTACCCGTTAGTAGTTCCCGTGCAGTTGCTCAGTCACGCGGACTATGGAGATATTGCGCGCAAGGGAAACTTCTTAATGAGGAATACTTATCTGTGATCTTATTACACTGTCGTAAAGTGTTTGGTGTGTTAGTGATACTCTACATAATCTATAATTTCTTCAATAAAACTGATAAGAATGAATTTTGCAAAAGATTAACGTGGGACAAATGAAAACTTAATCCGTACCTATCTAATAAGAGATCGGTGCGAAGGTACAAATTTACATAGGTTTAAATGTTATGAGAGAACAAACACAATAAGCTTGCCTTTATAGGAACCGCTGTAAGTTTTAAAACTAAATCTATAAAACTATCGAGTTTGTTTGATTGTTTGTTTGTTTGTTTTAACGCGCTTATCTCAGGAAGTTCTGGTTAGAATTGAAAAAAATAAGTGTGGCTTCAAATAATGTCTTCGAGCTCTACTCACACGGCTATAGGCTTAGTCAATAAGGTTGCTACTTATTAAAAGCAGCAGTAATCCTTAACTCATTATTAGAAGAAACCCTTTCCCGTCTCTCCTATTGAAAAAAAAAGAGAATAACAGACACAGAAAGATCTGTCAAGAGAGTACCAATCTCGCTACTACGCCGTACAATTTCGAACAAACTCATACATTTTGTTATAAATTTCGCAACATCTAGTATCGAGGTGGCTGGTGAGTATCGACATCGGCACGCCGCCCGAGGTGATTTTTGTGCTATTTTTATAATAATCCAGCCGCTTTCTATAACGTAAAGTGGCCAGCCACCCTGCACTATGTAAGAGGTTAAGGGGAAGGTGCAACTCATTAGATTTTGTTTTTTATTACGCAACTCTAGTTGTCGAAACGTTGATTTACAGTCACGGTATAGAAAAGACCATTTGCAAGGATGGGCAGCCTAGTTTGTTAGATTTAATTACGTTATATAGAAAGCTTTTGTTTGGTGCCGTGCAGTGCTGGAACCCTGTAATGTAAAAAGGAACTTAGGGAATTAAGGGGGTTGAGCGGTACTCTTTGTCAAATCTTTCTTCATACTGCAGTCACTAACCCAACTGCCCTAGTAGCTATCTGTGTGAGGCCAACGTCAAGCAGTGAATTGCAGAAAACTAATAGAGCAACTGTCAGTACATTTTTATTTTAGTTTCGCTTGTGTCATTTTAGGGAGTTTTAGTAACGCCTGCGTAATCGAATATTCATTATATTTTTTATTTTCCTGAAACCAAAAAAATGTCGTAAAACACTCCCCTTAAGTCCAAACTCGAAATAGCTGCTTTTGATCGTCAGCAGGCTGCGCACGCGTCGATCGCAGAGTATCGATCGATTGATTTACACATACAGCCGTCTCGCTCCCGCGTCTTAACCGACTCATGATGCTACAGCGTATACTCGATCTAATTTCTAAGTGGTTAAGGTACAAATCTAGTTGAACTTCTTTCATATTCCGCGGATCAAACGTCGCAACTACCACGTCCAGTCTCAAAACAATTTTAACCTTATTTCTAATAGTTTAAGGTGGTAATCTCTATGAACTTTTCCCATAATCTGCGCAGGAGTTTTATTGATCTATACGTGATTTAGCTGTTAGGAAATTGGGACGAAGCCACGTGTTCCAGACCTGAGTCCAGACGCTTTACGTAATTACGTGATCGAAATACCTCTTGGGGCACCGACGAGGTATAAAACTGTAAGTGACTTACGACGATGAAGGGCCTTTGGTCTGAGGACATTTAGCAGATACGTCCCTTGAATGTGGTTCGTTTTTAAAGATCGTAAATTGGATTAAGTCTTGAATTGACGACTGGTTCACTGGTCCTAATGTATGTACTGTGTAAATACTTGTTATTCTTGGGTAAATTCATGTAAAACTGCACTAAATGACTCGAAGATCGTACAATATATCTAAAGCTAGCATCATCATCAGGCTTACAATTAAACTTCTGAGTCTGGTTTTGAGGTAGGTTTATATTTGTCACACGTGTTGAGTGGAACTCTTAAAATGGAATCATTAATATTTTAAGAGAGGTAGAGCTTAGTGGAACATCCACACGAAGGAGCCGCTCGTCTGGGGTAGTACCTCAACCTTACCACAAGACCACAGTGAAGTGTAGCACTTTGTAGCTGTTGTACTATGTTTGTGCTGGTGTGTAAGGTCGCCAGAGCGGCGCCTCACATACGTGAGGTCCGCGGTTCGAATCCGGGCCCACACCTCTGGATTTTTCGAAATCTATGTGTGGATTTGTGAAAGGGAAAACACCGTGAGGAAACCTGTACATTCAGTGATTTCTGACTTTAGTTCAGTTAAATCTGAATGTGTAACCATGATCCAATCTGTCTGGTTCCCCTCTATATGGGTTACGAAGGTCTGATGGCAGTCGCTTCACTGTGATAACCAGACTTGCCAAATCCTGGATCATGGTCAAAGCGGACCCGCATAGAAACGGGATAAACGCTAGGAAGAAGGAAAAGGAAGGGGGCTCAAAAGACGTTGTTTATGATGAGCAGCGGTTATTTCTTACCATCAAGTGAACCCATTGTTAGTTTGCCTCCCTATAACATAAAAAAAACTCTCAGTACACAGAAAACCAAACATAACCAGGGAATTGAACAAGGATTTAACCTCTGGTTTAGTAAATTGTCGCGTTGTCGAATAAAATAGCTTCAGCCGGCCCCAGCCGAGTTACTACAGCCGCCTGTCTGACGCCGGAGACGGAATAGGGGATAGGGTACTTAGCATTAGATGTTATGTTGTTGAACCACTATTAAATTAGGATTTAAAAAGGTATTCTTTTAGATTATTTGAGGACTGTTTTGATACCTAAGCTAAGCTAAGCTAAGTTTTATAAGTAGTTATAAAATGCGTAGGTACTAGCACTCTCGCAAGTTGCTATTCCCTTGCAGGGCGTCACAGAGGCACTTATCATGTTATCAACACCTATGTTACCTGTGACATGCAATAAACTATTTGATTTGATTTGATTTGATTACCAAGAGAGAGAGAGAGAGAGAGATATCACTTGCTTATAAAATAACGTTTACGTAACAGTGAACTACACTCTCGAAACGGGATCAAAAAATTTTTGGGACCTTAGTGGAACATCCACTCGAATGAGCCGCTCGTCAGGGGAAGTCCTTCCAATTTACTGAAGGCCACAGTAAGATAGCATTTCGTAGCTGTTGTTCTTTGTTTCTGTTTGTGAGAAAGCTCTTTTGCTTATTTGGGGATAGTACCTATGGGATTTCAAAGGCAATCGGTGCTTCTGTGAAATAGTTTTAAGATTTCCAACTCCAACATAAAGATTTGTACAGGGTGAGGATCAAATCCGCGACCTCAGGGTGTACCAGTCAGATTCTAACCGTTACACCAGACGCTAATATTATTTAACGGGACTAAACGCGAAATTAATTATGTAGTGTATGTAGGTATGTATACTACTTACTGCTTGACGTTTCGGCTGCGTTACAACAGCCGTGGTCGCAGCGTTTAGTCGCGTTAAATAATATTAGTGATATAATGCAACGCGAAAGTCTAAAATCTTATATTGCACCAGACGGTTCGTCGAATAAGCATAAAGTCTACCGCGACGCGAGTCGCCCATCTCCTCGAGTATTTTGATAATGAAGCCGCGCGGCGCCGGGGTCTCTCATTAGTGCTGTATTGTGGAGGCAACCTAGCACTACAACTTCCTCCACCCGACAGACATGCATTGAGGTAAAATGTAAGTGACAATATTCAGCCAATGTTTACTATTACCCAATTCCACACACAGATCTATCTCCATCAAAATAAATAAGAAATCCCTACTAATATAATAAATGCGAAACTAACTCTGTCTGCCTGTCTGTCTATTACGCTTTCCCGATCACAACCGATTTTAATGAAATTTGGCACAGACAATCTTTTGACCCTGGGAAAGAACATAGGCTAGGTAGCTTTAATTGCGAAAAAAAAACACGCGGACGAAGTCGCGGTCGGCCACTATATGGAACAAAAGTATTTGACGTATAAAAAAAGTTTCTTATTCAGCAAAGATATAGGTTACACAGTAACCCGATATAAGATGAAAATAAGAGGGAACCCTGAAGAAGGAGTGAAATCATTGTGCGTGAAAGACAGCTGTCGTCACTACGGAAAGGAAAATTTAATTTAAATCTGCATAATGTTTTACGCGTTTGAAGGGAATTAAAATGTACAGAGTTACTTCCGAATATTTTAGTTATGATATTGATGCGGTTAAACTGTATCCGTAATATTACTCAAATTGACCAATCTAGTATTTTTTGATTCTCCCAATTTCCGCCTGCGAATTTTTTTTATGATTAAGTAGAATCTGCTTGCTGTACTGTTATAATATACTTAAATCGACAAGTATTCACACTTCTCGAATATAACACACTCGTTATCATGTATACGACTAGGCAAAACAATACATTCTAGACTCTTATAATATTTCTGACAACATTTGTCGGATCCGAAAAATCCAATCGTGCATTGTAGATCCAGCCTGTATTTTCACACCTAAAACCTGCACCTCTTTTTAAGTCTATATTGTTTTTAGTTATCGACAAAATACATGGATATTAAATCCAACCTTGACGCGGTGGGTGGAAGGGCACCGATACAAAATTGACTTACCCCTTCACCCACTGAGGGGGTGCATCCAGTGGGTGAGCGGGGCATCACGCAATATTGGGATGATCTTAAGAATTCCTATATACCCTTTAGTGATAGCCGATCACAACGTGAGCTATCTACCACCATCCTCATTAATCAAAGGAATCGAGATGACCTCCAACCTTGACCTCCAGTCGGGAAGAAATGTACCTCGCATCACCAATTTAGGCTGACCTGTGCAACCCCAATACCGTTCGACGTTTTGTTAGAAAGTAACTCGTGCTGAGGTCTAGATTTATTGGTTGATTTTAGGGTCGTCAATTGCCACATAGATGAACTAATATTTGTCGGTAGTAGTTGGTGCCTTATCTTTACTAACATAATAAAGCTGAAGAGTTTGTTTGATTGTTTGTTTGAACGCTCTAATCTCAGCAACTATTGGTTCGATTTGAAAAATTCCTTTTTTGTTGGATAGTCTCTTTGACGAGGAAGGTCGGTTTTAACGCGGACGGAGTCGCAGGTGGCCGCTAGTGTATAATATATAAAGTAGTAATCAGTAAACAAAGGGACAGTTATTAAAAGGAATTCTTCATCTTCCTGCAATTTTTACCCACTGACAAGACGCTTTAACAGGCAATCGAAGAATTAAAGTTATTATTGGTTTTTAATAACCCGTAGGAAACGAAAATAATTTATTAAATCACTCATGTTTTCGTTTTACAGAATTACCGCGTTTACCCATTAAAAAGTTATCTATTGTTAACCACCCATATCAGGAAAGTTGTTATAATTTTAAAGCCATAACACGCCTTCTAGGTATTTTTCAAATATATTTAACAATCATTTATTATTGTATCTTCCCCAACAATTCTTCAACCCTAGAAAGCTACCAATATACGTTGACCTAGCCTTCCTTGTCTACCTTACCAAATATCCACTCATTTAAAGAATGAACGGGTTTCTTCCTATACTGGTCGGGTATGAAATAGGAAATATGAAGGAAAGTTGGCTCTAAAACTCTACACTTGGGATTGTTTTCAATCGATTTCGTATAATTTCGTTATGGCTTTGTTTTTTGCGTATTTACTGATGTTATTTCGTCGTAAAATGTTAGGGAAGTCGTGAATAGGCAAAGTTTTCTGTCCACAGTGGGTTAGCACGTGTCAAGAAAACAAAAGGTTGTGCCCTCGGTTTAATAAAATCTGCTTGATGGTAGGACATTTATATAACATGATTATTATGATTATGATATTATGCGACTAATGGGGGGATGGACAGCTGCGTTCCGGCGGTCCCCTGTTTTTTTATGTGATAGGGAGGCAAACGAACAAGAAGGTTACCTGATGGAAAGTGATCACCGCTGCCTATAGACATCAACACCCGCACAAGAGTCGCAGATGCGTTGCCTGCCTTTAGGCCCCAATACTCCCCAACCGAGCCAAGCGACCTTACTCACCAGCAGAAACATAGCACAATAGTTACGAAGTGCTTCTTCACTGTGGTCTTCTGTAAGGTGGAGGTACTTCCCCAGACAAGCAACTTAGTAGATGAGCTTCGACTAGAAGTTTCACTAAGCTCTACCTCTCTTCGTGCGTTTCATTTCTTACCATGCTGCGTTCACTAATTCATAATTACACCATAATTTAAACTTGGACCTTTGGCACTGTTACATTTTCAAATGGTCTTCGAAATAGTCCGTAGGTACCTACAGTTAATTCTCTGGTCTTCATGTTATATTGTTTAGCTTAACCGTTCAAAATTCAATTTTGCCTTATCTTAATCGTATTCAATATTCTTCTAATACTAACATTGTTATTCAGTGCTGTCAATCAGCTGTTGATTCCCAAATAAATAATATCATAAAATAACGCAAGTCTTCATACTTACAAACAGATACATACGAATGCTCATATTTTGGATGGTTCAATCGAACGACGCCCCCCCCCCCTCCCCCCTCAGATGCAGTCTGGGTGTGTGCGGGGGCGGCATAGAGTGAGGGAAATGAGGGAAATTGGTGCAGAAGGGAAATTGGTTTTGGTGGTGAGTGAGGTGCCTGTTTGAGTGGAATTATAAGGAAGTGTGTGTTTGAAATGGTAAAGATTATCTTCAAAACTATGATGATGGTGATTATGATGCCGTCTTGGCAGATTTCCGCCACGGCGACTGTCTTAAGCTCCGGTCTTGTCGTTGGTGTTTTTCCAAAATAAATGCATGGTGTTTAAACAGGACATAGTTGACAAATGAATAGAAAACAAACATGGTTTTTGTGCCAGAATCAAATCTGAATTAAATTGAGAGGTCTGCTAAAGAACAATCATAGCACTTACCAGTACAATCACACATTATACAAAGCATGGATCGCACTGTTGGTTATTAGAATATAACGAAAAATTTAGATTTCTTAAAAAAAACATGCATTTTTCAAACTCTGTACCTATTTAGTACTAGCGGCCGTCCGCGATTCCGTCCGCGTGGATTTCGGTTTTGGCAAACAAAGTGTTACACTATAGCTTTTGGCTTTCTAGTCAAATGGACTATCCAACATAAAAATATATTTTCAATTAGAACCAGTAGTTACTGAGAACGTTTAAACAAACAAACAAAAACTCTCTTCAGCATTATTATTTAGTACAGATTTTAGGAATTCTATATTCGCTTAACATTTTACTAAACTGAAAGAAAGTAGGTCAACGGACCCTTTCCTTCATCAAATTACCCATCTGTACTTCATGCTCTTTGCAATCACGCAACAGGTAACGTTATCGAACCGGCGTCGTCTCTGTGTGCGTCTGTACACAGCCTTCAAACTAAACGCTTGCAACCATAAACCTTATTCCTACGTACATAAGGCTTATAAGCTTTTCCATCCCTGAAAGCACCGATAGTATCAATAATTCTTATGTTAAAGAGATAAGGTTCAAAATTGCACGTCCGTATTTACAGTGGTTCGCTTTTTTGTTAAGCGAATTTGAACTGTATTCCGTTGGTTGAGAGGTGGTTGTATTTGCTTATTTCTAAGGGGTAGAGGGGTGGAAATTGATGGAGTCGCAGCGAACTCGTCGAATGTAAATCGAAACAAATATGTGAGAAATACTAAGTGTACGGGAGATTCGAAGCGATATACCGGGGTGTTCGTAGGTACACTATTGTTTAGTGAGATTGACCCTCTGTACGTGAGTGGACTTTGGTCGTCGGCTTTCAGGTAAAAGTATGTAGGAATGGAAAGGGTAGGAAGCAATAGATCTTAATAAGAGAGGCAATGATGTTCTTAAGTCAGGAAATGTATATTTTTTATGTAGTTTATTTCTGTGGTCTTTTTTGTGTCACCCTTCGTGATGATTCCCCGCTTGGTAAATTGAAATGAACGTAAGCAATTCAACAATTTGATTCACTTGGTACTTTTGCACGTCAATACTTTTTTCGCCCTACCAGAGCGCCTCGACGAGCCCTGGATGCCCTGCTGGCTGAGAAGAGATGCCGTGAGAAACTAAGCTACTACGCCTTTATAAAAATAAATTGAAATATTACATTCTTTAAATATGACAAGCGCCAGTTACGATTATATATTTCACAACAACATTACGAACATTGATCTGACCACTAGTTTACCTAGTTTACTCGCCCCGAACCCGCGACCTCTAAATCTAAAAGGCAACTTCTTGACCACTACACCAAGCGTGTCAATATAAAGCGTGGATAAAATTAGATAAAGCTAAGTTACCAACAATGATTTGCACTTCAACGGCTATAACTTACAAATAGAGGTGTAATTCCTGATCATTCAGCACGCAATAGTTTGATTTACGAAAACCTTAGGGCGACAACACTTTCTAATTTAACCGATTTCGTTAGAATGGGATTTATTTGTTTGCTAGGATGTTTAGGTTTAGATTTTCAATCTAAGTAGGTAAATTTCCTAGCCCAAGTAAACTCGAAGCTTGTACTTTGTATACTCGAGACACACTTAAATAAAAATATCTATGTCTCGAGTACAGACGCACCTTGGGTTTTGTAGCCAGAGTCTCAGACCACTAGACCAATTCCGTGAAAAATATGACATTTGATATTAGATTCGTTGCGATTCTGTTTTTTTTGCTCAAGTTCTTGCATGCATATCAGTAAGCTGCACTTGTAGCGCGAAATACCGAATTCATTGGGTTATTCCCGTTTTCCCCACCGACATTCTTGGTGGCATTTCGGGGGTATATGGACATAACTTCCATCAAGCGAATGCCTTCCTACGTCTAGCAGCTTTTACAAATCTCATATGATTGCATAAATGGTGGGATCAGAGTATAGGAGCTTGGAGTGTTGTGAATAAAACCGAAAACTGCGGCTTTCATTTGTTAGTCCGACGTACATGCCAACACGCTGTCACTGCGATAAAAGATGGTGGTTCCAAGTATGTTGAGGTCTCTCAAATCTAATGATTTAAATCAATGATCAATTAACATTTTATACTTCGATAGCTTTTGCCCACGGCTTCGGTCGCGTCAAATTCGGGGAAGCACGGTTTTCCTTTCCTGCTCACAGAAGAGAAATTGAAACGGACTTTTACACTTTATACACTTACTCCCGTTTACGTGGGAATTTCGGGAATTCCTTTCTTAGTGCACCTCTACGGTACCTAAGCTACGTCCCTTCCAAATTCCAAGTGCCTACGTTTAGCCGTTTAGGCTGTGCGTTGATATAACAATCAGTCAGTTTCTCCTTTTATATATTTAGATCATTTTTATATTTTACTCGTCCATATCTTGGCCACCCCACAGCTACCTATCGCTCAGAATGCCCTTGTTCCGGTCCATCCATCAAGCAGGGGAAGTCGCTAAGCGCTTTCCGAGCCGCCAGTCACACGCTAATGCGCTTACGAAGCACAACTGACTGTTACATCACTGAGGTTTACACCTTTTCATTGGTTATTTGACTTGTTTTTGTTTGTGAAAAATACTAGTAGCCGCCCGCGATCGCGACTCCGTCCGCGTGGCGCGGTGGGTGGACAAGCATTAAAATTTCGAGTTATCTCTCCCCCCACTAGTGGGTGAATTCAGTGGGGGAGCGGGACATCACCCCTTCTTAAGTTATACTATAGCTTAATAAAACCTTCCTTGACTAATGGACTATCCAACGTAAAAATAAATTTGTCGTTTTGAACCAGTTGTTAATGAGATTCGCTCGTTGGGCCGTTTGTCTTGTGCCTGATCTCTCTACGATTGTGTCAGATTGCCTTGATTGAGTAAGGGAATAGGGAGTGCACCTGTGCTTGCGCACTCCCTTGTTCACTATAATACAAATATCCTGCGTTTCTGGCTGATCGTAACATCGTAACAAATGTGCAGAAAAATCCGCACTTACATACCTGCTCTCTCAAAGCAGAAAATTAAAATTACCGCCATCTCCTCTTCACTGTGTGAAGAAGACAAAAGATAGAGATATCTGTAAGTGTGAAGAGTGCAGAAAGATCGTTAGTGCCGCCACTTAGGTACGGTACTTGACCTAGGTCTTAAGGGTGGGTCTGAACAAAGGTAAATTGGAAGAAATGTGACTGAAGGAAATTATTATAATGCCTCATTTGTCTAGTCATTCAAATAGACTTGGTGTCGTATATGCTTAGTTTTCATTTATATTCAATCGCAAATGCAATGTATGAAGCGAAATAAGTTCAAGCCTGTCTCTCCCAGTTCGGACTGTGTTTAAAGTTATACTGCCTTTGCAAAATAAAATATCTTTTGTAACAACCTCAAGAATATATTGTTTAAGCGGCCGCCCGCGACTTCATCACCGTGGATTTTGGTTTACGCACACATAGTGTTATAATAGGGAATATGCATGTGATTCTAAATAGGGTAAAATATTTTTTTTCATGAACTTTATTACTTCAGAATTATGCCCACATCAATATTTTTTTAATTATAGTTGTTGTTTATTGCAAAAATAATTATTTAAAAGTGCCAAATATACGCCTGAAATTCAATGGAGTTAAAACGGAAGTGACGACAAAGTCCACAACAATGTAGTGATGGGAACTAATGAGAAAAAAAAATTGATATTTTTGAAATTATCGATAAACTTTCAAAGTATTAGAGTAGCGAAAATTAAATACGAATTAGAAGTTTATTTATTTATTACAATAAAAACAATTATCAAGTTATTATTCAAATTAATATTGTCGATATCACATGACAATCTACTCCCATTATAACAATTATTGAGAAATAGAAATAAAAATATATTCATGTCGAATTATATTATATTCTATTATCAAGTTCAATTCAATGTTCTTTCGCGTCTTTCCCGGTGAAAGTGAACGAGCAAAAAAAACAAAAGGGAAAACACTTGTCAAAGATTTTTTTCCAAAAACACTGGGATGTTAATATTTCTCTTCCGCTTTTCTGTTATCTCTTCTACTTTAATTACTTTTTGTAAATATCATTCATAGTTTATATTATTATGTCATCGAAAACATGGATGTTTTTCAAATATAGCACATCCCTAACAGGAAGTGTGACGTCGAAAATACATGCTACATTTAGGCGCCAAGATGGAGGCCGATTAAAATTGGCGAAATTGAGAGCTTAAGGAAAAATATTTTGTCCTTGTTAAATTTTAGTTTTTTGGTGTTGGAATTTTATTCCCGAATATGAAAATGATATGAACTATTGTATAAAAATATAAAAAAAATACATGCATATTCCCCATTATAGCTTAAAGCTTTCCAAAATGAAAAGATCTTTTCAATTAGATCCAATAGTTCATGAGATTAGCGCGTTAAAACATACACACAAACAAACAAACTCTTCAGCTTTATTATAATAGTAAAAATTACCATGTTTGGTTGAAAGAATGTGAACTCGCTTATGACACCAAAGTTTTAAAGATCACAGTGACATGACACTTCATAACTGTTGTGCTATGTTTCTGCTGATGAGTATGGTTGCCAGAGCGCAGTTGGGGAGGGTATGGGGTTTTAAAAGCAGGCAACGCATCTGCGACCCTTGCACGGTTGTTGATGTTTACGGGCAGCGGTGATCACTTCCCAGCTGGTGACCCTCTTGTTCGGTTTCCTCCCTGTAACATAAAAATAGTTTCAATCATCAAATTTTGCCGCAATAAAAAATATATTATGTTCGGGTACTTAGGTAATTATAATGTACGAATATAAAAAATATACTATCTGATACGTTTTTTTTTCTGTTTTTAATTAAAGTATTAATTTAGTTTGCAATTTGCACTGTTTGATTTACAAGGATTTCAATGTTTATTTATTATTTTTTGGCATTGGAGGGTACAAAGCTCTTGTAAATCGTTATGGTCTAGAATAATCTCAATATTGAATAGACAGATTTAAAGCAATTTCAAAATCCTTTGCCCAATTGTGTTCTTGCTGGACTGAAGTAATCTTAGATAACAATCTTATCTGGACTTAACTATTGGCAGATCAGTTTCATTATAGAACAATACCATTCCTTAAAAAGACTGAATTTGCATATTGCACCAACTGATTGCAAATACCTAGTGGTTTTGTTACGATCGCAAAGTCGTAGTAGGTACGAATCCGCGTCGAGACAAAATTTCATTGTGCTTTTTGATTATCCAAAAGTATTTGGCAAACGTGGTGATAATGTTGTTGTTATTTTTTAGGAACAAGCATTTTTTTTGATTATCAAGTTTTATTTGGTAAGCGTGGTGAAAAGGTTGTAAATATGATCACAATATGAGTCTATTTTATTGATTTACCTAGTTTGAGAACAATAATTTTTATGCAAACAAAACTGCGAACAAAAAATACATATTTTAACCACCATCTTACGCTAAAATTCGTGGAAAAATATTCAGACACTAAGCTATTCTTAAGTGCAGTTGCAGGTATCTGTCAAGTCTTGATTTTATTCCGAATCTGGTACATAATACATTATTTACTCAGAGGAAATACATTGCTTTAGCCAGTTGGTTCGCTGATACATAAATCGTATCATATCCGGGGGTTGACAGGAACAATAGCCACAGATAAAATCATAATTGATTTATTATTTGGCATTAATTATCGTTACGGTCGCCATAGAGTTTCGTTTCAATATATTTACAAGGCTACAGACATTTTCAAAGTCGGGAAGTACTATTCACCGTCTTAAAAAAGATTTAAGAGAGGTAGAGCTAAGTGGAACTTCCACTCGAATGAGCGGTATATCTGAGGAAGCGCCGCCACCTTATAGAAGACCACAGTGAAGTAGCACTTCGTTAACTGTTGTGCTATGTTTCTGCTGGTTAGTAAGGTCGCCAATGCTCAGTTGGGGAGGGAATGGGGTCTTAAAGGCAGGCTCCGCCGCGGTGATTACTCACCATCAGGTGACGCACTTGTTTGTTTGCCTCCCTTTAAGATTTAAAGAATAACAAAGATGTGGGTAACAAATTGGTCCAGTTATTTTAAATGCTCATTTTGACTAAATTTATCGTTCTAGATACGGGTATCTATCTAAATTGATATTGACTCCTATGGGAACTCAGCTGTGTGCCACGTACTTTACTTTCAAATACACTTGATTGGCTAATCGTATCTCTGTGGCAAATTGTGTCACAGTAATACTTCTTAAAAAGATGGCTGGAATGCTAAACGGTGTGCTGTAGACTTACAAGGGTTGTAACTCGTAGATCGTGATGAAAGGGAATATAAATAAGTAAAGAGTAATTTATCACCCCGTAAAGTTTAATATCTTGACAGCCTATTGGGAGCTTACCAGTAGCATATTATAAATCTTTTTGGTGATAAAATGTAATTGTTTTTGCTTCGGCGGCCAATCTTTACAATCACATCTGTTGATAACCAAATAAATAAACTAAAATAATGTCACTTTGCATATATCCCTACTATAATATTATAAATGTGAAAGTAACTCTGTCTGTCTGTCTGTATGTTAAGCTTTCCCGCTTAAACCTCTCAACCGATTTTGATGAAACTTAGCACAGACAATCTTTAGACCCTGAGAAAAAACTTAGACTACCTTTAACTGCGAAAGAAAGGGATCTGAAATCCACGTGGACGAAGTCGCGGGCGGCCGCTTGTACGTCCATACATAATCGTAGGGCAGTAAGTGCGTAAGTAAATGGTCATGTACAGAATACAGATGATTAAAGGATGTTGATAAATCTGTGGCTATTAAATTAAAAGAAGTCGCTTTAAAGTTTCCAATGTAACAAGTAAGTTAGTAAACATACTTTCATATAAAGGGGCAGCGACAAGAGACTGTTTTATGGAGGTATTAAATTGTACCGCTGATGAAATTTCTTCTTAAATATGTTTCTTAATCGGTAACACATGAACGTACATGCTTAGAAATAGAATACATACTTATCATTATTATGATGACAAAATAACTTTATTTTGGAATGGAACCCACTAAATCCAATAAAGTATTCAACTTCCACTGCATATCATTTCCTTCAATGAATATGGAGCAACTTCACGCCCTGTGACGTCAGTCTCTCCGTGTCATATTACACAGAGGGAGCAGGATGCAGATATACTACCACAGGAGTTAGAGTGAGACGCAAGATGGAAAACTACCGCTGCACTTAGTTCTACGAGGGTTACGAGTACGTCGATATTATAATATTACGGTCTAGGTTTTGTATTAAGAGATGATATTATAGATATCCGTCAATGAAATGATAACTTCTGTTATAAAAGCGTCGCGTATATTTTAAGATCAAGGGACATGGGAAGTGTAACGGTACGAATTCAGATTTATAAATAAATAAATAAATTCATTTGACACACCAATTGTCTAACCCCAATCTAAGCCTATAGCTTGTACTATGGATGCTACGGAACGGATAGATACACTTAAATACTTTTATAAGCAACCATAACTCGAGAACAAAATTAAATGCCGATGTTCATCACACAAATCCGCGGCCCTCGGTTTTGTAACCAGGGTCTCTGACCAATACTTTGTCAAAGTCCTGAAAAATTCTCATTCACATCAAAACATCAAACATCATCATGTTCTGGGTTAAAGGTATGCCAGTTTAAAGTTTTTTCTTTCATGAGATTAGCGCGTTAAAACATACACACAAACAAACAAACTCTTCAGCTTTATTATAATAGTAAAAATTACCATGTTTGGTTGAAAGAATGTGAACTCGCTTATGACACCAAAGTTTTAAAGATCACAGTGACATGACACTTCATAACTGTTGTGCTATGTTTCTGCTGATGAGTATGGTTGCCAGAGCGCAGTTGGGGAGGGTATGGGGTTTTAAAAGCAGGCAACGCATCTGCGACCCTTGCACGGTTGTTGATGTTTACGGGCAGCGGTGATCACTTCCCAGCTGGTGACCCTCTTGTTCGGTTTCCTCCCTGTAACATAAAAATAGTTTCAATCATCAAATTTTGCCGCAATAAAAAATATATTATGTTCGGGTACTTAGGTAATTATAATGTACGAATATAAAAAATATACTATCTGATACGTTTTTTTTTCTGTTTTTAATTAAAGTATTAATTTAGTTTGCAATTTGCACTGTTTGATTTACAAGGATTTCAATGTTTATTTATTATTTTTTGGCATTGGAGGGTACAAAGCTCTTGTAAATCGTTATGGTCTAGAATAATCTCAATATTGAATAGACAGATTTAAAGCAATTTCAAAATCCTTTGCCCAATTGTGTTCTTGCTGGACTGAAGTAATCTTAGATAACAATCTTATCTGGACTTAACTATTGGCAGATCAGTTTCATTATAGAACAATACCATTCCTTAAAAAGACTGAATTTGCATATTGCACCAACTGATTGCAAATACCTAGTGGTTTTGTTACGATCGCAAAGTCGTAGTAGGTACGAATCCGCGTCGAGACAAAATTTCATTGTGCTTTTTGATTATCCAAAAGTATTTGGCAAACGTGGTGATAATGTTGTTGTTATTTTTTAGGAACAAGCATTTTTTTTGATTATCAAGTTTTATTTGGTAAGCGTGGTGAAAAGGTTGTAAATATGATCACAATATGAGTCTATTTTATTGATTTACCTAGTTTGAGAACAATAATTTTTATGCAAACAAAACTGCGAACAAAAAATACATATTTTAACCACCATCTTACGCTAAAATTCGTGGAAAAATATTCAGACACTAAGCTATTCTTAAGTGCAGTTGCAGGTATCTGTCAAGTCTTGATTTTATTCCGAATCTGGTACATAATACATTATTTACTCAGAGGAAATACATTGCTTTAGCCAGTTGGTTCGCTGATACATAAATCGTATCATATCCGGGGGTTGACAGGAACAATAGCCACAGATAAAATCATAATTGATTTATTATTTGGCATTAATTATCGTTACGGTCGCCATAGAGTTTCGTTTCAATATATTTACAAGGCTACAGACATTTTCAAAGTCGGGAAGTACTATTCACCGTCTTAAAAAAGATTTAAGAGAGGTAGAGCTAAGTGGAACTTCCACTCGAATGAGCGGTATATCTGAGGAAGCGCCGCCACCTTATAGAAGACCACAGTGAAGTAGCACTTCGTTAACTGTTGTGCTATGTTTCTGCTGGTTAGTAAGGTCGCCAATGCTCAGTTGGGGAGGGAATGGGGTCTTAAAGGCAGGCTCCGCCGCGGTGATTACTCACCATCAGGTGACGCACTTGTTTGTTTGCCTCCCTTTAAGATTTAAAGAATAACAAAGATGTGGGTAACAAATTGGTCCAGTTATTTTAAATGCTCATTTTGACTAAATTTATCGTTCTAGATACGGGTATCTATCTAAATTGATATTGACTCCTATGGGAACTCAGCTGTGTGCCACGTACTTTACTTTCAAATACACTTGATTGGCTAATCGTATCTCTGTGGCAAATTGTGTCACAGTAATACTTCTTAAAAAGATGGCTGGAATGCTAAACGGTGTGCTGTAGACTTACAAGGGTTGTAACTCGTAGATCGTGATGAAAGGGAATATAAATAAGTAAAGAGTAATTTATCACCCCGTAAAGTTTAATATCTTGACAGCCTATTGGGAGCTTACCAGTAGCATATTATAAATCTTTTTGGTGATAAAATGTAATTGTTTTTGCTTCGGCGGCCAATCTTTACAATCACATCTGTTGATAACCAAATAAATAAACTAAAATAATGTCACTTTGCATATATCCCTACTATAATATTATAAATGTGAAAGTAACTCTGTCTGTCTGTCTGTATGTTAAGCTTTCCCGCTTAAACCTCTCAACCGATTTTGATGAAACTTAGCACAGACAATCTTTAGACCCTGAGAAAAAACTTAGACTACCTTTAACTGCGAAAGAAAGGGATCTGAAATCCACGTGGACGAAGTCGCGGGCGGCCGCTTGTACGTCCATACATAATCGTAGGGCAGTAAGTGCGTAAGTAAATGGTCATGTACAGAATACAGATGATTAAAGGATGTTGATAAATCTGTGGCTATTAAATTAAAAGAAGTCGCTTTAAAGTTTCCAATGTAACAAGTAAGTTAGTAAACATACTTTCATATAAAGGGGCAGCGACAAGAGACTGTTTTATGGAGGTATTAAATTGTACCGCTGATGAAATTTCTTCTTAAATATGTTTCTTAATCGGTAACACATGAACGTACATGCTTAGAAATAGAATACATACTTATCATTATTATGATGACAAAATAACTTTATTTTGGAATGGAACCCACTAAATCCAATAAAGTATTCAACTTCCACTGCATATCATTTCCTTCAATGAATATGGAGCAACTTCACGCCCTGTGACGTCAGTCTCTCCGTGTCATATTACACAGAGGGAGCAGGATGCAGATATACTACCACAGGAGTTAGAGTGAGACGCAAGATGGAAAACTACCGCTGCACTTAGTTCTACGAGGGTTACGAGTACGTCGATATTATAATATTACGGTCTAGGTTTTGTATTAAGAGATGATATTATAGATATCCGTCAATGAAATGATAACTTCTGTTATAAAAGCGTCGCGTATATTTTAAGATCAAGGGACATGGGAAGTGTAACGGTACGAATTCAGATTTATAAATAAATAAATAAATTCATTTGACACACCAATTGTCTAACCCCAATCTAAGCCTATAGCTTGTACTATGGATGCTACGGAACGGATAGATACACTTAAATACTTTTATAAGCAACCATAACTCGAGAACAAAATTAAATGCCGATGTTCATCACACAAATCCGCGGCCCTCGGTTTTGTAACCAGGGTCTCTGACCAATACTTTGTCAAAGTCCTGAAAAATTCTCATTCACATCAAAACATCAAACATCATCATGTTCTGGGTTAAAGGTATGCCAGTTTAAAGTTTTTTCTTAAGCCATTTCCACAATTCGTTTTTTTTTATTCACGCTTTGGTGACATAGCTTTCGATCGCTTAATTTTCTTCCATTACCCTATGGAAGCCTCTAAGGGATAACATTTGCATTCACTACAATATACTTACTTAAATGCCCTAATTTAAACTAAGCTAATTACTTAATAACAAAAGCGCAATGTATAATGGAAGTGAACAGCCTAGAAAACGTGCATTTAAACGTATTACCCACTTAACCAAATTCTGAATTGAATTCCCCTCTTTTTACCGAACAGGAAAAAGGAGGGTAATTGGCCGGTGCATTAATCCCCTGTGGGGGGTCTTTGCTGGGTTGTTATCTTACTAGAATACTATAGTAATACGAACAGCTTTTATAATGCTAAGGTTCAGAGCTGACCAATTCGAAAATGCTTTTTTGAGTCTTTTCAAAGCGGTATGAGACAAAACGGGAAATCACATTCACACAAAAATTAATTAAAATATTTCTTACTACCTCTTACCTGCGGCTTTCTCCGTGTGGAATGAGGACATTATAATCCTTCAGTTCTATCGGCGTCATTGACGATTATCAAGGTTCCTGTTTTATCCCATGGGAGCATTAAATCGGGATTAAAAGTAACCTATCACCTAAGTTAGCCTATACCCCTACAGCACATTTCAACAAAAAAATGTAGCGGTCAGAGAACCTAGCTACGAAACCAAGGGTCGCGGGTTCGAATCCCGCTAGGGGTTAATGTTTGTGGGATGAACGTCGGCATTTGTACTCGAGTCATGGATCCGTTTCCTAGAATCCCCGCGACTCCATGTTTGTATGGATGTCAGCAAATCCGAAAGATTTGCAGTTTTATACAATTTTATTGAGCGCTTGAGATCTACCTCAAAATGTATTATGCAATCGTGTATAATTTTTAAACGACAATCAAAGCTTATTTAAGTTTTTTCATCCCAACTAATCCCAACTATCCCAACTAATATTATAAATGCGAAAGTAACTCTGTCTGTCTGTCTGTCTGTCTGTCTGTCTGACTGTCTGTTACGCTTTCCCGCTTAAACCTCGCAACCGATTTTGATGAAATTTGGTACAGACAATCTTTAGATCCTGAGACAGAACATAGGCTACTTTTTATTTCGAAAAAAAGAAATCCACGCGGACGGAGTCGCGGGCGGCTTATATAAGTGCAAGTTAGAAGAATAGTAGCCAAGTGAAGCCGGTCCTATAGAGTAAAACAGTAAGTAATGTAATTATAATAATTGCGTTGTTCGAAGTTACCCAGTGTTCATGTGAGTTTGGATCACTCTGACGCTCATATAGTTCCTGAGTAGAGACACGAGTGAATTTATCAATCAAATGGAGCATTATCATATTGGAATTACGCTGAGGATGGTCCTCTAGCCAAGTTTTGGCTAATCTTTTACGATCAGCCAGATTGGCAGGATATATTACAGTGCACAAAGTATTGGGTGAGTAAGGAAACTCAGCTGTAGGTATTCTTAATTTCCCCTATCTTAGACTCGAACAAGGTATATTGGGGCAGCAAACTGACGACTATAAAGAAAAAAGAATGACGATTGTTTATGAAGCTGTCTGTTTTAAGGGGTTCCGTAGTCTACTAGGAACCCTTATAGTTTCGTCATGTCTGTCTGTCGGTCTGTCTGCCTGCCTGTCTGTCCTGGTTTCTATTCTCAGATAATATTCAAGTATTAAAACAAGTGCTATAGCTTCTAACCATGAATTCTTAATTATTAATGTCAGTTCATTATATGATATTGCCAGATATTTATTTGTTTTAGTGCGTGTACTATAGTAGCACATAATTACGTGTTCTAGCAATCCTTTTGCAAAATACATTGTGGCAATACATAGCGTTCCCTCATAAAACTATACTATATCTGTCAAAATGATAAAATGTTTACGCAAAAATAAAAGAAAGGCAAAGTTTCTCATAATCAGACAAAAACGCCCACGATAGCGAAAGAGGACTCGCTTTAGTATTTTGTTATCTTGTTGAAGAATCTGTCAGTTACCCCTTTTTCTTTGGAGTCAGATAAAACAAAGTTTGTTAAAACTTCTGGGAGACAGGGCTGTCACAAACACTTTTGGCCTTAAATAAAAAACCTGAAATGCAGCTTTCCATCTCGAGGGAATGTCCCTTGGTCGCTACTTGTACTCCCACGAGAAGTAATGGGGTAGTTCTATTCTTGGCTGGCACAAACATGGCCTAAGTTATTGGCCTTAGTTAGAATAGTACCTTATTTTTTATTGTGGAAGAAAATGCTTTACGCATGACCTGCCTTCTTGTGACAACCATTTTTTTTGTTTTTTTTCGCATGACCCACCCTTAGGTGGGAGTCTTTGGGACTATCTACTTCCCAAGACGATAGTCTACCCAAAGTAAGAATAGTAGTACCTAGAACACGGAGCAAACTACCTGTTACTCAAAACCCTTACTCTCATTTGTTAAGAGCAATCACAAACGCATATTTTCAAACGGACATTATAATTTACATACTATCAACATGTCAGGAAAACCGAGGGTTTAATTATTTTGTAGTTGATATCCAGATTTTGGACTGCAACTGACATTTACAAGCCGAAAATCCTAATCATACGTTTGCGGTCACAATGTATATGATCTCTGTGGCGAGTGTTCATTAATTGTTCTTTATGTGATAGGGAGGCAAACAAACAAGCGGGTCTCCTGTTGGTAAGTGATCACCGCTGCCCATAGACAATAACAACCGTACAAGATGATGCGTTGCCTGCGTTTAAAAACCCCATACCCTCCCCAACTGAGCTCTGGCGACCTTACTCACCAGCAGAAACATAGCACAACAGTTACGAAGTGCTACTTCACTGCGGTCTTCTGTAAGGTGGAGGTACTTCCCCAGACGAGCGGCTCATTCGAGTAGAAGTTCCACAAAGCTCTAACTCTCTTTAAAATTTCTACATTGTTTCTTATTGTTGTCAACCCTGAGGTCCATTGCTTGTGTTTCTGAAGTTTATTTGGGAAGTTTGCATCCAGCGCGGGTATTTCGACTTGGATTGATGATTTGACGGTCCTCCTCAATGCTTTCGACCTCATTGAACTTCATAAATGCATCTTCCTGAACTGAAACTGAAGTTTAGCAGGCGAAACATTGCATTATTATGAGTGAAATCATACAACTCAATTTTAAGGCACTTGCCCTCAACCGATTGAGCTGAAAGGTATGCACCTTCAGTTCGGATGACAATGCACGATTAACCGTGTGACGTCATTCTAAATCCAACATGGCGGCATACCCAAAATGGCTGACCAATCATTTTTAGTGCATTCCTACAATATGGGTATCAAATTCAAGGTCTTGGTGAGAGTAACTCGAAATATCGGGGGAAAACTAAGTTATAAAATAAGTTTGGTTTTAATTTCTTTTTGATTTACGCTCCATAACATAAAGCTATCTTTACAGGTCATAATGGGATAAGCGAACAAGAAAAAAACATCAATTTAACATCCAACATTGAATTATAGCAATTTTGTCTCACAACGATACTCGTATAATAAGTTTGACATGCGTGGGATTCAAACCAACGAATAACTAGTCAAAAGCAGTTGTATGGGTGGTTGTGGGGAAAAGTCCATCTCGTCCAGACAGAAGCCAGAAAAAAATTCATCAGTTGAGTGGTCAGAGACACTGGCTGCAAATACGGTTTTGAATTGAGGGGGTTTATTCCCAGCTAAATCGGCATTTGTACTCGAGTCATGGAGTCTACAAAACGTATTTAAGTACTGGCGGCCGCCCGTGACTTAGTCCGCGTGGATTTCAGATCCCTTTCTATGTCCATTCTCAGTGTCTAAAGATTGTCTGAGCCAAATTTTATCTAAATCAGTTGAGAGGTTTAAGCGAGGAAGCGTAACAAACAGACAGACATAGTTCTTTTTGAATTAATAATATTAGTAGGGTTTTCTATGCGTTTCCTAGCATCCACCGTACAAGCTTCGAACTTAGATTGGAGCTAGATAATTCCTGTGTTAATCCAAGATTTATTTACTTATTTCTCGGCGTCTTTTATGAGCTTCCATCATATTAAACACCATGGCGATGCTATTTGTACTACATCTGTATAACAAACTAGCACGTAGTAAAGTTTATTGGCGCTGTACCCATTAGCGACCAGTGGGTCGGGAAGTGCCGTATGTAGGCCGCCGCGCCTACTTCCTGCCGGTTCCTGCGATCGACTGGGTTTAACAATCGATTTGAACGATTTTAGTAATGCTGTCTGGAGGTTAGGCATTGGTTTTTTTTTATTATAGGGCAGCAAACGAGCAGACGTCTTGCCTGATGGTAAGCAATCAAGCCGGTTTTCTGTAGGGCCGTGGAAACAATCCGGTCGAGCCGGCCCATTCGTGCCGAAGCATGAAAAATTGGTGCATCTGGGATCCATTATGTGTTAAATGGCATTGTGAAATGAAGACGAAATAAGCCTACTCCAGCAACATTCATGCTTAGACTGCTCTATTCCAAGTTTATCTGGGGTCAGCGCAATATAGAAGAGAGGTTAGCCGCTCGTCTGGGGAATTAACTCCACCTTACAGAAGACCACTCTGGAGTAGCGCTTCGTACCTGTTGTGCTATGTTTAAAATCTGTATAACAAATTAGCTGTACCTACCCATAAGCGACAAGTGGGTCGGGAAGTGCCGTATGTAGGCCGCCGCGCCTACTTCCTGCCGCTTCCTGCGATCGACTGGGTTTAACAATCGATTTGAACGTTTTTAGTCCAGTAGTAATGCTGTCTGAAGGTTAGGCTATTGGTGCATTTAGGATAGAGCTGCTGCGTATAACCTCTGCGGCTCTATTCATTATAACGTCAATTTTTTTTTACCCTACTAGCACTTCGACGTGAATGGCCTGCTGAGAAGAAGTGCCGGAAGAAACTCAAAAGTTGGTTCATCTGGAAACCAGAATGCGTAGCCCTATTCCAAGTTTATTTGGGGTCGGCGCAATATAGTTATTTTCAAAGAGGTAGAGCTTTTTGGAACTTCTGGGGCGCCGGTCGTCAGGGATAGTGACTCCCTTACAGTAGACCAGACTGGAGTTATCATCATCATCAACAGCCTATCACAGTCCACTGCTGGACATAGGCCTCTCCAAGGGCTCTCCATTCAGCCCGATCCTCAGCGACTCGCATCCAGCTCCGACCGAGACTGGAGTAGCACTTCGTAACTGTTGTGCTATGTTTAACATCTGTATAACAAACTAGCTGTACCCATTAGCGACAAGTGGGTCGGGAAGCGCAGTATGTAGGCCGCCGCGCCTACTTCCTGCCGCTTCCTGCGATCGACTGGGTTTAACAATCGATTTGAACGATTTTAGTAATGCTGTCTGGAGGTTAGGCTATTGGTTCATCTGGGAACCAGAATGTGTAAAGCATCATTGTGGAATTAAGACGAAATACGCACACTCCATCAACATCCATGCACAGCCTGACCAATTCCATTTTTTTTTGGGGTCGGCACAATATATATTATTATTTTTAGAGCGGTAGGAGGAGGAGGAGGTCACGGGAAGTACCTCCTTACTACCTCTTACCTTAGGTTTATTCCCGGTTTAATATTATTTGACAGTAATGCAAAGCGAAAGTTTAAAGTTTTACTTCCACCTTACAGAAAACCACAGTATAGTAGCACTTCGTAACTGTTGTGCTATGTTTCTGCTGGTGAGTAAGGTTGCCTAGCTCAGTTGGGGAGAGTATGGGGTCTTAAAGGTATGGTAGGGCGAAAAAAGTTTTGACGTGCAAAAGAATTTACTAAGTGAATCAAATTGCTGAATTAATTATTTCATTTCATTTTTTCATTTCATTTCATTTCATTTCAAAGGCAGGCAACGCGTCTGCGACTCTTGAGCGGGTTTTGATGTCCATGGGCAGCGATGATCACTTACCATCAGGTGACTCGCTTGTTCGTTTGCCCTATCACATAAAAAAAACAAACAAACTCTTCAGCTTTATTAATTATATATATATATATGTCGGCGCTGCGCAGTTGCGACGCCAACGTTGTGGATTGTTGAATGAAAATACTTGATCTTCGATACTGCATATAATTATTATAGGTTGACTTGTACAAACAAATAACGAAAACTAAGTACAATAGTAGGAGTTAATTAAGTACGTACAGGTCCGATGGCCGCGGTGGCCGGAGGCAGAGAGAGGGTGTTGTAGCGCGCGACGCTGCTGCTCGAGCGCTGACCCCACGCGTCCGCTAGGTGGCGCGGATGCGCTCCGCGCCCATTGGTCCGTGCGTCGCTCCGCGGTGTGGCGATCCGCGAAGTGTTGCCAGCGGCAACATCCTCCGCCCCGTTGGAGACTCCCAACATTAAGTAAACGTAGTGGGGAGCGCGCACAGTCTTCTTAGGGCTCTCCGCACGACGCCCTTGACAGTGAGGACGTCGGCGACGCGATTTACTCCATCTGTACCCGCATAGAGACGGGTGATTCGTCCCAGACGCCACTGTAGGGGTGGCAGATTGTCTTCTATTAGGACGACCAAGTCCCCGACGCTGGCCGTCCGCTGCTGGGTGCGCCACTTCGTCCGCTGTTGTAGTTCAGCGACGAACTCTTTGCGCCATCTCGTCCAGAAGTGCTGTCGTAGCTGCTCTATGTGCTCGTATCTGCTGAGTCTCATAGTTAGTGGTGAAGTAGGGACCGCAGTAAGTGGTCTCCCAATTAGAAAATGCCCAGGGGTGAGAGGTAAAGGATCAGTAGGATCGGAAGAGAGAGGAGTGAGGGGACGTGAGTTTAAAATGGCCTCTATCTGCGTGAATAATGTGGTTAGCTCTTCGAAAGTTAAACTAGCGTTACCCATAACTCTTTTCATATGAAATTTAGCTGACTTTATACCAGCCTCAAAAATTCCACCAAAATGTGGAGAGTAGGGTGGATTAAAAGAAAATTTAATTCCCTCATTAGAGCCGAAATCAGTCAGCGGCTGTCGGCTGGATCGTGTTACCATCCTACGTAATTCATTGTTAGCTCCTCTAAAATTAGTGCCGTTATCACAAAATACAGTGGCTGGTTTACCTCTGCGTGATATGAATCTACGTAAACATTGAAGAAACGCTTGAGTGCTCAAGTCACTCACCAACTCTAGGTGAACCGCCTTTGAAGTGAGACACACAAATAAACATAAATAGCACTTAGTAGTTCGACTACCCCTCCCCTTACGGCTAGATATTAAAAATGGTCCACCATAATCTAGACCACAGTAATAAAATGGAAATGTAGGAGAATTTCTTTCAGAAGGTAAATTACCCATGATAGGTTGAATATTCTCACTTCGTAGTCTTGTGCAGATAACACACATCTTTGTTGTGCTGCGGGCTAAATTGCGACCTAATATTGGCCAAAATCTTTCGCGAATAGATGCTAGAAGTAACTGTGGGCCGGCATGAAATAATCGAATATGCTCGTGTCTCATAATCAATTTACAAAAATGATGTTTAGAATCTAAAATCATAGGGTGTTTTTTATCGTAATTATAATCAGAATTATTGAGCCGACCTCCTACTCTTAACAATCCTTTCTCATCGATAAATGGATTAAGTGGTAACAATTTCGACGATTTATGTAAGTTTTTATTATTTTTAATATTATATATTTCTTGTTGAAAGGATTGAGCTTGACTACACTTTACTAATAGACATAAGGCATTATGGACTTCATCAGAATTGAGGGGTCCTGTAAGTTTAGTAGAATTTAATTTAGAATTTGTTATAAAGCGCAATACATATGCATATACTCTTAGCAGTTTTTGATAATTAGAATAATTTTGAAATTTAATTACATCATTTGTTATTGTTTGTACATTACACCTTACGTTCTCCTTTACTTCAGGTAAATCGGCAAATGAAAAAGACGAGATTTTTTCTTGATGCCATTCACTCCTTTCCTTCTTGAGGAAAGAAGGACCCTCCCACCAGAGGGATGAGAGTTGCAACTGCTTAGGGTCGACTCCTCGAGATGCGAGGTCAGCCGGGTTTTGGTCTGTAGGTACATAATTAAAAACAAAATCTAAGGCATTCTCGTTTATCTCATTTACACGATTACACACAAACGTTTTTAAGTTTTTAGGGGATGTTTTAACCCAACCTAAAACTATAGTCGAGTCTGTCCAAATAAATTTATTATTTATATTATAATTTATAGATTGTAGAATCTTTGCACATAAACGAGAACCTAGTAAGGCTCCACACAGTTCTAACCTAGGTATAGTTGTGGGTTTCAAAGGAGCAACCCGTGCCTTTGCACATAGCAACTTAACAGTGACCTGCCTGTTATCGTTTCTTGAAAGTAAATAAACACATGCAGCATAGGCATGTTGGCTTGCGTCTACAAAGCAATGTAATTCAATATCGACTGGTGAGTCACATAGCCCACGCCTGGGAATATTGATAGAAAATAAAAATTGTAAATTATTGATGAAGCTATTCCAACGCTTAGCAATGCCCTCGGACACTGGTTCATCCCAGTCTAATTTAGCAGCCCATAGGTCCTGCAATACAATTTTAGCTACAATAATACATGGACATATAAGACCTAGGGGATCAAATATTTTACAAGTCATAGAAATTATGGTTCGCTTAGTCACCTGGGCAACAGGTTTTAAATCAGTTGAAAATTGTAATGTATCTGTTTTAGGAGACCAATTCAAACCTAAAACAGTAGCCTCCTTGCTCAATTCTAATGTTGAGTGCTCAGAGTTATTAAATAAATTAGGTACATTGGACCGAAACTTCCTCAATGGGAAACAAGCCGAGTTTAATTCCCTGACTACTCCTTCATAAATAGATTTTAAATCGTTAATTGTCTCAGCCCCTGTTGACAAATCATCAACATAAAAATCATTTTTAATAATGTTTGCAATATTTTTATCTACACATTCATGAGCTAATTGAACTAGACACCTAGTGCTTAAAAATGATGCTGATGCTGTACCATAGGTTACAGTATTTAGACACAAAACGCTAATTGGCTTATCTTCGCTATCGCGCCACAATATTAACTGTAGATGGCGCTGTGAATTATCGATTTCAATTTGTCGATACATTTTCTCAATGTCTGCAGTAAGTACGTATTTGTAACATCTAAAACGCAATAAAATGGATATCAAATCATTTTGTACTACTGGACCGATCAGCTGTATATCATTTAGTGATTTTTTGGATGAAGTTTTCGCAGAGGCATCAAAAACTACGCGAAGCTTAGTTGTTTCGCTTTTTAATTTTAAAACCGCATGATGGGGCATGAAGTACCCAAACGTAGGCCGCTCTATTTTAGTTAGGTGGCCTAGCTCTGCATATTCTTGCAGAAACTCAGTATATTTAATTTTCAAATCGGGTTGACTTTTAAATTTCTTTTCTAAATTTATTAGACGTTTCTCAGCTAAAAAATAAGAATTCCCTAATGCATATTCTGGTACCTCTTTCAATGGTATTTGAACTGAGAACCTACCACTTGATAAGCGTTTAGTTGTATTTATAAAATGAGATTCACAAGATTTCTCCTCCAGGGACAGAGTTTTATGGCTAGGTAATTCATCTATTTCCCAGAATTTTTCTATTGCACACTTCAATTCCTGTGTAAAATTGCAAAATGATTTAGGCTGTGACATAGTCAAGCTCACAGCAGTCGGGCCAGTTACTAACCAGCCGAACCGGGATTGCACTAAAGTAGGCGCACTATTACCTAATTTGATAAGCTTGGACCCTACTATATTCCAATAAACATCGGCTCCTAATAAAATATCTACCTCAGAGGGCTTATAGAATGTAGGATCAGCGAGTTGAATGTTTGTAGGCAAATTGAGACACTCAGGATTGATCTCTATATTAGGCAGAGTTCCTGTAATATGTGGAACAAATAAAAATTTAATATTAACATTGAATGAATTTAAACGAGAATTCACATTAAGTATGCATGTCCCCAATATGTTACATACTGCATTATTAATACCTGCCACAGTAATGGGCTTAGAATCACTACTACATATTCCTAATTGATTCCTAAAACTTTCTGACATAAGTGAACTCTGGCTGCCGGTGTCTAGCAGTGCCCGGGCCAGGTGGGCTTTACCCTTATAGTTAACCTTAATGATTGCTGTAGATAACAGTACTTGATTTATGTTTGAATTAATGACAGATAATGAGACAGGGCTAGAATTGGAATTATTATTACTATCATTAGGTGTTGCTGAAACATGTATCCTATGGAGTAATGTATTGTGCTTTCTTTTACACAAGCGACAAGAGGTTTTCATTAAACAGTTAATTGCGGAATGACCAGAACGTAAACAATTCTTACATAAGTTTAGTTTTGTAACTTCATTGATTCTATTATCTATAGTCATGTCCTTTAGTTTTGTACACTGATACAAGCGATGGTTTTGTTTACATAGTGGACATGAAACATTCAATTTACTATCAAGAGAAACTAAAAAAGACCTAGATTGTCTATTATTATCTTTGTAATTAGAGCGATAATCATTTTTGTAATCAGAGCGATTGACATGAGCAGTTTCGAGTATATTAGCACGACCCCGTATAAACATATAAAAATCCTCTAAATTTGGTAACCTGGAGAGCGAACCTTTATGTTCCTCCCACTTATTAGCTGTTACAGAATCTAATTTTGTTGATACCATATATATAATCAGTGTGTCCCACTTGTCAGTAGGCTGACCAAGTGTGCCCAACGCTCTTAAATGCTTAGATACATGATCAACAATAAATTGTAATGACTTAAACGATTCTCTATTTATAGATTCAATACTAAATAGGGCTTTGAGATGATTATTGATAAGCAAGTTTCTATTGTTGTATCTTTGACATAATAAATCCCATGCAATATTATAATTTTCAGCGGAAAACTCAATCGACTTAATAGTAACTGATGCACTACCTTCTAAAGTGGAGCGTAGGTAATGGAATTTATTTATTAATGGAATGCTATCATTTTTGTGTATCATTGATTCGAAACTATCTTTATACTCTAGCCAACCTAAATAGTTACCATCAAAGGTAGGCAAGTTAATAGTAGGCAACTTAATAGTACTTGTACTTGGTGAATTATTATAGCAAGACTGATACTCATCAGCACCCGTATTGGCTGGAGTAGGTTTAGGGCAGGTGTCAAGTATCACCTGTCCCTTTGATAGCAAAGAAAAGCACCGAGATTCAATGGCATCTCGCTCGTCAATTTGTTCATCCAAATTGGGAGCTAACTCATCAATTTGATCCTGAATCTGTTCAAACTCTGTGATTGAACTATGTAATTTATTTATCTTAAGTTCTAACTCCTTATAAACAGCTGATGGCATTTTATCCTCAAAATGTTGCATTAAATCTAAATATTCACTAAATTTGGATAATCGACCCTTGAAAGCAGCCCGTTTACGGATTAATGAATTTAATTGTTTCCCTATATCTACTTCACTAGTGCCCATGGGGCCTTCAATTTTGTCACTAGCCATAATTATAGACAAATATCACGCAAAGAGCTCAACAATGAACCACGCAAAAGGTAATAAATTGTTCAATCTAACCAAATTATAGATCCAGTCGACACCCGATGACCGCAGACTCCGCGACTCTCGATCGACGAGATGCCGCGACGCGACCCGTGGCTCAGGCTCGGCTCGCTGCGATGCGATGTAGGCCGAACCCGTGCAGGTTGCGGGCTTACTCTGAAATAGTCGGCAAATCCGTCTGAAGCAAAGCTGGGTGCGATAATGCAGGCTTTTGTGGGAAATTAGGTGTGCCCCTAGTAGTACTTAGGTGTATACACACAACAAATATCTTCGCAACTTCAAACAGAAACAAATGGAATTGCATAAAGAAAATGCAAAATAATCGTGCAATAGTTATGTGCAAAACAAAATGGCCGTACCTAATTAGATAAGGGTGCATGAAAATGCAAAGTGTGCAATAAGATTGTGCGAACAAAATGGCCGTTAATTAACGTAATGGATTTTAGGCAAAAAATAGCAAGTGCACTTTATGTATAGGTATTCGTTAAATAGGCATTTAAAATTGCTTGATTGAATAGAAAACGAGCAAACACACCACACGCAAATAGTGCAAATGAAACTCACATAGGGAGAATAGGTATAAAGGAATGGGCATTAACTTATCTTGGGTAGACCTTCAGTCGACACGATGCTGCAGGCCCCAGTTGATGCTTCCTGGTTACGTAGTGGATGCTCGGCTCGTTCTTTTCTCGCTGCTGTCTGCCTCCTCTTGAGTCGTGTTACACGGTCGCCAAAATGTCGGCGCTGCGCAGTTGCGACGCCAACGTTGTGGATTGTTGAATGAAAATACTTGATCTTCGATACTGCATATAATTATTATAGGTTGACTTGTACAAACAAATAACGAAAACTAAGTACAATAGTAGGAGTTAATTAAGTACGTACAGGTCCGATGGCCGCGGTGGCCGGAGGCAGAGAGAGGGTGTTGTAGCGCGCGACGCTGCTGCTCGAGCGCTGACCCCACGCGTCCGCTAGGTGGCGCGGATGCGCTCCGCGCCCATTGGTCCGTGCGTCGCTCCGCGGTGTGGCGATCCGCGAAGTGTTGCCAGCGGCAACAATATATATATATATAAGTAGGTATAGATTAAACGCTATTTAAACCTTGTGCACTGCATTAAGTGAACAGATGCACAATGGAAGTGCTTCCGTCATGGCTGGCAGCCATTAGACCGCGCCCATGCCGCGCCCAGTGTACGTAAAACAAGCCATTTTAAAAGTAGTGTGACTTTATTGAATATTGTCTTTAATAGCTGGGTGGATGGTTAGGTTATTCTTTTTCTGATGATATCGGGTAGTGAAGAGTAGCGATTGCTGATAGTATCGGTCTAGAATCATGATGCATTTTTTTTTCATAGGTAACATTATAGCGAAGTATTGGTCTAAAATATTTATCTATTCTTTTCATGAGTATCGTATGAAGCGACCAAGGGGCCGACACATGCCGAGGGGATGAGCAGCAATGTTCTATTGAAAAGAATCTCTCTGTTTTTTCCTATGATTATCGTATGAAGCTATTTAGGGATGTTCCAGTGGTAGGAGATGGGGGATCGAGGTGTCATGATCCCCCTCCCCTCTCTGAGCTGGTTCCAAGACATAGGTGGACTTGAACACCACTATGTGATCCGCTCTCCCCTGGCACCAAATCTGGATCCTACCTTGAAAATGACTCATCATGTACCATCAGTCACACTTCACGAACACACTCGCATTTCAATAGTAGCACTTTCTGACATAAAGGCCCGGCCCTTATGTCAGAGGCGTGTCAAAGTCCAAAGTTTTTCAACTGACATGTCTGTACTATTCCTGCTTCTGTCAACTCATCTAACTAGATAAGTCGACATGAAAGCGGTTAATGACTGATGAATTAATCACGTGAACAAATTAACCGAGGATGATGCGGCGAGCGTGTCTGTCTGTGGGTGAATGCTAGGGATGGGGAGATAGTTCAGTGGTAAATAATGAGAATAGGTTTTATGGTTTTTTGACGGGCCCGTTGGGCTAGTGATCAGAGACACTAGCTGCAAAACCAAGGATCGCGGGTTCGAATCCCGCTAGGAGCAAATGTTTGTGTGATGAACATCGGTATTTGTATTCGAGTCATGGATGTTTATAATAGTATATTTTATACTCGATCGAATCCCGCCAAGGGGCAAATGTTTGTGTGATGAACATCGGCATTTGTACTCGAGTCATCGATGTTTATAAAAGTATTTCTATCCGGTTTAGTTTCTCCAATTAAACTCTTAATTCTGATCACTGATGGTACACTCTTAAACATCATGTTTTTGCACAAATTAAATAATAATAAATTATAATAAATAAATAAATTCATTGGACTAACACACCAATCGCCTAGCCCCAAACTAAGCTCTAAGCTTGTACTGTGGATACTAGGAAACGGATAGACATACTTAAATACTTTTATAAACATCCATGACTTGAGTACAAATGCCGATGTTCATCACACAAACATTTGCCCCTAGCGGGATTCGAACCCGCGACCTTTGGATTTGTAGCATGGGTCTCTAGCCACTCGACCAACAGGCCCGTCGTAATAATGCACGTTAAAAATTAATGCACGTTTTGGAATTAAACTACTGCGACAAACGGACAAAAGGCTCACCTGATGGTAAGTGATCACCGCTGCCCATGGACATTAACAGCCGCACAAGGGTCGCCAAGGGTCGCAGATGCGTTGCCTGCCTTCAAAACCCCATTCCCTCCCCAATTGAGCTATACTACTAAAATATCTTTTACCACTCAAACCGCTATTATATACCTACACTACACAATATCTAAGTCTATTCTCATCACTGCTCCCCGAGCATCGAACGCGTGACCTCTGGGTCACACCCACGGCGCGCCTACCGCGTCGCGACAATGCGGGCTATTACGTTTGTCGTGTAGTGTAGTGTAGTGTGCTTGTGTCGTTAATCAGTGGTAAGTGGAAGATTATAGACGTTAATATAATAATATTTGATATAAAATGTTAATTAAACTTACCTACATGATCGAATAAAAGTAAACGACTTCGAATTTGTCTTATGTTCATATGACTTTCGGATGGCTTGTTGTGGGACGAATCACTGAAGGAGTCATTGTTGTTTTTTATTTTACTTTTACGCCGGTATAATTCGGTTTTTTTTTCATTACTCGTAAGTCGTGCCTAAAATAATTACATTGTACTTCGAACCTTTTCTAGATCTGATAAATAACTTTCCAATGAAAAAATACTTAAAACATTGCTTTCAATTTGCAAATAGTGTCTTCAATTCTAAATTCTTCTTATAGAACATTCCTATAAGAAGAATTTAGAATAAAGTCATAGTCCGAGTTTCATGGAAGAAAAATCTTCATCGATCGGAAATGTATGTAGTTTGAAACATACTTAACGACCCTATTACCTTCACTTCCTAACAAGTCGTTACCCCAACTAATTCACAAACGAAATTAATCTATACGATTGTTTATACAATCCTGCTGCGCCATACCCACAGTTTTTACTCCCAATTAAACTAGTCACTGCAGCAAACAGATATAAAACTTTAATTTCGTCTATAAACACAATCTAATTAAGTTAGTGAACAAACACAAGCCCGATTGGGGTTCGGGCTTTATAAGACTTCGGGGTTCAATTACGATCTCGTAAAGCTGTGACACACATTATATTTATTCAACGAGCAAATGTCGTGTAATTATTTGTCTTGTGACTAGAGTTGTATGGCTTCTATAGGATGTGATTTGGTAAACGACTTTAACGGTGGTAGAATCATTCTATATTATGTTGTGATATTATTATTGACGAAATTTATAAGTGCCTTACTGAGACCTACATAAAGTAATGTTTTCATTCATTTATTTAATGAAGATGATTGGTTAAGTGAAAAAAAAACGAATTTGATCTATTATATATAGATCAAATTCGTTTTTTAATCCATAGTTAGCAAGTGATCTATGATGATTACAAATAGATGCACATGCCCAAGGGTGGATGTACATCGAGATCAAAATCTATAATTTAGTATTTTTCTGTCTTATGAAATGACACGCCATTTTGTTTTATAATCATCATCATCCTAGCGCCCATCGCGGTCGCATCCTCGGCCATTGTCTTGGAGTCCAGGGTCCACTTTCCTGCTCCTTCTCCTCCCCTTCGCACGGTCTTCGGTATCCTGCGTAGTTAGGCCACAGACTGCAATTGTCGTCCATGGACAACAATGCATAACAGAAAATATTTCTTAGAGGTGTCTAATCTATACGTAGTAGTAATACCTCAATGCCGATAAAGACATAAAGGCCAATTTGTTATTTTGCAAAATTTACCCACAAACAAATTCCCCTCCTTTTTCCACCCTTACACTCCAACATCTGCAAAAAGTGTCCAAAACGCCGAACCATCCATCATCACTGCAAAAACGATGACACGACAGTCATTAGTAGTAATTAAACTAAAATAACAACTACATGCGAAGCAAATTCATCCTTATTCACTTGCAATAAAGATGTTGTACATGTTGCGATGTCAACGGTTGGATTCTCACGTGTGTTCTTGTCAAAACTTACTGAGACCAGAAACGTGGGATGGTGTACTTGATAACTGACAGATAGGGGAGTTTGTGACGATGCCAGTAGAGAAGATTAGAATGATAAAGCATGAATGGTAGATGTAAGAGCGTTTCAGTTCAAACTCTGATGTACACAATGAAATAAAATAAATTATTTTAAGACTAACACACCGCGACTGCCTCCGTGGTGTAGTGGTTAGAGCGCTGTGCTCAAAAACTACGAACTCGGAGGTCGTGGGTTCGAATCCCGCGGGGAACACTTTCACTTTGTGTTGGTTTTCCCAGTTTGGTTAGGACATTGCAGGCTTGAATCACCTGATTGTCCGATAAGAATGATGATTCCGTGCTTCGGAAGGCACGTTAAGCCGTTGGTCCCGACTATGATCCAACTGGTCTGGTTTCCCTTGTGGTTACGGAGGTCAGACGACAGTCGCTCCATTGTCATAACCGGGCATGTCAATTCAGGATCATAGTCGCAGCGTACCCTGGGCTCCAAGGCAATGGCCGAGGATGCAACTGGGAGAGGCGCTAGGATGATGATGATGATGATGATGATTTTAAGACTAACACACCAATTGCCTAGCCTCAAACTAAGCTCGCAGCTTGAATGGAAGCTAGGGAAGGAATAGACATACTTAACTCGAGTCATGGATGTTTATGAAAGTATTTTCATAAACATCCATGTACAAAAGCCGATGTTCATTAACAATCATTTTTTGTTAATGAACATAGGCATTTAGCGGGATACGAACCCGTGACCATCGGTTTTGTGGGCAGGGACACTAGCCAATAGACCAGCGGGCCATAAGAGCATATTCATAATTATGTATAAAGACTTATCTTAGTCGTAGTTCAAAAGTTATGCATGCGGACTCGGTGAACTTAGATTAGGAGGCTACTCACAGTCTAAAAATCTCACTTTAAGAGTTTACTAATTTCCAAAGTATTTTTATGAAAGGAAAAACAAAGAGTTCCATCTAATCCAGGGTTAAATCCGGGGCCCCTCATGCAGTCATGCCACTTGAAAATGTGACCTACGGCCCGAGCAGCCAATCTATTTACAAGAAAACTAACTGTCCATCCCATCTCGCGACACTTTGTCATACCCGTCCAAGAACCATCATATGACAGCATCCTATTAAGAAGGTTAATTACTAAAGTCCCCGAGCACATATCCGAACGCACCTCGGTGACAGGGCTCTCGTCGCCTCTGATTGGCCAGCTCCCGCCTAAAGGTGCGCGCGCGCAGATGACAGCTGTCAAAGCTGTCAGCTTAAACGATGATTTGTTGACGTGAAGACGGCGAGTGATAAATTGTGATTTGTTTTACAAGCGGTGATCTCGGGACTGTTATGTTTATAATAGCCGTTTCCGATGAGACATTTTGTTTTGTTGTTTTTGACAGTTTCGTGGTAATACATTGTTTATTCGTTTTGTAAATTATTGGAACTGTGGCTGACTTCTGGAATTCTTTATGTGGTGGGTCAGTAAGTAGGTACACTGAAGTGATGTGAATGTGGTGGATCAGTGAGAAACTGAAATGAATGTTATGATAGCTGGATAGTAGACTTATATTAAATCTAATGTATAAAGTCTTAGAAGGACCAGGCAATATCATTTCTTTAGCTTTGCTACTGTTATGGGCAAGCACTTTGCCTGAAGCATTGCACTTACCATCAGATCAGTAATCTTCACGTGCATAAATGTGTCGACAAACATTTTTTTTTTTATGTCAGAGGTGGCAAACGAGCTAGCGGGTTGCCTGATGGTAAGCAATCACCGCCGCCCATGGGCATCGGCGACACCAGAGGTATCGTTGATGTGTTGCCGGCCTTAACCCCATACCCTCCCCAACTGAGCTCTGGCAACCTTACTCACCAGCACATTAACATTAAATAATAGTTTTGGTTTCACCCACACATAGTTGGTAGGGCTTTTAATTTCGTAAACTCCAATCATGTTAACGTGTTGATTTTTAACTTTACAAGTAAGTAATTAAAATCAGGGCGTTGATTAAACTCGCGTCATTAATCAATTTCGCAATCAACAGTCCTGTCGGAGTGATTAAAACTCGTCAGTGACAACACTGGTAATAGTGTTGCTAAGTGATCCGGTCACGAAACAATCCACCGGAAGCGACTAGTGTGACCAGATTTAAAAAATAGTATTGAAGTTTGTGACTTTCAGCTTTTACTAGCGGCCGCCCGCGACTTCCTGCACTGGGATTTCGATTTCCGCACGCATAGTGTTAAACAATAGCCTAAAGCCTCCTCACTAAATGGACTATCCAACACAAAAGTATTTTTACAAAACAAACTCTTCGGGTTTATTAAATTAGTAAAAAGAACAGGTTATAAGTATACATGTAACTTTTTTCTTGCCGGCTAAATTCTCCATGTGTGTGTTGATTTGTTACAACAGTAGGTCTCTGCCCTGCTTGATGACTATGGGTATAAGGGGGGGGGGGGGGGGGGGCTCTTCAGGGAAGTCAACGTCCAGCAATGGACTGCAGTATTGGACATTATACCTGCCTTCTGTCGCATCGGCTAGTTGATCAATTATTTAAAGAAACTAGAAGATAGAAGATAAGAGGGACAAAAAAAAAAGTTTTTCTTATATTCGGCGTGGAATTTCTTTAATTACTGTAAATCACTATTTAAGTAACTATTCTGACTCGATCACACGTGCTCTAATATTAACTCCTTCCTCTATCCTTGTTATCTAAGACAAGACATTTATTCTTACTAACACAACAACTTTGTCCAAACCTAATCAAGCTTCATGGTCGCTCTCCATTCGATACTAATCAAAGCTTTCGACAATTCTGACGAATATTAATTCGTCCAAGTTTTCTGGCTATGATTGCGTGCCTGATGAACGTATAGCCTTTCCCTGCACCCAGCCTATCAACCAAAAACCAACCCTAACTTGCATTAATAAAGCCTGTTTTACCTTGCCGAGGAAACTTGGCAAATACCGCCTAAACTGGATCAGTTCCAATCTAATTCACACTGTGTTAGGATTAGATAAGGCTTAAATTACAAAAGCAGGGGTTTAATGACTACAATCTAGCCTATTGTTTTGTTATAAAATTGGTTTTAATTAATAAACGGTACAGTATTGGTTGGTTTATGAATGAAAGCACGCGAGCTGGTTTTGTTTCAAATATTGCGTTAAGAAAAGACAATGTCTTTGTTGGGTTTCCGTTGCCGTGAAATTAGAGGCTCGGTTTATTAATTACTTTGCGGGTATTTTAACCGACTTTTATACCATGGAGGTTTACGATTAATCTCCTTCGTTGGATGGCGGAGTTGATTTGTTGGTGAGCTCAAAAAATAACTCTATTCCAGAGTAGGTGCAGTCTCTTGACACAATAAGTACTATACTGTTGAAACAAGGTTTTTATATGAAAATCGAAAACAAATATGAAAATAATGGGTCCCTATAGTTATAACTGAAACTGTTTTTTTTTCATTTAACATGTATGTGTGAATTATCTATGGACAGGTCTTTAAAAATGATATTGAGGTTTCTAATATATTTTTTTTCTAAAGTGAAAACTTTGCGTGAGAGACCTCTCTAAAGAGGAAAAATGTTTCGTTTACTGTAACGCAATGAAGCTTTAATTTCAAGAGTCTTATTTTATTTGACGGGCCTGTTGGTCGAGTGGCTTGAGACCCTGGCTACAAAATCAAGGTCGCGGGTTCGAATCCCGCTAGGGCAAATGTTTGTGTGATGAACATCGGCATTTGTACTCGAGTCATGGATGTTTATAAAAGTATTTATGTATGTCTATCCGTTTCCTAGCATCCATAGTACAAGCTTCGACCTTAGTTTGGGGCTAGGCAATTGGTGTGTTAGTCCAATGAATTTATTTATTTATTTATGCGAATGAGTGAAAAAGCGTTATTTTCATATTGCATTTCCCACGAGCAGCGGAGGTCGCATGATGGAGGAAGAGCCAAGTTAGCTTGCTCTCCGGGAAGCGGTAATGAGGATGCGCGCGCCGGTCTTGAACTACAAACGGCGCGAGGTGAAAGATTGCACGGTAGAGCAAATGTTGAGGTCAGCTGTTGAGTTAAGCTCCGATAATTCAAGTAGAAATAAAGTTCTGGCATTGTTCTTCTTCTTCCTAGAGTTAATCAGGTTTCTGTGCGGGGCCGCTTTGACCATGATCCAGGATTTGGCGAGTCTGGTTATTACAGTGAAGCGACTGCCGTTAGACCTACGTAACCCATAGAGGGGAACCAGACAGATTGGATCATGGTTACACATTCAGATATAACTGATCTAAAGACAGAATCTACCTGAATTTGCAGGTTTCCTCACGGGGTTTTCCCTCACCGCCGAACTAATGGCACAAATCAACACATAGATTTCGAAAAATCCAGTGGTGTGGGCCCGGATTCGAACCACGGACCTCCCCTATGTGAGTCGCGTTCCATACCACTTGGTCACCATCGCTCTCATTGTTACATACCTTAAATAATCTTACTCCGTCATAAATAGCCTAACGTATGAGTTACTTGAGAGCCAGGAACACCTCGATCTAGTGGTTTCCGTACCGGGCCGTGGTCTCGAGGTCCCGGGTAGGGCCAATTTGTGGCGATTTTTCAGAACACAGCCCGATTTTGTCACCAACCCGTATTTGGCAAGCGTGGAATAAGCCAAAATCCATCGTAACGAAAACATGATTTCAAATAATGGAGGCCTTTGTCCTGCTGTGAGACATTAATAACTGAAACGATTCTACTAATGTGTGAGTAAGTATTACAACACACTTCCTTTTTTTTTTTTTTTTTTTTTTTTTTTTTTTTTTTTTTTTTTTTATTGGAAAACTCGTAAATCCATTGATCCTGCAACTTATCTCTACATTGTCGTGTCAGAATAAACACGTGTTTTCCAATGTTTTTTGTGCGTCATGAATGTAGATTACTGCAACAAGTCCGTGACAGCTGTGTCAGACATAATGTCCAGTTAATCTGAAATAGCAGTTGAAACCGCCGTCACAACAAAATGTTTAAACCAGTGGTTCCCAAAGTTTTTTTTCTCGTGGACCACTTTCAAAATTTTATTGGTTTTGGTGCACCCCCCCCCCCCCCCCTTAAAATGGTAATAAACATACGAAGCGCGTGATATCTTTGATTTGAAATGTAGATATTGTAGTGACAGGCTAGACTAAATAGCGTAACAATGTAGTTAGCCCTTATAAACACTATGTTCAAATAAGTTCTCGTGGACCCCATTAACATCCTATGGACCACCATTTTTAATTCACGCCTACGTGGACCCCCAGCAAGTCTCCCGTGGACCCCTGGGGGTCCACCTGGACCACTTTGGGAATCACTGGTTTAAACCGATCCCGGTTCTTGCACAACGCGTCACAACTATCAGATGAAATGACGGGGGGATTTGATGAAAAACTTCGAACACTAGCAAAACCGAGTGGGATTAGCCCGCAAACAAACCACTATCGGCTCTGCAGAACATTTTCAACCTTACCACATAGAATTTAAAGACTGATTTTCCAATTTCAAACGTCGAAACGTTTGTGGAGCTCCACAAAAGATTTTCGACCGTACCCCGTAGACTTTAAAGACTAATTTTCCTATCTCGGACGTCACAACGTTTGTGGCTACACACGTCCGCTTGCGTTGACATCTCGAGTGCTACTGACACAACTGACAACTGTCGTCCGCGATGTTGGCGGTTATCAAATACATTTTTAGTCTGTTACGTAGTTTCAAAGTGTAATGTTTTTGTAGATGGCTGGATTTTTAGGGTTCCGTAGCCAAAATGGCAAAAATACGGAACCCTTATAGATTCGTCATGTCTGTCTGTCTGTCTGTCTGTCTGTCCGCCAGTCTGTCACAGCCACTTTTTTCCGAAACTATAAGTACTATACTATTGAAACTTGGTGAGTAGATGTATTCTGTGAACCGCAACAAGGTTTTCACACGAAAATAGAAAAAAAAATTGGGGGGTCCCCATAGTTAGAACTGAAACTGAAAATATTTTTTTTCATTGAACATATACGTGTGGGGTATCTATGAATAGGTCTTTAAAAAATATATTGAGGTTTCAAAGCTCATTTTTTTCTTAAGTTAATACTTTCCGTGTCAGACTCTTCCAAAGTGGAAAAAAGTGTGTCCCCCCCCCCCCCCCCCCTCTAACTTCTAAAGTAAGAGGATGATAAATCTGAGATAAATATATAATGTACATTACCATAAAAACAACCAACGAAAATTGGTTCGAACGAAATCTATTCAGTAGTTTTTTAATACGTGAAAAATAGAATTTGTACGGAACCCTCAGTGCGGGAGTCCGACTCGCACTTGGCCAATTTTTAAGATATATTATGACGTTGTGTAGCTGTCAGGTACAACTATTGCGGCATTGGGGTGTGTTAGTGGCATTATTGGTTGGATAGGCTAGAGCAATTTTTATGTAAGTGGTAGACAAACGAGTGGAAGGGTCACCTGGTAGTCGGTAGACGCCGTCCATTAGTCATCAATGACAAGAGTCGCAGATGCATTTTGACTTGACATTAGACTGAGCTTTGGAGTTTTAACTCCTTAAGCGTATCGTGGCCATTCGTAACCCAACAGTTATAAAGTCCTATTTCAGTGTGGTCTTGGAGGAACTTTCCCAAGCGAGATTTAAATTTTAAGACAAGTAGAGCTTTATGGAACTTCCACTCAAATGAGCCGTTCGTTTGGGATAGTACCTCCACCTTACAGAGGACCAAAACATTTCTGTTGGTGAGTAAGGTCGCTAGAGCTCAGGCGGGGAGGGTATGGAGCTTAAGGGGTGAGCAATGCATCTGCGACCCTTGTGCGGTTGTTAGTGTCTATGGGCAGAAACGATTTATCTGCTTATCTCATAAAAAAAAATGCTCTACCATATTCGATCGACCACATTGCTTGCATTGCCAACTGTGAAAGCATAGTCCATTAATAATATTTAAGACCGGATGCACAGCACATAAGGGAGTCCCTTGGCATTGTCTACTACCCAAGAATTCATTAAAGAAAATAAAAATAAATTAAAAATTATGGGGTGTGAATCAAAGTTGATGAGTTTAACGCGTGGCATCGTCGCATCTGGTTTTAACGACATTTGACCTTTGTGCACTGAAAGTTTGTAAAAACGTCAAATTAATGGGAAGTATGTTTTAAGACGTTACATGTCTTTTAGTAGGGACACCACCTCCATTATTCATTTATAGTTGCCAAATACTGATTTTTGTGTGGGTCTAGAGTAGATACTACCTTATTTTCTACCCGTGTGTGTCGTAAGAAGTCACTGAGGGTTATTTCGGGAGGATGGTCAGAAGCGTTCCTTTGTGGTTTGTCGTTCTCCATAATGTCACCAACCTGTTTACCCAGCGTGCTGACATAGTATGCCTATACATCTCTGTCAAGTGAACTGCGACAGGCTGATGATTTCATCATCATCATTATCATCATCATGCCAGCCAAATGCGTAACTACACATTTCGATTACAAACCCTAACTATGTTGAAATGTTGTTTCCTCAACTAACCTACTACAAAGCTTTGACTAGTTAATTGTATACAAAAGTAATTAAAACTCTTTAATCAGAGCAGACCTTTGTATATTTTGATTTTATTGCGAGCTTGGGTTCAGTCCAATTCCCACAGGAGCGGAGTCAACGCTCTCTGTCTAGATTTTATGGGTTCCTCGTACTTTATGATTGTTTAATCCTATTTTTGGATTACTGTTGTTGTGAATTATGTAGTTGTATTATTGGAATAGTGTTTTTGTTAAAATAGGTTTACACTAAGTATGTACTGTGGGTAAAACTATTTTACCATACCATACCACATAGGTACCATACCTTTGATACAAGAAATTTCCAAAGAATAGTTCAGATCAGAGTCAAAGATGTAATTTTTTTTTAGGATGGATAACGCCTCGATCGTCTAGTGGTTTAAGTACCGGACCGTGGTCTATAGGTCTTGGGTTAGATTACTAGGTCTATTTTTCTGAACACAGCCCGGGTTTGTGATCACCAACCCGCATTTTACAAGCTTGGTGATTAGGCCAAAACCAAACGGCGAAAACATGATTTCAAATGACGGACACCTTCGCAGTTGGACGTGAATAGGCTGATACATTATTTTTTTAAGGATTAGAGAAACGATTTGGAGTAATGGTTTAAATGTAGACCACCATAAGGTTGTGAGTTCGATCTCCGTTTTGTAAAAACACTTCTTTGCAGGAACAAGTCTGTTTGATTTATTTAAACCAATATGTTTATCTGTCTTTGTAACTCTATTTCTCTTGGTAGTAATGACGGATATTCCCAAAGAATTCATTTCTTCGTCTATAAATAAGTAATAAATAACCAAGAATTAATAACGAAACTAATACGATAGGAAACAAAGTTGGGATTGTTTAGTCCAAGTAGCTGAAGTTGTGTTATTCGCAATTTGCTGTTATGTCATTCCCAAGTCTACGGCTCTGAGAAACAGGTAACTCCCGGCCAAGTTGAGTAGAGCGGCCATGCTTGACGATTGACCAAATAGTTCCGGATATTTGTGTAGGATTTAGGATGTTTCATAGTGCACAATATTTTCATTATTAATGTATATCTTTATTATAATAGCAGTTGCCTGCGATTGTAAATTTTAGCAATTTCTGCAGAGACCAGTCATCAGATGGGTGACCGAAATTTTTTATCTCGAGCTCGTGCTTAGGAAGGCAATTTAATCCGTTGGTCCTGCGCCTGATCTCTCTACGGTCGTGTCTGTCCGACCGAAATATGAGTGAAAGGGAATAGGGAGTGCACCTGTTCTGGCACACTCACTTGGGCACTATAATATGTATATCTTGCGTACCTGACTGATTGTAAGATCGCAGCCTTGGTCGATAAACGGCCGGAAGCGTATTATTTGTAGTAGTAACTATAGATTAATTTAAATCTATTTAAGTTAGTTACCCATTTTACTATCAAGTGTCATCCAAATCTCTCAGTACCTAGTTATTGCTTAAAAGACTAACAACCTTACATACGATATCTATAATATAAACTTTCACATTTCATCATTAGCAAGACTACGCAGCAAGACAGTTTTATCAAGAAAGAAACATAAATACTGTTTACACCTGAGTTATTGTGCCGCTGCGGTTGTTTTTTACGGGGGGAAATTAATTTGTGCACCCTCTGCCGCCGCTTCGCACAATTTCGTTTATTTTGCGTTCATTTATGTCACTGTCTACGTGAGATAAATAAATTCCTTGGAACAACTCGTTTGCGTACCTCCAAACTAAGGTTGGAGCTTGTGCTACAAATGCTATGAAGGAAATCTGTTTTTCTGTATGAACTGTATCAGCGTTAATATAACCATTCTTTATAAAGATAATATTTTTGTCAGTATTTAATCTTCTTTTTTGTCCTGCCTGTCTTTTATCAAAAATAAATAATTATTAAAAGTAGTTATTTTATATTTCAAAATTCATTACAATAATAGTTGACGGGAGTAACAGGCTCTACCTTTTTTATGTTACATGGAGGCAAACGAACAAGAGGGTCATCTGATGGTGAATGATCACCGCTGCCCATGGACACCAAAAACCGTACAAGGGTCGCAGATGCGTAACCTGCTTTTAAGACCCTATACCCTCCCCAACTGAGCTTTGGCGACCTTACTCACCAGCTAAAACATAGCACAACGGTTACGAAGTGCTACTTCATAATGGTCTTGTGTAGGTGGAGGTACTTCCCCAGAAGAGCGGCTCATTCGGGTGGAAGTTCTACTAAGTTTAAACTCTCTTAAAACAGAGAGGGAGGAAGAGCTTAAAAAGTAGAGTAGAGAGCGTCATCTCCTAACCAAATCTATCCTAAGCCGCCTCTGACGACATCCAAGGTTATAGGATGGTGGAAACACGCACACTCCTTGTGCGTGTTTCCACCATCCTATAACCTTGGTTCCTTCAAGGGAAACGTGAAGATACTTCATTTTGCAGGCTGGTATGGCGATGCCAACAGATAAATTCAAAATCAAATTCAAAATTGAAATTCAAAATATTCTTTATTACCATAGGTCAGAAAACTACAAAATAATGTCTCTACCACAGATTTGGAAAGCAGTTACTGGCGAGTAGAATCGGCAAGAAACTCGACAGTTGATAGGATACCACTTTGGTACCGCATCCGTTGTCATGGCAATTAGGGCTCCTTTGCTTACCTTCAGGCAGAATGGAGCCAATATACTGAGTTTTTATAAAAAAAGCGTGGGGTAGTGGTAGTGGTATTCTAGGTCTTTTCTAACACGACACATGACCTCCTTAATTTAAGCTGTTATAAAGAATTTATCAAGAAAAACTTTCAGAGCATCACTCGTCTGATAAGCGTTCGAGTCGATAATTGTATAAGTTTGACGGGAGCATTGTCGGACGAGTTTCCGGCCGAAGACGCCGGGAGATGAACTATTCGCGAATGCCTTGCCGTCATCCGATGAGCACAATATAGGGTTAGGGCGCTTTCACGTGTCCCGTTTTTATCTATACTAATATTATAAAGAGGAAAGGTTTGATTTTTTGTTTGTTTGTATGAATTGAATAGGCTCCGAAACTACTAGGCAGATTTGAAAAATTCTTTCACTGTTGGAAAGCTACATTCACCCAGAGTAACATAGGCTATATTTTATCCCGGTACGGGAAGTAGTTCCCCGGGGACGCGGGTGAAACCGCGTGACGGGCCGCTAGTTGGGATAATAAAATAGATTTTGGCATAAAAATATCAATTCAGAACAGTTTATTGAATACAAATGTTGAACTAGATGGTTCTTTCTATACACGTAGTACGGTGCTACATTGGTAGCACAGATATTTTGTAATGTTCTGGCGATGAACAAAATTGTACGTTTTTTCTTGCATTTTGGCAATATACATTTGTTTTTTTCACATAACTGAACTTAGTATTCTCCAAACTCCAGTGTGAGCATTCCTTCACCCACCCTCGCGAGGGTCGCGGCAACTCTTAAGTATTACAAATAACAATGAGCTCGCTCGAGTAACGCCGCGCGTTTTTACAAGACAATGCGCTGCTGGCAAAATAACTGACTCACTTTTTATGTTATAGGGAGGCAACGAACAAGAGGATCACCTGATGGTAAGTGATCACCGCTGCCCACGGACATCAACATCTGCACAAGAGTCGCAGATGCGTTGCCTGCCTTTAAGACACCATACCCTACCCAACTGAGCTCTGGCGACCTTTTTCACCAGCGGAAACATAGCACAACAGTTACGAAGTGCTACTTCACTGCGAACTTCTGTAAGGGACTTCCCTTGACGAGCGGCTTGTTCGAGTGGAAGCTCTACCTCTCTTGAAATTCACTGTTTTAATAATAAGACCATTAAATTCTAATTTAACAAATATAAAACGAGAGAGGAAGATCATTAATTGGATCTTCTACTCAAATGAGCTACCTTCACCTTACAGTAAAGTAGCACTTTACCTACACTAAATTTGGGGGAATTTCGCTACCATATATTATTAAGAATAGAATTTTATTAGCAGTTCCGTAACAAGTTTTTGGTGTGAACTTAAAAAAATAACTTTACTTTCTTACTATTTGGATGTTTCTTCACCAAATTCGCTATGAAATTGAATTTGAAATACACCAAAGCGTATTTCGTTCTACCTCACAATTTCCTAGTTTAAAGCAACCTAGAATTCTAGACTGGGACTGAAACAAAATACGAATGCTATGTTTACACGCGGCCACCTACGACGTTTGCAGGCGAGCCAAGGCCGCTGTGTTAAATGTGTTCAGGTTTAACTTTAGCTAAACCTAACACAAAGTTGACTGGAAACAAAGTTCCGTTTCATTCCGTGTCTCAAACATTTGGTGTGTTACTCCCTTCTTCCTAGCGTTTAAATAAATAAATGATTCACAACATCACATACATAGATCTGACTCCGTGTTAAGCAGCTTAAGCACTTGTGTTACAGACATCAGAATCAACAGTGGTATTACAAATATAGTTAAATAGATACAAATAACACCCAGACCAGAACAAACAGACATTTAAATGCACGCAAATGTTTGTACTGTGCGGGAATCGAACCCGCGACCTCTTGCGTAATAGGCAACATCTTGACCATTACACCAAACGGATCGTCAAAATATATAATTATATCCCGTTTATCCCGTTTCTGTGCGGGGTCCGCTTTGACCATGATCCAGGATTTGGCGAGTTTGGGTATTACAGTGAAGCGACTGCCATCAGACCTTCGTAACCCATAGAGGGCAATAGACAGATTGGATCATGGAGATTTGGTGTGTTACTCCCTGTGGGTAAAAACATTCATAAGTCGGGTTTCCTGGTAGATGTAGGCTTCGCCTTTTAGGAGGATTTTTTCCATAGTCACACTAGGAAAGCTGATTAATGACTTCTATTTGATAGTTACAATGAGGGATGCTGTTTCACACTTTATTTCTGGGTTACCAACATGCCGAATGTATCTTTAGTGTCAGATGTATAAAGAAGACAACTGGGTAACAAGAAACGCTAGCGCTAATAATTAATACCTAGTTATTATTCAAATGCAAAAACACAAAATTTGGAGTTTTATGACGACTAGTTAAAGTTTTAATGAAAGACCTCTAAACGTCTGCTCGTTTTTTCTGCAGTGTTTCATATTATGAAATAAAACAGAGACATTACTTGGAGATACACGAAGGTCCAATAGATAGACCCCAAATTATTACGCCCTCTAAAAGTCAACATGCCATTTTGAGAAGCAATGGCTTAACGCAACTAACTTCTAATGTTACCGAACCTAATTATTTTCCACTGGAAATTAATATTTTAGTTTTCCGCAGACCGAGCCATTATGAGAATTGCGACGGTAAACTTTTGTTCGAATTAAACTTGAGTGAAATAACTCAATTGCAATAAGAATAAGAATATATTTATTTGTTCAAAACACGGGTTTACATTACATATTTTAGCTTGTAAAGTATGGTGTTAAATAAATTACAAAAGGTACCTTGCATGTTTTGCCAAGAAAAATGGCGTACAAATTTGAATTTAGGTATTATTTCTACAATAAAATTTAAATTAATAGTGACTCTAATACAAAATGCAATCAATTTACTGGTAATGGGCATATTCTGAGAATAGTCTGGACTCATGTCATAGTTTCAGGTGTCATGTAAAAAATCAATGTGAATTTTATTTAACGTAATGAAAATAGAGTTTAAATTTTATGAAGGCAAGGAAAACTAAAAAAGCTCTGGGCTTTTTTATTTTTCTGAAATGAGAATTGAAGTTAATTGAACTAAGAATAATGTATGTATGAAACAAAAGCCTACAATGTTTTGGTAAGTACTAGGCTGTCACACTCAGTTCGGACTGAGTTTCGAGCTATACTGCTTTAGCAAATATGATTTGTAATGCCCTCAAGAATATTATATTACCATGTTTGTGATTGATGGACGCAAGACCAAAAAGACACCACCTCCAAACGACACCCATAAATAATGGGATTTATTTAAAATTTATTTAACAGCTGATTCGTATTTGTCGTCATTACTGTACCTTGGCCGTTATGGAATCTCTTGGCAATCATCATGTATGAAATTGGTGTGTTTATATGTGTGCTATACAAACGTTTATATCGATATCTATCTAATTTTATATTACTATCTAATTATTACTACTTCGTTCGCGTGGGTTTTGGATTATCCCATGGAAGCATTTAATCGGGAAAAGAAGTAATCTATCACCTAAGTCATCCCAAACCCAGCCTGTATACAAAAATTCAGGCTTAGTTTCAGCGTTATCTTTATTCTAAAATCTATGTCCGTTTTATTTCATGTACTATTTATGTTTATGACATTATTTGTACGCCTTATGAGGCAGGTCACAGTAGCACAACATTTTCATATTATTGTAACAACACCTTTATTTACCTGTGTTCCACAATAAAGAATATTATGATTATGATTATGCGTTATTGACGGACAAACATCCAAACAAAAAAACTTTCACATTTATAATATTAATGATGAGATAAGAAGATTGAACAGTTGCCTAAAATTACATGTTTTGTGACCTACTTTATTTGCACTGAAGTGTACGCGCTCACAAAAGATTCGAGGGCTCCCGATATTGGCCCGCGAAGACCCCAACTCTTTGTGAGTCGAGCTTTAGTCTCAAGTATACGCTGGGAAGCGAATCTTGACCTCTGCGCACCATTTGCGTACTTTAATAATTTCGGGTAAAAATACATAGAAGAAATTATTTAATTTTGACCCTGACTTAGGGTATTTCTATTAAGTTTTTTACAGATTTACATGCTTTGTATTTTATAATTGACATAATTGTAGAATTGCATTGCATAATTGTAGTAGACAAATAAAGACCACTATGTTAGTTCGACATAATTTTATTTGCCAAATCTTTATACCTATCTCAATTACGTAACAACAGATACTATAATTCCTAAAAATATTACTCTTCTTTCTTCGGAAGTCGGGTAAAAAAGAACCCTCACTAACCTTTCTATTCTTTGCCTTAGTAGATAATTTAAATAATTGCTAAAATAAAATATGTAGTTGATCTTTTTAATGTTCAATCGACTTGTTCATAAAAGCCGAAACCAACACGACACGGCCATTGAACCCAGAACCCTACGATACGAATCACTGGACCATCCAACCGTTACGTAAATGATGGATATTAATTAATAATTGTCTCGACCATTCTATTATGACGGGAAATGAGAAGTCACTTACTAGGATTGTGACTAAACGAATGATGTCTATATTTGTGAATAATTTTTACATCACTAAGGTGCTTTAAGAGTGGTAGAGCTTGGTGGAACTTCCTCTCGAATGAGCCGCTCGTCTGGGGAAGTACTTTACAGAAGTCCACAGTGAAGTAGCACCTCGTAACTGTTGTGCTATGTTTCTGCTAATGAGTAAGGTCGCCAGAGCTCAGTTCGGGAGGGAATGGGGTCTTAAAGGCCGGCAATGCATCGGCGATACCTCTGGTGTCGCGGATGTCCATGGGCGCCGGAGATTGCTTGCCATCAGGCGACCAGCTAGCACGTATGCCGCCTCTGCCATAAAAAAAAGATGAAGGGGATTATGAAAGAGGCACCAGTGGTAGAAATGGTTAAGGGGAACGGGCGGTCATTGTATCGGCATGTGATGTTAAGGCAGGAAACCCATGTTACGAAAAGAGCTATGAATATGAAGGTGAACGGTGTGCAAAGAAGAGTTAAACCAAACAAAATCTAATGTTAAGCCGTTAAAAAATGCAATTTACGTAAGAATTCTATTGTGCTATTATAATTAACGATTAATAAGTGCCTTGCCGATGCCTACATAAATAAAGTATATTTTGATTTTGATTATGAATCACATAGATACTTAGTCTTTTTTGAATAAAAAAACACAACAACTATAGAAAGATATAGATTCCGTAATAACCAGCTTAGCAAACAAGCCGCAGGACCTCGGATCAACGTTCTAAGCTCCTATTGATTCAGGTCCCGTCTCGCACTAGACGCCCCTAGTGCACCGATTGTAAATCTAGGTCATTCGCTACCGCCTAGGTTATAGGTCTGAGGTATATTCAAATAGCTCTTCTCGAAGGATTGGAAATGGGGGATGGAAAGCATTTATTTCGAGGATTGAAATTGAGATCTAAGTGTTTTTGAGAGGGGCGATGGTACTTAAAATTGTCCCCGTTCGTGTATAAAGTAGTTGGTTCAAATCCTATCCAGGGTATTTTTTGTGATGGACACCCTTTTAAGGAAGCGTCTACAAATCTGTCAATCGGTCATTAACCTGTTTACCCAGATTAGCGACTTTGAGTAATAATGAGTAGTTGTGTACTTATAACCCCGAAATGAGGTACGTTCTTGTCCAGAATTGAACTAAATAACTGATGATGAAACAAACAAACAAACAAATAAATAAATAAAATTCATTACACTACTAACTGCTACGACTAACACACAAATTACCTAGATCAAACTAAGCTCAAAGCTTGCACTAGGGAAGCTAGGGAGCGAATAGACATACTTAAATACCTTTATAAACAAACATCCATGACTCGAGTACAAAGGCCGATGTTCATCACACAAACATTAATTTGCCCCTAGTGGGATCCAAACCCGCGACCCCCAGTTTTGTTGCCAGGGTCTCTGACTACAAGGGCCTGTCGATCTCGTCGATCGACGAGAAATGCTTATCACCTGATGATAAGTGGCTGTCACTCAAATATATCTGCGATTTAAGAAATGTCACTGATGCGCTGTTAAATATAAGGTGAGAGAGACTCATGCATAAGGGGGGGGGGGGGATGTATAGCCAATAGGATTTCAATGATGAGATAGTCACGTGGTAAGGCATAAATTCTATTGGCTACTTACGATACGTATACGCTCCGCTTATTTGCGTATCTTTAGAGAGGTAGAGCTAAATGGAACTTCCAATCGAATGAGCTTCTGTTCTGGTTAAAAACTTGCATTTAACAGAAAACCACAGTGAAATGGCACTTCGTAACTGTTGTGCTATGTTTCTGCTGGTGAGTAAGGTTGCCAGGGCTCAGTTGGGGAGGGTATGGGGTTTTTAAGCAGGCAACGTATCTGCGACTCTTGTACGGTTGTTGATTTCCATGGTCCTTGGGCAGCGGTGACCGCTTCCCATCAGGTCACCCTCATGTTGGTTTGCCTCCCTATAACACAAAACAGAAAAATAACTCCATTTTGGTGGTGTCTCACCCACAAGAGCATTCTAGTTACTTCAGTCGAATGGGAAAACGTAGCACGAAGCTCTACTCCCAATTCCTAATAACTTATACGGTCCTGGTACCTCTGCGGTCCAACTAGTACTCACGATAAAAGTATTACACAATAAATAATTCTGAACCTGCATCTGGTGTCCCAGATATTTGTTTCACTATTGATCGTCTTCCAAGATGTCCGTTCTCTAGATTTTCAACGGCCTATCAATCATACCGCCTACTGGTCTCAATATGATTGATAATGTATCGACAAGTAGGATAGGCAAAGGAATTTATTTCAATCACTTTTATTATTCGTATTTTCAATAGGTAGCACAGCTTTGCTTTCATATACATAGGAAACAGTGATTTTAATTCAAAAGACTTTTGTTATCCTGATGATAAAAGTGTAAACCCTATAGTCCAATTTAGCTATGATGATCAAAATAACAGTTTTCTTTCACAGGAAAAACAGCTTGTGTAACTTATTGCCTTGAAATACGGTTTAATTCCGTTTAAGAACTATTCGTAAATGAAGCCTATAAAACGTAGGTTGTAAGTAACACTAGACTTAATTTAAAACAAGATAAAAAGCGATTGAAATATTACAAGTAATCTCAAACTAATAAAACACAAATAACATTCAACTAAAAATAAATACAATAAGAACAACCATAATGAGTGTGTGTGCAAAAATTTATAAAGAGCTTTAATCAGCAACAACCCTATTGTATTTCAATCCACACAAGCAAATACTTTAAGTCGCAAAGGCGCCGAAACAAAACCAATCGACCACAAAGAAAGAGGCAAGTCTAGTCTACAATAAAGCATCGGACTTTACACGAAGAAACATGCAAAAACTGCCGTTCAAAGGAAAATCGCCCTGCCCTAATTTCCCCTACAAATTAGAAAGGGCCCATTTGATTTCATAACACGGCCGAGTAACGTGATACTAGGCAATAAAGAGGCATCGAAAAAAAAATCCTTAACTTTCTGCCTGAAATTGATTAAATACTGCATTTTTTTTTCCAGTAGCGGAAACGAGGCGTGGCGGGGAGGGGACAAAATGGCGCCCGTATTACGTCACTTTCACAGTCGTACGTTTTGAAATTAGATCACGATCAGTGGTTTACGCGCAGCCGACTGGGACGGTGCGCTCCGCGGTCGATTTCGAAAATTGGTTTTTGAACGTACGCGACTTCCAGTGCCTTAGTTTTGTGTGTTTTATTTTATTTTAACAACGCGTTCCCGCAAATGCACAGACGAGAAGGGAGTGCAAGGATCGGAGTGACAGACGTAAGTTTTTTCACTACGCCTAGAGATCGATTAAAAGCTTTGGAGCTTTTTGTATGGTTATAGGCGCCGACTTTTCGCTCTTTTTTATTGTACTCAGCGAATTTCGAGACTTTGAATGCTTTTTAGTTATTTCCAATTAATAAATATGCTTTATATTCTACAGAAGCTAAGAGAATCATCTATATCTCTATGTAAATTATATATCTGTTATTCAAATGCGAGCTTTCCACTGTTTTCCTTTGATGTTCTTTTGATTCATTGAAATTAAAATATGTTTACGACACATTGTCTGCGGTTAAAGGAATTAAATCGTAAATTACTAAAGAAACCATGGGAATAGACATTTGCGCAGCTAACCAGACTTTTATTATCTTTAGAAGCGTTTTATGTCACTTCTACCACAACAACAAAAGAAATATAAAACGGAAGAGGTCATTGCAAAAGTATTGAAGAGGAAAGGTAGAAGTAAAATTTATAATTTTATGCTTATGAAAAGTAAGTATGACAAATGATATACGCTGGTGTTTCCAATTAAAAAAAAATGCATTACCTACTTCTTTTACATTCAATACAAGTGTTAATACGAGTACAAAACCTTGCCATCACATTTGTCTCAAAAAACAGTAATGTTACCTACCTATACTCTGAACAAATTTTTTTTAGAACAAATAAGGCATATCACATCAAAAATAAATAACTGGACAAGTTCCTCTTCACAAAACATATTTTTAAAGAAACAAGAGGAAGACACGGCGCCATAAAAATTCGTTAGACGGAACGTAGGTAACAAGTAATTTTCAACACAAAATTATGACAAATGACAGACGCCGAGTGAAACATTTGTCAAGAGACGTGAAAGAAAAGAGTTCGCTCTCATATTTTGTCGCAATTTCCACTGACAGATGGCTTGATTTCAACCCATTGTTCCCTCCTTTCGAGATTGATGAAAAGAAATACGTTACGATTTTTTTATGTGTTAATCTTATTCTTTTGTTGGTAAGATTATCTTTGCTCAAGAAAAACGCATTTCCTGTTCCCAATGTCTCTTGACTAAAGTCATTTTTACATTTTTATGAACGTAACAAAATGTTAAAGCGAAAAATATTAATGGATTCCTTCGACAGTTTAAAAAAGAAAAAGTCACAGACTATAATAATGAACGTAACTCAAACAGCTGTTATGCAAAACGTAATCTACAATTTAATAGTGACGGAAACGCTACTGTTATCGTATTTCTATTTAATTAATGTAATCACAAATGTAGAAAATAGGTGGTGATAAAATAAATGGTGTTGCTTTTAATTATACCAAAACTATGATAAATCATTCTAAGTTAGAATAGGTGGAATATATTTGCTTATTGAAATAAGCAAATATGTATATTCCAGTAGTCTCGATTCAAATTTATGATTTCAGTTAGTTTTACAAAGAGAGAAACTGGGAAATATTTAAAAGCTTCCCTACATAATAAAATCATACCATTTTTTATTAAAAAAACAACGTTCTGGCCGAATGGAGGCGTTATAAAAAAAGGTTAGCACATCTGAGGAAAAAAATAAAGCGCGCAATAACGGATTCGAAATTCAAATAATAGAATGGCGCATTTATCACACACATCGACGCGCATTCTGGAACGTTTTTTGAATTGAAATAAAGAACAACAGAAAGCTATGTACGGCGAGGTCATAGATTAGTCCAGATTGCGTTGATCCGTCTCGCGGTGGGTTTTTGAGGCGGGGTCTTGTTAGATGTGGGGCTTGAGGGGTCTAGCTGTGTGGTCCGTACAGGCGAGTACAACGGCGGTCATTGTGGGCGTCCGACCGACCTACATAGTTTAATTATTGCCGGGACGATCAGGCGCCGCGAGGCCTCTGTGGGAGGATGTACGCTCGCGTAGAAAATTCAATTTTTTTTTTGACGCGATATGATTGCGCAGATAATAATGAAATTGATAACCATTATTCGATTAAACAATCGTTATAGTTCCCATTCACGCCACAATGGCGGCTTTTTATGTTCTTTCACTTGGTTTATCTTCGCCTTGACTGTTAATCAATTTTCAAGCCATTGTAAGCGGGTCTTCAACTTGTCAATTTTAGTGCCCGATCGATTTCTCGATTACGTTTGTAATCTATATAACGGCTTATTGGTTTAATGGTTCGAATGTTGATACTCAAGTTAAGATACTGAGTTCGCTTCCTGGTGTGGGTATAAAATTCCATGGCATTTACGCAGTTTGTATTTGTTTGTGTCATTAGAGAAATCAAGATCTCACTAAAACCTACACAAAGTATCATTTTAAGTTTCTGTTCTTGATTATACATAGCTGATGATTCACTCTAATACAGCCATATTGGTTAGGCGTTTCTTTCAAGATTGTCCAAAATCATTGAAGTATGTATTTTGCATATTCTTCAAAGAGATTTTAAGTTGTAATTGATAGTTTGAACCCTTAAAACACTGTCCAACTGAACTTTTTAGAGAGGATGTTGTTTCAATCGGATAGTACTATTAAATAGTTGCTTCAATACAATCATTTCACAGTATACGCCATACTTGTGATCAGGTGCTACCTTTGAACACTGGCCAGTTGGGACATATCAATACAAGATTTTAATTTTCATACTGAGAAAAAGGAACTATGTAGTTGGAGTACGTAATGAAATTAATGTATTGAAAATTATTGCAATCATTGGCGATTTAGGAAACTATCGAGTTTCTTAGATGAATGCGTTCCAAAGTCGGTGGTAGATTGATTTTTTTGAGATATCATTGACGATTTTCAACTGCCTGACTGAGGCCAATACAAAACAAGTATATTTTGACTTAAATTTTGAAAATTTCTCAATCTAAAAACGAACAATATGCAAAACAGTACTCTACAGTTATTTTAAAGGCGTTGGAATCTCCTCGCAAGCCTTGGTTCTATTTGTTCAGTGATACAGATAACGATTATCTCTAATTACCATGCACACAGAACGACGTACAAAAGAATTGCGTACAGTCATGAGCACTAACATGTATACAAACACATTCAAATATGAACTTTACTGCTTTGACATAAGAGTCGAGATATACAAATGTTAATGCTCGTGACTGTACAGACCTAGAATTGGAGACCTAGAAATGGAAACGTGAACATTTTGAACATTACGTACTTGGTAACATATTATGGAACTAATTTAGCACGTTCGCTTGGAGACGCGTTTAGTCGGCTTTAAACTAAGCAGTTAAATATAATGTTTTCTTAGGTTTGAATAATAAGGGAACAAGCACAATAATTGCCTAGTCCCAGACTAAGATCGAAGCAAGTACTATGGAAGGTAGGAAACGGATAGACATATTTAAAAACTTTTATAAGCATCCATGCCCTGACTCGAGTAAAAATGCCGATGTTCATCACGATTCTGATCGCGTCTAAACTAAAGATAGTAATTTAACGTTGTTTAACTATTAACGGAATGATCGAATTAAAAACTTAATTATGATCAAAGTGGCTTATCAAATTATCAGACAGATAGGAACTTTTAATTCAGTTGACATTTATTTGACAATAATATTTGACAGTTAAACAATCTCATACTGATTATACCATTCAGGCATTATCATCCTAACCTCTCCCGGTTGCATCCTTGGCCATTACTTCAGAGCCCAGGTCTGCTATGATCCTGAATTGACTAGGCTGGTTAATACAGAGGAGCGACTGTTGTCTGCCCTCCGATACGCTTACAAGTGAAACTAAATCATTAGGATCATAGTCGGGACCAACAGCTTAATGTGGCTTGCGAAGCACGGGATCATACCATTTAGTTTGTATTTGAATTCAGATTACTGAATGACAATAGATGAAGCGAAAAATTTGACAGTTTTGCAATCATTTATCCCATTATTTTGAATCACATGTGAAAGAGCAAGATAGCTTACTTCTCCTAACTTCCTTTTCGCAGTCTAAAAATCATTTACACAAAAATTTTGGCCGTTGCGTCTCCTGTCGAGAGAAGAAAGACATAGATGTTTTTTTGACGCTTTGGGTGGAGCATTCAAACGTGACATGGGGAGCATCTATGGTATTCATTAATCTGAGTATTTGACACATAAAAAATCCAAACAACTTTTGTTCCCGACTGTATCTCCGCCATAAATGTAGTCGAGCATTTGACATTAACAAAATAATAAATCCTTGGACAATATTTCACAGTGCTCAAGCCAACAAGGCTCTAGCCAGAAACAAAGTGCCTGCACATTTTAAACTGTCTAGATTAAAAATTATGAACTTGGTTTAAAAATAGCTGACGTTTGACTAACTAACTGGTCGTTTTTTAAATGGTGTATAAAAAGGTTTTGTTTTTGGGAACTATTTTTAGATTGGAAGGTAAAAGAATTTATTAAAATGTTTTTGAAGTAATACCTTCTATTTCTCCAACGAAACTTTTGTCGGTCAACGTACCTTGAGAGTACCTACTGTATGGTGCCTGACGTTCCCGGCGTTTATAGGTACTTTGTATAGCAACACCCTAGGCCGAAAAAACGCGACTGAAGTTCGGCAGAACCACGGTAGCAATTTACTTTGAATGGATGACGCACTGTGCCGAAATTACGTCGCGTAATATTGTATAGAAAATGAACTTCGGCCGAACTTCGATCGCGTTCTTAGTGGGTTATTACACTATAAGTTGCAATTCTGACTAAATAAACAGAAATTATAGTTCTTCCACATGTTTCGTCATTCGTCTGCCCTGTGCCCTGTATCTGGGGTCAGTGCAATATGTGAACTTCTGCTATACCTGCCGATCATTCGTCATCGAGTCATCCACACCTTTTTCCACACGATCCATCCATTTTTATTTGGTCTAATTTTCTTTTTAACATTCACATTCGTCCGCTTATGTAAATATAAAATAATATAATGACTAGGTATTATGCGAACACCACCACCCTATATTACTTTAAATAATTCCTCGAAATGATTCCAGTATGTTGCTCAAACGCTTCATTGATCAAAGCTTAGCGGCGGTTATTTCCATACTTTTGCTCGATAAACGAATTTCCCAGAAATCTTGCGCTCACCGCATTTAAAATACGATTATTTCTATATACGACCGATTTCTAAGAACAAGTGCTGCTGTTGAAATGTAAACATTGTTCGAATTTTAAATATTTTAAATATAATTTGTTTTAAACAGACGAAAATGTAAACACTGAGGTTTCCTTGTGTTTTATCGTTCACCATACTGCAGTCATCACCCCAGGGCATTAATCCCCATTGGGGGGAGATCTATGTATGAAAGGGTGATTGATGGTAAAGAAAAACAATAAAAATAACACATAGGGGTAGACTTTAGTAATCTTAATATGTATAACTCCAAAGTGACCAAGGGCGGATCCAGCTTTGGCGCCAGGGAAGGGTCACACAGCGCCAGGGGGGGGTCACATAGTCGTGGTCAAGTCAAGTGGTCAAGTTTAAATGAAAATTTATGTTCAATTAGTGGTCCACTATAGTCCTGGAACCTGCTCAGGGGGGGGGGGGGGGTCATGACCCCTGTGACCTCCCCCCTGGATCCGCGCTTGAAAGTGACTGATTGACTGACTGATATGCTGATCTATCCAATAATTTATCAACGCACAGCCCAAACCTCTGGACGGATCGGGCTGAAATTTGACATGCGGGAAGATGTTATGATGTAGGCAATCGCTAAGAAAGGATTTGATCAATTCTACCCCCAAGGGGATAGAATGGGGGATGAAAGTTTGTATAAATCTTTGTCAATTTTATACCGATCAGGCTGAGACTTAGCACGCATAAAGCTACTATGATGCAGACCTAAGAAAGGACTTTGATAAATTCTACCCTTAAGGGTATAGCCGCGTGGACGGTCACGAGTAAAGTCCTTAACCTCTTAACTAAAAAAAACATTTAGTAAAAATAAACTACTCTAGCAGTAAATACATACAGACAGACGTCTAAATCTAAATAGTAATAAAATAAACTCAAGTATACTCTAAAGCTACTTAAAGTCTTGCGTGGGAATGGAAAGAGCAAACCTATTGTTTTATGCGTATTTAAATTAAAATAACTATAATTGGATATTAACGGCTAGACAGAGAACTTGACCTTACCCATTGGAAACGTTTGTGGGTCATAAAATAAAAAATAATATGTAGAACATTCTGCGATCCTAAAATAAGTAGCTTAAGCACTTTATTGAAGAATAAGAAACAAGGTAGGCATTGTATTTCTTCCACGCAATGAGGCTTAAAAGCCATAGTTATACGTTATTTACATATAAGATTTTTAATAATACCCTCCGGCCGTATTCGGCCATGGCGGCCGATCTTATGATCAGCCAGGTACGCAGGATATATTATAGTGCCCAAGTGAGTGCACAAGTACAGGTTCAGTCCCTATTCCTTCACTCTCATAATTCGGTGAGACAGCAATCTGACACGATCGTAGAGAAATCAGGCTCAGGACCTACGGCTTAACGTGCCTTCCGAAGCACGGAGGAGCTCGAGATGAAATTTTGAATATGAATAATGAATATTATAAATATAGTACAGGATATAATACAAAATGCCAATAGAAAACAGCATAGTCACCTTATGAGGTCTAATTGAATACTTTTATAGATAAGCATGACTCGACAAATGCGAATGTTTAGCACACTATTATAATGCAATCAGCTGGTTTCGAACCCGCAACTGTCGGATCCGTAATCACGGTCATTAACCACTTGACCCGAGGACCTCTTATAGAACTTATAAGAAAGTTTTCGTAGTACCTTTAAGAACTCTTCTAGCAGCCGCCAGCGTCTCCGCCCGCGTTATTTCGGTTTCCGCACACATTGTGTTATATTAAAGCCTTTCCCGGGAGTTGCTGAGGATCGGGCTGAATGGAGAGCCCTAGGGTAGGCCTATGTCCAGCAGTGGACTGCGATAGGCTGATGATGATGATAATTGCCTTTCTCGACAAATGTTTTATCCAACCGAAAATATTTTTTCAATTTGAGCCAGTTGTTTCTGAGATTAGCGAGTTCAAACAAACTTTAGTATCTTAGTATAGATTATCAGGCATTTGAGGAGCTCGATGGTGCAATGGTTAGCGCACTTGGCCTGTGGTTGCTATTGCTAAGCAACGTTCGAATGTGCCACTCATCGGATGGGTGACCGAAAAATTTCATCTCGAGCTCCTCCGTGCTTCGGAAGGCACGTAAAGCCGTTCCTGCGCCTGATCTCTCTACGGTCGTGTCAGACTACTGTCCCACCGAATTATGAGAGTGAAGGAATAGGGAGTGCACCTGTGCTTGCGCACTCACTTGTGCACTATAATATATCTTGCGTACCTGGCTGACCGTAAGATCGGCCGCCATGGCCGAATACGGCCGGAGGGTATTATAGATTATCAGGATTCGAACCCGTGACATTTTGTGATCAGCATTACACAAACTACTTATACTAAGAACGTGTATAGCAAAAGAAGGAGATTAAATCTCGAACGGAAACAGTGCATTCATATTGTAAACTAACATGCGATTATACTGAATACAATAGTATGAAATACTTTATTCATACTTCGTACGCAAATTATATTTCATCATCACATAAAATATACGAGCATGTGATTCATCTTAGCTGTACAATGAGAATTTCCTGCCTTTTCATTCGGCGAAACTTTATTTATAAACTTTATTGTATACCTACTCTATCACCAGACCAAAATAGGAACTTGAAAAATTTAAAAAGCTAAACCATAGCTAGATGCGTTTGCGATTCTTTGTTTTATCATATAACACGTATCATCAGTGTTTACTTATCTATGTCCCACTGCTTAGCGTTTGCCTACATCGTTAAATTTATATCATCATCATCATCCTAGCTCCCGGTTGCATCCTCGGCCATTGCCCCAAAGCCCAAGGAATCATCATTCTTACTGATTGATTTTCTTCTAGTACTTTAAGAATGGGAATGATATATTTTTTAAACCCACGCGGACGGAGCCGCGGGCGGCCACTAGTAAACAATAAATAAAGTGGCTCATCGCCACCTGAGATTCATCCGATGAATGAATTTCTTCATGATAAAGGTTTCAAAACTTAGCATATACAAATTGCTTAATATAAATAAACGATAAATTAAGTATCAACAGTTGCCCGTGTCATGGAGTAATTGTTGCTTTCTAGTTTGTTTCAAAATATTTTGACTAATTGTAATTGAGTTTTCTTTGTAAGTGTATCTGCGCGTGAGTCAGTTTCGCGTGGGGTGTCACAGGTCGTGGGGCGGATTGACCTCACAACCGTTATGAGCAGACCTTTAAAGCTATTTTATGTCATGAAAAGTAATAATTGTCTATGAGTAAATGAGAAAAGTAAGAATGACCCACTTTAAGTAAAAGGTTTGCATGTTTAGATACTCAGTCGCACAAGCAACGCAGCTTTCTCATATTGGGAGGATTTTATTTGGAAAAAATCAATGATAATCATAATCGTTCAGTGACGATTATTATTTTTTATTAGGAAAACAAACAGCAGTTTACAACACATTTAAACAACCCAAATTAATAACACATTAGCCAAATAAGTTTCCACAAGTAGGTTATACATTAATATATTAGTCCGTTATCACCAGTCCGCTTGCGATCACGGCTGTTGTAACGCAGCCGAAACGTCAAGCAGGAAGTACCTAGTATATAAATTGTACTACATAATTAAATGTCACGATTGTTAATTTTATGTCATCGGTGTAGGTGATCGTTAGTACACAAGGAGCCCCTTAAACCTACACGCTGGGTCGAAAGTCCCAGGCGCCGACTGACATTCCTCTCTGTTCCACGCGATATACCTGGCACCCGCACGGAGAATCCATGGATAGCTATGAAGTTCGTCTCCCTTTAGTCACATTTTCCGAGGAAGACTTTAAGCTGTAATAATATAACACTACTAGCGGCCGCCCGCGACTCCGTCCGCGTGGATTACGATTTCCAATAGCCTAAAGCCTTCCTCGTCAAATGGACTATCCAACGCAAAAATATTTTTTAAATCTCACCAGGAGTTCCTGATATTAGCGCGTTCAAACAAACAAACAAACAAACTCTTCAGCTTTATATATTAGTATATAGATGTGTGCGGAAACCGCAAACCGCGGGGACGAATTCGCGGGCGGCCACTAGACTTGTTATATTTATAATCCCATTCAAACGAATAATGCTTAAACATACAATACTTAACCGATACCCGTGACATCGAACAAAGGCATACTATGTTACACAATATATTTAAAATCGTTCAAGGACCGTGAATTGAACTGGCGACCTTCGTCTCCCGCGGATCGATACCAACCTCTGCGCCATGCCTTCCTAGAAACGACATGAGTTCATGAATGTTTAATGCTAGTACATTTTTGATGTTTCGTTATAGTCTCTTTTTAACCTAAGAATATAAAAAAAAATATTGTTTAATAAACAAGCGGCCGCCCGCGACTCCGTCCACGTGGATTTCGATTTCAAATAGCCTAAAGCTCGTCAAATGGACTATCCAACACAAAATTTATTTATTCATCACGGACAAGTGTTTCCAAGATAAGCGCGTTCAAATCAAACGAACAAACATACAAACAAACTCTTCAGCTATATATATTAGTATTATTGGTATATGTAGATAATAATGTTGAAAAAGAAACTGTCTTAGATTCACACGACTCATAGAACGAAATAGTTGGAGTGGGTATGGGGTCTTAAAGGCCGGCAACGCATTTGCGCGGCTGTTGATGTCCATGGGCAGCGGTGATTACATAACAACGGGTGATCCTCTTGTTCCTTTGCCTTCCTATTATAAAGAAACAACGATAGATGAAAATAATATCTTTTAATTACAAACATCTTAATGCTCATGATCTGACATTTCGATTCTGTATAAGATGAAAATTCCGCTCTAGACCACGATCTATTTTTAATTTCTGGTCGAATTCTGACTGGTTTGAAAAGTGAAATACATTCGAGAGAAAAACATAAATATTATTGTTTTGTATTGTATACGTATAAAGACATGAAAATTTGAATGTATAAATAAATTGGATTAACACACCCATTGCCTAGCCCCAAACTAAGCTCGAAGCTTGTACTGTACATACTATGGTCGCTAAGGATCGGAAGACATAATTTCATAAAAGTATTTTTTATAAACATTCATGAATCCAGTTAAAATGCCGATGTTCATCACAAAAATACGGTTTTGTAGCCAGGGTCTCTGACCACTAGACCAACGGGCCCGTCAAATTCAGAGTTAACACAATATGTATTTCTGGTGGGTATTCTTTTAAACATCACTATTCTATTTCCGTATAATTAGTTTATAAAACAAAGTTCCATACATCTGTAAAACATCTAACGCTTGTAGTTTAAAAATACGACGTTAATAAACAAACAGTTTGGTCCACGCCTGCACAGTGAGTCAGGTTAGTGGCGTCTCGCATCTGGTGTAGGTTCGATGTCGGGTTCGGTTAAAAATACAATATTACCAACTAGACGGAAGCCAGTGGCTTTGCCTGTGTGTAGTACATGAAGGTATCTCGCGGGCATCTGATGTTTTTAAGGATAAAAGTAGCCTATATTCTTCGGGGATATTTTTTAGGATCAAGATCGCAAAAAAAAATTGAAATCTGTCCTGTACTTTGAAAGTATTTAAGCCAATGAAACAAACAACATTTCAAATATTTCTCGTTTCTTTTTGTATATTATTTTATTTTAAGCATTTAATGTATTTGTATAGTTTAAGATTTATTTGCCTATTTTTTACCGGACCTACCTGAGCCACCTGTTGTCGGATGAATTTTACTTAGTATAAAATTAAAAAAAAACTGCTTTATTTAATGATTTATTTATGTAAATAGCTTTTTAATTAAGCAATGCCCTCGTTACAAGTTTTTATACAATATAACTAAGCAATGTCCTTCCTATTTCAGTAAACCATTAATTACATCGTCACAGTTATTAAGACAATTACTACACAAAACAATTCACAAGTAAAACAGAAGGACGTACAATCGAACGAAACAAACTCGGAAACTTTTGTTTAATCATTAAAGTTCTAATCACGCATTTATTATGCGGGCACGGTCAATACTGGGGTGGGGGGAAGGGGGGAGGTGTTATCACTCAGCTGATAATCAACAGAGGGGGATCAGTAGGTACACACTTCATGAAGTTGACGCATTTGTGAGGTGGCCATGGTTTTCGATTGAGGAGGATAATTAAATCAATAAGTTTATTGGACTAACACACCAATTGCCTTGCACCAAACTTATGTAACTTACCATGTTATTAGGTGTAAGTTTTATAAACTAAGCTCGAAACTTGTACTGTAGATGCTATTAAAAATATAGGCATATTTATGTTTTTTTTATTAAACATACACTTAAATAAATACATTATAACATCCAGAACTGGACCAACAGACATGTTTAGGCACACAAATGTTTGTCCTGTGCGGGGGATCTAACCTCTTTGTCTAAGAGTCAACGTCTTGACCTAATCCCTCACTAACATAGCTCGGTAGGACAGCAATTTGAAACGCATGATCGTAGAGGGAACAGGCAAGGTCGTCTTTCCCTGTTAGAGGCCCGGGACACATGGGCTTCGTCTGGTTTGGTAATCGTGAGGCACCATGATTCTGGTTTGTGGCCCTCAATCGATCGTGGGGCCCTGGGCACGTGTCCATTGTGTGGGGAATGAGGGGTCTGAGTCCAGGCATAGAACAGTTTAACGTGCTTCATGTAATTTATACTACGTTGTTGGTAGTTAATTGTGGAAATTGTCTGCGAAAATAAATTCTATTCTAAATTCTATTTTATTCTATTCTAAAGCAAAAATTTATTAAACTTATTTTTTTTAATTGTTTTTAGGTTTTTGTATAATGATTTTTCACCAAAATTGATCAAAGCCGTAATGTTATTCGAATAACCGATTTAAAATCGCGTCAAACTCCGACCCTTTTCACGAGTCGCTTAATTTGTCGTTAGATTTGATTTTATTGAAATTTTCATTAATCTTTGTTAAATGTTCATGAGCTTTATTAACAATGATTTTCGTGACAAGGGATTAAATACATGTAATTAATTGAATGAACCTGCAATTTCATTAAGTTTGTAATGAACTTTATAATTTAGTACGTCTTGCAAAACATTTTTACAAATTTTTTTTCTTTGTTTCAGGATTAAAAATTAAATGCAAGATTTCCAACTGTTGCACAAGGACTTGAATGTAAGTACGAGTAGTTATTTTATTAGCAATAATTCCTTTTTCCAAATATTTGAAATAACTTGGATAGTTTTAGTAATTTGGTAGCAATGTAATATTTGACAACTTTATATGAAGAAATAGCTGTAAAAAATTAATTATGGGACTACGGGAAAATACATCAATTTATCTTTTAAAATACACAACTTGTGGTCACCCTGAAAGCTGTAATTTCACGTGGCTCTCAGCTATCTCATCGCACGCACACAAAGCTGCATTAAGTAACCTAATTGACACACACACACCCACACACACATCATACAATGTAGGTATATTAATTTATGGTCGATGATATGCATTAAACTAATATCGGACAATATCGCGTCCATCGATCTGTTGTCAAAGCAGCTTAAGCACTGATGGTATCATAACCAGCAATGTAAGCAAAACAAAAGCCTCTATTATTTATTTATTCAACAACCTTGATGCGATGTTATTTTATATCATGTTAGAGCGTTACTTATATTGGTACTCGCCTAGAATCACTTGCCAAACGCTGTTTAGTGATTCTAAATAGTAAAATCTATCTAAATCATTTAAGAGAGAAATTTGCTTCCGTTGTGTAAACCTCGGAGGTCGTGTGTTTGAATCCCGCAGGTAACAATTTCATTTTGTGTCGGTTGGGATAATCAACATCAAAAATCAGATAACTCAAGCAATGCTCAACCAATAAGAATGATGATTCCGTCCTTCCGTGGTCCTCTGCCTATGATCCAAATTGTCTAGTTTCCCTTGTAAGGGTTGCGGAGGTCAGACGACAGTAAGACCAAGCTGTAAATACATACGTAGTTTTAATAAAGCCGGGAGTGGCTACTAGATGATAAAAAAAAAATGGAATTCGAGACGAACTTCTTAGCTATCCATGGATTCTCCGTGCGGGTACCGGGTCCATCGCGTGGAACAGAGAGGAATGTCAGTTGGCGCCTGGGGCTTTCGACCCAGCGTGTAGGTTTAAAGTATATTAACAAACTAATTACTTTAGAAAATCATACGTACTTTTTATCCCTGAAAGCATCACATTCCCGCGGGAGAATTTCGTGTAATTCACTCGGCTAATCTGTCTTGTTCATTTAATCTTGTCCGGGCGAATCAATCTATACACATTGTTAAAAGTAGACATTTGGCCCGCAGACCAGATTTTATGCAGGCAAGATGTCCCATATCCCGCCGATTCTGCAAGTGGAAGGCTTCTTGTAATAAAAGTCAAATGAGATGTCCCATCCCAGGCCCGCACCATGTACGTGGTACCAAAAAATCGATAAAATATTGCTATTTCCATTAAAAATACAATAAAACATTTTTGGTCCGTAGTTTAGTGGCTTAAAAATAAAATCAAATACATAATTGTTCCCTTTACTTCGTAAAGATGGCAACTGTAATTTTTTCTTTACTGGGATTTACAGCTTTGGGCCCCAGCCTTTTTAGGTCGTTTGTAACCTAAAAATATAAATACTTTGTGAAATATACTGCATACTGTCAAAACAAAAATAAACTGATGGATAAACGACATAAACGTCATTCAAGTATCAAAGATGTTTGGTCTTGGTATATTTACTTTACTCTATGGATGCGTCCTCCGCCATATTGTACTGAGTTGCAATATTGTGGTATAATTTATTGTTTCAGCCAAAAAACTAAGGTTTTCCATAAGAATTGGAGTGATTAAAACTGTAGTACACTTATTCGCCTATATTTAGGTATAGCGAACATGGACCAGGCCGAGGCTTCATACATTTCTGGGACATCTCCTTTACGAGTAAATACGGTTTCGATTTTCTGTTAATTAATTTGAAATATTGAAGTCAGGAAACTTAAAATATATTTTATCCAAGAGGGGTCATAGGTTACGTACGGTATTCCGCCTATTGATAAGCCAATGGGTTTTTCTAAAATAAAAATAGGTCGTAGAGTATTTTGATAAGGTAAATATATTTAAAATATGTCCTTTACGAAATAAAACAAGCTCATTCGGTCAAATTATGTTTCCTTAAAATATTATGAAAGAGGTAGAGCTTAGTGGAACTTCCACTCGAATGAGCCGCTCTTCTGGGGAAGAAGACCACAGTGAAGTAGCACTTCCTAACAGTTGAGCTATGTTTCTGCTGGTGAGTAAGGCAGCCAGAGCTCTGTTGGGGAGGGTATGGAGTCTTAAACTAAGTGATCACCGCTGCCCATGGACATCGACAACCGGTTGCATATGAGTTGCCTACTTTTAAGACCCTATAGCCACCCCCACCTGAGCTCTGGCAACCTTACGCACCAGCAGAAACAGCGCAACAGATACGAAGTGCTATGTCATTGTGGCCAAAAGATTAATCATATTTTTTCTCATTTTATAACATCCTGTTCTTCATGGTTCATTCTAGACAAACCTCACCAGAAACAATTAAAAAAAAAGCCTCAAATTAGTAACTAAAATGTTTCTTACTTCAAAGAATCGATCTTCAAAAAACTTTTTTGAATACTTGCGTGTTCGTCCGTCATTGTAAGTAATTATTCAAGATAATAATTTTGTACTGAAATTGATATTACACAATTCACTCAGTGACAATTGAAGTTAATTAGTTCTAGTTATTCAGAGGCAATCATTGAATTAGCGTTTACATTTTGTATTTACATAATTGTTACGTACAAGAATACTGTTGATGATATTGCATAGAGTAGGATTGCTCTTTTAATTTTAATTCAATGCCTTGGACTGACACACTAATTGCCTAGCACCAAACTAAGCTCAAAGCTTGTACTTACGATGGATGCTAGGGAACGGATAGACATACTTAAATACAGGACGAACACAAAATGTTTGCTCTGTGCAAACATATACACAAAAAAAAATATTGTGTTTGAATTTTAGGACATAACTCCGGGTTCAATTATGGAATCAAGATCTTTCTGGTTATTTTTGGTATTGCTATTATTTCTATTTTCCAGAAGGTTTGGCAAGTTTGGTGAAAAGGTTAATGGCTGTAGTCGATAAATATCAAACGTGATTGAAACCAATACTTTGAGTTTTGCTCAAAAGCTTAAACCATGACACCAATAAAACATTTCCGTTCCAATATAAATTTTATTTTTACCGGAGTTTTCCAATGCCTTTAAAGTGATTCCGCTCTCGAATACAGAATGTTGCGCAATGTATGTGCAAAAGTATTAGTCATCTCGGAAATGTTGGCACAGTGTAAACAACAGAAACTTATCGATTACGAATCATTGGGAAGGTTGCAATTGTCCTTTAAAGCCTTCCTTAGAGTCTAGGGCAGTCCATTTATCCATATTCCATCTGGTCGCTGTTGATGAAAGCATAAAAGTCAAAATAATAATAAACTCTTTATTTACATTTTTGCTTACCTACTTGTATGAATTTAAGTAAGCATAATAGTTAAACTACTCGATTTATGCCTGTGGGTAGGTATTCGTTCGCTGGCATCAGCATCACAAGCTGCAACGTTAGTTTGGTGTGTTACAGTTCAAATTAATACCTTTTTATTAATTTGATACAACTGAATGCTTAAAAAACCAAACTACCGTTCCCTATACATACTGTGATGAGCCAACTGACGTCACTCGTACATTATTGTTTATACCGTGATTCGATGAATAAAACATTGGGAAGCGTCGGGAATGGGTAGAAACCATGGAATGTCCCCAGCTATTTCGGGGAGAATTTACCCCGACAGCCTAAAAGTGGGTAATTTACCTGCCTATTTATGGGCAAGGCAGGGGTCATCAATTACGGCCCGCGGACCGTATTTGGGTCGCTGGATGTGCCGCCCACGACGTTTGCTTTGACATAATTTTGCTTCGCCTACTTTGCAAAGTATGAAGGATACTGTTAATGCATACTGTCATCATCTGTGGTTAATAAAATTGAAGTACTATTTTGTATATTTATTTCAACTTCACAGTGCAGCACAAAATTTTATGGTAAGACATGTGATTTTACTGTCTTATGGCATATAATGTAGTAACGGTAAAACTGGGCTAGGCAATTAAACTAGGTTACAGTACGCCTTAAAATGTTGTCTCCCCGAAGAATTAAGAGTCAAGGAATAGGGAGTACACCTGATTTTGCGCACTTACTTACAAGTAAATTATGAGTAAGAGCTTAGGATACATTCTCAGTTAGGTAAATGAAAAGATCAGCTTCTGCATTCGTAAATTGAAGAAACTTAACTATTAAATTTTTTACAATCCAAGATGGCGCTTAACGGCCGTGCAGTGGATGGATATCCAGTTATCAACTAACAACCTTTAAATGCCATTCTACAAGACACGGCATGTAGGTGGCAAATACCAAATAATGTACCCGATGTAGGCGATATTGCAATTATCATCTAATCATATTGTGTTTAAGAAATCTATTAGGACTTATACATATGTAGCTGATTGCTTCCGTGGACCAGAAGTATTTGTCTAGGAATATCAGTTGAAATTTTCTATAAGGTAGGTGAAGAATCTAAATGTTACTACGAAATGTAAATACTCTTTGTTATCCAATCGACTGCTTTCTTTGTGTGGTCTTAGAATTGTAAAACCTTCGGTAAGGACTCAAATCCAACGGGGACCTATACCACATAGGGAGGTTTTCTCAATTAAGATAGGACGGTGCATGATTGAATCCAATGATTATCTGATGATAATGATAATTCTGTGCTTTATTGGCGCTTTCAGACATTGGTCCCAAAATGTAATTCTGAAATAGTCAGGTTTTCCTTGTATGTTCCAATATGCTCAAATCAAGGCCAAAGTCGCAGTGTACCTACATATATTTGGGTCTATAAGATGATAAACTCTTCGTACTTCAATTGATTAAATCAAAATTATCAATTAGCTTGTTGCATTCCACTACTGAATGTAGGCGTCCCCCACGGTGTAATGCATAACATAACCAGCGTACCAAAAATAAACTCCTGTCTAATTACTCGTTTCCCTCAATCCAGAAATACATTGTATAAAAGGGTTTGTCCAATTTAGGTAATTTTTTACTTCCAAGGACGTTATTTTTTTACAGCTCGAGCCAAATGTCACCATTCGCACATTCCGGGGATTTCGCTTGAACCGGGATGCGGAAAAGGGTGTAACGGTCCATTTATTTCTACTGGACCATAAGGAGCGGTCTTTGCGTCGTTTTAGCCTAGAAAGCGTGAGGAATTTGAAAGGTTTTTGTTTTTGTAAGCGAGTGGCAAACTAGAATCGGATGAATTTAAAACTCCATGCCAAACAGCAAAAACTTCAAAATAGTTAGATAAGTCTTACTTCATTGTAGTTTGTAGATAAACTTTTACTTTGGCTAAAATTTGGTGCCACACAACACAAAAATACTCTCGTATAATTATATTTTTGGGCTTATAACACGCCTAGCTAGAAAACAAGTTAGAAGCGTGTTGTTACTATGGATGTTAGGGAACCCCTAGAAATACTTAAATACGTTTTGTTTTAATGAACGCTTTCTCTGTTCAGAGAAACCAGTAAAAGTTCTGTAATGTAGTGATTTTTAATTGTTGTGTCCAAATTTTTCACGAAGTTGCTAACGAAACTGGACAAAGTTTTTGATATATTCTGGATCTTGATGGAAAATTTGAATTTCCTGGAAGGACACATTATTAAAATAACTTTTCCTTGTAGCAGACTGAATTCGTAAATGAATGTTCTGTTGTTAAGTTCTTTTGTATCAAAATGTATTTGATAGAAGGCACGTGTCCAATTCGAGTGAGAGGTCTAGCTACGTCTAGGTAGTGTAATTTCTATGCTAATAAGACATCAAAACTGTTGTCTCCATGTAACAGACATTTCAATGAGAATATAAAATTTGTGAATTGGAGCCTAAACTATCGTGACCCACCTACTTCAGGCCTTCATGATAAACATTGAGCTCTTTGGCATTGTCTTATGCAGCTGATCTTCTTGTTCTCTTCACAACATATTGAAATGCTTCATGCTCACATGAAAATTTTAAAGGTTCCAAGTCAGTCAAATATACTCTGATAACTTTTCTTTTCCTTTAATTCCAAATGGATTGCCCCTTCAAGTCTTCTTTTGAGACACTTCTGAGGGTACTAATCAACCTACTACCTCTCTTCCAACAAAAAAAAATTAACTGTCCGTTACTAACAACAAACAAACTTAAGATTACTACCGTGGTACTATGACACGAATTACCTCATTAGTGTATCTACATAGATGACGTTATAGTGCCTTTATAAATGAGCCTCCACCGCCCAAAATGAAATGACACCTGAACTCTTGAAAGATATTTCCAGATACGTGTCCACTAAATATGGTCGAAATCTCTGCGTCCAAAAAACAATGACACCTGAAGTCTTGAAAGATGTTTCTAGCCAAGTGTCCAGTATATCTGGTCGAGATACAAAAATGCATGTCACATGTTTGCTAGGATCACGTGTGTGATATCAGGGCAAACATGGGCCTATGCGGCGGCTTGTAAATTCCCCTGGATTTAGTGGGATTATCTGGTTCATATGTTAAGTTACAACATCCTTCTTCGTCGGTTTTAGTGGATAAGTTACGCAATACGGGGCAGGCGGCTTTGTGTGAGAAATTCTTCATTCGTTCGACAAAAAATTGTGCGATATTGCTGACAAAATTTCTAGCGAAACTGATGCAGATGAATTTACCACTTTTTTATTATATTACAATCTTTTTTGCCCTTCAAATATATTTCAGTATTGATAAAATATGTGTTTTCTTAGGTTATCTTAAGAAGCGTTTTTTATCGAGCATGCAAAATATATCAAATACTGTTAACCCAAGTACGTGCGTGTCAAAAGTAATTTTTATGTTTTTATTACCAGCCTAATAAGCAATTACGAGTGAACATTGATTATGACATTTGTTATTCTAACAGATTTTTGCGAAATTAATTACGAAGAACGTTTTACCATGATTATTAACTTTAATCTTAATGCCAGTTGTTTCAATAAGCCTAACATGCTTTATTGCAAATACTAAATGTCAATTAGATGGTTGTGTTGTCATCTGTCGGCATTAACCAAATGTCAGCTTGACATTTCAGTTTTCCGATCAAATCAAGTCCAAATATTGAAAATGAGTGAGCTTTTGTTTCTAAGTTAAATAATAAAATGTGTTTCAATATTGAAGGAAACAAACATTATGGTTGCAATTCTTGTCTTTACTTAATAAGCCTATAATGTGTCGTGAAGAAAACATACTCTGTGGTTCAATCTAAACGTCCTATTTGCTAGTACCATTTCACTCCGAAATAAGGTAAAATAAAATACTGCTATTTCTTTTTAAAACTTATTAAACATGTTTTCGGAGTAAAAACAAAGGAAATACAATACATTTGCCTTATAATTAAATCTCAATATGGTAGCTTTGTTTCAAAAAGGTTATGTTGTCAAACCTACTAAAGAGTTTCACTTCGCAAACTTAATTTTGTGTTTGTGAAACAATAGGTCCGTGCGTCGACATCTCTATTTACAAAGCAGCAAGATCTAAATTCAAATGTATGGTAATTTGAAAAGTGGGAAAAAGCGTTTTGGCGGCCGTAGCAACAGATGTAGAACGCCATGATGGGGACCAATTTATGTTGGTCTCTAAATCTTCTTTGTGCCTCCTCTCTTTGGGTCGCCGTGGTCCGAGCAAGGGGAGAGGGTGGGGTCAACCTAAATTGGCTTTATTCTGATTTATTCTTTCTTTGTTTGAAGAGAACGCGCGGGACAGAATGTTGACATATATTTTTTTAATTTGGGCCAGTGCTGTAATCTTCTGTCTATGACTTATGCGTTTCGTTAACACATGTTAGTGACATGTAGCATTTGTAATGGTATAAATGAATATATTTTAGGTTTTTTTGAGTGTTTAGCGCCTAATAGTGTGGCGGAATTATTTATGATGCCGTAATTAATGATGTGGTTCAGCTGTTCTTTGTTTAGATGTTAAATTTGGTTATTATGTGGTTTATCCTGTGTTTGATTTATTATGATTGGTTTCGATCACTCAACAATTTAATGTTCAATTAATGTGATACCTCTAGTTTTGCAATTACTTGAACTGACAACCATGATACATACGAAACACTTCCTTTGTTGAACTATGTTTTATTTAAAAAATGTCGCAGTCTTATCTATGGTAATTTTGTTCTCACTGCTATCAACGTAACTGTTGTATGAAGCACGTATGAAGTAAAGTGCACAGCTGATTTATTTTAAAGCTTACAACACGCCCGTTGTTTCCAATCACCGCTGCAGTACAATCTTCATTCAATACTCGTCTGAGGAGCCGCCGTCAGAAAAGCAACAGAAACAAATCGTCTACTGCATTGATTGAACACGTACCGAGATTTGCTGGTCGAAAATAACCCTTCTCACAACAGTATAAGGTCTAACAAAAGATACTACGCCGCCCGATACTTCATTCCTTCACAACGCATTCAGTACGAGATAACACTCATTTGTACGTCTAAAGATCCATTGACTATAAACAACCCATTCTTTGAGATGTTCTCAACGGAATAACTGTACTTGACAAAACGTTTTATAAACCTTACGCTCTTCAACTTTAAGCAGAAAATCGAACAGTTTTAATTTGACAGATGAAAATATAAAATTGTATTACGAAGTCGCATTACATCTGAATGGATGCTCCAGATATCTTAACTGCAGAGAGATAAGAGCTAAATTCGAACGTTTGAAAAATATGGACAGCAAAATTCGAATTTGGAAAATGGAACACGTGCGTCGAACGCCCCACTTGCGTTCGGAAACGTATGCAAATCCCTTTGTTGTCTGCAACGCGTTGCGTCAATGTAACGGGACCAGATTTCCGAACGGAGTTTATGGTCGAGCTGGCTGTATAGAGGTGTTCCTTTGACGGGCGCAGGAAAAAAGGAAAACAAATTGGAGGACAAATTCTTGTGATACTTTGGCCGAGCGTGTTCGTAAAAGGATAAAAAGAGGTTGAAAAATACAGATTGGTTTATCCTTTCTCGGTCTGGGTTTAGCACTAATTTAGCGAAACTTAATACACTCCTACCAACAATGGTTTTGTGGCGCGGATTGGGTGGTTTTAGTTGGTCAATCAGTCCTATTCCCCATGAATTCAGAGCGAAAGTTAGGGGATTTTATGATTATACGTAGGTATTATCAAAGCAGTTTTTGGTATGCTCGATGGTCTAGTGGTTTAGGTACCGTTTAGTAGTAGGCATAACGTTGGTAGAATCAAGGGCGGATCCAGCTTTAGCGCCAGGGGGGGGTCACATAGTCGTGGCCAAGTCAAGAACTAATAATTTAATTTTGATTAAAATACATAGAGTACAAGAAAAAGTAGGTATTCATTAATGTAGGCACGTACGTACTGTACTGTACTTAAAATATTGTTATTATTGTACACTTGAAAAACTCAACACATACACGTACATACATATTTCCACCTAACCTGTAGCAGTGAAATTCGTGGCCAGGGGAGACCAGAACTCATAGATTGGACTCAGATGTATGTTCAGCGAAAAGCTTTAGAGTCGGGCCACCTACTGTACTGCCGCGAGGAAGACCAAAAGTTCCAAGGTGGCGTCGGGTCACCAAAAATGAATTAATCGATCTCTGACAACGTTGTGGAAATCTCAAGTGTGTCAAACACTCAGAGAGAGATATAGTCTCACTCTCAAGGTGGTGCAAGTGTACACTCCGACTTCGACACATTCGGACGCTGAGGTGGAAGAAGTCTTCGATGAAGGATCGAGGACCCTCCAATTCACAACAAAGACGTTGTTATGGGGGATTTTAACATTAAGGATCTAATAGATCTAATAAATAGAAAATCTAGATAAGGAAGGGCTCTTTTTTACGAACTCGTTCGGCAAGAACCAGTTCCATAGGAAATGGCAAAGCCCTGACGCTATGACGAAAAAGGAGATAGACTTCATCCTGGCAGATAGGAAACACATATTCAGAGATGTCTCTCCAGCAGCGATCACAGACCGGTCGAAGGCACTCTGGATGACTATAAATAAATCGAAATCGAGATCACTCTCAGACAGCTCAAAGAAAAGCCCCTGAAGAGGATAGCGTTACAACAGAGCTGTTAAAGGCTGGAGACCCGTACTGAGGAAGCTCCAAAAGATTTTTAACGCTGTCCTCTTTGAAGGGAGAACTCCGGAGGCGTAGAGTAGAAGTGTAGTCGTTTTTTAGGGTTCCGTAGCCAAATGGCAAAAAACGGAACCCTTATAGTTTCGTCATGTCTGTCTGTCTGTCTGTCTGTCTGTCTGTCCTGGCTCGTTCTCCGCCGTTTCTGAACCGATTGCCACGAAAATTGGTGGAGAGATGTATAGTGATAATTCAAGAATTGGTTTTTAAAATAATCGAAAAATAATTATTTTTACCCCCCCTCCCATACACCGAAAAGTAAATTCAAAAAAAAAATTCGACTTACCCCAACGTGTGGGGTATCGTTAAAAAGGTATTTTTAAATACAATAAAACTTGCCTTGAAACCATGTGGATCAAACACCCCAGTCTCGAGATATATTAATACAAAGTTAAAATTAGAGCGTCCCCCCCCTTAACTTTTGAAATACTATTACAATAATTCTGAAAAACATGTCCTGTATACCTCCAAGTAAGTACTTTCAACGAAAACTATAGCGAACTCTGTATCATGCATATTTATTTTTATACAACTCGACCAACTTATGACGTGCAGTTGCCCTTACTAAATGGTGTCTTAGTGGTCGGGCCATCTTTTAGCTACGGAACCCTTTCATAGGCGTGTCCGACACGCTCTTGGCCGGTTTTTTCTTCAAAAGGGGTGACAAAACCTGTTGGAGACCAATCGTCGTCGCATTTCGCTTTTAAGCCACGTCTACAAGGTGTTCTAAAGAGTGATCACGAACCGTCTTGCGTGAAGACTCAACGAATTTCACCGGAATGAGCATGTGAGCGGATGCTGCACCATTAACCAGATCCACAAAAATGGGCAAATTTTGCGAAAGACCGAGGAATATAATCAGCCCCTGTGTCTAGCAATTTTGGAATTTGAGGAGGTCTTTGACTCATGGTTCTAGAGTTCCTGCAGCCATGTCAGGTAGATTGGCGATAAGGTCATTGATATAGCTCACCGGATTAGCAAGCTGAAGTGACAGTGGCTTGGTCATATAACCGACAACTGTTGGGGTAAACTAGTTCTGGAATCGATACCACGTTTCAGCAGGTGTCCAAACGCACAGAGGCTAGATGGGGTGACGATTTGCGCAAGATAGCTTTCAGGAACTGGATATGATTCACCAAGGATCTGGCTGGATGGATAGCCCTAAGCGTAGCTATGTCTAGCATTGGACTACAGTCGCAAAATTTTGAGAAAATAATATCTTTAAAATATCAGTTTTTTTGACTGTAATGGCGTAAGGTGGAATTTTTAAATGGGTTTTGAAGGGCAGGTACACTAACCGGTACATTTACAAGAAAATATTGTTACACAACCATCCATAACTTTTTGAGATATTTTGATCGGCATTCATAGATTTAAGAACGATGATACTACATATGACTAACATACATTTTGTACAGAAAATTCCTAAAATGTTTTTTCGTGCCAACCGGTTAAGTACCCGCCCTTAAAACCCACTTCAAATTTACACCATGGTATAAAGTTTGGAACTTCAGAGTTTCGCGAAAAAAATAGTAATATGCATATGCTTTTCCATCTTCTATCAATTTGAAGCTTATTACCTTTATTACCTCTAAGAACTGATTTTTGTGACCCTTTGACGCTTTTTTTTGTTCGCACTATATCAAAAACGATTTTTCACGTGTTTCCCAAATTGGGTTTTAAAATGCCTAAAATTACTGATCTATACAGAATTTCGCTGTTAGAGGTCAGGTGGGACACTCTGTATCAAATTAAAAATATTAAATTTGGAAGGTATGTATGTATGCAGTTTCATAAAATCTGTATATCTGTATGGAGACAAAATTGATAAAAATCATTGTGTACAGTTAGTGGTCCTCCTAAGTCCTAGAATCAGCCCAGGGGGAGGTCATGACCCCTGTGACCTCCCCCCTGGATCCGCCCTTGGGTAGAATGAATGCCCAATAGAGGCATCAGAGGATGTTGCAATTTTCTGCTGAACGGCAGAGCAAAGTTACACAGACCTTACATTTACATATTCTTAAGTTTCAGATTTTTGTCATTATTGCAGTCATTTTCTTTTGATATTAACCTACGATACCAATTTCAAATTGTATTGAGCGGCAGAAATTATAAGGATAATCTAATTAAGATCAAATTTCACCATTACGTGAAGGTTTAAAATTTAACTTAATTTATTACTAATTCCAAACGCCATGCGGGCGTACCGAGCACAGTAAGCAACAAAAATTCATCATGAAGAACATAAATTAACCTCCTATTTGGGTTAAAACTCCTTTGTGTTCTCCTATTTCTAAAACAGGCTCATAACGCAACGCTTAATTCGGTCTCTGACGTGCTCCCTCAATGGAAACACGGCATAGTTAGCGTTGGGTAGTTGCGTCGTGAGTCATCGCCCAATATTATTGAAGTAATAAATGATTATACCAGCAGTGTGGTTCGATTTAGAAGCGGCAGCGATATTTCAATCTATGGTAGTAGGGTGACTACTTTATCATTTAATAAGTTTTAGGTAGGCTACACATACTGTGAATCAATTACATAACTAACTTAAATTGTGCAAAAACAAATCTTAATCAACATAGAAAATTGAAAAAAATGCTGATCTGCCACTTGTGCTACAAAAGGACGATGAAATTAATAAATTAAAATAAGTTTAGAAGACAAATAATTTAGTAAAAGAAGAAAATAAGACATTATAAATACCAACTACCATTAGGAAATAGCGGTCAAAATGCAAGCCTTCCTTAATAAACAATACTAAGAAACAAAACTTTGTATTTTTTTATAAATGTCGAATTTATATTAATTTAAATTGTTTTTTGTTACAGGTGAATAAACACAAGGTTTCAAAAGCTCAAGAAATGTTTAAAATGTAAGTAGCAATAAGAAATACGGTACGATACAGAGATTATCATCCTAGCGGTCGTCCCGGTCGCTTCCTCAGCCATTGCCTCGGAGTCCATTGTCCGCATTCCTGCTCCTTCTAATCCACTTCGCACGGTCTAGGGCATCCAGTGCAGCTAGACCATTGGCACGCATATCAAACTTGTTTGCGAAATAACGCACGACGTCAAGCCAGCACTTCTTGGGCCTGCCCCTTCTTCCGGGACCCGACGGTGGCGGCATGGCGAGACATTTGTTTCACATGTAAACTGGCCGGTAGGCTATTTACAGTGCGTTTGAATTATGTTTATTCTTAGTAAAATAATGTTACTAATGACGACGATGATGGTTTTGTAGTAGGTACTTTCGTTAATACTGGTAATGATAACAGAAGTGGTTAAAACAACGTTACAAAACCTCCTTGGAACGCCGTACATAAACATTTTCTTAGAAACATTATTATGTATTTTGTTATTCCAATCGCTCGTGTCTTGTACCAAACGCAAACAAGTTATTTCAATAAGCGCTGATTGTTTTAGCGGGTCATTGGTACAAGTTCAATTCCCGGCGAGAATAGAAATATTGTTCCCTACTTCTAAGTGCGTGTTGAAATAAAGAACGTCTCTTGTATATTTTATTTTAATGTTTTTAGGGTTTTAAATTATTTTACGACAGATATAGTTAGGTTGTTGAGAATCTGAACTATTGATCATAGTGGTACGTAGGTAGCTTATTCGATTTCCGGATATGACGATTTGATTGGCTCTATTATACTGTTTGATCTGCCTGTTTTTGTCATTGAACAAATATTTTGCTTTTTTTGCTTTATTACTTAATGTTCATATTATATACCTAGTTATGGCTGACCAAAAAAACTTCTTAGACTATTTTTTTCGATCCGATAGGAATAGGACAGTTTATAGTTTTAGTACCTATAACTGTTGTTTGTATCTAATTAATTTAAAGTTATAACACACGTTAGTAACAACTGATACAGGACAGTGTTTTCAAAAATTATGGGCGGGCCTGTTGGTCTAGTGGCCAGAGACCCTAGCTACAAAGCCAAGGGTCGCGGGTTCGGATCCCGCTAGGGGCAAATGTTTGTGTGATAAACATCGGCATTTGTACTCGAGGCATGGATGTTTAAAAAAAGTATTTAAGTATGTGTATCAGTTCCCTAGATTCCATGGGGGCTAGGCAATTGGAGTGTTAGTCAAAATAATTTACTTACTTACATCGTACTTATTTATATTCCCTTCAAATTGGTTAAGGATGGCATAGGTACTAACCTATACAAATCCTGTCAACAAATCACTATTGTTGAATATATTTATAACAAGTAAATCACGCATCATATATTTTCCGTGGACCCATAATTTCCTGTAGGTATACATTCAGTGACGTTGGACAGTAGATTGGAAAAGGGCCATCCCCTTACCCAGATCAATCTAACATGTAAGTGTCATCGGATTCTGCGCCTTAATACTGCGTTAACTTTTCATATGACATCTGTCTGATAAGTTATTGGAAAGTCAAGCGACCTTTGACCTGTCTATATGAAGATGGGTGACCGGAACGTTTTGACATTTGAGAACTGATCCTTTAATTCAGATTTAATTAACATTCACAGTGGCATTACAAATATACTTAAAGAGATATATTATAACATCCAGACCAGGACAAACAGACATGTTCAATGCTCATGGACACAAAATGTTTGCTCTGTGCGGGGATCGAACAAACTAACTATCAAAAAACAAACTATCTTGTCAGCGTAACCATGGAGGATTCGAACCCACACATTTTGAAGTCTAGCCAAATGTACTATCAGATGCTACACAATGTGACTCAACTACACTCATCAATATTACCTCTCCATCCAAATCAAAACCTCTAATAAAAAGGCAATCCAGTTTAAACCCCTATTTTAGTCTAAAAGGGGTCTAACTAAACAGATACCCAGTCCTCTGAGGGCCAACAAACGTGTCGCCCACATTAATATTTAAGAGGGTTGCCCATCAGCTCTTTTGCAAGGAAAGAAAACCCCTAAATGGCACGCCAATTTGGGACTGTGGGAGGACCATGCTTTACAATATAAAGGGAGGTGTCCTGCCAATCCGTATTGCTTGAAAGTATAAAACAATCTTCTCGCTGTTATATTGTTAGACGGTTAAAACTACGGAACATGTTTATATGCGATTTTTTAATAGTTAGATTCAAGATGTTGGCAAAAAAAGTACATGGTAAATGTAGTTGAGGACGTCAGTATTCAACAAAGGTCGGGTTATTGTTTTATAAAAGCATGTCTCTCCAAAAGCCTAGTTCTAATCAAAACAGGGTACAATAGCACGATGATACAGGATTTGGCAATAGATTCAGTGACTACATTGGTGCGAATGCCAATTTTCAACAGGGGGTCAGCCCAATTGCCTTACTTATACTCGTCAGTAAATAATATTTAATATGTCAGCTAAATATACCGATTCGGCTTGACGGACCCGTTGGTGTAGTAGTCAGAGACCCTGACCACAAAACCGAGGGTGACGGGTTCGAATGTGTGATGAACATTGACATTTGTACTCGAGTCATGGATGTTTTTAAAAGTATTTAAGCATGTCTATTCGTTCCCTAGTGTCCACAGTACAAGCTTCTAGCTTAATTTGGGGCTAGGCAATTGATGTGTTAGTCCAATGAATTTATTGATCAATCTGAAATGGTTTATCTTTAAACCTTCCAACTCTTGGATATATTGGACATGAAGGCCTTAGCGATTCCTAAATTACTCGTAAATCCTCCTGGTGGTCTAGCCAAGTTGCCACTTTGACTATTGTCGATAGCACTATCTTCGCAACTTATATCTTCATCAAGCTCACACAAATACTTCTTGTGTTGGCGATGTCGAGAGTGGTCGTAGTGGCAACTTGACTAGACCACATGAATTCTGAATGTTCTCGATAAAGCAAGAAAGGAGCATCCAATCCATTACTAGACGGGTTGTATCATCGACACACCCAGAGCTATATTTTTCCATGAGTAGGACGAGACTATCACCTAAGTTCACTAAAGTGGCTTCAGTCATGCAAGATACTGTATCTGCTTCAAAACATTTAACTGATAGGGTTAAGGCTTTCATGGTAAAATCCTCTTAGCCATTTTTTTTGCGGTTGCCTATATTTAGTATTGATTAAATGTCGTCTTTTTTTTAATAGCGCAATATATTGGCTCCACTTTGCCTGATGGTAAGCACAAGAGAAGCCTTAATTGCCATGACAACGGATGCAGTACTAAAGTGGTGGTGAACGCAAGATAATTCTTCACGCTTTGCTTGAAAGCACCAGGGTTATTGTAACGTATTCCATCCATCCCTTATTAGTTCGGCATGTAGATGAAAAGTGCATAAGTGACTGCGAAAACACAGGTGCACTCCTGTTTTCTATTCTCTCATAGTTGGTGGAACAGATTTTGACAAATCTCTAGTTAAATAGAACCATTGTCGTCACATGAAAACTTTAAGCTGTGAATAGTTTCGGATATAATAGGTATTTAAAGAATTCACAATGCTCTTATATAAGGAAACTATAAGCTATCGGTAGAAAATTAGTTTTATGTGATTCATCTGATGGCAACATCAGAGTTTTTCCAAAACCAATTGACGCATCCCTCTCGAACGTCATTCTAGAATGAGTATAAACTTTAGGTAGTATGTTTTATGAAATACCATTTTATATTTTAAATTGTTTTTCTATTCTCGGAAAAACTGGCACAGTCAGCGAACGGTCACTATCTTTAAAAGTCCCGTCCATCACCCGTCACGGCATGGCCGCCCTCCTTGATAAATCAGCGTACAGGCGCGCCCACCACGCCCATACAAATAAACCACCACCTTCGACATTTGCTTAGACGAGGTGTGCCGTCCATATAACTCTATTACCCCCCGTAATCGTCCAATCCTACCCCCTATCACTTTATTAGCCGACCCGGTCCAATAACTCAGCGAAAACAACCTATAAAAGACAAGGAACGACCTTAAAGTTGAATAAACAGATCATCTACTAAATGAGGGACGTCATACAATAAAGGTGTGCGGACAAAACCGGCGCGCCCTTTTTCTAATGAGGCCAGTTTATGGGGCGAGCTGGCATTTAGCTTTATTGTGTATGCGCGCGCAACTCCCGATGGGGGTTAAAAGAACTGACGGACTCCGTGAATGCTCAGTTGGACATGTGACTCCGGCGCGGGTGGGCTCCGGTACAGCCATTCGGGAAGTTCCTGGCGTATTTGTGATCGTGGAAGAATTTGAAATTAGAACGCAGTGAGGGTTAAGCGTTTTAATTTTGGAGCGTCGGTCTTCAGTGAAGTTTAGAACAGTTTCGATAGTCAGTTTAACAACTTCTTACTACTTCTTTTGCATTCAGCCAGTGTCAAATTAACATATGACTAATGAGTTTTCAAATATAGTGTAACTTCAGAATATTGTTAAAAGAGTAAAGTAAAAAGATTAACTAGTTCTGACTTAAATTCTTAATCCAAAAACGATGTAACGTTAACTGGTCATGCAAAAATAACTAGATAATGTAGTAGAATAATTTATTCAATATACTCTACTACTATGGATTCCTCAAAAAGCAAGCAAGCTTGTTTAGGTAAGTTACTTTTTTGTTTATTTATCTAGACACTGAAATAATCTACTAGTAGTCAGCATTTCCGGATGACCCTTTGGTCATTACCCCATTAGGAAGAATTGAATAACTTGACATATAGTTAGAACTTTATACTCTTCCGAATCTTCCTTTCAGTTTTAATAAAATGCTATCTATCGACCTTCAAGACAAGATCGTATGTCTTCCTGTAGGGGCTGGCAATGCATGTGTTTTTACTCTATCGTTCATCTTTCATTGTTACCCAGGGTTTTACTTCTCTCTTCGATATATTGGCTCCACTCTGCCTGGCGGTCAGCAAAAATGGAGGCCTAATTGCCATGACAACGAATGCGGTACCAAAGTAGTATCCGATTCAATTCCGAAAACCTTACTCAACGACAGAAACTATGACGTTAAGAAGTGATTCTTCAAATTGGTCTGCTTTCAAGCGACTGACTGTTCTTGAGAAGGGCTCATTCAAAGTTTCGCCACCTTAAATCACTTCGTGAACCATGCATGCATGCATTAAGTTTAATAGATTCTTAAAATGCCTGATGGTAAGGACAAGGGGACCTAATTGTCATAACAACAGATGCGATACCAAAGTAGTATCCTATCCAATTCTGAAAACCTTGCTAAAGGACAGAAACTACAACGTTAGGAATTGCTTCCTCAAATTGGTCTCAGGCGACTCAACTGCTTTCAGGCGACTGATTGTTCCTTATATAACCGGCTCATTCAAAGTTTCGCCAATGGAAATCACTTCCTGAACTATGCTTCAAGCTTTATAGAAACTAAAAATATGTCTTATGAAAAGCACTAAAGGGGCCTATCCAATTCCGAAAACCTTGCCTATTCCTAAGTGCTTTTACTATCTGCTCTAAGGCGACTGACTGTTCCTAAGATTACCGTCTACTTCTAAGTTTCGGCAACAGAAAGCATTTCCTGAACCATGCGTCAAGTTAAATAGATCCTAAAAAATCTCAGGAGAATGATCTCGCTTCCAGTACAATGAACCATTGATTCATAGAGAATGTTAGTTAAAAGGTGTTATAACACTAGGAGAGCGGCTGGTGAGAAGTGAGGATCTGCTAATGCATGGTAATTGCCCGACCTGGTTTAAATGAGTGACTCAACCGAGATCCGAACCGGGAACGTTAATTGCCTAGCCTAGAACGGGAATTAACGTGTGGGTTCTATGTGCCCGGTAATAATTGATGGTGCACTATTTGAGCAGTTTCGACAGTTCAAGGAACAGTGAACTTTGTATTATTATGAACAAAAGACAATGCGTAAAATTGGCGTCTTTTTTTTTTCGAGCGTCCACCAACCAAACCTGGTAATCTATATTCTTGAGGGCATTACAAACGATATTTGCTATGGCAGTAACGCTGTAAACTCAGTCCGAACTGAGTAAATCAGGTTTGAACTTTTTTTCGCTTCATACATTTTTCTATGGGAAATTGAATTTTTTTTTGTTTCTTGCGTCCATCGACGAAACGTGAAAATATATATTCTTGAGGTCATCACAAACAATATTTGCTATGGCAGTATAGCTGTAAACTAAGTCCGAACTGAGTAAATCAGGTCTGAACTTTTTTTCGCTTCATACATTTTTCTATGGGAAATTGAATTTTTTTGTTTCTTGCGTCCATCGACGAAACATTAAAATATATATTCTTGAGGTTATCACAAACAATATTTGCTATGGCAGTAAAGCTGTAAACTCAGTCCGAACTGAGTGAGACAGCCTAGAACGTTTTCACTCTAGGCGTTCGCTCCTGCATTTTTGTATGGGAAATTGCAACTCTTTGTCTCTCAGTCCGAACTGAGTAAATCAGGTTTGAACTTTTTTTCGCTTCATACATTTTACTATGGGAAATTGAATTTTTTTGTTTCTTGCGTCCATCGACGAAACGTTAAAATAAATAAACTCACTCCATTCGGACTGAGTTTACAGCTATACGGCCATAGCAAATATCGTTTGTGATGACCTCAAGAATGTATATTTTCATGTTTCGTCGATGGACGCGAGAAAAAAAAAGTTGCAATTTCCCATACAAAAATGAAGGAGCGAATACCTAGAGTGAAAACATTCTAGGTTGTCTCACTCAGTTCGGACTGAGTTTACAGCTTTACTGCCATAGCAAATATTGTTTGTGATGACCTCAAGAATATATATTTTAACGTTTCGTCGATGGACGCAAGAAACAAAAAAAATCGATTTCCCATAGAAAAATGTATGAAGCGAAAAAAAGTTCACACCTGATTTACTCAGTTCGGACTGAGTTTACAGCTTTACTGCCATAGCAAATATCGTTTGTAATGCCCTCAAGAATATAGATTACCCAGTTTGGTTGGTGGACGCTCGAAAAAAAAAAGACGCCACCTCCCCTAACAAAATCGGCATTGTCTTTTACTTTCGAACTTTTTGGAGTCTCTTTTTTAAAACCTAAATCAAGATTTAGAAAATTTCGTTATAACATGGAGTTTTATTGTACTTTGTACTGTGAATTAGCAAAAATCCAGGATACTATGTATTTGATAGTAAATACTCGTATCAGCTGGACCTTATAATCAGACTAAAGGAGAGATTTAATCCCCACAAATATTTTCTCCTGTTTTAGTTCAGTCTTATGAATTTCCTTGGATAAAGCTAAGCTCATCCTGCTTTAATTCTATCAAGGGTGATTCTGTGGCGGCAAGTCAGCATTTTCCTGGTGTTTTCAATAAATGGATGCTTAGGAGTGGTGGGCGTTAGCCTTAATAACAATCAGATGAACCGATTGTTTACTATTTACTGTTTAAAACGCCAGATGAATACTATAGATGTTCCTAGAAACCTAATTCAGTGTAAACTAGTTTTTGACAAACATTCTCAAATAACACCAAATATCGTTGCACGTAGATATCATTCCCGGTTCATTAAATCCTTGTGATACTTATATTGATTATTCCTTCCTAAATTGAAACCAGGCCCATTAAAAATTCACCCTATATTTTCCGGATCCCTAACTTAAGCCAGTATGACGTATCACGTAAGTCTACGCAATTCAATAAATGTAGGTACTTTTATTGAATTGCGTAGTGTTAGGTAACACTACAAAAATACATGAGGAAATAAAATAACCATAACGTACGCAAATTGGCTTGATGGAAAACCCATTGATAAATGTAAACTATTGATTCATCTATTCATAATTAAAAATAAAATCAATGTGTTGTCGCTAACTACGAGTATATTTTTATTTAAAATAGGAATGGTATCCAAACATTTAATTTACTTAGGTCTATGTGCCATCATTATAATAATAGATAAGGTACCTACACTAATTATACTCTTCCGGCCGTTTTCGACCATGGCGGCCGGTCTTACTATTAGCTAGGTACGCAGGTTATTATTATTATGGTGCAAAAGTGAGTGTGCAAGCCCAGATGGACTCTCTCTTCCCTCACTCTCATATTTTGCTGGGAAAGCACTCTGACACGACCGTAGAGAGAGCAGGCGAAGAACCAACGGCTTAGCGTGCCCTCCAAAGCACGAAGGAGCTCGAGATGATTTTTTCGGTCACCCATCCGATGACTGGCCTCTGCGAGGGTTGCTTAACTTAGCAATCGCAGACCTAGCGCTTCATCTTCATCAACACTACGTTAAAAACGAAAGTGATGTTTAAAACTTCCTACAACAATGGAGAAGTCAGCTGCAATTTTACTTTTAAACAAGACAATTGACTTCGGAATATTTTATAAGTCTTGACTGAAGTTTGTTTTATAAACTTGGTTAGAAAGTTTCTCAGTCGGACAGTTAAAGTTCGAGGTTGTCTTACAGGGTTACAAAGATGGACCTAGATGGTTTAGCTCTAGAAGTTAGGGATTCAGTAAGTGAACTAGGAATAAACTTCGTGATGTGACTAATAAACTATGACGTATTGGCTATCTAACTTACGATCATCTATCTATACAAATTTAATGAAACTGAAGAGTTTATTTATTTGTTTGTTTGAAATCTCAGGAACTATTTACTACTTGGTACGAATCGAAAAAATAGTTTTGTGTTGGAAAGTTCATTTGTCGAGAAAGGCGTTATGATCGCTTAAGAAGTTCTCAACTTACTTTAAATTGACGATACCATCCTAGATATATACCTAAAGGGCCTTTTTCAAAGCCAGCATTGCCGAGGGAAAATTCGCCCTCATAATAATTATCTCTGAGTTTCGAAATTAAATTCTTCTTCTTTCTTTTTCTTCTTCATATCAAGTCTAGTACACAAAATCATATCACTTGGAATCTATTATTCAAATTCATAACTTCAGCAATAAAACAAGATAGATCATTTCGTTTCTCAATTTATAAATAGATCAGTTACTAAAAATTCTTCATGCACAAATATTCCTATTGCGTGATGCTTCCTCCAATTCCGCCATACAATGTCCTATATATGTGGAGCTATTTCGTCATAGCCCTTAGACTTAATAATCCGAGCAGGCGCCCTTCAAGGCTGTCTGACGTCATCTCTGGGAGTGCAATCAAGATGGCGGCGATCACATCATTGGTGGCATAAGTACGTCCTAGTGGAATTGAATTGAGATGGTAATGTGATGTGCTGTTCCTGCTATAATATGTTGTAAAGTAGAGTCATGTCCCACTTCTGGAAAAAGGCTAGTTCAAATCATGAACGTAGTAATGTTATGTACCTAATAGGTTAGTTAAGAGCGTCCGTAATTTTAAATAATTGTATCTTTACAAGACGGGTTTAGACTATTATGATGTGGATTGGTGAATCTAGGACCTCGAGATCATTGTACGGTACGGTACGGTACCATTGGACTAACGAGTCATTAAACTTTTCACCAAGTTCTTTTATAATTATTTTTACATTTATTAAACTTGTGCGAAAGTGAATTACTAAACAAACGCCATTAATTTTATTTAATTCTTTGACGTCCTTCCCTACTTCTTTAACGTCATAGTATAGGAACGCGACCGAACTTACTTCTGAGGCTGAATTTACGTCGTGTTCATATTAGGAAACACTTTTAAATGGGAAATTATGTAGCGTAATTTTGTATAGAAAATGCATTGCCGCCTAAGTTCGTTCACGTAATTTCGGCATTGTGCCGACACATGATCTTATTCACCATTCAAGTCATTTACTTTTCACATTCCACTCATAACTAAGATTCGACATCTAAATTCTTCACCGAAAGCTCGCGAATTCCCAAAGCATACTCGTTCCGAAATGGAATCGAATACCGCATTCCCTCGGGCTTACCCGGTTCCTGAATCGTCTAGAATCCGATACTCGTTTAGTGCAACTAAAAATAAGCTGATATGTGGCACAAGGCTCCCCGTCTAGATCTAAGTAAACATGGGTATTGAAATTTCTTCGAAGTGGAATTCACTTTTGCAGAAGGTGAGAGTAAATGTTGGTGAAAAGTAGTATCTAACTTTGTTAATGTCCCGCTGCTGAGCAATGGCCTCCAAAATTTGAAATTATGTGATCTTTGCAAAGATGGGTTTTGGCTTAATCACCATGCTTGCCAAATGTGGATAGGTGATCACAAATCCAGACTTGGTTGAGCAAATCCGACACAAAGAACAAAAAATAATTGAGTTGGAATACTGTTAAAATTCTTGGCTACTATTTAATCAATTTCCATCCAATCCACGATTCCTTTGTAGGAGTTAAACCCCTCATAATAACACAATCTGCATTTAAAAAGACATGTCGATCAAATCTTTTCATTGAAACCTTTGAATCGAAAGTAACAATTGAAAATAGACTTCGGAAAAGTGATATCTTTTTCAAAAATAATTGCTTCCCTATCAGTCGGCGCAGAGTCTCTGGGGATAATCCCATGTACTCCTGAATCGATTGGTGCCTTGCTCGTCGAAGCACTAAAAGTAACTTGAGCAAGACTTTTATAATTTATTTGGGAAGCGGATTATTTTGTGAGACTGTACATCTGGTATAAATTCTACTAATCATACGGATTTTGATGAAATTTAGTATACAGCCAGGGCATGGGCTGACATAGGTGGTAGGATACTTTTTACCGACCGATTAAATACTTCCATGGGATAAAACAGGAATCATAACAAAGCGAGCCGCGGATAAAATTTTTTAGTTTTATTGATTCAAAAGTTTTGGGAAGTGTGTTCAATTTTATTTTTCCTAACCGATTTGAAGTTGACTGTTGCATCAAAGGGTTGCTGGTTCAATCCACATACAAGACATCAAAATGTTCCAATACATGACAATACCTGTTTAAACTGGACTACATAGAGCTTATATTCGTATGATTCCATTTATTTATTTGGTACTTATTGCATCTGCAACTCAGTGCTAAGATACTTTTACGTAGTCAAATAAATGTGCATACTGTCAGATCTATTGAATCTTTTAAAAAGCTCAACAAACTGTAAGAAATAGGAGTAAAATCATCTTTTTATACATTTCATATTCGACGAGTTCAAACCAATGAGAAATATTACCCAGGATTGAGTTGCGGGCATCAGATTTAATCTAATTTGGCATTCATTCAAGTTTTGGGATCTTATGAATTTGTGCGTATTCGTAATATTATTCTACTTACCTTTATTAAAAGTATATGATTGCAGTGGGTATTATTATGTTGGAATGTAGTTTTGATCAAACATTCTACTTATTAACATAAGTACGCTCTTTGGTTCTCAAATCGCCAATATGAACCCACACAAACCCTACCCCCTTTGTTGAACTCAATATAAACTTTATGAGTTGTTTGAAAAAAAGATTATTATTATTATTTACATGTATTATAATTATTATTATATCTAGTTTAAAAATTCCTCAAATAATAAATAAACTTTATTTTTCACACTCTACAAGGTACATAGTGAAGTGTGTCTGGAGCCTAATGTAGGGCGACCCTGTATTTCAGGACTCCAGTTCTCACCCACGCGAACATTGAATATATAAAAGTACAATTTTATTCTAATGTTCTACATAGGGAAAACATACTACATATCTGTCTTTTTCTTAGTGTTAAAGGTGAAGATGTTTTTATTAATAAGAATACATTTATGGTTAAGTTTTTGGTGATTATCTAAGGAATTAGGAAGAGAATTTTGACCAAAAACCAGATTTGTCTCTTTGGTCACGTGTTCTTGTTTGTTAATCATCGCAGTTACTATCATTGACACAATTTTTTTTTCATCAAACCTATACTCATTTCTCTCACATTTCAGAGGTTTCCTTTAAACTAAAGTTGCTAATAATAGTTCCACAAACGTGGCAACGGGCGTCTGGGTACTGTCAAGGAAAATCAAAGAAACTCCGCTGGCAGACAATTTGTTTTCTTTACACTGGAGGATCTGTGATTTTTCCACCGACGTAAAGCTTTCTCGATTCGTTTATTAGCTACACTGAGTGTTTGCAGATTGTGATTTATTTCAAACGCTCGTTTGATATTTAAATGTTCAAAACCAGTTTTGGGTTTGGGGTATATTTAGATATCTTGAATCGTTTAGCAGAAAGAAAACAGTTTATTCCGATATTTGACTGACAGGTCACTGCACTTACTTTTACTTAATATCAAAAATTTGAGCTTATAGAGGAAACTCTATGAAATTGTCAGAATGTTATTGAAAAGCTTCATAATTTATTTAAAACTAGTGGCCGCCCGCGACTCCGTCCGCGTGGATTTCGATTTCCAATATCCTATGTTTTATTCTGATGTATAAGCTATATTGTGGTAAAGTTTCATTCACATCCGTAGTTTTTACGTGAAAGAGTAACAAACATCCATACATACAAACTTTCGCCTTTAAAATAGTAGTAGGATGCAGTCAAACACCCAATTGAAAACTCATTTGAGTGGAAAAAAATAAAACGTAAAATTGTGTGTTTATTTGTATTTCATTGTAGACGAAACACAGAAATATTACAAAATCAAAGTACAAATAGGCTTTACATCGTTTACTTCAAAACAACCACTCCCCTACAAATACGTGGAATTTATACTCGTAAATGATTTACTGAATGTACTCCTTCAATAATTAATTGAAACATAATCATTAACTGTGTATGTTCTTTTGTTTCAGATAGTGGTTAAGTGCTGTCAATATCAGTGAAAATCAATACAAGTAAGTTAATTAATGGACTTGATTAAGCTTGTCAAGCAGACATTTGCGGTGCGGAGGTAATTATAATTTATGGTGCGGTAAATGAGCCGGATCGTGAAACTCTTTTTTAATTTGAAAAGAAAAGTTATTTACGGTTATAAAATTTATTTATCAAACAAATACATAAATCTGAATACAGACAAAGTTATACTTTATATGTATACTAGCGGCCGCCAGCGACTCCGTCCGCGTAGGATACGATTTCCGCCGCACACAGTCTTACTAAAAATAGCTGAATAAAACAACGGTCTACATGCATGCAGTCAACTTTCACACTTTTATGGGACTTATTACTCAGGAATTCAGGATAGAAATAATAGCCAAATTAAGTGACAGAAAACGCTTAACATTATCATTATTAACAATAACCTGGAGACCTTATACATTTGAGAAATCATCTGTTCACCGCGATTCAGATCCGCGGCCGCGCCTCTAGCGAGGTGCGCTATCTATCGCTATCTATAGATATAGTTCGCTAGCACAATTATAATTTACAATGATAAAATAAAGGAATATACAATAGCTTAAAGCCTACCTCGACAAATGGTAAGTGGTAAGTGGACTATCCAACACAAAATGTTTTGTCAATTCGAACCAGTAGTTCCAGAGCTTAGCGCGTTCAAACCAATTTGGATCTTGAGTTGCACGTGTTATTGTGAGTCAACCATAAAAGATAGATATATGCTGTCGGGGGATATTTTTAAGGCAATTTTATGTAGAATATTTCCGTCATACATGATTTCTATGTGACTTTAACCATTAAGGCTGCACACGCGACTGAAGCTTAAGAAATGGAGTAAATTCTCCCGTTTTCCCTATATTTCCCTTCACTACGCTACTCCTGTTGATTGTAGCGTGATGAAAAGTATCCTATAATATGCCCAGGAATATGAAGAATAATGGTACCAAGTTTCGTCAAAATCCGTCCAGTAGTTTTTGTTTTTATAAGGAACATACAGACAGACAGACAGACAGACAGACAGACAGACAGACAAAAATTTTACTGATTGCATTTTTGGTATCAGTATCGATCACTAAACACCCCCTGATAGTTATTTTGGAAAAATATTTAATGTACAGAATTGACCTCTCTACAGATTTATTATAAGTATAGATAGATAGATGACATGGACCAATAAAAAGTAATTATCATTGTGATCGCAAACCATACATTTAAATCCAGATCAGGTGCAAGGCATACATTAAGCTTGTTGCTTTAGTTTTTAATATTGTACAACTGTTTTTCTTTCAAATTTTATACTATTTTTTTTCGTTTGCATTTCTTAACAAATACATTCATGTTTTATCCATCTGCCAATAAATAGCTCCACTTTTATTATGAACTTCATATTATTATTAATAAATCTTTTAGGGAAAAGGCCTCCCTATGTATACTCGTTTATAAATTTTTCGGTTTTGTGCGAAAGTGCTCCAATTATTTTAAATCTCCCTTAGTTACTCATATTTATTGCAGCTTTTTATCGTGGATTTTCGATCGTAGTTTTCATCACAACCGACAATGGCATCATTAAATTTTATTTGACCTGCTTAGTGTAATGGTCAAGATGTTGCCTTTTATACAAGAGGTCGCGGGTTTAACTGCACAGGACAAACATTTGTGTGCATAAACTTGTCTGTTTGTCCTGGTCTGGGTGTTGTTTCTGTTTAAGTCGGTAAGGTAAACGGAGTCAGATCAATGTACACACATTGATCTGACTCCGTTGAAATATTTAATTATTATTATATAATATTACATATTTATCATTCGCTGAGTCGCTGAGGATCGGGCGGAGAGCCTTAGGAGAGGCCTATGTCCAGCAGTGGACTGCGATAGGCTGTTGATGATGATGATTTATCGTTAGAATCTAAAAATAGTTTGATATCACGCGTGCCGCAAGCCGCATTAAGTTCGGAATGCCCCTACGGCGTGTTGGCAGGCGTCCTGCTATCGACCGAATGCGGTTCGAGTCGCATTCATTATGCAGTCGTTGCGATGACGTCGTTGACATTGCGAAGTGCCTCCGATATTTGATTTAAACGTTTCACGGTGCAATCGAATTTTGGTTTGACTTTGATATTTGTTTTAGAAACTATATTTGATTGATCTGCGTTTGGATTGAAATAGTAAATAGAACGCGTGTGATTTATGAGTTGCTAAAATGGTGGAGTCAACTACTGCATTAGAGGTTGGTGGTTTAATTTGCACACTGTATAAACCTTTCGTATACATTGTATGAGACCGATTATTTTATTTTTATGATTTATAAAATTTATTCACACTTTTTAACTTATGTTTGGGATACACAGAGTAGTTTGATAATATTATGTTTATTTATTTATTGGTCATAGATCTTTTAACTATTTTTTTATTCAAATGGATTGCATACAAATATACCATTAAAGTATATCGCATTTTTAGTTTAGCTATCAAAAACTGTTATGACTATTTCCAATATTCCAGAACAAAGTATTGGTAGTAACAAAGTACATCCTCAATAAATCAATATTCCAACTAGACAATATATGTCATTGCAGTTATACCAATGTATTCTCCACACGTGCTCAATCGTTGTAACATTGAATAGTGTGGGTGCAAGCGCGTCACCTTGGCGTGCCCCGTGTGTGAATGAGAATTCGCTGGTGGCGATGAATGAAAGTTGGTCTGTATAAACAAAGATGTTGAATGTGTTAGAATAATGGTTATTTATAGCAAAGATGTTGGTATATTGTTATATAGGATCTGAGTTCTGTTAAGTGTAAGAGTATCAAAGGCCTTAAGTGGTTCTACGAAAATGATTGTTCAGTTTAAGGTTTCCGATGATACTAATTGTACCAATTATTTTCCACGTATTTCTTTGGTATTTTTTTTAAGTATTCTATTCACAAACTTCTTCAACACTTCTTTAAAACTTTTATAAAACACTAGCGGCCGCCCGCGACTTCGTCCGCGTGGATGTCGGTTTTCATTATACGAATGTTTTTTCCCGCTAACTCCCGTTCCCGTGGGAATTTTGCAATATCCTTTTGCAACTAAGCATCAAGTTTACTAAGGGACCTGCATGCCAAATTTCAAGCGTCTAACTCAAGTAGTTTAGATTTTCCATACAAACTTCCACCCCCTCATTTCGGGGAAGTGGGGAGTTGGAATGGGTCAAAAAGTAGCCTATGTTCTGTCTCAGGGTCTAAAGATTGTCTGTACCAAATTTCATCAAAATCGGTTGCGAGGTTTAAGCGGGAAAGCGTAACAGACAGACAGACAGACAGACAGACAGACAGACAGACAGACAGACAGACAGACAGACAGAGTTACTTTCGCATTTATAATATTAGTTGGGATTTTGTATCATTCGGTTTGATCTATTGAAAACAGTTTATGCTATTTATTAGCCTAGATCTTAATAAAGGTCGTGCTAGTCCAAACTTTAAAAAACGTAATGTCGATTCTTTAAAATACTCGTTCCCATAGTGCCAAATTGAATGTTATTCTAATCGCGTTTCATAAACAAACTTGATCTCAATTGATCTATCAGTTAGAAAGATGGGGTATGTGAAAAATAAGAGCGGACACCTTCACACGCATTATTTGAACGTACGCCAAAAAATATTAATCTTAGCGCCAGAAATACGTTCAGAGATCGATTTCGCTTTTAAAGACGTAAGTTAGCAACTGGTTTTAATTATAATGAACATTAAAATATTTACAAGTACGCTCAAAATAGTCGACCGCCCTGAGGTTAGGTAATCACTGAGTTGAAGCGATTGAAACATCAACACTCTTCTGAATCTTAATAATATTCATAGATTCAAATAGTTGGTTTTCTAAACTATCTGATGATTTCGACAAATCCATAAGTCCATGAGCCTTCCCTATGGATGGAAAGGTAAACAAGGCCTTAAACCTTAACAGTGAAGTAGCAGTTTGTAATTGTTATGCTATGTTCCCGCTGGTGAGTTAGGTCGCCAGAGCTCAGTTGGGGAAGGTGTAGGGTTTTTAAAGACAGGCAACGCATCTTGCACGGTTGTTGATGTCTATGGGCAGCGGTTATCACTTACCAGGTGACACTCCTGTTCGTTTGCCTCACTATCATATAAGAAACCATTTAAAAACACACCATGTGGTGGATTGGTGGTCATAAACGAATGATAAAGCAGAGCCTCGTTTTACATGTCTTAAACTTGATCTCCACTACTCAAACCTTCAACATTCTCAATAATACGGACCAAAAACTACATAGAGTCGCTAAAGCTCTCACAAGTTGGGTAAAGTACAAATCGCTTGTCTCCGGAGCATTTGCTATGAATAGTTTTTGAACTAGTCTGGTGGAAGTCAACTTGTGGAAGTGTCGTTGCAACTTCTGAACAGTCTAATGCTTAAGTGAGATAGTATGAACTTGTTTTATCTCTTAGATAGACGAAGAGATGATGTAATTGAATGACATGAGAGATATTGTTCTTTGTTCTACTTCAGTTTGGTCATACACCGTTGTTGAACTATTGTCATAATAATATGATCTCCTAGTTCTTGGTGCGTTTCATGTTATATGAAATACTACTTCTAATACTACTAAGTACTTGGTGTAGTTCAGTTACGTTCAAAAGTTTAATTTTTGTTTCTTTTATGATATTCATGTGTCATTATGAACACAAATAGTTCAACCGAGCTATTTGACACAAATAATTATTCGCTGTATCTTAATTATTTTCAAAGTTGATGTTATAATATGATGGTACTATTTATGATTTTCTCATTAATTGCTTTCTTTTCAAAGAAAGAAGTATCTGGTTACATTTCTCAAGCCAAGGAACATTTAAAATTTACAAAGATAAGAATTAGTGATATTTTTCAAAGATCATTAGTCTCATCTTTCTCTTAAAGTATTCGAAGCGTTGTTCATTCTCTGGCAAACTAGTAACTCGTTACTATTTTCAACACTATGTACCATGTTTCAATCAAAACCTTGATTTAAAACACAATCTCCAACCTACATCAGTGAAATTCTTAAGCTGTCTGGTCGATACAAAAAACTACGTGCGAGTTTAGAGAATGCAAGCGTATAGCTTTCGAGATATGCACTATTCGCAACCACTCCGTTAGTATTGCACAGTTTTGTGACATATTATAAGGTAGATTCAAAAACCTATAAGGTCATGGGTTAAAATCCCACTGGGAGCTTTCAATTTGTGTTCGTTTTCCCAGTTTGGTTAGGACATTGCAGGCTTGAATTATCTGGTTGTCCGATAAGAATGATGATTCCGTGTTTAGGAAGGCACGTTAAGCCGTTAGTCCCGACTATGATCCAAATGGTCTGGTTACCCTTTTGAGGGTAACGGAGGTCAGACAACAGTCGCTCCATTGTAATACCCAGGCTGGTCAATTCAGGATCATAGTCGCAGCGTTGGTTAAAATTAGAATATTTAACCTTTTAAATGAAAACCTTTGTTGGTAACCTTTACCAAATGCTTTAGCTATCTACTATGGCTTGTGATAAAACTATTGTCATTACCTCCATAAACGATAACTAAAGGTTTACATCAGATTTAATATTCGCTAACTCTATTCTAAAACGTAGTTTAAACGCGTCAATCCCTCTGTGATATATATTTTCCATAAACATGCTAGCTTCATAGTGATTCCCGTTTTAGTATGATGGCTCGGGATAAAAAGGCCAAAGCTGTTATAGTCCACTAAAATGGTTTACTAGCGATCGCTTTTCGCGACATAATAATAATAATACCCTCCGGCCGTATTCGGCCATGGCGGCCAATCTTACGATCAGCCAGGTACGCAGGATATATTATAGTGCACAAGTGAGTGCGCAAGCACAGGTGCACTCCCTATTCCTTCACTCTCATAATTCGGTGGGACAGCAATCTGACACGACCGTAGAGAGATCAGGCGCAGGACCAACGGCTTAACGTGCCTTCCGAAGCACGGAGGAGCTCGAGATGAAATTTTTCGGTCACCCATCCGATGACTGGCATCTGCGAACGTTGCTTAACTTTAGCAACCGCAGGCCGAGTGCGCTAACCACTGCGCCATCGAGCTCACATACGGTTATATCCGAAGATTATTATAGGAGTTCAATAAGAAGTTTTATAATAAACTACCTTTTATATCCTTAGTATAAAGGTTTTATCTATCCTAGATGAGTTTCAGATAATCCGGAAGAAATCTGGATAACGCCGTTACAGTACAAAGACTAAATGGCGTTGTAAATGTTATTAGCTACGAAATACATAAGTTACATCAAATTCCCTTAAGTAGTTTCAGTTGACAGAAACACATCCAAAAAAACAAACATTCGCTATAATATTAGTGTGATTTTCTTCCTATTTTTAATGTCAATTCTAAATCCTACCATCAGTCCCATTTCTCAAGAATTGAGTTCACTGCTAGTCCCACCCACGTTCTAATCAACGCTCTATTCCGTCTACTTAAAAACTAATTTACCTTATCAAGTGTAGCCAGGCGAGATGACTGGCAGAGGGGCAATTTAGCTCCATCAATGGTTCTCTGACGATTATGGAACAATGTGATTGTTGCTAGTGTTGGGGGGAATGTGTCATCTGTTTGATTGTGATGATGTGTGTCTTGGTTCTGTTTGAAGTCAACTGAGAATTAATTGCAATGAAGGTTTTAAAAGATTACAAACCATATTTTAATGGTATAGAAGTTGCCTATTAAACCGGGTCGCGGGTTCTACAGGACAAACATTTGTTTGCATGATCATGTCTGTTTATCTTGGTCTGGGTGTTATATGTATTTACAAGTATTTAAGTAAATTTGTCAATGTATGTGATGTTCTGTAATATACTTCGGATACCTATTTTCAATACTGTAAGGATTTTGAAATTCATCAACCAAGAAATTAGAATCTTGAAAGAAATTGTAGTTAATGGCTTTTTACTGAGACATCCGTTTTATGACAGATCCTTTTTTAAGGGGCTTGAGTTGCAGTTTCGCTATCAATGTAAGTACATAGAACATTTTTAAAAATATAAACATCATGTTAACATCAGCCGATCAGTTTACCTACAGGTAAAAGTTCACATCAAACAAAGAATACATTCTTTGTTGATGAAAAGACGAAAATTACAGTTATCGAATTCAGAGATACATTATTGAGTGAACTGACTGACACACATCACGTATCATTAATATGCACGCCCTCGTATCAACGCAACTTTGAACACGAATTGGACGTAATAATTTTATGATTTACTGTCGGCATTGTGATGTGAATTTTAATTGAGACTTTATCTTCAAAAACTACAATGGAACAAAAAATGTATGGAGCAGTCAACGTGACAAGTTGTGAAATCGATACAACAATTAGGGTTATCAACAATAACATTGTTTTTGATGAAGAACTTAGTTAAATTCCTTTGAATTCCTTTGACAAAACCAGCTAACTTGCCAAGCTCTACTCTAAGCTAAAAGCTTGTACTATGCATGCTAGAGAACGAATAGAACGCTAATGTTTAAACTATTTATAAAACAAATCGTATATTTTTAAAATTGCTTTTGATCTTTAATACGATATTTAAATAACTTTCAATATATTTTATTTATTTGTTTATTAATACTTTTACAGCTATTTTTAGGAAATCCCATCCCAACTTAATAACGAAAACATCATTTCAGAGGCCGGGCTTGGGACATTAATAAGGAAATACCTTATACTTAAATACTTGCTTTGAGAGCATTCAAATAGCTCAGTACAAATCCCGTGTTATACATTCGTTTCATAGTTCTCTGCATCACTCAAAGGCTTTCAGAATAATATTCTTCCTAGAAAAACGATTCACCGAGAATAAACGGAATAAGCGCAAATTCAATAAAATTATCTAAGCCACTTCAATTACTCGAAAGTAGGTCATTTTTATTACGACTGGGAACTAATTAGTTTTCAGTTTTACTGCAACATTAGAAACTATTTTAGTTTATTGTTTTACTGTTGCGTCTATGATGTTGCGAATGCGCTCTTTGTGCCGTTTGTAAAGTGAAGCGACTTTCTCCGAAGACTTAGTTGGATGGGTGAACGAAGAGTTTAAGCTGATTAGGTTCGGTTTTGTCAACAACCTGTTTCAGAATGCGTTTTTTTAGGTTGTTGCTCTTATGTACACACGCAATATAATGCATGTTTGGTCAGTGGATCTTACAGTCGAATGAGCCGCTTGTCTGGGGAAGTACCTCACCCTTACAGAAGACCACAGTAGCACTTCGTAACTGTTGTGCTATGTTTCTGCTGCTGAGTAAAATCGCCAGAGCTCAGTTGGGGAATGTATAGAGGGTTTTATAACGAGGCAATGCATCTGCGACCCTTCTGTGGATGTTGATGTCCATAGGTATCGGTGATCACTTACGATGGTAAGTGATCACCGATACCTATGGACCTGATGAGGTGACCCTCTTGTTCATTTGCCTCCCTATAACATTAAAAGAAAAACAGACATTGCACCTAGGTTCCCCCAATGTCCAGATACTGTAACTGGTCTAGACCAGGCGTTTATTAATCAGTGAGTCAGTCAGCAATTTGCTCGCTATCCTGCCAACCCGTGGAGCAAGACCTTGGCTAATTTGAGTATATTGTCTTAAAAGGAATTGGAATTTATTAGATAAGACCACCCACTGGCGAGGCAATTTGTTGAAGAATTTGCTATGGTGTTACAATTAGTAGGCGAGATGAGTCTCGACGGCTTAAGTGCGGAGCCGTGGTCTTGAGGTCCTGGGTTCGATAACAGGGTCGCGATAAAAAAAATCGGCTCCGGTTTGTGATAACCCATCTGCAGTTGGCAAGCGTGGTTTGCAATAAGCCAAAATCCATCTTTGTAACGAAAACGTGATTTCAAATGACGGAGGCCTTTGCCCTTCAGCAGGACATTATTAAGCTGATGAGATATAAAAGAAGAGCAGCTATTTATTTTTCTTTGAGCTGATTGCTAAATCCTCGGAGGGCATGGATCCAAGTCTCAATGAGGTTTTCCCAGTTTGGTTAGGACCTTGCAGGCTTGAAGCTGTTGCTAGAATAATGATAATTGTTTGTAAAAATCTATCCCTTTTTTCATTGTGAATGGGGTAAGCATACCAAACGCTTCTTACGGCATCCAGTGAAAGAAATGGGTTAGTACTATTATACACCAAATAGCAACCAGTCATTTTACAAATTTTCCTTCAACCCAATTTTGAACCCCTTACCCATCACTTAAAGCTGCTTTCAGTCACCAATTAACTTCAACATACCTACAACAGCTTATAAAGCTAATAGCTCAGGTCAAGAAAAATTGGCCGCATTTTACGATGGACAGATAGCTTTAAGTGGATGAAATGGGAATGAGTATTGCTAATTCAATTAGAGGTAGTGTGGGCGGTCACGCGATGGGTGTGCCGGTGGAACGAACGGGAATTTATGTCCTAATACGAAAATGGATAGATAACTTCCATAGTTTAGACTGGTCGGTTGATGTTGTCATGGTTTTAAAGACGACTATTGTACTAGGTGAAGTTTGTTGGTGGTAGCTTATTTGGTAAACCCACTGTGTGTATATGCATTTTATTAACTAGGAATAGAATTCAGGACCTTGAGATGGGATCATAACAGGTACTTCAATCGATAGACCGTCGAAGCGTCCCAGTTAAATAAAAATTAAGTAAACATTTCTTGGGCATTAATTTTCTAGCCTCAGACTTAGCTGACATAAATACAAATGAATCCACCACACAAAAAATAAATAAAAAATAAAAAATAGAAATTCCTTTGATATTAATTTTCTAGCCTCAGATTTAGCTGACATAAATACAAATGAATCCACCACACAAAAAATTGCTCTTAGCGGGTGTCAAATCCACGACCCACGGCTTTGAAATCTGTGTCAATAGCCACTAAACTAACGGGCCTGTGATATTATATTGAATTAATTTAGCTTATGTTCGAATAATCCAAAACAAAAAAAATCTGTAACATAAAGATATGAACAAAAACCTTTTGAAATGAAAATATGAAATGAAATGAAATGAAGTAGAAGAATTCAAAAAAATAACGTGTCCTTAATAGTCACATACCTAAAAAAATCACCTTAAAATGTTTTCCAAACGTAATACAGTAAAGAATGTAATAAAAATAACTCGTCATAAGGGTTTACATCACGCGAATGTAAATATGCGGATAGACCGGGGGCGGCGGCGGAAATTGCGGCGGTAAGGAAAGAGAGTATGAAAAGCGGGGCGAGGAGAAGCTATATTCGCATTCGGTAAAGTTGCTTCTCGAAGTTTAGAATGTCTTTTTATTGCGTTAAATGTTGCATAATGTCTTGGATTCAGATGGTTTGAGATGCCTTGGACAATGATTGGTTGAGATGTCTTGGACAAGGGGCACTAATTAAATGGTGTCTGAATTTATCATTAGGTAGATAGTTCAGAGGAGAAGCTATAGGCTATTTTCGCAATCGGTAAAGTTTAGTAAGTCTTTTTGTTGCTTTAAATGTTGCATTGAATGTATGGGGTACGGGACACTAATAATGTTGGTGTCTGAACTTATCATTAGGTAGATAGATAGATAGTTCGCGAGAAGTTATTATAGCCTAGTAAAACACCTTGCTGGTTCAGATAAACTTTTAGCTCTTTACAAAGAGCCAAATATATTCACCAAGTAGGTAATTGAAATACGATAATTCTTATATTAATCTAGGTCTTAACAAAGGTATTTTTTTAAGTAACATTTCTGTTAGAGTCCTATTAACAGTACTTCCAAACAGTAAAAGTTATTATTACTTTCTAGCGCTATGATATTAAAACTTAGCATTTTCTTACTTAAATACAATAACATTGTGCCTACTCAAATAAAATCATGTTTAATCATCATTAAGACATGTTTTTGTTCATCTTACATTTTTATTCGCTTCGCATCTAGTGTGCACTTGGTAGAAGAAAATTAATATTTCGTTTTTCTCGATGCTTCGGCTTGATTGATGATGGCTGCCGAAAGTGTTTAATTTGCGAGGAAATTGAAAGGTTCTCGTACAAACTTTTTCTATAGTTTTTCACATGTTTGCTTTAGTTTGGGAGTAAGTTAGTTTCTTGGGTTTTTATGGTGAAAAAGACGTTATGTTTGGAAATTATTATTCGGAAAAAAATACTAACAGATAGAAATCTTCCGAGAATAGGAGATATAGTTTATTGCCAAGTTTTGCTATTTCTCTGGGGATGTCGACCCTTATCAAGGAGGTGTTAACTTGTACTTAATTGCATGTTAGTGATATTAATTCACTGATTCTGATACCATAAGCGTTTAATAATTAATGTTATGGCTTTAATGTCAATATTATAGATACGTGTATTATAAAGAAATTTCGGAGGTGATATGACGAAATTTTACTGTCATTATTTTCTTTTGTGATAGGTTCTATAACTCACTAATATTTAAAGCATCATTAGGTTAAATACACAGCTGGGCAAAGACCTTCATTATTTGAGGACAAGTTTTCGTTATTAGGATGGGTTTTGGCTTAATCACGACAAATGCCAAATGTGGGTTAGTAATCACAAACCCGGCCTGTGTTCAGAAACATTTACAACAATTATGTCCGACCCAGGAATCGAACCCAGGACCTCGAGACCATGGCCTGCTACTTAAACCACTAGACCTTCCAAACGTTCAATGCATCACATTTACATGATTAAATCATCATGTTGTAAACAACATATTGATTTAAAATAAATACAAATGGACGCTTCATATACATATTCCCAATCACTCGTAACATCATGATAAACCGCAAAATCTAAAGCCACCGCATTACTTTCAATATTGAGCGTTCGAACAATTGCAAACCACGATGCATTTTGCACAACAAAAGACAACAGTCAAAGTGAATATTTGGCACGCGTTCCGTTTTACACAATGTGACACATCTCACTGGTTCCCAAAGCAATGTTAAACAGCGTATAACGGAACGGAATAGTGCAGGAGGTGTTAAGTTTGTAGGCGTGCAATCAGTGCAATTTAACTATTGTGTCATGACATAAACAAAATAAAGTGTAGAAATTGCACAATAAAGGCTTTTCTGTCTGTATTTATCCCATGACAACAACGTTTCTTACGTGTTGTGTTTTTACTAGTTTAAGTATTATTTGAAAAAAAAAACATTTACCAGACTAACTTACTTTATCTCAGACTTAAGTACATTGAATAAGCTTTAGATAACATAGGTGCGTTCAGAACATCAAACTCGTAAAAGTTTCAGTTTAATTTATGTTTAAAAGCAAACGAAAATTTGCCGTAACCTCCTGTACTATTGCGATAAATATTTTAAAATTCTGCTAAAATAAACTCTTTTGTAGCATGCACGATAAGCGCTTTAAAATATCCTTTTAAAGGAATAAAAGCCTTTATACTAAGGCAAATGTTTTTGCGCGATCCGTCCGTTGTTTTAAAAGCTCGACATGAAATGTGTCTGGTTGAGTGGGTCAACGGAAAAGTGTAGGTTAGTTATAGTACAGGCGTGTTCACTTAATAATTATACTTTTAGTTTTTTGTATTGAATGATCATGGAAATAAATCACAGCGTCATTTTATACCACACTCAGGAAAACTACACAATGAATTCTATTATTCACTAGTTCTTACCCGCGGTATTGCCCGAGCTATTAAGTTTCTTGTCGTATCTTATTCCTATAAGCTATATGCTCCTGCATTTAATCGGGATAAAAGTTTTTTATCACCTATTTCAGGCGCACCCTGCCTGTACCTAGTATATTCATTTCTTATATTGTAATAAATTAAATTATACGTCGACTTTAAATGGGGACCTAGAAAAGTAGTACCCATTTCTTTTGGTGGGTGTCGTGATGTTTATTGTGTTAATTAATCAATTTGCTGAAAAACTTTCCATCATTTTAGTGATAAATCTAAAAGAATCTTGTTAATCGATACAGTTAACAAATCCTGCTACGTTGTTAATCAATGCATTTAACAAATCCAGTGTGTTTCGGTGAAACGGAACGCAACACACGTAGGCGCGACAGTTTTCGTGACACGGAACGTGTTTCCAATTTTCAGTTGGCTCGTGTTTGCTGCTGTAAATTCATGTCGCTCGATAACACAGTGTAAAAATGTGTGTCAGTAAGTTCGCTTTGAGCTCAGTTGGGGAGGGTGTGTGGTCTTAAAGGCAAGCAACGCATCTGCTTCTGCACTTACCCTCAGGTGACCCTCTTGTTCGTCTGACTACCAATTTCTTTTTTATTTGTTTTTTTTTCTGTCTGGCAATGGACAAAAGGAATGTGACGTCTATCGAGTAATGTAGTAATGACACTTTTCATAAAGATTGAGTTCTATCGAGGTTTTAATTTATTTGAAAATGGATGAATTAACGAACTATGTTGAAGTGTCGCATATAAATTAGAAAATCTTTTCGTTGTTTTTATTTTATCGTTTGGCTTGATTTAACAACATTTTAACAGATAGGGTATCTTTACTCTTAAGAGAGGCACTAATTTGATGCTGTAGTGAATAAGAAAGAAAGTCCTGTAAACAGCCGACATTCAACTAATATTCAGCCACAACTACCTAGCAAATTATCTCCACTGCGACATGAAAGTTTTCCTCACTGCTCTCAAGCGTACTGTGGCACCAGTCTGTTGCGTCAATGCCTGTATGCTACGACGCTTTTGCTGGGTCTGGCTTCCGCTCGAACGAGGTGCGGTCTAAATACAATGTTTGGACGTTTTGCAATGCTACATTGCCTATTTGCTGGTATGGTTTCTAAATGTTATCTAATAAAGTGTGAGGGCATTTAACCGGTTTATAAAGTATCCTATCACCTAAGTCAGCCCATGCCCTGCCTGTATACAGCGTGTTTGACAGACACACATCCTAACAAAGAAACTTTCACATTAATAATATAACTTGTGTTATATGATATCCATTACACAAGACATTATTAGTGTTTATAATTTAAATATTAACGGTGTTGTCCAATATTTCAACAAGTGTACAGCCGTTTTTGATCCAATCCGTACATTATTTAAAAACAAACCTAATTAATTGGATAAACGAATAAGTCAATAAAACAATGGCGGACGGCAATTACGACACACCCTCTGATATCAGATTAATTAACAGTAATCAAGCATATGGGCTTTTGATTAAGATTAATGATTGGTTATCTCAACGTTAGGGGGCTTATGGTGTGATATTGAAACTCGAAACCGATCATCAATGATATACGAAAATAAATTTTATATGACCCTCGTGAAAGGCTTGGATTGAACTCAAAACGCAAAACATATATTTTTATGTGAAATACAGACAAAATTATGAGAAATAAAATGTAATCATAATATTATTATTATTTATTGATATACTAGCGGCCGCGTGGAATTTGGTTTCCGAACACATAGTGTCATAATATAGCTGAAAGCCTACCTCGACTAATGGACTATTCAACGCAAAAAGTTTTTCTAAAAGAGAACCGTAAAACAGTAGGTAGTTCACAAACAAACAAACAAATTCTTCAGCTTTATTATAGTAAGTAAGTATATTGAAGTAGATTGAATGTTACATTGGGTCAAGTCTCATCAACTATTTCACTAGGCTATATGATTCAAATAACGAAGTTTGAAAAGAACAATGCTCAAAATAGCTCTGGCGTGTATCGTGATGTGAACTAAACCAAAAAAAGTAGATTTTTTTCTTAGTTAGTTATCATCAAAACGAATTTTTAAAACAAGCTGGATAAAAAAACGCGATTTTATGATTTTTTGCCCAAAACGACGTTCCAATGCTAAAAAATATGACTCTGAAGTAAACACACAGACAAACTACGTCCCGTTTCACAGATTTGAATAACACGTTCGGTCTAAAGTCGTTAATAAAATTAAAAATAATTTTGAATTAAGATTCTAGCTACACATTATAAATAAATCTGCTATTTTATAATACTTACAATCAACTATTGAGAGAAAAATAAGTAAAGAGTTCAAATGCTATGCGATTGGTTATGTGAAACGAAATGTTTTCTAATGACAAACTGTCATTTGTTTGAACCAAAGATTGTTTGAACGTTTGCAGTTGTTTGTTTGCTTTGCTACTTACGTACTGTGCTTTTGTTTGTTTTCTGATACCTACGACTTTTGTATCCCTACAGACTCTGATACCCATCACTGACGATTACTGAGGCTTGCGTTATACGGACACCGATCAAGTGCTTTTCGATTTGGATAACGTCGCCCTTGCCGAAATCCTCATGGATACTTCAGGTACGAAAGCAACATAGGGCCTCAAGCTGCATTTTTAGATGGTTGTAGTTAGGGAAGATATAGAATAAAAAATGTTATAAAACTACTGTTTTTTATTTCATTTCCCTGTCCTCATAGGTTCATATAACTTGCAAAAACTTTATATTCCTATTATTTAAGTAGCCTGTCGTTGGTGAAGATTCACAATAAACCTGATAAGAAGTGCCTAGCAAGTTAAGATTTTCAAGGTACAAAACATATTTGAGTACAATTCTATTATGGAACAATTAAAAAGCATACAACTTTTTGTGAAGTTGGAATAGATTGACAGCTGTCATAACCTCACACACACCTTACTTAACTTATTTGAATTAATAACATCTTTTCCGACAACCAAGAAGGTAAAATGGAAAGCTTTTTATTTTATTGATAACTATAACGATTGTTTACAACAATAATTAGATTTATACACGTGTTTCCGTTAAAAAGTTTTCTTGTATGGGGCTATGCTATGGGCGTTGTTCTTTGAATATTATTTATTTATTAAAGTATTTACTTTAATTATGGAACCCAGAACCGACCCATACTATGGATGTTGTAACAATCAATAGAGTAAACAGAATATCACACAAACTAATGCAAACACCGCGAATCGCTGCATCGTTTATCACCGTCCGCCATTTTCCCGTTTCCCTAATTGACAGCTGTCAAACTGTGTTTTTTCCCGCCGTTTTATAACACCCGCCATGTTTAATGGTGTCCTTAGTGATAAAATAGGTTGATAGTAGATAGTGTTTGTTAGATCTGATTGTAGATTTAAATTGTGTTCTTGACGTGTCACGTTTTATTTCATTTAAGTACTTTCAGTTGCTATACTTCCTTTGGGATCTTGGCAAAGATCTTTTGTATGAGTTTACTTCTTGCTTTACTTGAAAGTGTTTATAGCTAATCATTGAACGCAGTATCAACCTAAGAGATTACTCCCTATGAAACCTTGCCAAATTGTTTTTATCTTGATGTCAAAGTCAAAGCGTTTATTTTGCAACTTAAACAGATTTTTTTTTGCACGTCAAGTATTATTTTACCCTCTTAGCATTTCGACATGAATTGCCTGCTAAGAAAAAGTGCCGAAAGAAACTCAACAGTTTGCCTTTTTAATATAAGTTTTGATGTAGTACAATCATAAATGAAGATACAGTCCGTCCTTAGGTACAGTCTAAACATCTTTCAAAGTAGGCTTCTTTAAGTAAATGTGGAAAAACCCAAGTAAACCCAAACCTACACCATAAAGAAAATGATGAAGTCCCCGTCCAATAAACAATAATCGATCACGTACCGCACCGCGTCGTTTATCACCGGCCGCCATTTTCCCGCGTTCTAATTGACAGCTGTCAAACGAGGCGCTTTTTCGCGCCGTTTTACAACGCCCGCCGTACTTGTCACGGGCGGCAATAATGATGGAGATTTTGATTTCAGATAGTGTATTGTTTTATTGGACGCGTGCGATCGAGGTAGTCCGCTTTGAGCACTCGAGTTTTGAGCAACCGCAACTTTAGCACCCAGCCTGGTTCTCTTTGAGCACTTATCCATATTTGTGGCTTCATAGATAAATCGATAGATTTACTTTTTATAACATTATTTTAGTATTTTATTTACTTCGACCCGCGCTGAAACGTCACATGATAGTATTGTCAAATCAACACTTTTTTTTAGATTCAACTAACTTAAAAAAGTTAAAAGCGCAAAGAAACTGTGGTATAATGATGATTAGTGCTTATTTTATAATTTCTTATTTTATGTAAGAGTTTTCATAATTTATTTTGAATGCAGTCAAACACCCAATTGGGTGCTCGAATTGGATTACCTCGTGGGAACACCATATGGTTTGCCTGTAAGGTTTATTACGATTCCGTTTACGATCTCGTCTCGGTTTCGTGTCGTACGCGGTTTTTTTTCGAACAGTTGTCGTTTCTCTTTATCGGTGTCAATCTATTTGTTTTATTTGGTATTCAGTTTTATGCATGCCTTTAACAATTTAGGGGAACCAATCTCACAAAATTTTGCCATACTTACTTACGAGTATGCGGTTATTTAAATTTAAGTTTTAAGCCGGATATATGGCCATTTTCATTGTGAATCATCATAAAATTTTAATATTATGATTGTATGTATTTATTACAAAACTCCTGTTTTTATGTTCATCATTGAAAGCACCCCGAAACATGCGTTTTGCCGTTGATGAATACAATATTGGAAGAAATGAAGAATATTAGAAATACTTGACTCGGTTCCTCTGCGCGATATGTTCGAAGAAAAAACGAAGAAGATTAAACAAGAATGAAGAATTTCGACATGGAGAAGAAGTGGTGAAGACAAACACGGTATCTGATGGGCCTGAATTCTTGCTCGAACCTGTGTTTTATATAGGTGAGCAAACTTTCAGGTGTGTTAGTGCCGATATTTCAACGAACAGTGAAGGTGAACACGAAGAGATTTATTTAATTTTATATAGAATAGTCTTATAGATGGAATATTATAAAACTTTTTATCTAGGCGAAATTATGTTTAGTTATGATGTGTAGTTAGTTTATGTATGTTATTTATTAAACGTATGTTAGTAAGATTCATCTAAATTCTGAACATTATTTCATTTCTATTGTATTTCTAGTTTAAAGTGGTGTATGTTCAACTGTTTGTACTGGTACATCCGATATTCTATCACTCGTATCTAAATATTACCAGCGTACAAAAGATATGATATATCCTTACTTTTGGAATATTTTGTGTACCTACACTTCAAGGTTCGAAAATAATTAAGAGAACAGATTGTGTGAGCACAACTTAACGTTACAAGTGTTTACTTATGTAGAGGTAAGTAAAACCAAGTAAATTCCTTCTGCAAAACAATAGCAATTCAATTAATCACGTGTTTCCACTTACACCGTAGCATACTATTACATATACACACGACTAGATGAAACAATTACTTACCCCACTCCCTCCCGGGTTCTAAATCGGGTCAGGGAGGCGATAAAAGGGGAATGTCCCATAATTTTATATTTTCCACTCATAACACCCTCTCGTAATAAATGTTATGGCGCTCAGGGCCGATTAAAATTCCTAAGATCATGGAAGGAGTAGATTCTTGGACTTCTTTGTATATTTATGACGATGCGTCATCGAGTTCGTTCTATCCGGCTCAAAGGACCATTAAGACAACTATGCCATGTCAGCTGTTAATAATATTCTTAACGCCTCATTGGTATTGTGGCTTAAGTCGGGACATGATGTTGAGTCTTAGGTTCAATTCCCGGGTCGGGCAAAAGGAGAAATCCGTTTCTCATACAAACGGGGGCCTGGATGTGCACGGCTACAAATTGGTCACCGATTAGAACACTTCAAAAGATTACATTTGCCCAATTTTAATAGCTGAATACAACGGCCAAATATGTTAAAATCATGCATGAATATTCATTATTATTGCCATATCTATATGGTGTGACATCAAGTGACAGGATTGACATTGATGTATGACGTAAAACCATAATGCACTGATCTATACATAGACAAGATATAGGTCAGTGCCAAAATGGCTCCATTTCAATTGACACTGATCGTTTAATCGATCAATTGTTTGATTTTATTATTATCTTTATTATGAAGACGTAAAAAGTAGATCATTATTAAGATATAACGAATATTACAAATAATAAATGATTGTAGTTTTTCAAAATGTAGCATAAACACACTGGAACATGATGCATTTAATTTAATCTCCGCTTATCGATTTTCTCTAATCGATTATTTAATCTGTCATGTTATTAGGTGCGTTTTTGAAGACAGTTAAAAATTAAAAAATATAGTGCTATGTCGTTTATAAAGTATGTTTGATAATGTAAAATATATAATTATGCAATTAACTTAAGTTGGCCAAAGCCTATTCCGTTGTTATTTATAGAGGTTAATTAACAAAAATTTACAGTTTTTTTGGTATATATTTTATCCATGCACAATCAAGCCCAAAATGGATCGTCTCCTTTGTGTCGTTTTTTTTCGAACACAGCGCGGGTTTGTGATTACCAATCCACATTTTGCAGAACATAAATTTTCAACGATAACATGATTTAAACTGATGAAGGCCTTTGCCATGCAGTGGGGTATTAGTTGGCTGAAATCTAACATAGGTTTAAGGTAAAGTAGCCCAGGATAAAATATCATGTTCCTACGGCATACAGTTATTAAGCTGTGTTGTGAAAAGAGTAAAGAAGACTTGGTTTAGTGCATATTTATACCGCAATTCTACCCTTCACGACGGTTTAATCTCGCTATTGGGGACAGGATGATGAACGGCGGGAATGCCCTATGATTTTATACTTTCCACTCATAATACGTCAGACGATCACGTTCGAGGCGAGGGTAGCGCCGATTAAAATACCAAAGAGTATGTACTCTTGCGTATGTACGCAGAGTGATTTATGTACTACATCTACTATATAACCTACGAGTATTTAATCCTTCCTTTTTTTTCTATACTAATATAATAAAGAGGAAAGGTTTGATTTTTTGTTTGTTTGTATGAATTGAATAGGACCCGAAACTACTTGGCAGATTTGAAAAATTCTTTCACTGTTGGAAAGCTACATTCACCCAGAGTAACATAGGCTATATTTTATCCCGGTACGGGAAGTAGTTCCCCCGGGACGCGGGTGAAACCGCGTGACGGGCCGCTAGTATATTATAAATTGGAAAGAGAGTTTCATTGTTTGTTTGGTCCGCTTTCACGCCGTAACTACTGAACCGATTGCTTTGAAATTTTGCAGACGTAAAGTTAGAAGTCCGGATTAAATAATAGGGTACTTTTTATTCCGGAAAAAATTATATACAGGGGGAGAACAAACTATATACTATACTACATTAGGCAACGGGCTTAGCTTGCTATAGTGGCTAGCTAAATAGCTTGCTATAGCGGCAAGTTGAAGCGTACCCTGTGCTCCACGTCAATGGCCGAGGATGCAACCAGGAGAGGCGCTAGGATGATGATGATGATGACATACCAATATAGTGATGAAGCGCTCATAATTTCTGTGTAAAGCCGTGGCTTGTCGCTAGTACCATATTATTATATTGAACGCAGAATATTAACAGATCTGAGATATAAAAGTGGACAATTTCATCTTAAAACATTATATTTGTTTTCTACTTTCAGAGCGCAAAGCTTGTTTTTGCTGCCTTCCTCTCAAACATTTGTTGCGAGAATATTGCTTAAGATTTCTCGGAAGGGGTTTTAAAGTTTTGCAGGTTTAAAGTGTTCTATTTGTGAGCTAAACTGCAAACATCGTACTTAGCTTCTATTTATTTTATTTTGTACACTATTTTCGCTCGGCTGTTACTAGAAAACTTCCTTATTTATAAGTTTTCAGTAGCTTTTCTCGTAAACTACCGGATGGACTTGAATTCAAGTTAAAATTAATTTATTCTGCAAGATGATTATGCAACGTAATTCTTTTGCGCGTCAATTATTTTTAAAATCTACTCGTAGGTATTGGTATTGTAATAATATCAAAATGTTATTTCGTTAAAAACAATTGATATGATGAGATTCCTTTATTTCCACTTAATGAACTTATAGATAATATGTTTACTTGACAGGCTTGTTGATCTACCGACCAATAAATTTACGGCGCAGTTTCCTTTCCCGCTAAGGGCAAAGTTTTTTTTTGGAAAGAACTTATCTTGAATGCGAAGTGGAGTAGGTGCAGCAGGAAAGCGGACCCTGGACTCCGAGGCAACAGCCGAGGATGCGACCGGGACAAACGCTAGGATGATGATGATGATGATGAACTTATCTTGAATCTTCGTTCTAACAGGGAATAGAACCCAGGACCCTTAGAGCGGTTGTTACTATAAATGTTACTATGTAATGAGTTGCCTATTTCGTCACATAGCAAAATCCTTCTCTACCAGTATACTTCATTATGATTTATTATCTCACATGCAAGACTAAAATGTCTCCCAAAACCACCAAAAACAATAAAAACAAAACAACTGAAACAACAAAAAAAAAAAAACAAAAACAAAGGACACTTCGTTATATTTTATAGCCGTCCCAAATCGCCGAAAAGCTGCAAATTACTCTATCACGGGGGAAACACTGATTTTATTATGTCAACCCTTCTCCGGAGCATTAAATTCAATGACGCGAGTGACTCGGCAGTGTTTCCACTTCGTTGTGCTAATAGGCAGTAAAGAATTTGGGTAGTACGTCTTGCCCTTCTGATTGTTTTATGATCTTTGAAGATGGGGAGAGAGGGGCGGGCAATATGATGATGGTCGATTCTTTTGACAGTACTTCTTCCGCTTTGTTGTTCGGCAGTTAAGTACGTGGCCAGTATAGGTACCCTTCTGATTGTTTTATGATCTTTGTCGATGGTCCCTTTGCGGATATCATCTCGCCACTACTTCGTTATGCTAATAGGCAGTGAAGAACTCAGATAGGACACGTGCCCTTCCGATTGACGATAAGCGGGGGCCCCAACCCTTAGGCTATCATTAGGATATCATTTTAGTATGTGGATGTTCGATTCGATTTTTAGGGTTCCGTAGCCAAAATGGCAAAAAAACGGAACCCTTATAGATTCGTCATGTCTGTCTGTCTGTCTGTCTGTCTGTCTGTCTGTCTGTCCGCCAGTCTGTCACAGCCACTTTCTTCCGAAACTATAAGTACTATACTGTTGAAACTTGGTGAGTGGATGTATTCTGTGAACCGCAACAAGGTTTTCACAAGAAAATAGAAAAAAAATAAAAAAAAGTGGGGGTCCCCATAGTCAGAACTGAAACTCGAAATATTTTTTTTCATCGAACATATACGTGTGGGGTATCTATAGATAGGTCTTTAAAAATTATATTAAGGTTTCTAATATCACTTTTCTCTAAAGTGAAAACTTTGCGTGACAGACCCTTCCAAAGTGGAAAAAAGTGTGTCCCCCCCCTCTAACTTCTAAAATAAGAGGATGATAAAACTGAAATAATTATATAATGTACATTACCATAAAAACTATCAACGAAAATTAGTTCGAACAAAATCTATTAAGTAGTTTTTTTAATACGTCAAAAATTGAATTTGTACGGAACCCTCAGTGCGGGAGTCCGACTCGCACTTGGCCAATTTTTGAAAGTATATTTATCTTCCACCCCGTTGTGCTAATGGGCAGTCAAAAACATGGCCAGGGCACAAGCCCTTCTGCTTGTTTTATGATCTCTGACTCAGCGTTGATGTTGGTTGATTTTACACTTGATAGTGTAAAGATCAAGTGTAAATACGCTGTAAAGAAATTGGGTAATATCTTGCCCTTCTGTTTTTTTATGATCTTTGACGATTGGCGATTGTGTCTTTAGTGTCTTTTTGCGTCAGAGTTGTAATATTATGAAGATGGTCAATTCTACTTTTCACTTCGTTGTGCTATCGTTGTGCTAATAGGCAGTAAAGAAATTGGGCAGGACAAGTGTCCTTCTGTTTTTTTAATATTCTTTGACGATGGGCGGAGGACCCTTAGGCTTTTTGCTTAAGATACTATCATCAGAGTTGTAATAAGTGGATAGTCGGTTCTATTTTTGGTTGGGATTTGTTTTATGGCCCAGAGGTCATGGGGTTGAAACAGTAAAAGAAATCTCTTTAACTGTGATTTACATTTGGATCTTATTTTACCAACCTTTATCAAATCGTTCAATAAAGACTACAGCTATGATTCCAAAATAAATCTTAAGCTATTTAATAAACGGTACAGGATGAATAAATTCCAAAAATATCATATTTGTTCCGCGACTCTTTCTACTAAATTATTGATTCTACTGAAATAAAGTCATAACATGGTCAGTAACAGCACGGTAACGGGTAACAGACAGTACCTAAGCCAATAACAGTTTCTGACTTTAGTTCAGTAAGATCTGAATGTCTAACCATGATCCAATTTGTCTGGTTTCCCTCTAAGGGTTACGAAGTTCTGATGGCAGTCGCTTCACTGTAATAATAATAATAATAAATAAATTATAAATATTTCACAACATCACATACATTGATCTGACTCCGTGTTAAGTAGCTTAAGCACTTGTGTTACAGACATCAGAATCAACAGTGGTATTACAAATATACTTAAATAGATACATATAACACCCAGACCAGGACAAACAGACATGTTCATGCACACAAATGTTTGTCCTGTGCGGGGATCGAACCCGCGACCTCTTGCGTAATAGGCAACATCTTGACCATTACACCAAGCGGGTCGTCGAATGTCGAATGTAATAACCAGACTCGCCAAATTCTGGATCATGGTCAAAGCGGACCCCGCAGATAAACGGGATAAACGCTATGATGAATAAAGCAAAAAGTACATCCAGACAAAAGGCCCATTTATGCCACACAATTCCTAGCCATTTTGACGATTATTCCACAATTAGAAGAACAGTACATTACGTACAACAATGAATGACATCACCCACTAGCGAATGGACGGATAGACTTGTGCACATAGTATGTATGTGTATATATGGTATAGGATATAGTACAGTGGGATTAGTCATCTAAGCGGTTAGAGACGTGTCTTGTTTGGCCGAATGGCCGTATTTGACTAGCCTAGGCATATATACGTAGGTACAGGACATAGCTCTGACACCAAAAAAACAGGTTTATTTTATTTTAGCACTAGCGACCCGCCCCGCGAGCGATTTAAGCATACAAAGGGACATAGGGACAGAGAAAGCGATTTTTTTATACTTTGTAGTGATTATTTATTTTGACTCGCAAAGGAATTTACTTACTTATTTAAGTGAATCAAATCGCCAAATAAATTCTTTCATTTCATTCATTATTTCGTTCAGTCATTTTTCAAAGCTTGAATAATGACGTCCATCTACAGATGATCCCTCTTAGACCGAGTCCTTGGTACAAAAGTCTAAATACATAATAATAAAATACTGGTAGATGCAATTTTGAGTGTACACATCAACAATCAGCACATTTCAACAGTGCCACATTTCTGAGCCGGATGAACTAAGATGAGAGAATATACGATTGTAGTCTACGGCTAGGTAGAACCTTCACTAGTTGCCAATTATTATTGTATCCTACCTCTACCTACCCTATCATGGCAGCAGGTATTTGTGTAGTTGCAATACCTTTATTTTTGCTTACGCTGAGGAAAACACTTTCCGCACCGTCACACCTGACGGGGACCAGGGTATGGGAATTCCGGCATCCAGAAAAGAACAATACCTACTCCATCCTCAATGAGAGTGAGAATGCGGTATACCCACTAAAAACCTCCGTGATACTCCCTCTCTGTTTTTGCCCTCGCCATACTTCGAAATTGGCACTAAAATAAGAGCGAGACAACACGTTGACCATTGATTTCACCATGACTCGTTCTATGAAGCAACTGTCGCTCTTATTTAGGTGCCAATTTGGAAGTGTGGAGAGGGCAAATCTAACAATTTAAGTCTATGGACATTAGTGCTTAACCTCCTTAACTACGTTGGGATCAAAACTCAGCAAGGTTATCCGATTTATTTGGCCGAACAATTGATTTATCGAGTCCGTTTGCCGAATACGCGATTCATGAAGCCCGAAAGGCACGAATGGCGATTCATTGGCAGTTAAAATACGATTTAGTCGGATCAAGGTTTAGGCCAAGTGATTTTAGATAATGCTTTATTATTATAAATATAAAAAAGCAGAAATAAAAGGATAAGTTCAAAGTAGCTCAAGTTTTAAAGAGTAAATGATTAGAAGAACAATATTCACTGTTTTAATCTAGTATTCATTTCTTTTAAATATTCGTCTGGCAATAGTTAAATGTCAATAAAAATTAAAAAATAATTCCTAATATCTATTACCTAATACTATTTTCCTAAACTATGTCAAAGTAATCTTAAGCAAACTAACTGAAGTCGGTGCTTTTTCTCTTCTGTTTTTTGGGCAGGCACCGACTTCAGTTAGTTTGCTTAAGATTACTTTGACATAGTTTAGAAAATAGTATTAGGTAATAGATATTAGGAATTATTTTTTAATTTTTAGTTTATTTTTGTGTTCACGGTTTTTTTGAAGTCGGTTTAATTTTTTTTTAAAAGTCAGTTTATTTCATGATTTTTAGTTGTGTAAAAGCGTTGTGAACTTAATTATTAATAGGAACTTAGTTGTTATTAAGAGTGAATGAGAGTATGGATAAATTTCTTGTTATCGCGTGAAGGCCCAGCAAGACTTCTCGTCGAGATTTCTCGCCGTGAGTCTGGATGTAATATACATAGGTATCACGTTAGCCCTACATACATTCGATCGACCAATTGCAGTTCTGCCTTCCAACTCCTAACCGTTAAGGAGTGCTATAACTTCATCATCAGCACAGTAGCATCAGATGTTGATTCAAGCATACCTCACAAGCAACATGTAAGCCCTACATACTACTAAATAGTTTCCATCGACCAAATTGCAGTTCTGCCTTCCAACTCCTAACCGTTAAGGAGTACTGTAGCATCATCATCAGAATAGCAGCTTCAGATGTTGACACCCTGAAGCATATACCTGAGTAAATCATGATTACGTAACAAAAACACCGTACGAGCATACAATTTTCGGTGGTTGCCCTCGATTTCTCCTGGATTCCATCATCAGATCCTGGACTGGTGAAAATGGGACCACCTCAGAACTGAACTCTATACAACAAAAAAAAAATTTTTGAAATCCGTCCATAATTGACGAAATTATCGGTGAACATACATAAAAAAAATATATATATATATTATACATACAGACGAATTGAGAACCTCCTCATTTTTTGAAGTCGGTTAAAAATACAATTTATTAGGAACTGAAATGTTTGTAGGACCTTTTTTCAGTACTTTACATTAATATTGATTATATTTTAACGGGAATGATAATAATTTAAAAAAAAATAGTTAAATAGAGGATTAATGATTAAGGTTCGGTGAGCCATTGAAGAAAGTTACAAATAGTAAGGTAGCTTAATGCAGACCAGAAAATGCTTCAGTATTTTAAAATAAATTGAAAAAAAAATGGACGAACATTCGGCTCTTTCGGCTACGACAAACCTCTCTAGAGATTATGTTCCTACATATCTACTGCAGTGACGTTTGTTTTCAAGGACTTTGCAACATCTGTTAGATCACGTAGATACAATATCAGTGGACATTAAGCCTACTTATTATCTTGCAACAGATTTAAGGCCGTACCGATAGGTTAGAAATTAAATTGACGATCGGAAAATACGCTGATTTATTATCTTATCATCACGTCATTTCATTTATCATCAGATCATCCCGTATTAATTGGGGGTGTACGGGGTTCCACTAACATCTCGGGAGCCCAAGTCAACCTCACCTGCCCGTGGTGCACCCTGCTGAAGAACGGACGAGGCTCTGGCGAGGGCTTTCCTCTCGGGGTTGGAGGGTCAGACGGCAGTCGCCTCCATAAAAGCCAAAAACGCCAAATCAATAATGGTTGTGACACGAAGAAATACGGTTGTTGTTAGGGCGCCGCCGCAAAACGGCGCGCAGGAGCCTCGCCCGACTTCTGTGACAAGTGGGCAAGGGCTACCGTGCACTGGGCGGGCACGGCTGAAGACGCGAGCCCCAAACCGTGTTAGGAAACTCCGCTTCGCAACTTGGAACATTGGCACACTTACTGGACGCGTGAGGGAGCTGGCCGACGTACTCATCAGGCGGAGGGTGGACGTGGCGTTCCTGCAGGAGACTCGGTGGAAAGGCAGCAGATCCCGGACCATTGGGAATGGCTACAAGCTGATTTATACCGGTGCGCCTGGGGGGGAGAACGGGGTCGCTGTGGTGCTCTCTGAGGAGTTTCAGGATAGCGTTCTGGAGGTGAACCGTTGCAGCGATCGGCTTATGGTGGTTAAGTTGCTCATTGATGGTGTCACGACCCATTTAGTGAGCGCTTATGCGCCGCAGGCTGGCTGTAGCGATGCCGACAGGATGAGGTTCTGGGACCAACTTGGAGATGTGCTGAGTGGCATCCCGTTGTCACAGGGGATCGTTTTGGGAGGCGATCTGAACGGCCATGTGGGTGACAGGTGTGAGGAGTTTGGACGTGTTCACGGTGGTTTTGGATACGGCGGTCGCAACGCGGGAGGGGAGGACGTCCTCAGAACGTGTGCGGCTGCGGATCTAGCGATCGTGAACACGTTCTTCCAAAAGAAGACCGAACACCTAATCACCTACAAGAGCGGGCGGCATGCTACCCAAATCGATTACCTGCTCACTAGGAGGCACCACATCAGCAAAGTAGCCAACTGCAAAGTCATACCCGGTGAGAGTCTTACTGCACAACACAGACTCCTTGTCATGGATCTCTGCGTAAGACCCAAGGAGAAACCCCTTGAGCGTTGCCGACGCCAGATCAGGTGGTGGCGGCTGAATGAATCCACATCCCAGGAGTTTGCATCAGCTATTAGCGTTACCTGTGCCGATGCTGATGGCAAACCGGTCCAAGACCACTGGGATGGAATTCAGAATGCAATCACCACTGCGGCAAGGGCGGTGCTCGGGATCTCAAAGGGTGGACGCAAATGTGACAAGGAGACCTGGTGGTGGAACGCAGAAGTCCAGAGGAAGATCAAGGAGAAGAAAGCCTCCTTCTTAAAGTGGCAAGCGTCCAGATCTTCTGAAGACCGCGACGCATATGGGACTGCAAAACGCGCTGCTAAGCAAGCTGTAGCCAGAGCCAGGCGAGAACACTTACAACCGCTCTACGATAAGCTGGACTCGTCTGAGGGGCAGAAGCTTGTGTACAAAGTAGCTCGCTCTAGGGTCAAAGCTGCACTGGATATATCCAAGTGCCGCTGTGTAAAAGACCCCAGTGGCAACCTATTATGCGAGGACCCCGCGGTGAAGGAGAGATGGCGCTCGTATTTCCACGAGCTGCTCAATGAGCAGCATAAGGAGGTGCAGCCACCGTATCTTCCTCCGAATCAAGGACTAGTTTCACCCATAACGTCTGATGAAGTCCTCAGAGCTCTTCGCCATATGAAGAATCGGAAAGCAGTCGGTGCCGATGGAGTCCCCACCGAAGCCTGGAAGGCGATGGGTTCTCGTGGTGTGGGCATCTTAACCGACCTCTATAACCGCATACTCTACACCGGGCAGATCCCTTGCCAGTGGAGGCGGAGTATCATAACTCCAGTCTTCAAAGGAAAGGGATCGGTGCAAGAGTGCGGAAGCTATCGCGGTATGAAGGTAATGTCCCACACTATGAAGCTATTTGAGCGGATAGTTGACTCTCGGCTACGACAGGAGTGTAATGTCTCGGAGTGTCAGTACGGGTTTCGACCTGGTCTTGGTACCATGGACCCTGTTTTTGCCCTTAGGATGATCATGGAGAAATACAGAACGAAGAACACGCCTCTGCATTTCCTGTTCCTGGACATGCAGAAGGCCTTCGACTGTGTTCCTCGCATGATGATCTGGTGGGCACTGAGGTCCAAGAGGGTGCCTGAAACTTATATTGACGTCATTCGAGACATGTACCGCGCTTCCGATTCCATAGTTAGGACTGCTGTTGGTGACACCAACCCCTTCCCCATCACCGTCGGCGTCCACCAAGGATCCGTCCTTAGTCCCTTCCTGTTTAGCGTGATATTAGACGAATTGTCAACCAGCATCATAGACGCACATGAGCAACCCCCGTGGCTGCTCATGTATGCTGATGATATCGCGCTGACGGATTCGGACAGGGGACGTTTGGTGAGACGTGCGAACAGGTGGAAGGTGGCACTTGAGAACGGCGGTCTGAAACTAAACGTGGCGAAGTCTGAATACATGGCCTGCAACACAGATCCCCCATCCGTAAGCATAGACGGTAACTTGGTCGAGCGTACGGACCAGTTTAAGTACTTGGGATCTGTACTTCACGCGTCTGGAGATATCGATTACGACGTCAAGGCCCGCATTGCAGCAGCTTGGGCAAAATGGCGTGAGGTGACTGGTGTGATCTGTGACCCCATAATGCCGGTTAAGCTGAAGGGGCAGGTCTATAAGACCATCATTAGACCTGTCCTTTTGTACGGAAGTGAAACGTGGCCTGTACTTGAGTGACACAAGCAGATGCTGCGAGTCACGGAGATGAAGATGCTGCGCTGGATGTGTGGAGTGACGCGGAAAGACCGCGTTAAGAACTCACGCATTCGGGGTAGCCTTCATGTCCGTGATATCGCAGATAAACTGCAGGAGTGTCGCCTACGTTGGTACGGCCATGTTTTACGGAAACCGGCCAGTTACGTGGGAAACAAATGTCTCGCCATGCTGCCGCCACCGGGTCCCGGAAGAAGGGGTAGGCCCAAGAAGTGCTGGCTTGACGTCGTGAGAGATGACATGGGTGCCAATGGCCTTACAACCCAGGATGCCGAAGATCGTGCGAAGTGGAGGAGAATGAGCAGGAAAGCGGACCCTGGACTCCAAGGCAATGGCCGAGGATGCGACCGGGACAAGCGCTAGGATGATGATGATGATCATCCCGTATTAATTGTGATTAGTTCGATTAGATTTGTTCCTTCATCATCATCATCAGCCTATTGTTGTCCACTTTTTTTAATGCTATGTAGAGGCAAAGGAACAAGAGGGTCACCTCATCATCTGCAACCCTTGTGATCACTTCCGATGGGAAGTGATCACAAGGGTTGCAGATGCGTTGCTTGCCTTTAAGACTCCATACCCTTCCCTACTAGGGGACCTCACTTACTCTTTATAATATTAGTGTAGATTAGTGTAGATAGTGTACATACATATTTAAGCAATTGTGAACAGTACTACCTCACCACTAACGTTCTCGAAGCACCAAGCGTTGTAACCTCTTCCTTCAGTTAAACTAATCTAAACTCCGTTATAAGCACAACCTTGTATTTTTTGCGCCGATGACAAACGGATCGCCGGAATAAATCACAATGAAGTCTAAAATACGGGCCGCAAAAACAGCTGTCCGTGCAATGAACTTCGATTTAGTCATCTGGTCTAGTGCGCGTGTCCAGTGTCTCACGAGAATATTACAATTCACCATCATCATCATCATTCTAGCCTCTATCCCGGTGGCATCCTCGATGATTGCCATGGAGATGAGATTGACAAGCTTGAACCTATATACTGCAAGTTTGCAGTATCGTGGATATGTTCCACTCTATCACTTAATTGAGTAAAATTGGACAAGATTTTACGGTTCATTCATACCATATATGTTTTGTGTGGATGAACATGACTTTTGATTTTTGTAAAGGTACACCTTGTTTACTATACCGGATCAATTTAATTTTCCTTTGTGTTGGTGAGTACCTACCCAAATTACTTAAGAATCTTCAATTCAATAAAAAATACAGAATGCCTATTACTGGATTCGGAAGAACTGTATTTCATACAAGCTTAGTGAGTTCAATACTTTTCTGCGATAACTTCCGTCATTTTCCCGTAGCATGTTGGAAACGGGCATCGAACCGAGGCCCCCTAGCGATACACGCATCCGCAATGGCCGGGAACTAGTGCACAAGTCCGGAGGCAAACCTAATAAATAGCACGTTGCTACGAGTATTTCATGTACTATGTTGTACGTAACTTCTTCTCTTCTTTCTAGAGCCAGTTTCTATACGAGGTCCGCTTTGACCATGATCCAAGATTTGGCGAGCCTGGTTATTACAGTGAAGCAACTGCCATCAGACCTTCGCAACCCTTAGAGGGGAACCAGACAGATTGGATCATGGTTACACATTCAGATCTAACTGAACTAAAGTCTGAAACTATCTGAATGTGCAGGTTTCCTCTCGCTGTTTTCCCTCAACGCCGAGCTAATGGCACAAATCCACGCATAGGTTATGAAAAATCCAGAGGTGTGGGCCCATATTCGAACTACGGGCGTTACGTATGTGAGGCGCCGTCCGTACCACTAGGCCACCTTCGCTCTTGTTATACGTACGTTTTAAAATATGGATCTACGCAGATACTGGCTTATACCCGTGGCTTTGCCCGCGTGGAATTAGGATGTCAAAATCCATTCATCAAGTATTCAGGAATCAAGATAAAACAGGAGTTTTATCCCATAGGAGCATTTCATCGGAACAAAACCTTTTTTGTGTGTGTATGTCATACAATTTAACAGCAAAATGACAAAATTGTTACAGTAACCGTTGATCGACACCCATATTGTTCCTCAAGTTTTAATCATAGCCACTTTTTTATCCATTTCAGAGACCCATAAAGTACCTACCTAGCAATATTGCACATCGTAACATCCTCTCACCTTCGTCATACCTAGATAACGCGATTAATTAAAATAATTAGCAATATTTTATGTAAATTTAAATTCCACAGTGACACAACCCTAGTCCCCGCCTTAAATTAAACAAATGGTGGAACGAAGCGACCTCTGTGGGTTAATTAAAACGGTGAAGTATTTATTAAGCATTCCTACCTCTGATGTATTTGTTTATTTTGCTGTTTGCTCTATTTCTCTATTTTGCGTATTTTTATTCCGTTGTTTTCTGAATAATATTGTGGTGGATGTTGTTTTATCAAATGTTTTGTTAGAATTTCATGGTAGTTTTATTGGTTCGTCTATCGTTTATCCTATTTTATTAAATGTAAATGTTTTGAGTTTATTTAAGGGTACGTAATACCTTCTAGTTTTTGTAATATTTTGTGTGCTTCCCAGCTAGAGCTAGAGCTTAGTGGAAATTCCACTCGAATAAGCCGCTCGTCTGGGGAAGTAGTAAGTACCTCCACCTTCCAGAAAACCACATTGAAATAGCACTTCGTAACTGTTGTGCTATGTTTCTGGATAAGCGATGTTGTAACATGCAGTCATTATTTATTTTTATTTATCGATACCTTACCAAAATTGTAAAGAAATAAATTTTACTTTATTACTTAAACTTTACTTTTAAGTACAGTCAAAAGTATTATAGTAATTTTAGAACGATTAAAAATATTTTTTTTATAAATACTTTAAAACACAAACTTTACTTTTAAGTACAGTCAAAAGTATTATAGTAATTTTAGAACGATTAAAAATATTTTTTTTATAAATACTTTAAAACATCAACACAATCAATCCTTGAAATCGTCTTCGATTCCAAAAATAGTACCTACCTACTTACTGCAGAATTAATTGATATAATAATAAAAATAAAATGTTAAAATCTTAATTGTGCCCTCATGATCAAAATATATGACTATGAACAAAATATATACTTGACTTGTGACTGTTGCTGAGTACATAGTACATACAGTCCTAACGACACTTTAACAGTAAACAAGTGAACGTACAAGTAATTTCGCAGGCCATTAATAATCCCATACTGAACGTATGACATAACGATCATTGTGATTCCACACACAACCTGACGCCTCGATGGTCTAGTGGTTTAAGTACCGAGCCTTGGTCTCGAGGTCCTGGGGACGATTCCCAGGTCGGGCAATTTTTGTGTTGATTTTTCTGAACACATCCCGGGTTTGTGATCAGCAATCCGCATTTGGCAAGCGTGGTGTAATCACCATCAGCCAAAACCCATCTTTGCAACGAAAACATGATATTTTCAAATTATGGAGGCCTTTGCCCCGCAGTGGGACATTAATAGGCTGATACTTTACTTTACACAATCTGACAGAGCTCAGTGAACACTAGTATTGGCATACATTGAAAATGCTAGATTTGCCACTTGCAGTATTAAGACCCCCTCTGAAATTGGCATTTAAGAAAGGTAAAGAACAGTTAGCTGGCCTAATGGTAAATCGCCGCTTCACATGCGTGAGGATGGCTGTTCAAATCCAGTCAAGAACTGCACACCTCTCGATTATCAAAAATCTATCAGCGTAATTACATACCAGCTGTACGGTGAAGGTGAAGTTGCACGATGTTTTCCATCACAAGTAAAACGGTGAAGGAAAACATCGTGAGGGAACTTACAACCTGCAAGTCAGTATGTGAAATGGAGAAGGCAATGGCAAACCACTCCATTAAAATTGCCAAAAGAGTTATGAGTTTTATTTCATACAATTATCTAGGTTTACTACCTTTGAATCAGGATATTATCCTAGTATAGGTATCAAACTGCCACAACAAATCTGCTTTAAAAAAAAATATATCACGACCCTCCGTAAAGAGGAATACGACTCAAGGAGGAGAGCAAAGTGGAACTTCCACTCGAATGAGCCGCTCGTCTAGGGAAGTACCTCCACCTTACAGAAGACCACAGTGAAGTAGCACTTCGTAACATGTGCTATGTTTCTGCTGGTAAGTAAGGTCGTCAGAGCTCAGTTGGGGAGGGTATGGGGTCTTAAGGGGCGGCAACGCATCGGCGATACCTCTGGTGTCGCGGATTTGTCCATGGGCGGCGGTGATTCCTTACCATCAGGCGACAGGCTAATTTTTTTGCTGCCTATGCCATAAAAAGTAAAAAATTAAGCGACGGTCGCATCTTATCGCAGTGTAAGGATGTTGAAACGCACGTCATGTAAAACAAAATAGTGCTACAGTTTCTGATGTCAGGGCATACCTAACAATTTATATCTATGTATTCTTCACAAACGGACAGAGCAGTGAATGTTAGTATTCGCCTTGGCAAGTGTTGTGGAGCAGAAAAAGTATTGAGTGTTCAGTGGACGGCCTTGGAACGGTTCCGGGTTTGATTCCCGGATTTAGTTCGACTGCGTGTGTCACTACATAGTGTAAAACACAGTCGGTTCCTTCCGTACGTCCTTGTGTATACTTAAATCTTTAAAACTACGCTAACGATTTCCATGCGTTTTTTTATCAGATATAGTGATGAATCGAAACAGAGGTTTATGTTTACATTTCATGCATAATACTATAGTAGAGAAACACTAAAAATAGTTGCACCCTTGCGAAACTTGGGCGAGTCGCTGTTTATGAGAATAAAGTCGATTTAAGAGTATAGATAGCGAAAATTTAGAGTAAGTATCTGCGATACGTTTAATGGTTTTTATTAGTTCGTGCTATTTAGTTCCTCGGTTCAAATCGTGTGTTGAGCGACATTTATGGCTGATATTTTGAACACAGCTTGGGTTCGGGATTGTTGCTTTGTGATTTTAGTATAACAAGAGTTTAGGGTTCCTTAAAGTGGGAAGACCTTTCTCTGAGCTAGATTTACTGTGTTTTGGGGTCATCATGAAGCATCTATGGCATTTTACAATTTATGCAAGCTAGTAACAATCACTTTACATGCGCGATACAGGATTCTATACTTATTAAAATTTGTTGATCAATGCCATCTATACGTAGCATACAGAAATAATTATACACATATAAGTTAGTAATTCATGTAAACTGAACATTGATATACAGAAACCCTAGATACACAATGTACATAGTTTGAGTTTGAGTTTTTTGTGGTAGTATTGACTTTTGTTCAAGACAGAGCTTCTTGGGTTTTTGTATATCAATGACACTGAACGACAAAATTCGTCATAAATTTCCAAAGGCTTCACATATCAATCTACCCTACAAATTGTTATCATAATCAGTAAACATTAAAACGATAACTACACAACAGTGTCACATTTACACACTATTACAACAATCGTTCACTCCTAAGTTAACACAAATTCGTCGAGCAAACAATATCAACACTTTTCGAATAACTATCCGTTGACACGTGACATGTCAAAATTAATTGACAGTTGGAAGTGCAAGTACAACTGTCAAAAGAACGAGCAGCTTGGATAATGATGGGAAAAAGATGGCGGCTTCGAAAGAGTAGTGATGTACTCGTGGATAGTCTTTCTAGGTAGAAAGTGCGTTTAATTTTGTTTTCTTATGGCTTTTGTTGGGAATGATTTTATTATTGTTTCAACTGAGAGATTTCAAGTACCATAATTGGATATTGCCTTTGGGAGGAGAGAAGATCCTTTTTATCTGCTTTACCCAAAGACCCATAAACGCACTACCTCCAAAATGTTTTCATCCAGAGTCTTACTTAAATCGGCAAGTTCGAATCTTTTGGCTTACAAAAAAAAGGGACATAAAACCAAGCAAATAGTTTCATTACAAAAATCCCATAAAATTCATCTTCACTCGCATCAACAACATAGCTTTTAGTTAACAAGATCACAACATCTAAAACATTTGCTTCTCACACTGGCATCGTGTAAAAGAACGCAAATTGCTCTTTTAATTAGGCTGGAACGTATAGCATTAACTAATTAGCGCATTATCACGGCTCTTAACGTGATTTACGCGACGCCCCGGTAGATGGCGCTCGGCTTTGTCGCGCGAACGAAGGAAATGCACTGGTAAATTGAGAAGAGTGAGAAAAGCACGTAGGGTCATTTCGCCTGTTTGCGTCCATTTAGTGCAGTTCCCAAGTTTGACGGCAAAAATAAAAATATCCCAGCAGTAGTATCTATCTCAAAATTATTTAATAAGTTCATTATATAGTCTATTTTAAGATTAAATTTCAAATTTGCTTAAAACACTATGTATTTATTCCAAAAAAATTAAAATATCGGAATTTGGCGTTTTACCCAGTTTGCGTCCACAAAATATAGATTGCGTCCACCCATGGACCAGTTTGCGTCCACCAGCTTAGTAAAGGATAATAGGGGTTATATGAAGAAAAATGAAAAAAAAGATTGTATTCTATCAGTGTCTTTATTTAAGAATAAATATAAATATTAAAAATCAACATTGTAATCACTTTAAAAAATTAATTCGCTACAATTATTGAACTTAAAATAAGATAACTATGTAGTAGGAACCTAACCAGTGCTGGCACCTTTAAAGATAAACATTATGAGTTCTGTTAAGGGGCCGTCCATTTATCATGTGATGTTTTTTTGACCACACCCCTCCCCCTTGATGAGGTTTAAGACGGGGGGTCTTAAACCTCACCAAGGGGGAGGGGTGTGGTTACAACACTAGATGAACATAATCTTATTAAGAACTAGCGGCCCGCCCCGGCTTCGCCCGTGGTACTTGTCCACTATTTAATGGATGATATTATACATAAAAACCTTCCTCATGAGTTACTCTATCTATTAAAAAAACCGCATAAAATCCGTTGCGTAGTTTTAAAGGTTTAAGCGTTCATAGGGACATACAACATACAACATGACAGAAAAAGCGACTTTGTTTTATACTATGTAGTGATGTCTTCACACCACAGATTTAACGCCGATTTTTGGATAAGTATAGCATATTTGCCGGAAACAAAAAAAAACATGATATACATATTACTACACCCCCTCCCCCCTTGTGACATTTCGTGATTTTTTAAGGACACCCTTCCAGGGCAATGGATGACTCCTAATTTTAATCTAAGATCAGTATTGATTAATAATAACGCGCTTCATGCTTTTCCTTCCTAATACTTTCTTTATGCAGCAGAAGATATGGTTGCTGGAGTACTGGGATTATCTTTTCCAGCATTGTAAAGAAATCCTGGTCAGCTGGTCAGCACCAGGTGGTGTTCAAATTAATCAGTAGTTCCCTTTTGTGTAGTGGCTGAAAATGGTTGTAATTAAGACCCTGAGGGTATAAAGATGGTAGCTATACAGTTGGTGCTGATGATGAAGTCAAAGGAATTTCTGGAGTAAGTTCCTTCACGAGAGTTTCTTTTTCATCACTTAATATTGGAGTTTGATGCAATATCTTCTAATGGTAGAATTCTTTTGTCGTCTAAGGACACCATAGAACCAACGTCGCTGTAACTTCCAGAAAATCAAAAAGTTGTTAGTGAAGCCAAAATAAGATTAAAATAAATTTTGTCCACTTGTCATTTAAGAATTTAAGCATTTAAATTATTTTTACAAGAAAGTCAATTGCTTTTGACAAAAATACATAGTGGACGCAATTTGGTCTATTATGATTATAGTATGCGTCCACCCGGACGCAAAGTGGACATTTTGAAAATTTGATGTAGTAATTCGCGTCCACCTTATTTTATTAGTTAAATATAAAAAAAATAAACAAATTCATAATAACTATTATTCCTTTTTTCATTATAAAAGTTTAGAAACATTTAAGTTTACCAAAATACATATAAAACATTAAAATACTTACCATCGAACTCACCGCTGCACACTATTTTTTTTCTTAAAATCCGGCGTTCGCGCATTTTTGTTGAACAGCAAGGACAAATATTTTTTTTTCATTTTATTTTGGTTTGACGTACGGACCTTTTGTTTATATGTGCTAGCTTCTTAAACATACAGGTTTAAGTAGTAAAATTTTTCGTTTGATTGGTGTAGCAGTTTACTTATTTTCGAGGATTTAAAAATAAAGTGGACGCGAACTGGGCGATGGACGCGAACAGGCGAACTTACCCTAATAAATTGTCGTAGGTAATTTGAAAATCAGAAGTCGAACGATAACACATAGATACATAAATTGCGTAGTTATTATCATATTGTGTTATTAAACATTTGTATTCGATAGTAATACGAGTAGCAGGTACTACAGACAACCCGCGTCCATCCTACTACTATTATACAGGCGAAAGTTTGTAAGTATGGATGTATGGATGTTTGTTACTCTTTCACGTAAAAACTACTGAATGGATTTATATGAAACTTTACCACAATATAGCTTATACATCAGAATAACACATAGGATATTGGAAATCGAATTCCTCGCGGACGGAGTCGCGGGCGGCCGCTAGTTCTATATAATTGCGTTGAAGGTAAACTCACGCGCTCTTTGCGATCGGGTGTTAACCATAAGATTGACTACTCTAGCCATTGGGTGCACCAGCGCCGAGGCAGTCGCCATTACCGAAATCGGTCGGACTTCATCATCTTCATCATCATCACTACAGGCATGCAAACAAAATGTATGTATTATGGGCCTGTTTGTCTAGTGGTCAGGGACCCTGGCTACAAAACCAAGGGTCTCGACAGTATAATTACCAAATAAGTATCAAAGGTAACCAGACTATTTGGATCGTAATCGCGACCAACGGCTTAACGTGTCTTCCGAAGCACGGAATCATCATTGAATTATATCGGACAATCAGGTGACACCTGCAATGTCCCACCCAACTAAACTGGGAAAACCAACACAAAGTGAAAGTATTCCCCGCGGGATTGGAACCCACGGCCTCCGAGATTTTGAGCTCAGCGCCCTAACCACTACACCACGGAGGCAGTGCCACAATTCATTTATTACCTTGTTTAAAACTCATTTGCAGCGTAACTACGTGCACTACCTTACCTCTCAATCAATTAGTTTGTTAACAAAAATAATTAAACTGATGGTTCGGATAAAAGGATTAAGTTAATTTAATTTGATATGGAGGCAAACGAACAATAGAGTCACCTGATGATAAGTGATCACCGCTGCCCATGGACATGAACAACCTCACAAGGGTCGCAGATGTGTTGCCTCCCCAACTGAGTTCTGGCGACCTTACCCACCATCAGAAGCATAGCACAATAGTTACGAAGTGCTACTTCACTGTGGTCTTCTGTAAGGTGCAGGTACTTCCCCTTGGCGGCTTATACGAGTGGAAGTTCCACTAAGCTCTGCCCTTAAAATAGGTAGGTCTGATCGATACCCAGCGAAGTAACGATATAATAAACCGCACAAAGCAATCCATTAGTAACATTGTATGCAGGCCGCACCTTGCTGCGTCTCCACTGGGCGTAGTCTTTAGGGGTTGGTGCAAGGCATGAGCTGATGGACAAATTATAGGCTGTAGCCAGTGACGGATTAACCCTTAATCAAATTAAGCAATTGCCTAGGGCACCACGTCTGGGGGGGCACCAGAAGAAGCACAAAAAAAGGCCGTCCATAGGGCATCACGAATCACGTCTCACTCTCACGTCACCATAAACCAAATCAAAATAAAATCTAGGAATAATTTGAAAAGGGTTATTCCCCCTAGATTTAGGTGCCAAATAAGTGGTATAGGATTTTTTGAGGGCCCTGAAATTTTAAGAGGTATTGTTAGGGTTTTTTGTATATCTTTTCAGAGGTTGCATCCTGATGGTCTGATTTACATTGAATGTAAATGGTGCCTCATGTACAACATTTGATAAACCAATAAAAAATACTTTATTTAATTTAACAATGTATGATATCAAAAAAACGGAATCTTCAGATGAAAGCTATATATATTAAATAACTAGCGGCCCGCCCTGGCTTCGCACGGGTATAAATTTACTCAATGTACCCTATGTCACTCAGGGATAGCGAAGCTTACCAACGGTGAAAGAATTTTAAAAATCGGTTCTGTCGGTCCCGACCTCACAATTAAACAAATTTAAAAACACACAAACTTTACTTCCTTATATTATTATTATATGTGTATTGATTTGAAATAAAATTACTTTAAAAAAAACCGGCCAAGAGCGTGTCGGACACGCCCATGAAAGGGTTCCGTAGCTAAAAGATGGCCCGACCGCTTAAGACACCATGTAGTAAGGGCAACTGCACGTCATAAGTTGGTCGAGTTGTATAAAAATAACTATGTATGATACAGAGTTCGCTATAGTTTTCGTTGAAAGTACTTACTTGGAGGTATACAAGACATTTTTTTCAGAATTATTGTAATAGTATTTCAAAAGTTAAGGGGGGGGGGACGCTCTAATTTTAACTTTGTATTAATATATCTCGAGACGGGTGTTTGATCCACATGGTTTCAAGGCAAGTTTTATTGTATTTAAAAATACCTTTTTAACGATACCCCACACGATGGGGTAAGTAGAATTTTTTCTTTCGAATTTACTTTTCGCTGTATGGGAGGGGGGGGGGGGGTAAAAATCATTATTTTTCGATTATTTTAAAAACCAATTCTTGAATTATCGCTATACATCTCACAATTTTTGTGGCAATCGGTTCAGAAACGGCGGAGAACGAGCCAGGACAGACAGACAGACAGACAGACATGTCGAAACTATAAGGGTTCCGTTTTTTGCCATTTGGCTACGGAACCCTAAAAATTGGCCAAGTGCGAGTCGGACTCACGCACTGAGGATTCCGTACAAATTCTATTTTGGAAGTATTAAAAAAACTACTTGCTAGATTTCGTTCGTTCTTCTTCAGTTCACTTCAGTTTTATTCCTCTTATTTTTAGAAGTTAGAGGGGGGGACACACGTTTTTCCACTTTGGAAGGGTCTCTCTCGCAAAGTATTCACTTTAGAAAAAAATATGATAGAAACCTCAATATCATTTTTAAATACGTATCTATAGATACCCCACACGTATATGTCCAATGAAAAAAAAAAATCCAGTTTCAGTTATAACTATGGGGACCCCCATTTTTGTAAATTTTTTTTCTATTTTCGTGTGAAAACTTTAATGCGGTTCACACGATACAATTACTCACCAAGTTTCAACAGTATAGTACATATAGTTTCGAAAAAAAGTGTCTGTGACAGACTGGCGGACAGACATGACGAATCTATAAGGGTACTGTTTTTAGTCATTTAATGAACGGAACCCTAATAAAAATGACGAAGTTGATACAAGTAAGGCTCATACTTACGCATTTCAATAAATAAATAAATTATGCTTTTGCTTTGGTTTCTATTGTTGTCGCACCACTTCTTAGGTACGATCTCATCTCGTTATCTTATTTTTTTTAAAAACTAATGTTTTTAGGCGTTGTAGACTGATTCTAGTTGACATACGGATAGGGGGGGCCCTCAGGGGTGGATTGCTTAGGGCATCAAGTAGTCTTAATCCGTCACTGGCTGTAGCGGTTATATTCTGATTCAGTACAAAATTTTTAGTGTGCCGCCGAAAGAACAGTAAACCCTCGAGAATTCAATGTACACTGATATGTTTTGTTTACTTCTGATTCCGGAAATTAGGGGGGAAGGGGGTCGGGAGATATTTTAAAAAAGAAATTACGCGCGTGTGAAACTGTTGCGGAAAGCTATTTATAAATAATACCCTCCTGGCGGTTATCGATCATGGCGGACGATCAGCCAGGTACGAAGGATATAATATTATAGTGCACAAGTGAGTGCGTAAGCACAGGTGCACTCCCTATTCCCTCACTCTCATAGATCGGTGGGACAGCCATCTGACACGACCGTAGAGAAATCAGGTGCAGGACCAACGGCTTAACATGCCTTCCGAAGCACGGAGGAGCTCGAGATAAAAATAATCTGTGTTTTATCGTTCACTATACTGCAGTCATAGTTCTGTTTACAATGTGGTGACTATGGGAACCAGGCTAATGATAAGTATACTGCAACAGGCTGATGATGACGACGATGTATCTTGATGCTTAAGTCACAAGCCAAAGCGACAGACTATAAACTCCATAAATTGTCTATTAGTATCACTGTGTACAGACCGCACCTAGTTTTCCGTCTCCACTGGGCGCAGTCTTCGTGGTCCAAGTTATAAGCTTAAAGGTCTTTTAACATAATACTATCGTCGATACATTATTTTTCTTGAATGTACCTAGCTCACAAAGATATTTAGAGAACATCTTTAAAAACATTTAACATAAAAATAAAGTATGTTTAAGATTCAAAGGGATCTTTTTGTCCCTCCCTGTGTACCATTTATTATATTTGATTGAGAAACAGTTTATTTAAAAGATGATATTACATTTTGACAGCAATATTCATTATGAAAATATGTAAATGAAAAATAAGTGAAAATAAATAAATAAATAATGATACAAATAATAAATGAGACAAAACATTAAGTATGTGTAATAACTATGCGTGAGCTAGAAGAGTAGAAACCACCTATTTCGGCAAATATTGAACATCGGCAATTGTACTTGAGTCATGGATGTTTATAGAAGTATTCAAGTATGTGTATCATACAAGCTTGGAGCTTATTTTGGGGCTAGGCAATTGGTGTGTCAGTCCAAAGAGTTTATTAAATTTCTTTTAAAATCGCTTACGCTTACAATTGGGCCATCCTGAGCGGAAACACGTCTATTTTTGTAGCGGGTACCTGCATCGCTTTTCCACGATTAGACTCCGCCGTAAACCGTGTTCCGGCGTAACCCGCCTCTAATGTATTTTGGTTACAGTTTATGCCGTAGAGGGCGCGGCCGCTACACGCCAGGTTCTGAGAAGTGCCGTCTTAGCTGAACTGTTTTACAGTAGATACTTTTTGTAATTTTTTTGGAGTAGCTCTTCTATATGTAATCTATATTCTGTTAAAACATGAAATGATGTTCGTTAGTCTTGAAAAAACTGAAAAACTGACGAAACAATTTGACTTATTTTGGTCTTAAAAAAATGTGATAGTCCAGGGAAGGTTTAAACAATATTAAAATATGGAAAAGTTTCGAGAAATTAACTAAACACGACAATTTTATTTTCTCACCCAACCTGCCCTACCTGTCAAACGTTACGACACCGACAGTGATTCATTGAGCTATACGTAGTAGTAAAAGCTCAATGCAGCTCAATGCTCAGTATTGTGCGTAAAAAAAGTGGGTGACAACCCGCTCACCCACCAAATACACCCACTGGTAGGTGAAGGGGTAACTCGAAATTTTTAGTAGTGACCGCCCACCTACCGCGTCAAGGCTGGGATTTTTTATCGATGTATTTTGTAGATAAGGTCATAAATGACATTTTATAAGTTAGATTTTATTATTATATTAGTTATTACAATGATTTTACAAGTTTGTGATAGACGGGGATCGAACCTGCTACTTACTAACGGTTTAACATTTTTCAGAAATACTACTATCTAATAATACTGTGTAGTATCATGAAGACATTATACTGTGTAGTACAAAGACATTTTTGTTTTGTACGTGTGCGGAGATCGAACCCGCAACCTCTTGGTCTCATATTTAACTACTTAACAATAACACCAAGTCCCCAAATGCATACATAGTATCTAATAAGAAAACATATCACAATAATAAATGCGTGCAATGAATGGACTTGCTCCAGGCTAGTATCTTTATTTGTTTTGAAGGGCAATAAATTCTATTGTTCTAAACAATTTATTGAACTGACACCGCTACGTTTCTATAATACTAGCTTCCATACACGGCTTGGTACACTTGTGTTCAGTATTGATAAATCACTTCCTACATTTAAGAAGCTCTATGGCGCAGTGGTTAACGCACTCGGCCTGCGATTGATAAGTTAAGCAACTTATGCATAGACCAGTCATCGAATGGGGGACCGAAAGAAAACATCTCGAGAGCTTCTCCGTACTTCGGAAAGCACGTTAAGCCGTTGGTCCTGCGCCCGATCTCTCTACGGTCGTTTCAGATTGCTGTCCCACCGAACTATGATGGTGAGGGAATAGGGAGTGCACCTGTAATAGCGCACTCCTCTGAGCACTATAACCGTGGCAGAAGTAAAAACAAATAAGTCTAAGAAACAAATAATTACCTGGTTTCAGTGCTGTTGCTCTTACGAAGAATTAAGTTGGGATGCACATATTTGGCGAACTTGGTAATTACAGTTGGACACAGATAATGAACCAGAACTCTAAGTTTTAAACCCAGCACATAAACTGCTTATCCATGTTGTCATTTTAGTGTTCTTCATAATTCCATTATAATATAAGCCAAACATATACTATGTTGTGATATAATAAAGAGATAGTATGTCTTGAGTATCCGCTTTGTTGCAGTAATTAATTTCAAGGAGGGCCCTTCAATTTCATTACGGAGTGCTTAGCAATATTGTAATGAAATTGTAGTGCCTTGCGTGCGTAGTTTAAACATCTAAGGTATTTTACTCACGGTATAAACATTGAACTTCGTACCACAGGGGACGTGGCTTCTATAGCTACCGAAGTATTTGGTAATTGGACTACATTATCAATTAAAATACCGGCTAAATGCGAGTCGGACTCGCGCACAGAGAGTTCCGTACAAATTGTATTTAAGTCTATTAGCATCTTAGTGTCCATATGCGAATACCTGTGAATGGCTATGTCGTTATAATTTAAGTTATTTTTTACTTGTATTACTTGCTGTTGGTTTTCCAAATAAAAATAAATAAATAAATAAGTATAAAAAAGTACTTACTAGAACTCGTTCAAACAAATTTTACGGAACCCTAAAAAGCCTCATAAAATCTCTTCCAGCGACCCTAAGTAGAACTATGAACATGTATGCTTTCTAAGAATTTTACAACTACGCAATGGGATTTGATAAGGTTTGTATGGAATGTTATTTTTTCATGTAAAGACATGCACAATTTAGTAGAGGAAAATATTAGGCTGCCTGCCCAGCTATAAAGCCCAGCCCAGCCCAGTAGTAAATAAGAAAATTTCCTTTTGTTATGATTAAAGTTTCCAACAATTCACATAAATATCTTACCACAAACTTCAAACGCTACACTGTACCGCGAAAGTCATCGCACGCAGTAGAAACTGATAGTACTTCGAGTTTTGATTTAAACCACATTCAAGAATAGCGTGACTGAACCCATGTCCCTTTCGAAAGACTGTCGCGTTGGCACGGCCTAAGCCGCCATAACTTCCAGCTGACAGCGCTAAATTAAAAATAATATTTCGCATAATCCCATCCGTTGCCTAGCAACCAAATAACAAGATTACCATTCTCCCCATTTTCCGTCATATCTTCAGTACCACGCCGGCATTGTGGGACACCAAACGTTCCAATTTCAAATTCGAATAACAAAAAGAAAAAACAAAAGCCGCGCTTTCCCGTTTAGAATCGGTCCGTTAACTTTTCAAATCGCCTCCCGAAGTGAGAATCGAATTGTTAACTCGATGGAAAGTGAAAAAATAATCGATACTGCGACCTTAACATTCGGAATGGTGCAATTGTATTGATTAAGTGGAGGCGTCAGAACCGGGGCGGCTCTCACCTGCCTTTGTCTTAGTAGTTATGGGAATCTCCGTGCCTTGGTTGCGTAAACTAGCAATTTGCATGTAAATGTCCATATCGCTTTTCATTTACGTCATCATTTGTCTTCGCTAAGGTTTTTACTGCAGGTAAGAATTCGTTTCATCTTATGAGTACTGGTGTGAGGTGAAAGTCTGTTTCGGTGGATGTTTGTGGTGAAGAAGAAGAAATGAATGGCTATTTCAGTTTTTTTGTAACTAAGGAAACAAAGTATCTACGCTCTATGCTACGCTATACTTAGAAAATCTAAATAAACTTTAAGGTCACAAAATTTAAAACGCAAACATTTCAAACGATGCTGATATTTTAGCATCTGTATAAAGATATGAAACTCAAACGATCGACAATCAGCCAAGTACGCAGAAATATCTTAAAGTGCAAAAGTGAGTGCGCAAGCACCGGTGCACTCCCTAATCCCTCTCTCATAGTTACCCTAGTCTCCGAGCGCGCTAACCAATGCTCCCTAGCAAGAATTATGTAGATCCCCTCTCAAACAAAAAATAATAAAAAACCTATTAAAATTTCAAAAACAGCAAATCTCTTTTAAAACAGATTTATTTACGATCTGTCACCACCAGGGGGCGGTGGTAAGTCCACTGGTAGCACTCAGTTTATGACTTTCAAATATCATGTTTCCTGTCGGTAAATGTGTTTGCACTAAATTATTTAGTCATTCAGGCTTGTAAACTAGCTACAGCTGGGATGTTAAACGGGAAATTGTTTTTTTAAAAGCTGTTTCCTCTGTAAGATTGTGATACAATGCAACAGTTATTGCTTTTCCCTACCACCACGCTTGAAAATTGCGGATTGGTGATCAGAAACTCGGTTAGTGTTAGAAAAACCGATACAACTTTGCCCGACCTGGGAATCGAAACCAGGACCACGAGAGCACGGCCCGGTCCCTAAACTATGTATTAGACCATCGAGGCATTTGATGGTTTAGTATATTATATTTAGTAGTTTATAGTATACATAGAATATAGAATATTCTATATTCTATGTATACTATAAACTACTAAAAAATATATACAAAGACAATTTCATCCCATCTCAGGCGGGAGATAGAACCCAGCACCTCTTGCAATCCGGGCAAGTGATTTTACTAATTAAGCTACCGAGAGCGATTATGGACCTGATGAATTTCTCCTAAAAATTATAGATAAACTAACTAACTAACTAACATTATGGCTCAACGACCCAAAGTGTGTCTTGGATAGATAGATAAAGGCAAATAATATTTAGCATGTAAACATTCTTCAAAATAAATAGACATAAAAAACGCGTTTTTCCCAGTTCGTCAGTGTTAGTTCGCAGAAATATACGTTAAGCTTCACATATTAAATTTGTGGTCCCTAATGGGATTAGCAAAGCATTTTTCCCTTATCACTGATTGCAACGTACCGTGATATCTGCCCAGCTGCCGAATTGTCAGATATGAACGCTTTTAACTAAATTGCAAGCCTGATATGTAATCTCAATGGATCAGATTACACTTTCCATGTTTTGTGGGGGAACAAATGAATTGTCATCAAACTGATTTATTCATGTTAAACATGCGAAATCCTACCATAACATTTCTTACTCATCTTCTACGTCATGAGCGTATTTTGACGGGCCCTTTGGTCCAGTAGTTTGAAACCCTGGCTACTACCAAGTGACGCAGGTTCGAATCCCGCTAGGGGCAAATGTTAGTGTGATGAACATCGGCACTTGTACTCGAATCATGGATGTTAATAAAAGTATTTAACTAGTCTATCCGTTCTCTAGCATCCATAGTACAAGCTTCCAGCTTAGTTTGGGGCTAGGCAATTGGTGTGTAAGTCCAAGGTTTTTTTCTTGCTTTTCTTTATTTATTTATTTCTATTTATTTACTTAATGTTGAAGATTCTAAGACCTGCAAATTGCAGTTCGCTTTTGTGTACTTTTGAGAAAAACAACAAACATTACAAAATAATGACCAAAACGCATAAAACGTTAGGAAGCAAAATTGTGCCTAAAGGAAAAAGTCCTCATTCCCTTCTAATTGACCACGCGGTCTTTTTATAAACAATATGTCCGTAAAAGGCAGCATTGTCAGACCTCAGGCTTTCAAGTAGATTGGACCGATACCACTGGATAAGGTTAGATTATCCACCGTACATATTTTATAAGAGAATTTTCCGGGAACACAAAGATGAAAAAACAATAATTCCCTTTAATTTGGAAATTATATGGTGAGATCTTGAATTATTAAGCTAATCCCCTAATGTATAATGCAGATCAGTCCTTGTGTAATACATAGGTCAAAGACTTTGACAATTTAATGCATGTCATCGTTTAAATTATGATTACTTGCTTATTTCCCATGCCATGAGCGGGAATCAAATCCAGGATCTCGATCAAGTAAAAAAGGAATGAAAATTATTACATAAACTAGCGGACGCCTGCAGGCCCGTCCGTATGGTTTTCGGTTTCTGCACACATAGTGTTACACCACAGCCTAAAGCCTTCCTCGTCAAATGGACTATCCAACGAAATAATCTTTTTTGATTTCGTACCAGTAGTTCCTGAGAATAGCGCGTTCAAACCAACAAAGTCTTCAGCTTTATTTTAATAGATAAAGAACTCAGTTTGAAAGAGGAAGTGTGTATTAAACCAACGTGCCTTCTATACTTCTATTTATTTGACGACTCACTTGGTGTAATGGTCAAGATGTTGCCTATTACGCAAGAGGTCGCGGGTTCCCCCGCACAGGACCAGGGGCGGCGTTAGGGTAGGGCGAGGCCGGGCGACCGCCCAGGGGCGCCGGACGAAAAGGGGCGCCGCGCCGCAGGCCGCGGCGCCCTTTTTCGTCCAGCGCCTCTTTCTGATTTTCTATAATTTACTACAGGCGCCCCCTTATAGTTCCCTCGCTCATTGAGAAAGGCCTTCTGGGCGAAAAAAGACAAGAACCGTGAATGATATTTTTTTTGATTTCAAGTTGCCTCACTGGCAGCATGAATTGAAAGAGAACTCAACATAAAAAATATGATGGTAAAACAGAACAACATACCAATTATTAAATATCAAGACATGTATTTTATTAGGTAAGATGACGTACATAACATACATTCGCGGACATTACCGCTCGGTTATTTAAGAAAATTTTTGCTTGAGCAAGTTTATGAAACTGCCCTCGACGAGCCTATTGTTTCTCCCACTCACAATAACACGTGTATATGTAATAACTCCTGATCCAAATTGGTTTGAACGCGCTAATCTCAGGAACTACTAGTTTAATTGACAAAACTTTTGAGACTTTTGTGAGAGATAGTCCACTTACCATTTGTCAAGGAAGGCTTTAAGCTTTAGTATAATACTGTGTGCGGAAACCGAAATCCACGCGGACGGAGTCGCGGGCGACCGCTAGTATACCTACTTATAATAAAACAGATTCCTGAAAAACCTGACCTTGACAAACTCTGTAGTGATCTCCAATTTTAATTAACTGTGGATTCTAAATCATATATCGATGGTTATATGTTGTGTGATGAACTCATAAGCCTGAAATCCTTTTTGCCTGATCAGAATGTAACTTCCCCTGTTTATGTTTTAAATTTTATTAAAGACTAGCGGCCGCCAGCGTCTCCGTCCGCGTAGTTTTCGGTTTCCGCACACAGTGTTACTATAGATAGCTTAAAGCCTACCTTGACAAATGGTAAGTGGACTATCCAACACAAAATATTATTTTGACAATTCGAACCAGTAGTTCCTGAGAACAGCGCGTTCAAACCAATCTGGATCAGGTGTTGCACGTGTTATTGTGGGTCAGCCATAAAAGATAGACATATGCTGTTAGGGTATATTTTTTAGAAAATTTTATGTAGAATATTTCCTTCATACATGATTTCTATGTGACTTTAACCATTAAGGCAGCACACGCGACGAAAGCTTAAAAAAAAACCGGCCAAGAGCGTGTCGGACACGCCCGTGAAAGGGTTCCGTAGCCATAAGATGGGCCAACCGCTTGACACACCATTTAGTAAGGGCAACTGCACTTCATAAGTTGGTCGAGCTGTATAAAAATAACTATGTATGATACAGAGTTCGCTATAGTTTTCGTTGAAAGTACTTACTTGGAGGTTTATAGAACATTTTTTTCAGAATTTCTGAAATAGTGTTTCAAAAGTTAAGGGGGGGGGGACGCTCTAATTTTAACTTTGTATTAATATATCTCGAGACTGGGGTGTTTGATCCACATAGTTTCAATGCAATTTTTGTTGTATTTAGAAATACCTTTTTAACGATACCCCACACGATGGGGTAAGGCGAAGTTTTTTTTTCGAATTTACTATTCGTTGTATGGGAGAGGGTTAAAAAATAATTATTTTTCGCTGATTTTAAAAACCAATTCTTGAATTATCAATACGCATCTCTCCACCAATTTTCGTGGCAATCGGTGCAGAAATGGCGGAGAACGAGCCAGGACAGACAGACAGACAGACATGACGAAACTATAAGGGTTCCGTTTTTTGCCATTTGGCTACGGAACCCTAAAAACGAATAGAAAAATGTTTGATGCGAAAATTGTTTAGGCCTGCCTCATTTAATTTATACTGACTTAGCAAATATTTTTTGTAGAATATTTATTACCTACTTTGGATGATGGACGAGAGAAAAAAAAAGCCACCTCCCCTACAAAAATCGGCATTTTTGCCATTTGGCTATGGAACCCTAAAAATGGGGTAATTTCTCCCGCTTTCCCAACATTTCCCTTCACTACGCTGCTCCTATTAATCGTAGCGTGATGATAAGTATCCTATAATATGCCCAGGAGTATGAAGAATAATTGTACCAAGTTTCGTAAAAATCCGTCCAGTAGTTTTTGTTTGTATAAGGAACATACAGACATACAGACAGACAAAACTTTTACTGATTGCGTTTTTAAATGATGGTTATTTTATTGTACCTATTGCCTTTCTTCGTACCTATGTACCTAGGTAATTGAATTGTAGTTAGGGGGCGCCGAAGAAATCTCGCCCAAGGGCGCTTGTAGTGCTAAAACCGGCACTGCACAGGACAAACATTTGTGTGCATGAACATGTCTGTTTGTCCTGGTCTGGGTGTTATATGTATCTATTTAAGTATATTTGTAATACCACTGTTGATTCTGATGTCTGTAACACAAGTGCTTAAGCTACTTAAAGTCAGATCAATGTATGTGATGTTGTGAAATATTTATTTATATTTATTACTAGCGGCCGCCCGCGAATCCGTCCGCGTGGATTTGTTTTTTTCGAAATAAAAAGTAGCCTATGTTCTGTCTCAGGGTCTAAAGATTGCCTGTACCAAATTTCATCAAAATCGGTTGCGAGGTTTAAGCGGGAAAGCGTAACAGACAGACAGACAGGCAGACAGACAGACAGACAGACAGACAGAGTTATTTCGCATTTATAATATTAGTTGGGATTTATTACATTAAATTGAGTTGTCAATATTTCACAGGAACTAGTCAAACACCTTGAACCATGGATGAGAAGACGATAGACCTGATCTTCGCGGGGTCGCTGTGCTCCCTGCCGCCGGTCAGCTCCAAGATCGTGAGGATCTTCACCAGTTCCACATTCACTGGTAAGTTCTTTGACTTTCTTACTGTTTAGTTAAAAATAACTAAATAGTTCTAGCGGTATCCGAAGTTGAGGTCACCATGATGATTATCAACCTTCGTAAGAAGACGGCACCATAAGAAGAAGAAGAAAAATACTAAGAAGAGGTAGTCCAAAGCAAAGATGGATGGATTGTGAAGGTTCACACTCCATTCATCTTTCGGGTCATGCACACATTTTCCTCTCATGTCATCCTCATGACTGAAAAATTGAGGGAATGAATCAATGGCGAATTATACCCCAAATAAACTGGGAACAGGGCAGGCGAATGATGATGAACATGGTTTGTACCATGGTCATCATCAAGCGCATGTTTCTGCCAGCAGACGGATAATTGTAAATACTTATTCCACAAGTACCTTACATTTTCTCGACGAACTCCAGTATCAAAAATAAGTACTAGTTTTACCAGACATAAAACCTCCCTGGTTTACGACTCAAACTGTAGCTTATTCTAAATATCAAACATCAGAACTTAGGCTGTATTGACAAGGCATAAGGTCGACAATCGCGTCAAAAATCAGCTCCAAAAGACAGGTGTATCTAATTCTACCAAGAAGTTATTAAATGTGTTCAAAACAGTTTTAACACCAAACGGACGCTTAGTGTGACTAAAATGGCTTCGGAACAGTCAGAGTTAGGCAACTTAAAATGTTAACTTTCGTATTAGAAATTATTTCGACGGGGGGATTCTTTTCGTTGAAGAATTAAGATTGAAACCGTGTTGGCAGCTTCAACTCCCTAAAAGGAGGTTGTAATATTTAGGGATGGGGATATTTTATAATTATTTATTTGAGAGTATGCGGGTTTGATCCCTTTAGAGTTATTTAATAACATATTTTTTTAAATTAGTACCTAGGTAAATATATCAATACAATCATGTATCAGGTATTGATCTAGCTAGGTGATTATTTTGAGAAATATTGAAATAGTTATTTTAATAAAGATTTTATTCTTTACTAGCGGCCCGTCACGCGGTTTCACCCGCGTCCCGGGGGAACTACTTCCCGTACCGGGATAAAATATAGCCTATGTTACTCTGGGTGAATGTAGCTTTCCAACATTGAAAGAATTTTTCAAATCTGCCAAGTAGTTTCGGAGCCTATTCAATTCATACAAACAAACAAAAAATCAAACCTTTCCTCTTTATAATATTAGTATAGATAAAACAGGTCAGTGTAGTGATAGTATCAGGCATAATACATTTATTTGGCTACTTGGCACACTACAGTCAATAAAATGACAAATATTGCATTTTGCATTACAGTATATTTCGTGACAAAATCCTATCCAAACATAAAATCCTGCAGTCACTTTATCAAGTTTCACTATCGATACGAGACAACACGCAAGTATCAGTAAGTAAACAAACACACTAGGACGAAAAAACGCGACCGAAGTTCGGCTCCGGTTTGACTCATCATCATTACCCTAACGCCTCTCCGGGTTGCATCCTCGGCCATTGCCTTGGAGCCCAGGGTACGCTGCGACTATGATCCTGAATTGACACGGCTTCGGTGTGAATACGCCTGCAATTTATTTTGAAGGCAAACTATTACCGGGATCATCTAAGCTGAAATGTATTATGATAAATAAATAAATAAATTCCTTGGACTAACACAACCATTGCCTAGCCCCAAACTAAGCGGAAGCTAGGGAACGGACAGACATACTTAAATACATTTATAAACATCCATGACTCGAATACAAATGTCAATGTTCATCACACAGAGACGAACTTCTTAGCTATCCATGGATTCTCCGTGCGGGTGCCGGGTCCATCGCGTGGAACAGAGAGGAATGTCAGTCGGCGCCTGGGACTTGCGACCCAGCGTGTAGGTTTAAGGGGCCCCTTTATAGTATACTAACGATCACCTTCACCGATGATATTAGCCCATAGCAGGATTCGAACCCGCGACCCTTTGTTTTGTAGCCAGGGTCTCTGACCACAAGACGAACGGGCCCGTCATAAGGAAGAACATTTGGATACATGCATTAATATTAGAATGTTTCTACACATTTTAAAATTCGTGTCAAAAACGCCATCAATGACAAAATAATTTACATTTTTCCGGCATTTTAACGGCGGAATTAAAAGGCTTTCAATCAAAATTTCATCGTCGAAAATTAAATTTCCCTCGGATTGCGCCCACTATCAGATAATGGTGTTCATTAAAAGTTGTTCATTTCAATTTCCATGTCCCCCTCTTAGCTACTACCCTCGGAAGCCAATGTTCATCATGGTATTTATTTTAACCGGCTTAAAAAAGAGGGAGGATCTAAATGTAAGTGGTAGGGTGAAAAAAGTTTTGACGTGCAAAATATATGTTGATCAATTTGCTGAATAAATTATTTCATCATCATCAGCCTATCGCGGTCCAATAAATTATTTAAATTCAATTAATTACCACTTTTTTAGGTTTCCGTAGCCAAAATGGCAAAAAAACGAAACCCTTATAGATTCGTCATGTCTGTCTGTCTGTCTGTCTGTCCGCCAGTCTGTCACAGCCACTTTTTTCCGAAACTACAAGTACTATCCTGTTGAAATTTGGTGAGTAGATGTATTCTGTGAACCGCAACAAGGTTTTCACAAGAAAATGGAAAAAAAAATAAAAAAGTGGGGGGTCCCCATAGTGAGAACTGAAACTCGAAATATTTTTTTTCATTGAACATATACGTGTGGGGTATTTATGGATAGGTCTTTAAAAAATATATTAAGGTTTCTAATATCACTTCTTTCTAAATTGAATACTTTGCGTGACAGACCCTTCCAAAGTGGAAAAAAGTGTGTCCCCCCCCTCTAACTTCTGAAATATGAGGATGATAAAACTGAAATAATTATATAATGTACATTACCATAAAAACTACCAACGAAAATTGGTTCGAACGAAATCTATTCAGTAGTTTTTTTAATACGTCAAAAAAAGGAATTTGTACGGAACCCTCAGTGCGGGAGTCCGACTCGCACTTGGCCAATTTTTATTTCGTTTGCTGCATAATATTAAAATCAACAGGATGTTTCGATTTTTTACAATTGTAGCCCCATTTAAATTTCTCATTGCTTTTCCCGGTAAGTATATATAGGTACCTTGTATATCAAAAAAAATTTGTCCAGTTAAAAAAATATTGAAATGGCTTTGAACATTCATATCCTTTTTCGGTTCCGTTCGTAAGATTAGCCCGAGATCAAATTCGAAAATTAAAAGACTTTTACCAACGTATCTTTGTCGAAAGTGCAATTTTCCCTACTACCCTCAACAGCCAACGTTCAGTGTTTATTTTTAGTTAAGTGAGTTGGATAGATCCGAAGGCAAAGTTCAAGGCAACTACGATCAAGTAGAAGGTTTCAAACCTAGCCTCGGTTAAGTTTAGATTGCAATTGATTAACAATTGATGAACGCCTCGATGGTCTAGTGGTTTAAGTACCGGGCCTTGGTCTCGAGGTCCTGGGTTCGATTCCCGGGTCGGGCAAACTTTGTGTTGATTTTTCTGAACAAAGCCCGGGTTTGTGATCACCAATCCGCATTTGGAAGCGTGGTGATTAAGCCAAAACCCATCTTTGTAACGAAAACATGATTTCAAATGATGGAGGCCTTTGCCCTGCAGTGGGACATTAATAGGCTGATACTTTTTTTGATTAACAATTTGGTTAACGTCCTAATGTACTATGGTCTGTGGTTCTTCTGTCATTTGGTTAAACTACGTAATTGTGTACGTATTTTGTTGTGTTTTTGGATCATTAATGTTTCTGTTTTTTCGTTCTATATTATGTTACTAGCGGCCGCTGACGAGTCCGTCCGCGTGAATTTCGACTTCCAATAGCCTAAAGCCTTCCTCGTCAAATGGACTATCAAACACAAAAAGATTTTTTCAACAGTGGTAGAGCCATGCTGTTTCACAGCGCGAATGGGCCGGCTCGTCCGGGGAAGTACCGCCCTCTCACATAATATCAACGTGAAATAATAGTATTTACTATTGTGTTTCGTCTGGTTTGTGAGTGTGCCGGAGGCCCACACCCCCATAACCCCTCCCCCTCATGAAAGCGGCTTTGTTAAAAGATTTACCCCAGGGGGGTACCATCACGCATCGTGACGGAGAATCCCCCCCTGAGCATTTCTGCTCAGGCCGCCCTACGTTGTGTCGCGGATGTCCATGGGCGGCGGTGATTGCTTACCATCAGGCGACCCGCTAGCTCGTTTGCCGCCTCTGCCATAAAAAAAAAAAATCGGTCCAGTAGTTCCTGATATTAGCACGTTCAAACAAACAAACTCTTCAGCTTTATATATTAGTATAGAGTATAGATTTGTAATTGACGGACCCGTTGGTCTAGTGGTCAGAGACCCTGGCTACAAAACCGAGGGTCGAGGGTTCTAATCCCGCTAGGGGCAATGTTTGTGTGATAAACATAGGAAATTGTTTAAAAAAGTACTAAAGTATGTCTTTTCGTTCCTTAGCATCCATAGTACAAGCACAGATAACATAATAGGTACAAGCTTCGACCATAGTTTGGGGCTAGGCAAGTAGTGTGTTAGCTCAATGAATAAATTAGCTAAGACTTTTTAAATCTAATATCCAATCGTTGTGGAATTACCTCAGTTCAATGTGTAAATATATAATTAATATCTTAAAGACAATAAAACGTAGATCAAATAAACAAAAATATTCCACTTGTGACAATAATGTTTAGGTACTTCTACTTAATAAAAAATAAATTTCCAGACACAGGCTACATACATTTAAATCACCAAAACGTTTATCCTGAAAGTCATTCCGTCCTCCTAACCTTCTAAAATGATGCCGCAATAAGATAGTGCCATTCTAAAACCCTGTTTTATACAGCACAAAGTTCAATATAGCACAAAATATACTTACCTAAAGCCTGAAACTAGTTCACAGCCGCTCCCTAGTTGTTTGAGCCATGGTGTGCGGTCACGCGACTGAAATATCGGCCATTACTGCTGCGAAGGGAATCACAAATTGAATGAGTCTACAGTAAACAAAGACACTGTGAGAATATAATGTTTTTTATGTGATGGGGAGGCAAACGAACAAGAGGGTCACCTGATGGTAAGTGATCACCGCAGCCCATGGACATCAACAACCGTACAAGGGTCGCAGATGCGTTGCCTACCTTTAAATCCCCATACCCTCCTCAAGTGAGCTCTGGCAACTCACCAGCAGAAACATAGCACAAGAGTTACGAAGTGCTGCTTCAATGCGGTCTTCTGTAAGGGAGAGGAACTTTCCGAGACGAGCGGCCCATTCAAGAGGAAATTCCGCAAAGCTCCAACTCTTTGTGGGTAAAAAACTGTTCATTTACAAGAGTGTTTTAGGCTTTCATATATTGTTATACGTTTTTTACTTAAAAGGGTACCTAAGAGAACGAATGTCTGCAGTCTGATTGATGATAAGGGATGATTTACGAAGACGAGAACTTGGCCAGAGTTCGACTGGCTAGCTGAAAATAATTTCTGTCACCATAAATAAAATGGTTGTGGCCCGTTTCCTGCAGAATTAATGCGACAGAATCCTTGAAAGAAGGCATCCTGTTAAATCGAAAAGACTTCCTGTTTAAACCTATGCCAAGAAATTTTGTTTTATAGTTTGTCGTGAAATCACTTGTGACATGAGTGTATTTTATACATAGTATGTTTTACACATAGTATAAAACGAAGTCGCTTTCTCTGTCTGACCCTTTGTGATTATGCTTAAATTTTTAAAACTACGCAACTGACTTTCATGCGGCTCTTTTTAGGGTTCCGTAGCCAAAATGGCAAAAAAACGGAACCCTTATAGATTCGTCATGTCTGTCTGTCTGTCTGTCTGTCTGTCCGCCAGTCTGTCACAGCCACTTTATTCCGAAACTATAAGTACTATACTGTTGAAACTTTGTGAGTGGATGTATTCTGTGAACCGCAACAAGGTTTTTATACGAAAATAGAAAAAAAAAATAAAAAAGTGGGGGGTGTAGTCAGAATTGAAACTCGAAATATTTTTTTTCATTGAACATATACTTGTGGGGTATCTATGGATAGGTCTTTAAAAATTATATTAAGGTTTCTGATTTCACTTTTTTCTAAAGTGAATACTTTGCGTGACAGACCCTTCCAAAGTGGAAAAAAGTGTGTAACCCCCCTCTAACTTCTAAAATAAGAGGATGATAAAATTGAAATAATTATATAATGTACATTACCAAAAAAACTACCAACGAAAATTGGTTCAAACGAAATCTAGTCAGTAGTTTTTTTAATACGTCAAAAATAGAATTTGTACGGAACCCTCAGTGCGGGAATCCGACTCGCACTTGGCCAATTTTTTGTCAGATAGAGTGGTTCATGAGTTGCAGTGTCTTTGAGCATCACCTATCTCGGGTAGTTATAATGTTGATGGACTCACACAGATAAGGTTCTAGAATATAGTATTGCAGAAGTCATGGCAATACGACGAATAGATCCTGTTTCATTGAAAACTTTTGTATTTTTTTTAATCTATGGGTAATGTACTAGTTATGTTACAAGTGTACTGTGATTTGTGTGGCCGAATTACCCATTTTTCTTTATTTCTTTAATTCTTTGAATTTACATCCGTAAATATATACTTAGTAGTCACGGAATTCAGCCGTTTGAAATTTTTGTCGGTAAAAGTAGAAACTAATTTTCATAAACGCACTTCTATACCGGTCTGACCTATTTTTTATTCTGCACCAATTAACTGCAGTAAAAAGGCTCGGAAGGATGTTTGCCATTAATTAAAAAGCCTGAGAATTTTCGTAAAGCTTGCAGTGAATTTGAGTAGTTTAAAATAGTCTAAATGAAATTTAGAAAACCAGTAATTGGGCTTTTCTGTTCGGAAAAACTCAGTTACAGAGTTACAGTGAATCTGATCATGAATCTGTCTGCTAAAGAAATATTCTATCATCTACACTTAATTGTGCTAAATAGTCCTTACTAAGGAATATTTAGCACAAATTCTGTTTGGTTTCTCAAAATTAATGAAATCCAATTAAAAGTATAGCTGTGTTATTACTTGAGCGACCATTGTTAACGTGGCTAACAAATTCTTCTATTTTGAATTACAGAGGCATAGTAAGAGTAATGACTCATCTGATATATAACATTGATTAAGTTTTCATCTTTTTTTTTAGACACAACGATGGAAAGAAACACATTGATGGCAAAATGCTACCCGCGCATCAAGGACTACTGCAGGGAGAAACACGGACTTGAGTTTCAAGTAAGTTCTTCTAATTATGATTTTCAACCTAAGCCGTGTAGTGCAGAGTTGGAATTTACTAAGCGCAAATGTCATAATCTCACGGTTGTATCAACGGCGACAGTACAAAATGAGTACTAAATTCCTACTGTCGCCGATGACACAACCGTGAGATTATGACATTTGCGCTTAGTGAATCGCCCCCAAAATGTAGGATCAAGGGCAGAAATAATAGAGCTGGGAGAGGTTTCCTTGGTTTATTCCATGGTATAGCGTCTTTACCGCGTCGTGGCCATCCGTCGTCTCTCCGATCATCGTGCCCGTCGTAGTCAAACTCGTACTGCTCGTGTTGTCCGAGCACAATCGGCCGCTGCCGAACGTAGCCGATGGCTCTCGATCACGAAGCCGACCGCACGTCACGCTAACGTCATGTCCGCACTTACTCGAATTGTACAGATCCTCGTCTGGAAATTCGGTTAACATGGCCCTTTTTAAATCCTTCCAAGTCACAAATAGTTTACCCCATCGTCTTCTAGTGGGTACCGTAAGAAGCGACTAAGAGATAATACGAGGGATGGGCAATGGGCAGCAATGGTCCCTTCCGCCCAGCAGTGTAGTGACTATGGGCATAACCCTCAAAGTCAAAGTTGCACAGTTTGGCAGATGTTGTTTCTGTGTTTTATCTGTGAATGTTGCCCGCGGCTTCGCCCGCGTAAAATTCGGGTAGCACAATTTTCTTTTTCTGGACACAGAGAAGATCTTGGAACGGACTTATCACGTTATACGGTATACGGGTACTGCCGTTCCCGTGGGAATTTCGCAATATCCTGTTGCAGCTAAGCTAAACGCTTACTTAGGTATCTGCTTAACTACAAATGTTTTCTCCTGCTAACTCCCGTTCTTGAAGGAATTGCGGGAATTCCTTTCTTAGTGCACCTCTACGGTACCAAAGCTACGCCCCTTCCAAATTTCAAGTGCCTACGTTTAGCCATTTAGGCTGTGCGATTATATGACAATCAATCATTTTATATATGTATTTAGATTATGTAAATAAAAAAATTTAAAAAAAATACTGAGAAAGGCAAAAATGATGTAGGCAAATAGGGTGAATGTTTGAAAAAAAACCGGCCAAGGGCGAGTCGGACTGGCGCAACGGAGGTATATTGTTTAAAAAAAATAGTTTTCGTAATCGTAAATAGTTTTGCAGTGGTGAAGGAGTAAAAGGAGATAATAACAACAACCACGATATAATGTAGGTTCATACCTATTCTAGGCCAGCACTACAAGACCGGGGGATGTCGATATCACAATTTATTTATTTAGGAAAAAAACAGCATCATTGTATTACAACAACTATGCTATGATAAATGTTACACATTTGCCTTAAATTTTTTTCACCACTAGTTAAGACAGGTTATGTTGATTCTGACACTATACGTTCCGTCTACTATAAAATTAAGTTAAACGACTGTGACAGGAAGAAAACAAAAGCAAAAACCGACTTCAAAAAAATCGTGTACACAAAAATAAACTAAAAATTAAAAAATAATTCCTAATATCTATTACCTAATACTATAATTTTCCTAAACTATGTCAAAGTAATCTTAAACAAACTAACTGAAGTCGGTGCTTTTTCTCTTCTCCTTTTTTGGGCAGGCCTCGCAGTATAAACAGATCTTAGCTTCATGTGGTAAGTGGTCGACTGCAATAATCTATACTTATAATAAATCTGTAGAGAGGTCAATTCTGTACATTAAATATTTTTCCAAAATAACTATCAGGGGGTGTTTAGTGATCGATACTGATACCAAAAATGCAATCGGTAAAATTTTTGTCTGTCTGTCTGTCTGTCTGTCTGTCTGTCTGTTTGTATGTTTCTTATAGAAACAAAAACTACTGGACAGATTTTGACGAAACTTGGTACCATTATTCTTCATACTCCTGGGCATATTATAGGATACTTTTCATCACGCTACAATCAACAGGAGTAGCGTAGTGAAGGAAAATGTGGGGAAAACGGGAGAATTTACTCCATTTCTTAAGCTTCAGTCGCGTGTGCAGCCTTAATGGTTAAAGTCACATAGAAATTATGTATGACGGAAATATTCTACATAAAATTGCCTAAAAAATATCCCCCAACAGCATATGTCTAACTTTTATGGTTGACTCACAATAACATGTGCAACTCAAGATCCAAATTGGTTTGAACGCGTTAAGCTCAGGAACTACTGGTTCGTATTGACAAAACATTTTGTGTTGGATAGTCCACTTACCACTTACCATTTGTCGAGGTAGGCTTTAACCTTTATTTTATCATTGTAAATTGTGCTAGCGAACTATTTAGTTCTAATTTGTGCCGATATATGGCGCACCTCGCTAGAGGCGCGGCCGCGGATCTGAATTGCGGTGAACAGATGATTTCTCAAATGTATAAGGTATCTAAGCATTTATTATATTATTTGGCTATTTTTATTTATAGTAAGACTGTGTGCAAAAATCGTAACCCACGCGGACGGAGTCGCTGGCGGCCGCTAGTATGGAATAAGATTTTAAACCCAGCTCTTGTTAAAACGCCGTCTCCCAAGTTGAAAAGATTGAAATGAATATTTCATCGGATTTTATATTCGAAAGGGATTTGAACCGAGTCTCCAAGCTGAGGATTTATTCACATTATATTTCATACGACGGAGTTAAGTTCTGGTCTATTATAAGGCTTTGTGGACTGACCGTTGGTTCGTTTTGATTGGTTCGGATTACGAGTATGTTTGTTTGAACTGTGCAAGATATTTAGCCAAACTATAGAGGGTATGGGTTCCATTACAGTAAATATAAAATTCTTTGAAAACCAACAGGAAATTGAATCTAGTAAATGGATAGACATACTTAAATACCATAAACATCCATGACTCGAATGCCGATGTTCATCACCCAAAACATGCTCCTAGAGGGATTCGAAGCGACCCTTGCTTTGATCAACGGATTGAAATTGTGCCGAATATCAATGTCCAATTTTAATTTACAGGTAGCCAAATTCCATTCAGTGATGTGAAGTCAGTTTTGTTTAGTTTTTTTAATTTAAACAAAATGTGATCCGATGTACCTAATATCTTAACACTGCATCCATTAAAATGGCCCAAAGTAGTTAAAGCACAATGGATGAAGTAATCAAAATGAACAAAAGTGACACAAAAGTAGATTTACTTAAATACAAATAAATGTCCAGCCAAAACAAATGCATTCATTTACATCACGTGAACGTAAATCTCTGGGACTCGAACCTAAAACTTCTGGCCAAATATACCAACAAGTGATTAGATGTTTTCCCCGAAGAGACGTTGTTCTGAAGATTAGCTATAAAAATTGATGTCTTCCGTTGATCCGTTTTCAAATACTCATTTACACAGTCGGGTCATAAGTTCTGTCATAAACTTTTTAGGAAATTATTGATACACCTTTGGAGATATACATAAAAATTATATATGAAATGAAAGGTTATTTAATTTGCAATATAATTTTATCAACATCATTTGAAATGTCCTCCTCCAGTTTGGACAGATGCCTTTAATCTACGAAGACAGTCAGCCATCACTGCACGCACCATATTCATTCACCTTTCCTTCGCTGATTTGACCAGAAACGCTCGGAGAGACACCAAATTCTGGTGATGTTAAGTACCGACTTTCCCCTTCAAATATTGGTATAACTTTTAATACCATCGGTTTAAACGTGGACTAGAAGAGAGCCGGTGTTCATGCCGGGTGAAGTCAATTCCGCGCGCCGTGAACCAGTATTTCGTGCTTCGGGCCAAATGAGTCGGTGTACAGTCCTGTTGGAATGTCGTATGTCTGTTCTTGATTATTATTTAAGATAAAGGTTGTACTACGCTTGTTAGGACATTATTTTGATATAGTACGGCCTTGATTTTTCCCCTTTTTTACCGAAAAACACCTCAGTTATGCCTGAATACGAGAGTCCAAGGCAAATCATGAATGAGTAAGAGTGAAGACTGCACTGGTCCCTCAAAATACACGTGCTTGCTTCTTCACTAATGTGGGCATACACTTTATCATTTTGTTTGTGATAATTTTAACCTATCATTAAAAAAAAAGACATCCAAAAAAAGAATTTCGCAGTTTTTTTTCCAGCGTGCCGTCGTAACAGAGCCCGGGATCTTTCCAGCTTAATTTTCTTTATACGATCATTTGAAAAAATCCGGTCTTCTAACGATAAGCACGTGGTTTCAGGTTTTCATTTAGCACTCTTTTTAGTTTGGTTCTGTGTAGCCACAGCTAGAGGGCTAGCGTTTTTTGTTTACGCACGGGATTTTTTCATTTGACGCCTTCACTGCTCTGATGACCGCTAGTGTTTCTAAAAGAGCAAGGACTGCCGCTTATTTTACGATTTTGAAATCTCGAGACTTCAGTGTATCGATTCATAGTACAATAAAAGAAATAGGACGCTTTTTTCAACTTTTGTACGGAATTGAAAATCACCTTCTATGCGTTACAACAACGGTGCAACGGAAAACCCGTGACTCTATTGTCTTTGAGCGTCCATTCCATATTCAAATATGTATAAAAATAATTAGTTCTTCTATTTCCGATATGAATAAATGTTCTATTTTTAAAATTAGTCGCAGAAAATCTGGTCGGTCTTCAAAACTCAAAATTATAAGGTTGTGACAGAACTTATGACCCGACTGTGTATATTAAGGGGTTGTTGTTTGTTTTGCTCTTATTTATTTCATTGACTTTTTATTTCTGCCCGATACTTCTACTGCTAGGATAAACTTTTCATTATATTAAAAATTTAATGCGATTTAATTTTCTTCTTTAAAAAAGCTTCTTTGTATGAACTTACACGAACTATTAAACGCAGGAAAAACTTGCATGTGAAAATTCGGAATTTATTTTGGTGCACCAATAACTTTTATCACTGGTCCTTAATTTACTTAGAGAGTTTTTAGGGTTCCGTAGCCAAAATGGCAAAAAAACGGAACCCTTATAGATTCGTCATGTCTGTCTGTCTGTCTGTCTGTCTGTCTGTCTGTCTGTCTGTCTGTCTGTCTGTCTGTCTGTCTGTCTGTCTGTCTGTCTGTCTGTCTGTCTGTCTGTCTGTCTGTCTGTCCGCCAGTCTGTCACAGCCACTTTATTCCGAAACTATAAGTACTATACTGTTGAAATTTAGTGAGTGGATGTATTCTGTGAACTGCAACAAGGTTTTCACACGAAAATAGAAAAAAAATAAAAAAAGTGGGGGGTCCCCATAGTCAGAACTGAAACTCAAAATAATTTTTTTCATTGAACATATACGTGTGGGGTATCTATGGATAGGTCTTTAAAAATTATAATAAGGTTTCTAACATCACTTTTTTCTAAAGTGAATACTTTGCGTGACAGACCCTTCCAAAGTGGAAAAAAGTGTGTCCCCCCCCTCTAACTTCTAAAATAGGAGGATGATAAAACTGAAATAATTATATTATGTACATTATCATAAAAACTACCAACGAAAATTGGTTTGAACGAAATCTATTCAGTAGTTTTTTTAATACGTCGAAAATAGAATTTGTACGGAACCCTCAGTGCGGGAGTCCGACTCGCACTTGGCCAATTTTTTTACTTACCACTAAACAAGCTGCTAAAATATACAGCAACTATCTATCATTTTGACAGCATTTCTTTTAGGCATCCCCCTTAAATAACCTTCATTTGATTCCCCTTATAATAATCATCGATATGCCCAGATATTTTTCCAAGAACGCGCAAAATGAATTTCAATAATGAGCCGTTCTGAATGACTTCCGAAGAAATATTTTCGAAGAAAACAATTTTGTATCTTCATTTCAAGTTTATCAAACATCAAACATTTTTAATAATAAGAATTTAGTTTGATTTCTTTTAAACGATAAATAGCGATTATAGTTTTGTTCCGGGTAGTAACTTATTATTACAAATCAATAGAAATAAAATAATTGTAAACATTTACGATAGGAACAGTTGCAAGTTTTAAGCTAATTATTTTTGTAAACTTATTCTGGTTAATGAAATAATTCCAAACTGAACGCCAAAATATAAGAGATAGAATGCTTGTTAAATTGCAAGTATTTATAAAAAACAGACCAAATGCGAGTCGGACTTAATACGTCATAAATCGTACAACCCCATGTACTAAGATTTGTATGGAACCCTCGTTGCGCGAGCATAGCATGTCATCAACTGCCTCCGTGGATTCCGTCCTTCGGAAAGCACGCTAAACCGTTGGTTCCGACTTTGTTCCAAATTGTCTGTTTTCCCTAGTGTGGTTTGCTGATGTCAGACGTCAGTGGCTCCGATGTAATTACCAGGCTTGTCAATTCAGGATCATAGTCGAAGCGTACCCTGGGCTCCGAAGCAATGGCCGAGGATGCAAACGGGAAAAGCGCTTTAATGATGATGATTATGTTGATAATCGATATAGATTCCACAAACAAGCATTCAAGAAGACAGGCCGTTTTTTGACAGGCCCGTTGGTCGAGTGGCTAGAGACCCTAGCTACAAAACCAAGGGTCGCGGGTTCGAATCCACCTAGGGGCAAATGTTTGTGTGATGAACATCGGCATTTGTACTCGAGTCATGGATGTTTATAAAAGTATTTAAGTATGTCTATCCGTTCTCTAGCTTCCATAGTACAAGCTTCGAGCTTAGTTTGGGGCTAGGCAATTGGTGTGTTAGTCCAAGGCATTTATTTATTTATTATTTATTTAAGAAGAACTTTTCAGTAACAATCAGCTTAACGCATATAACCACACCTAGGTTATATTCAACCTTAGTACGATGCAGTATTATGACCACAGAAAATGACAGAACAGCGGACTCATAACTTCATAAGCCAGGGTAATGAACAATTATAATTAGCTCCACAGTAAACAACATGTGGTTTCCTGCGCCAGAAATAACGCAGGGGTAGGAACCGTTTTTGTAAATGTTTACAAGTTTACGTTCTCTCTCCGGTTTGCTCCTAGGATGCTATTTGTGTGCCCTGTTTACAAAACTACGGCAAAGATTAATATTGTAAGCAGAGTGACTTGTTTGAAAGGACTGTGGTTGTTGTCGTTGAGTTATTTCACTCTGTAGAACTCAAGTCGACGTTTGACGACCCGCTTGGTGTAATGGTCAAGATGTTGCCTATTACGCAAGAGGTCGCGGGTGCGATCCCCGCACAGGACAAACATTTGTGTGCATGAACATGTCTGTTTGTCCTGGTCTGGGTGTTATACACTGGTCAGCAAATAAACCGGGCCACCCGCTACCTTGGAACTTTTCGATTCGATTTTCTCAAAAAGTACAAACCTCATAACTATCAAAATAACACCTACTAAAAGTGCGCTTCATATTGTTTTAGAAATGATCACAAATTTATCCAAAGTACCTTCAATTCACATTGTAATAAAGCAGCAAACAGAATATCAAAGATTTGCTCTGTTTTGACTAGAGTTTGCAAATAGCGTTCTTTTTTTCTTAATAAGGGTAGTCAGATTTTTGTTGTGGTTTTTTGGTTGCCATCCATTATTTTCTCCAGACACGTGTATTTTTGCTATTTCCTTCGGTCAATAATGGAAACGACACCGCAAGAAGCAGCTCAAGCTGTAGCACTACTTCAAGCAGGCGTTTCGCAACGTCAAGTCGCTCGGAGACTTCGAATCAGCTGATCTTCGGTACAACGGGTTTACAGACGATACTTGAGAGACTGGAGCATTCGATCGCCGACCAGGTACGGGCAGACCTAGGGCTATATCGGCAGCAGATGATCGTTATATCCAACTTACTGTTTTGCGAAATCGCCGCCTCAACGCAGTTTAAGTCCAACGAAGTCTGCGTGACGAACGCCAAGTGGTCATAAGTTCAGATATCGCCAGCAGAAGACTTTCTGAACGAAATCTGACTCCAAGGAGAGCTATTACGGACCCAAAATTAACGGTAGCCCACCGTAGAGCACGACTTGAATTTTCTCGAGAGCATAGGGATTGGACGTTAGAGCAGTGGGGCAATGTACTCTTTACTGATGAGACCAGGGTGAGTCTACAAGGAATTAATCGACGTCAGAGAGTATATCGTCGCTTTGGAGGACGTTGATCTCAGTGTTGCATCGAGGAAACTGTTGCTTATGGAGGGGGATCTGTAAGGGCTTGGGACGGCATCTCGTTAATCGCACATACAGCGTTAGTTTTCATCGAACTGACGGGCCGTACACGTGGATTGACTTCTCATCAATACATTACTGAAATCCTCGCTGATCATGCGGTTCCTTACGCATGATATATCGGGCAGGATATGCAGTTGATGCATGATAACGCACAACCTCATGTTGCACATGTGGTGACCCTGTACCTACGAGACGCTGGCATTGGTACGATGGATTGGCCAGCTCGAAGCTCGGACTTGAATCCGATAGCACACTTACGGGACGAACTGAAACGTTTTGTTTGAGCTCAGGTGCCCGCTCCTACAAGCCTTCACGAGCTGCGAATCCCAATTGAAGAGGAGTGGAATGCTATTCCTCAAGATTTCATCGTCAGGCTCGTGTGGTAGATGAATACGAGGATGCTGGCAGTTGTCTGAGCAAGGGGAGGGAATACTGAATACTGATCAAAAACTTTTTTTTTATTTTTTTTTTTCTGTTTTTCTCGCTTTAATTTTTGTTTCACTTCATGATTATTAACGATTAACACGACTGGAAAATTAATCTTGATTTTTAAAATGCGTAATAAACACTAAATGAATGATTTACCCCAATAAGTTTCCAATCATTTTAACCATCATGAAATGCCCTTTTTGTAGGTATAACTTTGATAATTGTAAGTTTTATACTTTTTGAGAAAATTGAATCAGAGTTCCAAGGTAACGTGTGGCCCGGTTTATTTGCTGACCAGTGTATGTATCTATTTAAGTATATTTGTAATACCACTGTTGATTCTGATGTCTGTAACACAAGTGCTTAAGCTACTTAACACGGGATCAGATCAATGTATGTATGTGATGTTGTGAAATATTTATATTTATTTATTATTTAAGTCGCTTACCATTATTTTCTTACTTTAGTCCATTTCACCAAAGATGATCCCGTTGACAGTTGAAGGTTTAAAGGAAGATCGACACTATTCTAAAGCATTAAGAACCCTATGGAGATTCATATAAACAGCTCATGAATCTTATTGCCATAAAATAAAGTTTAATTTCGTATAAGAAGTATCTGTCATCTTTGCTGAAATGGACTATAAAGTTTTGCATGATCTTTTGGTAAAATGTACTATGTAGGAACCCGTCCGCGTGGATTTCAAATTTCTTTTTTCGCAATAAAAGGTAGCCTATATTCCTTTTCAGGGTCTAAAGATTGCCTGTGCCAAATTTCATCAAAATCGAGACAGGTTTAAGCTTAACAGACGGACAGACAAGCACACAGGCAGACAGACAGAGCTTCTTTCGCATTCATTTTATTAGTAGGGATTTTTTAAGATGTATCATTTACCTATATAATGCTCCCGTTGTTCAAAGGTGGTGGACATGAGATGGGGGGTGCGAGACGAGGCCACAGACGACCACATGACCACAGAGCTCTGCATGCGAGAGATCAAGAACTGCCAGCGTCTCTCCATGGGACCCAACTTCGTCGTGTTCTTGGGACAGAAATATGGATACAGGTAATTCATTCTTTAGTTCCTTGAATAGTTATGAATTTCGTTCATATACAGCACTAGTATTTTTAGCATCAATCATTAATTCTCAGGAAAATGCTTATTTTTTAACGTCGGAGTAACCCATAGAGTCTTTTGATCCATACATGAAATAGGATCGATTAGGATGAAACATTTGTTTACCTACATATGTCAGCATTACTTTTCCTGATTGCAACTTGTTTCCAAAATATGTAAATGCTGATCAAAACATTTCAAAAAGTTAGGGTTGCGTCGTTACCACATTTTCTTGTAACTGCATTGGTCATTGTACCTGCCCTTCAAAACACATTTGAAAATTCCAACCTGCATATCTAAAGGCTCGTCTATATAAAACTAGTCGTATAATGTTTTTCAAATGAAGCATTATGAAGCTAGAAATTTAAACTACTTCTCTCACCTTTCAGACCAATACCAACATACGTGCTGTCATCTGAACTTCAATTGCTTCGTGATGAGCTCGCAGCAGGCGGTGTAGACGTGATCTTATTGGACACGTGGTACAAGAAAGATTCCAATGCAGTACCACCTGTGTCTGTGCTGCAACCGATATCGTCTATCTTGATCAATTTTAATAACAAGGTGAGAAAGTCAATTAGAATGGGAAAGTCCATTTCAAAAGAGTTAGTGGGAGGTTTGGGGAAGTAACTCCGCCTTACAGAAGACTACAGTGAAGTTGCACTTCGTATCTGTTTTGTTATATTATTGCTGGTGAATACGGTCGCCAGAGGTCAGATGGGGTGAGTGAGGAATGATGTTGGATGGAGATCAAACAAATATTTACTAGAAAGGAACGCCTAAATGCGTAACGCCTAAGAACTGGCATACATTTGTGTACTCTGGAAAATAATCATCGCTTTTATTGAGGCCAATTTATCAAAAATGGCAAGCGTCTGAATTGAACCAATGTTGGTTATGAAACATTTATTATTTCAGAGAATTGTTCTTCCGCTATGTATGAGTATTTAACTCTCTATCTGGGACTATGTACACAAGGGGATATAAATGATGATGATAATGATTTCAGAGGGTACCTAAACTCCAAGCAGAAGATCAGGCAGTGTGGTGGGACACGCTTGGCAAGATGCAGAAGCTGTTCCGCAAAGCATCTTCACAACTATATGCAGCAGGGAAGATTGACAAAGATGCTATGCATAATTACTTCATGTCTGGTAAGACTAGTCATGTGTAGTTTAAAAGTCAGTTTTTACATAAGGAATACTAATTTGCTTGGGACCAGATTTGTGTTTGTTTGCATCATGATCGAATAAATGCCAAATTGAATTACCGATTACAATACATTTTTTTACGTATTATAATTGACTTTCATGAGGGCTTCTTTTTTCCCGAAAAAACATCATACTTCTGAAAAATTTGTACTAATTCATGACACAAGTGGATCAAGCTATCTGTATTAATAAAATATAGGTACTTATTACAAGATATTGTACTGCCTAAGAATTTTACCGCAGATAAAACCTTCAATTCCTGTACTATCAAGTAATGGAATACTTCCTTCAATTATACTAAAGCAGCTGATCATCTTCCATAAATACAAAACATCTATGTAAATTCTATTCCCAGTAACGGAACGCGAGGTGATCAACGGAGTGCTCAACGTGAAGAACACCAAGAACCACTGCCTCGCCTACGTGCGGTACATCAACAACATCAACCTTCAGAACCTGAAGAAGGCCAGTAACTTCGTGGACATCCTCAACAGGAGTTTGGACTCGGAGGCTTCAAAGCTCCTGGCAGATTTGAGAGATGTCCGTCTCCCGGGAAAGATTGAGACTACTAACATTCAGAAGTTAGTACGGATCGACAATATTCTTCTAATTTGAAATTCTGATTCTAGATGGAACAATACAAAACAAGCGTTATCTTGCTCTTAGAATGATGATTTTTTTAACCTAGCAAGCTAATCTTTCTATCTCCTCCTCCTTTATGGATATAAAACTATAGCCTGTCACTAACTGCCTCCGTGTGTAGAGTGTTTAGAGCGCTAGGCCTAATAACCGCAAAAAATCCTGGGTTCGAATACCGCGGGGAACACCACCACTTTGTGTAGGTTTTCTCAGTTTGGTTAGGACATTGCAGGCTTGAATCACTACTGCTGGAAGTAAGATAATAAAACCACATTCTTTTTCTTTTTCAGATACACAGTAGAATGGATCGGTCGGGAAGGTCTCGACATCGAAACACACGGCGAATACTTGAACCACTTCATCACACATTTCTATAAAAATATCATAAAACTCGTTGACAGGTATGTACATAAAATCCAAATAAAAAAGAAGAGTATCATGTGTAGGACACATTAGTTATGTTTATTTATGAAAAGTAAAATACACTAGAACTTCCGATCGAATACTCGTCTGGAGAGTATCCACTTTCACCTAACACAAGATCTAATTTGATTTTGGTCTATGGTCTTCAGAGCTCAATGGGCTTTTAAATGGAGGGATTGCATATGTTTTCCCTTTTTTTTTTGTTTATCTCCCTCTTACATGCTGCCATGTTTTTTTTGGAGGCAAACTAACAAGAGGATCACCTGATGGTAAATGATTACTACTGCCCATGGTCATCAACAACCGCACAAGGGTCGCAGATGTGTTACCTGCTCTTAAGACTCCATATCCTCCCCAATGAGCTCTGGTAACCTTTCTCACCAGCAGAAGCATAGCACAACAGTTACGAAGTTCTTCTTCACTGTGGTCTTCTGTAACGTGGATGTTCTTTCCCAGACGAGTGGCTCATTTGAGTTAAACATCCACTAAGCACATCCTCTCTTTAAGTCTCTCTAAAGCAATCTAATCCAAGCTCTTATCCTGATTTAGAGCAATGCGAAAAGAAGACAGCAGCGCCCAAGGACAGATCGTGACAGAAATTCTCCAGCACTTACACGCGTGTAATAATTCCGTAAAAGTGTTCCATGGTAGAGATGATGACTTAAAATTTGTGGAGAACTACATGAAGAACTCGTCTGATAAGCCCCTTGTTCTGTATGGGGAAGGTGAGTGATCATCGTGCTGCATTGAGGTTTTAAAGCTGGTTTTATTTTTGTATCCAATAGAAGTATAAAATAGAAGTGGCTAAGCAAATTACGCTTAGAGCAGAGTCGCTAGATTTAAGTTTAAAATGTAAACTTGTTTTGGGGAAATAAAGTAATTCTTATTCTCGTAAGAGAAGTAGCCATAAAGTACTTAATGAATTGCCGTCTTCTCATTAATGACCCACAGCAAGATACTAAGGGTATTTTATTGTGCACATGTACCTATGTATGAAATCATAGAAGCACTTTCCTTAAACATAGTTCGCTGAGACAGCAATCTGACACCAGTCAGTAGTATTTCTTGTTTCAGTAAACAAAAATAAAAAAATAATAAATATCTTACAACGTAACACCTAGACCAGGAGAAACAGACATCTTCATGCACACAAATGTTTGTCTTGTGCGGGGATCGAACCTGCGACCTCTTGGTCTAATAGTCAACTTCTTGATCACTCTACTAAGAGGCTCGCCACCAATAGCCAAGAACCTGGAACAGGTTATTGTTTTATTTGAAAACTTTGGCCGCAAATTCTCCGAAACCTTATTTATGTATTCCAGGTGGCTGCGGTAAGACCAGTCTCCTCTCCAAGAGTGCAGCGATGTGCTTGGAGTCGTGGTTCGCGGACGTGAGGCCGACCAACATCGTCAGGTTCCTCGGAACAACTCCTGACTCCAGCGCTCTCACACCCACGCTGATATCTATTTGTCAACAGGTATGTAAAAAGTAGTCTACAACATACATAGAAAGTCATAGTCAAAGTAGTTTACTCGTATAAATGTAATTTGATTTCAGAAATTATTTTGCACATATCCTTTTTTATCTCCTAGCACATTCAAAGTCGGCGTAAAATAGAAATTACTACCCCATCTCTTCTCGAGGGTGTGTATTAAGTTACTAGAGGACATATGTGGCGGGTCATTTCATTCCCTCTAAAATGGTTGAGTGAGATGATGGCTGACACATACGTCATACTTGTGAACAGGTGCCACCTTTGGGGACTGGTCGACTGGGACTCAATGTGTTCATATGTATTTAATATTTTTAATTCTGTACCTGAAAGAGGTAACTGTATGGCATAGTACTAGTAAAAGTACAAGTATGTAAACTTGACAAAATTAAATATTGTAACAAAACTTGGCGATTGAAAAGAGCAACTATCGAGTTTCTTGCCGCTTCTTCTCGGTAGATGACTGCATTCCGAAGTCGGTGGTAGATTCAATGTGTTGTTTTTATAATATTGACGATTCATAAGTGCTTTTCTGAGGCCTATTTGAATAAAGTATATTTTGAGTTTGAGTTTGAGTATGGGCAGAGGTTTCCTCTTGTGTTTTATCTATTTTAATACTGGGGTCACCAACCTTCAGCCCAGCGTGGTGACTATGCCCATGGGCATCAGGCAAAATCACCATGTAGGGGAAGCCTAAGTATAGCAGAAAACTCAGACACACACACACGCACACATACACCTACACACACACACACACACACACACAATCGGATGCTTCTGTTTATTAATTTTAATTGTCTTACCTAAGAAAACCTTCAGATATAAACAAAACTAACAATCCTGTGAGCCCAAAGAACTTGTCAATAGAAACCCAAACAAACTAAATCTTCAATTCCAGATATCATACAACTTCGCTCTTCCCTTCGAGGGTATCCCAGACGATCTGGTGCCTCTCACGGCGCACTTCAAGCAGCTGCTGACAATGGCCACACAACAGCAACCCTTACTCCTATTCTTGGACTCGGTGGACCAGCTTACTGGGATAGGAACGGAGAATAACAAAGTATCGTGGCTACCGACTAGGCTTCCACCACATTGCAAGGTATACCTTTATGTCATAAAACAAGTTTTTGTTGTGTTTACCACTGAAACAAAAGCATAGCCATAAAAATGCCATCAATGCATTAGTTTGCTATTCTAGTATTTCAATAAGGGTGCTACTAATACTTTTGTTCGCAGCTGTATATCAAACGTCATTTTATTAAAATTGTATTTCATATTATTTTACTGGACATGGAGTTATGGTTGATTTATTTAAAAGGTTCTCCAGGTATTTTTATTTAACACCAAGTTATTGTCAGTGCACCCTGACGCACTGGAAATTCAAATGATTTTCTGTTTCGATGTCTGTAAGTCAAGAAAGATGTCATGACAAGTTTAATCGTAAACTTATTATTATTTAGCACATTCGGAACCATTCGCAAATGTGTAACGTGGTCTTTTGATCACTTGATAATTACTATGAAGATTTAAATACTTCTTTCGACATTTTTTATCTAGATTATAGTGACATGTGCCTGCGAAGAAACAAACCCTGAAGTATCCAAAGAATACGACGTTTTGAGGCGGATGATAGATTCCGAGGAGAATTTCTTGGAAGTGACAGCTCTGGGAGAAGAATTGGCCTTGCAAGTTTTGAAGTGAGTTTTTGGTAATTTGTATTATATACCATTATTTTATTTTATATATTTATTTTATATATCAAAAAATAATACGATTATTCGAGTACATGCATATTATAAGTATCAGGTGAACCAAGATGCCGTCGAGAAATCCGCTCACACAATTCGTGTTCGGGATGGAGTTATAAGTCGCGACGGAGGCTATATTTTCGCTTACGCCAAATTGCATCTTGGCTTCTTAATCCAAGCTGTCGATGAAGATGATTATTGATTATTGTGACCGTTAATTGTTTTTCATACTTCTTTGACTTTTAGGTTATGGATGGCGTCAGCAGCTCGTGATTTGAACAATTACCAATGGAGACTGGTTTCCAACGCTATTTCATCGTGTTCTCTCCCCATATTTGTCAAGCTCGTCTTTGCAGAGGTACGAAAAGGAGTAGGATTCTCTTCTATAAGTATTCTATTGTCATCATCATTATCCTCCTAGCGCTTGTCCCAGTTGCATCCTTGGCCATTGCCCCAGGGCCCAGGGTATGCTACAACTATGATCCTGAATTGACCAGCCTAGTTATTACAATTGAGCGACTGTCGTCTAACCTCCATAACCCATAAATGGAAAACCAGACCATTTTGGATTATACAGTCAATTCTCTGTATCGATAAAAAATTGCAATATTTAGAATGCAGTACCTGCAAGTATGTACTAACTACTTGACATAATTTCAAGCGGTAAAGTAATAAACTTTTCTTCAACAGGTGTGTAGATGGAGGAGCTATACAAAACCGACAGACACTCATCTGGCGTCCACTGTCATGGACTCCATCATGATGCTATTTGAGAGGATTGAAAAACAGGTACGCTTCTCATGACAAAAATTCATCTTACATTAAGTAATATATGGAATTGCTCAATAAGACTATGATGATTAGATAATAATTATTATTTAAGATCATAAATAGCATCAGATTTAAAGATGTTAAGGCTAAATTATTGCACTTGCTAAATTCAGATGGGTGATTGCATACTGTAGAACCAGGAATTAAACCCAACAAAGTTACGGCCCAATGCATACGGCGCTAAAGATAATATAAGAAAACCGACTTCAAAAAAATCGTGAACACAAAAATAAACTAAAAATTAAAAAATAATTCCTAATATCTATTACCTAATACTATAATTTTCCTAAACTATGTCAAAGTAATCTTAAACAAACTAACTGAAGTCGGTGCTTTTTCTCTTCTGCTTTTTTGGGCAGGCACCGACTCAGTTAGTTTGTTTAAGATTACTTTGACATAGTTTAGGAAAATTATAGTATTAGGTAATAGATATTAGGAATTATTTTTTAATTTTTAGTTTATTTTTGTGTTCGCGATTTTTTTGAAGTCGGTTTAATTTTTTTTTAACAAGTCAGTTTATTTCATGATTTTAGTTGTGTTAAAGCGTCGTGAACTTAATTATTAATAGGAACTTAGTTGTTGTTAAAAGTAAATGAGAGTGTGTATAAATTACTTGTTCTCGTGAGAAGGCCCAGCGAGACTTCTCGGCGAGATTTCTCGCCGTGGGTCTGGATGTAATATACACAAGTATCACGTTAGCCCCACATACATTCGATCGACCAATTGCAGTTCTGCCTTCCAACTCCTAACCGTTAAGGAGTACTGTAGCTTCATCATCAGCACAGTAGCATCAGATGTTGATTCAAGCATACCTCACAAGCAACATTTAAGCCCTACATACTACTAAATAGTTTCCATCGACCGATTGCAGTTCTGCCTTCCAACTCCTAACCGCTAAGGAGTACTGTAGCATCATCATCAGGACAGCAGCATCAAATGTTGACACCCTGAAGCATATACCTGAGTAAGACATGATTACTTAACAAAAACACCATACGAGCATACAATTTTCGGTGGTTGCCCTCGATTTCTCCTGGATTCCATGATCAGATCCTGGACTGGTGAAAATGGGACCACCTCAGAACTGAACTCTATCCAACAAAAAAAAAATTTTTGAAATCCGTCCATATTTGACGAAATTATCGATGAACATACATAAAAAAAAAAAAAACATACAGACGAATTGAGAACCTCCTCCTTTTTTGAAGTCGGTTAAAAATAGCGACACTTAATAAGGGTATTCGCAAATGAAAAACCCGCTAGCTGGCAGTAGGTAGGCGTGGGGTCTAACTGGCATGTGAATGGTGAATTTTGACATGACATTGATAGATAATGTCAAAATTTACCAATGATATAGCAGACATAGCATACCCAGGAACATCACAAAATAGAGAAAAAAAATTGAATCCTTTTTTGCCCGACTTCGACACTTCTACACAATTTTTCTTTCAGCACGGCCGTCTCCTAGTGTTCCACGCTCTCGCCTACATCACAGCCGCTCGCAGCGGTCTCTCCGAGACTGAACTCGAAGACCTCATCAGCTTAGACGACAAGGTACTCGACGACGTGTACCAGTACCATCTGCCGCCGGTGAGGAGGATACCGCCATTGTTGTGGACTAGGTAAGATATTTTGTTGATAACTTTTGTGTTCGGAGTATACATGATGGGCGCCAAAATAATCGCAGGGCCGCTGCGTAACGTGTTGGGCGCCAACATTTGTGTTGGGCAACTGTGCAACGCGTTGGGCGCCAAAAGTAACAAAAGATAGTTGATAGTTCTAAATAACCCAACAAAAGTCTTGTTATAATTATTTTATAATTTAATTCTTATTTTTGAGACTACGTATAGTTATACTTACGTATGTACAATTGCAGCTGTGTTCCATTTGGACCGGACTTATACCCCAGACCAATTGGAGGTCCACTTGAGGTTATGGTGTAATAGAACTAAAAGACATTCTCCACAGTAACCATTCTTGATAATTCACTACCATTCTCATCAACCAGGATTCGCAACGACCTTCCGAACTACCTATCAGAGCGCGAAGCTGACGGCGTCTCCGTGATGAACTGGTACCACAGGCAGTTCCGGGACACGGCGCGAGAGCGATACTTCAAGAACATGAACATGGCTATGTACTTCCACTCTATGATTGCTGATTATTACTTAGGTATTAAAATCTTGATATTATTACATAGATACCTAGATAGCCTACCGACAATGGCTTTGATACATGGACTAACGGTGATGAAAAAACTTCACGGTATCTTTTGAGAAGATCATAAATTAGTTTTATGAAATGAATGTACGAAATATCGTCACAATCGGTCTGGGTGTTTTGGAACCTATTCGACTTAAACGACACAATTAAGGGAGAAGGAACATTAGTTTTAAGTTTGTTAGATTTCAGGTCCCGAACCCCAGAAAAGACTGTAACCTGAAGCTATTATTATAATTTGACTAAATCACCAAGGAAATTGCGAAAATACAAGATCGCGCACATACTCTCACTTTCGATCTGTAGAACTTAGTGGAACTTCGTCTGGGGAAGTACCACCACCTTACATAAGACCACAGTGAAGTAGCACTTCGTAACTGTTGTACTATGTTTCTGCTTGTGAGTAAGGTCGCCAGAGCTTAGTTGTATGGATATAGGGTCGCAGATGCGTTGTCTTAAAGGCAGACAACGCATCTGCGACCCTTGTGCGGTTGTTGATGTCCATGGGCAACGGTGATCATTTAGCATCAGGTGACCCACTTGTTGTTTGTCTATAACAAAAAATACACCATAGTAATCAGAAAGAAATAGAAAATACGCATACGCCTCACTATAAATATTTGTTTAATAATTCCAGGCATCTGGGGCGGCGGTATACCCAAACCGTTCAAGTACACGGAGATTCAAAGGCATCGCTTCAACCTGGCTGACAGAGAAGGCGTGGCTGACAGGAAAGTGCCACTACAACCGCTGGTTTTCACCTCCGCTGATGGAGCTAACAAGAGATATAATTTGAGGAAGGTAATTTAACATCGATTATTTAGTTAATTGACGCCGCTTTTCAAAAAAAAGCGTCTGCTATCCTACTCAAAAATGCCCTACTCGTATGACAGACAATTTTGATTCTTAAACTTTTCTTCAATGTCATCGATTTTTTTTTTGGAAATCTAAGCAGGTGGCGATGGCCCTTAAAACCTTGTACGTTCCCCAACTGAGCTCTGGAGGTTTTACTCACAAGAAGAAATATAGCAAAACAGTTTGGAAGTGCTACATACTTACACTTTGGTCTTCTAAGGTCTCCGGGTAAGATGGAGGTACTTTCACGGACGAGTTGCTCAATCGAGTGAAAGTTCAAAGTCCTATCGAAGGGTAAAGATTTTACCGTTGTAATTTCTTTATTTTTTTCTATAATTTTCCACAGTTCGGAGAGCTACCATTCCACTTGGTGCGGTCGAAACGCTTCACAGATTTGTACGCAGAGGTACTCTTCAACTACGAATGGCTTCACGCCAAGCTGAACTGCTGTCCTCTCCAAGCAGTGCTCGCTGATTTTGAAGATGCTAAGCTTCATGTCAATAAGGACGCCGTGAGGTAATATAAAAGTCGCAGTGGAAAGTCAAGTTGGTGATAGGTACTCTTGCGAGGGTTCATAATTTTAAACAAAAACGAAAAGATTTTTTTGAACTTGTACACCATTTCCTTCCTGGCTGCAAATTTGAATTGTAGCTTGAAATATGGGGCTAAGAAACGGATTGTCTATCCGTTATTACTACATATTACATTCCGAATATTTGTCCCTACTGGGCTCGAACTCGTGACCCTTGGTTTTACTTCTATTACAACAAGTACAATTAGGAGCAAACAGCGCTTATTCAAAATTAGAAACCTATGTCATCGGTCGCTTACCATCGCGTATGTCGTAGTCGTTTCTTAAGACACTCATTACAAGAATTAACATAGTTATTTGACATGATTCTTCACTCCCCTTGAAACTTCAAACAACTTAAGCATTTATATCAAACACTTTAATTTTCAGAGAACTAATGCTAGTAGCTGACGCTCTTCGGCTAGGAGGAGCCATTCTCGGCACATACCCTGACATGCTGGCACCACAGCTCGTTGGACGGTTACTGCCCGAAGCGCCGCAGAATCCGGCAGTCGCTTCCCTGTTGAAGCAATGTCATGATAAGGGGAAGAACCACTGCGCTTTGTTGCCTGAGCATCACTGCTTGCATACGCCTGGTGGACCATTGAAGGTGGGTGTTCCAGTGGATCTTAACGAAACCTCTGTATAGCAGGAGTTTAATTGACGCCATGGTATATTGGCTACCTGGTCGCAGTTCAATGCGGCACAGGTCCTGGGTATTAATCCCAAGACTAAACGATTGCTTTAATTTGCATCTGCATCGTATTTAGACGTTGGCTGTCTAATAAAATCCCCGTCCCTCGAAAAGCACATAAAGCTGTTGATTTTGCGTCTAATCTCTCAAGATTCGTGATCGTGTCAGATTGTTGTCCCACTGACCTTAAAGAGTCAGAGACTATACTACCTATAGTGTTCTGGCGCACGCATTTAAACACCTTAATATGACCCACGTACCTACCTGGCTGACTATTAAAGATACGCCGTCGAAGTAGAGAAAACAATCCCACTAAGTTCTATTCGAACCAGTTACTTATTTTCCTACTTTACATATTTCTTATACTTTATTACTCCCTTATAGCCTAAGGTCTTTGTTGTCGCCATATTGCCAATGCTAGTACGCCCTTCAATATCCTCACTTCTCTTCCAGTACTCTCTCGAAGGCCACCAGTTCGCAGTCTTCGCGTTCCGTCTCAGCTCCGACAAACGCTACGTCGTCTCCATCTCCAGCAGGGTCATATCCTGGGACCTCTCCACGTCAGACCTGGCCAGAGACCTGTGCCCGCAGCTGGAGGGGATCATGCAGAACCTCGAGCTCTCCCCGGATAATAAGTGGGCTGCTGCTTCTACTAATAATTCTGTGGTAAGCATAATCTTCACTTTAATCAGTTTGTTTGTCTTCTATTGGATGTTGGCTTCCCTAGATGAGGGGTTTTGCATATAGTCGCTGGAAAGGAGGGTTGGTGAACGTATGGTGAATATATTGTAAAACACAGGTGAATCCCCGAGAATGTGTCAAATCATTTCTTAAGACACTGATTACAAGATTTACAAGAATTTGTCGATAGGTAAGCACAGCTTAATAATTTTGCGTGTATTTAAAATTCTTGCTTTGTTTACGTATAAATAGAAAAGAAAAAATCTGGTGGTCTAACAAAGTTGCCACTTTGACTATTGTCGCTATCACTATCGTCACGACTTATATCTCCACACACTCCACTCACAGATACTTCGCGTGCGGGATGGAATATAAGCCGAAGCGATGGCGATGCCGATAGTGGCTATTTGGCTAGACCACCTTATTTACAAAGAAACGGTCCCAACGTTTTTCAAGAGAATACTAACGATATTTTTGTCAGATGGTATGGATAGATTGTAATCAGTGGCTTTTTGTATCTTTCAGTCAATGCTGATGAACATGCTGACCAGTGAATACATCACGATTGAAAATCCATTAGAGGAAGGTAAGTTTTTCTATAATTCAATATTGAATTTTAATTATTTCAACCAATACGCGTCTGTTCTCTACTGTAGTGTCAGATTGCTGTCCCACCAAACTATGAGAGTGTATAATATATACACTGAGTACCTGGCTAATCGTAAGATCCAATGTCGAAAAACGGTTGTAAGGGGTATATGCCTATATAAATACCATAAAAAAATATTAAAGAGCCTCGAAAAATGGCGGTCTGTGTAAGTATGCCAACTAGATAAGATGGATTTTCCAGGGGAAACCGTCCGAGGCGTAGCAGTCCTCAACCACCACATGGTGATCTACGGACCCAAGTCCTGGGTCCAGTACAGCATGCGAGGCGAGCATGAGGCCACCATGCCGGCGCCGGAGACGGCACCCTATGATGACGTGGATTGGGAGATACTTTGTGAGTAGTTATGGTCCGGAGATCCGTGTGGGTATCCGGACTTTTTATTCAGATCTTTTACGGATCTTATCTTTATTTATTTTCAATTTATAGAATGAATGATGAATAATGCTCTGGAGGCTTCTTATCGGATTTGGATAGGAAGGGAGAGGGAGGTTAAGCACGGGACTGGAATTGCTCCACGCCCTAACTATTCACAGGTTAGCTGACGAGGCTTGACGCGAGCCGAAACGTCTGGCGCTTAAGTGAGCAACGGTGGCCACCGTCAGTCTCGTTCTCAATAATCCCTCTACCGTTCTTGCAATGGGCCCGGATTTGATCGGTGAAGCCATTGACTGCTGAGTTTTACACCTACTGCAGGAGATAAGATAGAATTTAAAAAAATATATCAGTATTCAGAGTATGTTTTCTGCGTATCATACATGCCTGAAGTATCGCTCGCGCCTATAAAGTTTGCATAAAAAATCAGACCCTGATCTGTACCCGCATCCGTATCCGCGGATATTGACACCGAATATCCGTTTTCGGATCCATATCCGCGGATCAACATTTTAAGGATCCAGTAGATCATTATTTAATGCTGATGCCTCGGAAGGCACATTAAGCTGATTTCTCAATAAATACCATTACTAACGGTCCTTCCATTTCCAGCTATAGAATTCCGTGACCTCGAAACCTTCGTCCTCGCAATGTGGAGTGGGGATCTGGACGAGGATCGTCTTCTGATCCAGTTCTGCAAGTCTGGGACCTGGATGCAGCCCTTACGTTGCAGAGGAGCATTCGCCATGAACAAGACTTGGACAAGGATATATTCTAGTGATCCTGAGAGGGGGTATCAGGTATGGTAGAGAAGTGACTTCAAGTGGCTTGGTGGTAGAACTATGTAGAACCTACCTATAACTAATTTGGCAACTTCCTAAATTATTAGAATCATGTTATGCATATAGAATATTATTGGTTGAGGAGCCGGATAGCGCAGTGGCTCGATTGCAAAGTTAAGCAACTTTCGCAGAAGCCAGTCATTGGATGGGTGACCGAAATATTATTGGTAAATAATTGCTTAATAAGAATAGAAAAGAACGTTTGAGACGAGCTAACGTCTCAGTAGCTTAATTATACATCTGCCTGAACAACGAAAAGCGTGGGATCAGGTCCCAACTGGTTTCTGAGGCAAGATGGACTTTCTCGATTTTTTTATATAGCTTTACTTAGCTTACTTTTTAGGGTGAGAATCCCTCTTACCTTCTTACTCATCTTAATTGCTTTATTTCCCATAAAAATTGGTAAATAACAGTCTGTCGTTGACTTCTGCATACCACGATAAACCATAATTATTCTTGAGTATGTCACAACTAGATAACAATATTCGAGCTAGACGAAGAGGAAGGTTGTTGGAAGAAGGTGGAAAAGCTGCACCACCGGGAGACAGACACGGCCGAAGCGATGCTTCAGCTCAAGAGGGGACGGAAGGATAGGATGCTCCTAGGTAAGAAATCACCATGAGATTGTGGCAGACTACTGTTGCACCCAGGCTAGATGTAGCCTGTTGAACTCAAATACCTAGTCCAGTTCAGCTAAGATATGGATGCATGCTAGCCTGGTTCCTGGTTTATAGATTTAAAATATGATATGGTGAAATATTGAAAGGTTCCAGGTTTCGTACTGGCGGGCCAGCCAAGATGCCACTTTTGTGAAAGCGAATTACCGCTTCGTCGCGATTTATATCTCCATCTCGTTCGTGTGCGGGAGGGAGATATAAGTCGTGACGAAACGATAATTCGCGGTCGCAAAAGTGGCATCTTGGCTGGCCCATCTGGTCTAGTCAATAATAAACATTGCGCTTAATCAGTTACAGTAATTATTTGACTCTGACTATATCTGAGAACACATTTTTCTTTACAAATTACATAAGAATGAATACTTTGCCATCGAAATGTTTTCAGATAATGACTAATGTTATTTTAGCAACCACGACCTACAGCTTCGTTGTGTGGGATTTCATCAATCAAATACCGCGAGGGAATCACATAATTGAAACGAAGAAAAGGCCAGGATCAAGCGGTAAACAGAAAAAAGAAGAAGAGGAAGTAAGCATTGCATATTGGTTATCCTTCTTTGGAAAAGAAGGGAGCTAGATCCAGAACTTAGTTGGAACACTAATTGAACATTATTATTTTATTTACATTGACTTGTCCACGACTATGTAACCTCTCCCCCTGGCGCAAAAGCTGGATCCGCCCTTATATAACAGCTTACGCTATTGCTTGCGATACCTGTTCCACAGAAGGATCACGACTTAGTAAAATGCTTAAATTCAACAGTGGACGTCCTTTCACCAAATTTTTTATACCGTTCAAAAAATTATAAGTGTCTGTGTTTGATAAGAGCTACTGTCGAGTTTCTTGTCGTTTCTTCTCAACAGGAACAAGCTTTTCATCAGGTGGATGTCATTCAGAAATAAAATCAACAATTCTTGTGCCTTTTACTAAGCCTACACGAACAAATCTTATTGAATTTGAGTTATGTTTTACGATTCAAATGCGCCTATCTTAAGCCCACACGAATAGAGTACATTTTGAATTTGGGATGTGTTTTAGGAAGAAAAACAGGACGAGCAAGAGAAAGACCTGCGTCTTGAAGGCATCGTCTTGAAGCTGCCGCACACCATCCGCAACATCTCCACGAAGATGACTCTCTCCAACTCATTCATGATCAGCAACAACAACACCTATGCTGTTGCTGGAGTCAGGTCTGACTACGTTCGTTTTCTTTCTTATTATAGTTAACAGCAAATTGACAAACTGACGGCCCCGTTTGTCTCTCTACGCGGGGTCTCAAGGGTCGCGGGTTCGAATCCCACTAGCGGCAAATGTTTGCGTGATGAACATCGGCATTTGTACTCGTGCCATGGATGTTTATAAAAGTGTTTAAGTATGTCTATCAAACTTCGAGCTTAGTTTCAGGCTAGGCAATTGGCGTGTCAAAATAATCTATTTATTACTGTGCGGAGTGGTCTCCGTGAATCTTTTCGTAAAATCAGGCGTATCTGTGATTAATAGTGTTGTTGACGTCATTAGGCTTCGGCATTCACATAGACGTAGCCAGCCATGAAGGCACTCAGTGAAGCAGTCACCAAAAATAATTATATGAAATATTTCACTTTGAGTATAGTAGACATGAACACGCCAAAAAATATGAATTTGTCTACAATATTATAATAGTAAATCTTTATCGATTGGACTTACTTCCCAGTTGAGCTTACCATTAGACAACAAATCTTTCGTCAGCTTCACTCCGATTTTGAAAAAAATATGCAACACTGTTGTCATTATCTACTCCTTAGTCGGTTTTCTCATACTAGACCTTCGACCTTCCAGAAAGAACCTCTACGTGTGGAGTCTCGAGACCACCCAGCTCATCAAAGTCCTGGACGCCCACTTCGGTCGCATCGTCCAGCTGGAACCCCTCACTGTTGGCAGCTGGAACAACGTCATCACCTCCTCCATCGACCGGACTGTCAAGATCTGGAACATCGATAACATCTTCGAGCAGGTCCACAAGATTGATAGGCAGGAGTTGCCTATTGACTCTATCAGGTATGCCGAATTTGTTCTGGTATCTTGGTTGTGTTGTTTCTTTACTATCCATTACATAATTTTGATATTTGTTTTTACAAGTAGGTACCTACATGTGCTTATTGTCAGAAATATTCATTTATATTTTCTTTAAAGTTCCGGTGTTGCCAATTTTATAAGGCCATTGTGTCGAAAATCAATTCCGCAATATGTAGATGTTGCACTTAACATAAAGGAACTCTGTAATATATTTTATTAGTATTTTTTTCCAATGTGATGTTCTTATCCAGTTTTGCAATCGAGCTCTAGCACTAGAATATGATGAGGTTGTCTTTTGGTTTTGCTGTGACCCCGTTTTGATTTCTTTTAGGCGTCTCCCGTAACTGCCTAATGTCATTAAAGTACCTATAGATTGATTGATTGCCCCCTTTATCTTTCCAGCCTAGCCCGAGACAAGAAGCTAGCTGTCACTGTGACCCGCAGCTGCTGGGGTCTCTGGGACACCAGCACGGGCAAGCTACTCGCCCAGTTGGCCGACGCTCCCCTGGGCGCCATTGTTACGCACGCGGTCATCACTCCGACGGGGGAGAATGTGGTCACCGCTGAATCGGGGAACGTTGTGATTTGGGATACTCCTGAGAAACAGGTAAGAGGAATAGGTTTGAGAAGTAAAACGGCTTAGGTGGCAACTCACCCGCTTAAAACTCAGCCAATGGCTGAGTTTCCACCTTTTAATATTGTTAGTGGTAATTTCACCCAACACTTCAGCGTACGTAGGTGAGACGACTATTCTGAAGTTTCGGCATCGTCTACTGACCCAGACTGAATATTTGTTATTAACGCACACTCTTTTAGGGAAACAGATAATAAAATAAAGTATCAGCAGCCTGTTAAAAGCATGATCTTTATGACCCTTCGCAATGCAAAGGCCTGCTTATTCATCATTTGAAGTAAGATTATAGTTACAACGGTAAATTTTGGTTTTATAGCCACGCTTGCCAAATGCAAAAATCATTTGTGATTCCTGGCATTACTGAATGTCTGAAAAAGTAACAAACCATCAGAGATTTCTTATCACCATGAAAAACTGTTTTCTTGCAGGTTATATTTAAAGAAGAACAAAGAGGTGTCAAGCAAGTTCTCCTTTTAGAAGATGGCACCAAATTCATTACCATATCAATGAAAATAACTCCTAATGATGTTGAGACCGTAGTGAATGCCGCAATCGTTGCGAGAACTATACCAGGCAAGTTTCTCTTTGATATAACTTACATTTTATTCCTTATTAGTGGCCTCCCGCGATCAGATCTCTTTTTTGCGCAATAAAAGGTAGCCTATGTTCTTTCTCAGCCTCAAAAAATAGTCTGTGCAAAATTTTATCAAAATCGGCGGAGAGGTTTAAGTGGGAAAGCGTAACAGACAGTCAGACAGAGAGAGCTACTTTCGAATTTATAATATTAGTAGGGATTTTCCTTTTTTCAGGGTCTAATTTCCATTATGAATTTTAAGCATTAACAATGGATGAACTCCTTGGGTTCTTAGCGAAAATATTGGTCAATTTCTAGTAGAACAAGAGCACCTAAGGAGCACCAATCTGTTTCTTTTGCTTCATCCAAAATCTTTGTTACTTTAGTGGTTCCGTATCCTTAGTACAGACAATTCTTAATTTGAGTGTCAAATATGCTAAGCAAAATGTAGAATTATCGCTATTATTCCAGATGGAGAAAAGATCTACTCAGTAGACTACGAAGTCCGCGGGATGGGGTACCGCGCCGCCGTCGTCTCGGCAGATGAGCACCACCTGGTCACTCCTGGAGTTGACAAGTCACTGCGAGAGTGCTTGCACGTGTTCCATGCTAAGACTGGAGCTAGGCTACACAGGTATTTAATACACTTTCGCTTCCAAGGTTGCAGTTTGTAGGTTATATTATAGTGCTGCAAAGCATGCGCAAGTACGAGTACAGGTTAACTCCCTATTATCTAACTCTCGTAGTTCGGTGGTACAGCGATTTGACATGACATAAGACCTACCTAGGTCATGCCCCACAGCTATGTATGATGCAAACCTCCTTACAGATTAAAGCCTTTCCCCACATATGGACTATCCAACCCAAAAATGTTTTTTCAATTCAGACCAGTAGTTCCTGAATTAAGCGCGTTCAAACAAGCAAAGAGCAAATATCAAAGCATGTTACTACTACGTTCAGACATGAACTAATAGATGGCGCCATAAGAACTTTACTACACGGTAGCGTTCATTAGAATGCGTATTGTATAAGTATCATCTATCGAGAAAGTACCCATTTCAAAAATTAACGTAAGAAAGGTTTATCTGTAGCAAATACATGGCTCTTTTGGAAGGACAGGCAACTATAATCGTTCAAAATATTAACTTTCCAGAATACCTATAAAGAACAGCGGTATAAAAGACATGCAGTCAATAGCTGCTCTGCCACACAAACCGCTCTGGGTGGCCGTGGTAGGCAGCGACAAGGCTGGGATAGTCGATATCAAGACTAAGAGACATATACGGTAAGTTTTTATTAGTTTTGCATACTGATGTTATGTTCCTTTCTTGACTTACGGAGCATTCTTATATCATTTGGAAAAATAAAAATTCTAGATGGTGATTCCATTAGATATCAACATTTTCAGCAGCTTTAGAATTAAACAAGCTGGTCAATCCAAGGTCAAAGTCGTAGTGTACCGGTCAATCGCCTCACAAGGCGGGTGCCGGTCTCTCCCTGCTCGGGTACGAAGGAAACTGCACGAGTTTAGAGGGGGGGAAAAGGCTAGTCGTTAGTGTACCTTTAGCACCGAGGCATTGGCCGTGAAAGCGACTGGGACAGGCTAGGATCATAATGATGAGTAACGTTTACAGCAAGCATACTTGAAGAGATCACAATTTAGTTAAAGGAAACAAATAATTGAAGCTGCCGAAGTCATAAAATCCTATAGAAGAACGCAAATCAGGGTAAACTTTTTTCGAATATCCAGTAATATCCAGTAAATGCTAAGCGCTTTCAACGTGTCCGTATACTTGTGAGTCCAAATTTACAATAATTTCAGGGTAGTCCCCCGCTGGAACGGAGCCTGCACCCGCGACGGGAAGATAGGCCTGTGCGCGCCCACCCGCGGCGGCCTCGACCTCATCGAGCTGAAGCGCGGCGCCACCGTGCAGCCGCTCATCTCCCGCGCGGCCGAGGGCGTGTTCTCCATCATCACCATGTTCAACTCCACAGACAAATACGTCTTCTACTACCACAGTGGCAGGAAGACTTTGAGAGTGTTCAGGTTTGTGCTCCATCTCTAAGAGATCTTCAAATACGTCTTCTACTATTTCAGTGGTAGGAAGACTTTGAGGGTCTTCAGGTTTGTCATCTTTATTATCTTAGGTACCGCCTTTTATATCACCATCATCATGATCATATTAGCCTTCAGCAGTAGGCTTATTGACGTAGAATTTACCCAGAGAGAGGTTTGTGCTCATATCTAGTTAGCACGCTGGGCTAAAGATTGATGACAGCAGTGCACGATAAACCACGGGGTGCTGCTGGCCAAACCTCAGAATGTATGTACCTCACTTAGTAAGTGTCTTCTAAAACACTCATGGGAGAAATAAGGTTGTTAAAAATTTCTAGACATTGTGTATATTCCTGTATATAACTCGGCCTCGACCTGATCGAGCTGAAGCGCGGCGTCACCGTGCAGCCGCTCATCTCCCGCGCGGCCGAGGGCGTGTTCTCCATCATCACCATGTTCAACTCCACAGACAAATACGTCTTCTACTACCACAGTGGCAGGAAGACTCTGAGGGTGTTCAGGTTTGTCATTGGTTTCAATATTGTTACCATGTTCATCAAGATGTTGCGTCACTGCTGGTAGAAGTCTTGCCAGATTGTTTACGCCTATTATCACAGTGGCAGGAAGATTCTGAGGGTCTTCAGGTTTTTCATCTTTATCATCTTTGATAATGACTTTTATATCTTCATCATCATGAACATCACCCTTCAGCATTCCGCTATTGTCGTAGATCTTCCCCAGAAAGAGGTTTGTGCTCATATGTAGTTACCATAAAGCTGGCGGGTTGGTGACAGCAGTACGGTATACGATAAACCACGGGGCGAGGCTGCCCAAACCCACTAAACACACCTTTAGGGGCTCTTGACGAGATCCATGGGGATCAGGCTATTCAAAGTGCAGTTTAAAACGACTTGAACGTTGAGTAGGTACTCCTAAAGTAGTATTTTGTGAGTGAGTGAATGAGTTTTGTAGTGGGTAGGTATTTAGGTCACCAATGTCAGGACGGTGGATATGTTAAGAATGTTTATTAATTTAGTACTCATCATTGTAAAGATTGCACTATTCCTGTTCACGAGAACCCTTCGATAACTCGCGGAACAAGTGGGAATAGCTGGATTATTTGTTTCTATAATAATTTTCTTGGAATTGCTATTATAATAATAAGTCAAGGCATACAAAAACTCCGATAAAAAAGCAAACCACTCACCTTTGACGCCGACTGCTATGCTGAACTGGATATGAGAAACCGCGCTCGCCACGTGTTCCGAAAAGTCCCTCGTTATCACTTGTACTTTTACAAAATTGATGAAACCACACCAAACTGTTGTAGGGTCCGATACAACATGTAAAGTCTACAAAATCCGATTGTCACCGATATTCCGCCGGGAAGAGAGAAATCCGAAGCCGCGCGTAGTACACCGTGCGCGATCAACTGATGGACTGGGGCCGGCGCTTGCAGCGCACTTCACACAGCCGGATCGCGGGTTTTTGTAGCTTACCCTCATATAAGGGAATACCTATGCCTGAACAATTGGGTATTTGACTGCATACGAAATAAATTATGACATTCCAACATTAAAGACGAAATCAAAAATTAAGCACAATATTTTATCCCACAGTTACTATTGAGCTTTTAACAAATACTCTGTCCACTATAATAGGCGTCTTTTGACAGGTCGCCGATTGACAACATTGGTGATGTCCTAAAGTAGGTATCTCAAATGTGTCAACAATCCGATTATACTATTATCATTGTTCGACTTAGGTACGTAAAAACTAACCGATTTCGATAAACATGCGTTTTGATTTAACTTTCTTTTAAATTTATTGTAAACAAATATAAATCCATATTATTTCAGTTTATAATATAAATATAAAAAACTTTAAAAACGAAGATTCTGACAAGTAAGTTATGTTATTTAATGAAATTTAAATCCAAATGTTGTTTCTTTTCTATGTAAAATATATATTATACCTAATTAAGTAATTAACATGTTATGAAGAAGTTTAGATTAATTAATAGCATTATTTCTATCGATTTTATTTGTAATCGGGGTCACAATCGTTTTAATCATTTTGCGTAGCACATCACTGAGTTGGCAGTAACCGTCCATGAAGAACAATATTCTTTTTTCGAGAATTAAACGAAAACCATTCGAACTTTCATGGGTGTGAGCTGTCAAAAGTCGTTTTATAAAGTGGACGGAGTTTATTTGAAATTAAAAGAGTATTGATTTGACACTACAGAAATGTGACGTCACAATTCAATATTTCATACATTTTTTCCTACAAGGTTACGTTTTTGACATTAATTTAAAAAATGTAGGTCATTTGACCTGTCAGTCAAATTAGTCCAGTAATTTTAGCAATTTTGAACCACGATCTGCGGAATAATTCCTAGTGAGCTGAATTTTTGTATACACCTTTATTATGATATTGTAATGATGATGTGAAAAATCGACATTGATATCGTGCCGGCTAAAAAAGTTATAGGGGTCCAAACGTCACGAAAATCAGTTTTTCGCAAATATCTCGCGATCTATTGCTCAGAGGTCAATAATGGTTTCATAAAAGTTGTTCGTCGTAAAATTGTCTACAAAAAAGGTCTCTTGCATTTTTCTGTAGAATAAACCGTTTTTGAAATAGAGACTAGAACGCACTCACATATGGTATTGTATACCGTACGGCGCATACCAAGGCATAACCCTATTGTTTGTTTTTTTCCCTTTTTTGTTTGTGTGTTTTTTGTTAGTATGATGATCTACATATAGAAATATAAAGGACTTGAAATACTAGTACAGTCAGGAAAATAGGAATATCAACTATAAAAAACTAAGTGGCAATTTTTTTTTGTCATTTTATAACTCAAAAACGGGCTCATCGATCCAAACCAAATTTTGAGGGTTTGTACAGACTATTTAGTAGATGTTTTATGTGAAGTTTGAACAAAATCGGTCGTTCACTTTATACGTAGCGAAGCACGTACCGGGCCGCTAGTAATGATATAGATATGCTATGTCCAGTGACGTTTGGACCCCTATAACTTTTTAGCCGGCGCGATATCAATGTCGATTTTTCACATCTTCATCACAACATCATAATAAAGGCGTATACAAAAGTTCAGCCCACTAGGAATTTTTTTCGCAGATCGTGGATCAAAACTCCTAAAATTCATATTGCATATCTATATCATTACTAGCGGCCCGGTACGTGCTTCGCTACGTATAAAGTGAAGCGACCGATTTTGTTCAAACTTCACATAAAACATATACTAAATAATCTGTACAAACCCTGAAAATTTGGTTTGGATCGATGAGCCCGTTCTTGAGTTATAAAGTGACAAAAAAAATTGCCACTTAGTTTTTTACAGTTAATATACCTATTTTCCTGACTGTACTAGTATTACAAGTCCTTTATATTTCTATATGTAGATCATCATACTAACAAAAAACACACAAACAAAAAAGGGAAAAAAACAAACAATAGGGTTATGCCTTGGTATGCGCCGTACGGTATACAATACCATATGTGAGTGCGTTCTAGTCTCTATTTCAAAAACGGTTTATTCTACAGAAAAATGCAAGAGACCTTTTTTGTAGACAATTTTACGACGAACAACTTTTATGAAACCATTATTGACCTCTGAGCAATAGATCGCGAGATATTTGCGAAAACCTGATTTTCGTGACGTTTAGACCCCTATAACTTTTTTAGCCGGCACGATATCAATGTCGATTTTTCACATCATCATTACAATATCATAATAAAGGTGTATACAAAAATTCAGCTCACTAGGAATTATTCCGCAGATAAAATCTAAAATTCCTGGACTAAATACCGTATTCCTTTTTGACCGATTGACTCTTACCTAGAATTTCGTTGGTTTGGCTGACGCCTTTTATAAAGTTGAATGTAAATTGTAACACTTTTGAAAGCTAAATCTTCTTCCTAGCGTTTATCTCGTTTTTGTACGGTGTCCGCTTTGACCATGATCCAGGATTTGGCGAGTCCGGTTAACTTTTGAAAGCTTATGTATTATTTCAGGGTGGACGGCAAAGCAATAGCCGAGTACCGAGCCCCAGCAGAGGTCACTGGCATCGCCAGCGCGCACGGCGGCGGCGCACTCGCCATCGCTTCACAAGATGGCTGCCTGAGCGTCCTCGACATCGTCGACCCTCATGAGTAGATTATCAGCATTTACCTTACGCTCAAGATTTCTTTCTACTTTTATTAGTAGCGTTAGTTAGTTTTATTTCACTTTGTCTTTTATATTTATATCTTACTTATTGTATCTAACTACTAAGTGATCCAGATGTTAAGGAAAGAAGTGGAGAATTCGTGAAAGAAGCTGGAGTTAATTGATGTGTCATGAATCGCCTTTAAGGGTAAGTTTACTTTAGCACGGTAAGAGTGCTAGCCTAACGTGAAACGAGACGAAATTTATAAATAAAAATTACTCAGAAAGGGAAAGAGACTAAATACTTATTACAACTTTGATTTGAGTTTGTTTGATGTTGAAGTGGAAGCTAGCGTTTAGAAAGCTGAAGGATAGAACGATGGCAGCCATGATATGATTTTGAAATAATGGTCCTTCGAGCCGGACAAAGGTAAAATAATGAACTTGTCTTTCTATTTTCTGCTTTTTTTACTTTGCATTTTAAAAATAAATATCTTCTAATTCAACAAACTTTTACCTTCAAGTAGAATGTGAGTTTTAAAGTAGTTAAGTAAATAAAAACGTTTTCTCTAAACTTAGTAGTAATCTCACCTATTTTTGTCACTATTATTCTAGAATTAATCCCGTTCCTAATAGATGTTTCAAAGATTATAACAAAAATAGATAATATATGTAGTAGATAATTAACTAACTTAATAACTTGGGTTTACCCAAACAGCAAATATTTCAAAATGGGTAAAAATATAAAATTTTAACGCGTAGTTTACGTCTAAAGTAGGAAATTTTATGTTTATTTATTTACCACGGTTTCCTGAGAGTTACAATACAACACAGATTAGAAATTATTTTGGTGGAAATCATTGTAGGTCAATAACTCCAATTGTGTCTTAAAATGGGCTTTAATAAGTAGTAACTGACGTATTTTTTGTAACGATTATAATTTATTAGTCGTCCGTTACACAAAATGTTTCTAAACCATTGTAAGACTCCCAAAACCTAATATTGTGGTGCTGTAATTTAACTACAGTAGACTTCCTTGAAGATTCCTTAAGAGTTTAGGCTTGTAAGGTAAGAAAATTAAAAACCTGTTAAACTGTTTAGGCTCCACATTTAAAATAATATTATTGCGTCGTATTTTTGAGCATTTACAACGTAGTTAAGCATTTTTGAAAGTTCATATAATAATTATTCGCACACCACTCAAAATTGTTTTAGAATAAAACAAGCTCAACTCAAAAAACAATTTTTCCAGTATGTCATTGGAGTCAATGTAGTTTTGAACGCAGAATCTGGCCATGTCAAAAAGTCGGTATTCAATAATTTTGAGTTACACGCACCTAGAATAAGACTTGTGTATGTGTTTTTATTGAGGTAGACAATTAAATGAATATTCAAGATTGGTTTAAAATATTTGCAAGCTGAAACTTATGTATGCTTTTGACAAAGATTACAAAAAAGAAATTGTAACATGTATTAGAAATTGTAAACTAAAAATTACTCTGAATGGTAAGTTGTCTGTGATAAATCGAAAGATTTTCGGATAGTTATGGGTAAGTATGTTGGCTTATGTTAGAATTAATCGTCTGTCCGTCCCGTCCATTACCTATACTATGATAGAGTTTTAATACAGACGTTGCCGGGTAGATTTTTTTTAAAAGCTCTTTATTTACGGTTTGAATTTATTATCTTATCCGTAGATGCCATCCGGTATCCATGACAAAAAGAAAGTTTTTATCGTATAGTTTCAGTGACGTTTTTACGTGTTAAACTGTTTAAATCTTCATTAACACTTAGAATTGTATTGTCTTATCCGTAGATTCCATCCGCCACCTGAATCGGACGATGAGCGTCAAAATGTGGTACAATTTAGTGAACCAACCAACGAATAACTAGACGACGTTACGGATAAATCTTCACTTCGTTTCTCTACGTAGATAGATATTTAATGCTTCAAAATATAGATAGGGCAAAAGATGTCAATCTAATAATTCTAATCTTATAAACAATTAATCTTAGTGTTGAAACGCGCTAGGTCGAAAAAACGCAACCGACGTTCGGCGGGATTTAGAGCGAAAAGTTTTTTAAACGGGGGATGACACACCGAGACGAAATTACGTTGCGTAATCTTTCATAGAAAATTAACAACGGCCGAACTTGGGCCGAACTTCGGTTGAACTTGGGACGAACTTCGTTTGAACTTGGGACGAACTTCGGTTGCGTTTTTTCCACCCAGTGTGTCTCTACTCTAAATATTTGTTGTTTTTAAATTAAAAACATAACGACTAGGTAGCCAGTTACATTTTTAGAACGGTACAATATTATAAGAAATCTGTGAATGAGCGTACAAAATCTGTTCGTTTTAAATAGTTAAAATTATTGAACTTTTCAGAACTTCGATGAAAGTTATATTTTTAACACTGAATTGTATTTATTATTATATGTACTTACATTGTTAAGCTGTTACAATTCAATGTTACGCTACTGTATAATTTATTTAAACTACACCCAATCGCACAGAAACCAAAGTACAAAGTAGACCAAAGAAATGAAATAAAATTCTATAACAATTATTTTATCGTTTTATTAAAAATTAATTATTCATTAGGTACCTAAGTGTTGCTTTCATCCAATTATTATCATTTCTGTTTATTATTATATTCCTCCGAAAACTTTTACATAGTCAAAAGATAAAACATAGTGGGCTATATTCGCATATAAAAAGAAAAAAGTTGAGTATAAAAATATGAATACTTCGAAACAGTAAAATACTGGGATTAAGGCGCAATAACTAAAAACTATTATACATCACAATTATTATAATATACCTACCTAATTGTATAATTACATCTGATGTTTCACGTATGGTAGAACACAATGTCATTAAGATATATTTTTTAAACCCGACTTTTAATGTGAATCAGATTGATCGTCAAAATACTACATTGAATGACTCTTGCCTCCAAGTCAAAATTATGTCTTGCTCTTGACAGATGCTTGTCACAATGACGGTACAAATGTCAAAAACGGTGTTAAAAAAAAAAACAAAAAATAATTCATAAGTTGTCTCATCAGACTTTCCGTTATTGTCCTCCTAAACGTTAACCAAGGACTTATTTCACCACTTAAGATCTGTTTTACCATTCAGATAAGTTCCTAATAACTTACATTTCTCAACTCTACCTGTCAAAAATCTGTCATCCAAATAAGCTATTACGACCAGGGGTCGTAGCCAAGATGCCACTTTGACGAATTCGCCATCCGCTTTCGTCACGACTTATATTGCCATCCTGCACACGAACTATTTATGTGAGCGGGATGGAGATGGATGTAAATGGAAAGTGGCATCTTGGCTAGCCTACCTTATCCGCAAGTAAAACATTGCCATAGTCTTTCAAAACTCATATTCGGAGACAAAGATGAATATCTTCGCGACGGCAATGCCTCCGAACTGGTCGTTGTTGTAGAGTTCCATCATCAGCTCCAGCTCGATGCTTTGAGGACCTTCCAGAGACTTGACGAGGGAGACCACGCCTTGGTGGCCGGTTTGGACGAGCCTGGGAAAAAAGTTCATCATCATCACCCTCGCACATATTCAGGTTGCATCCTCGACATTGCCTCGGAGCCCAGGGTACGCTACGACTATGATCCAGAATCCACTAGCCTGGTTATAATATTGGAGCGACTGTCGTCTGACTTCCGCAACCCATACAAGGGAAACCAGACAATTTGGATCATAGTCGAAACCAACGGCTTAACGTGCCTTCCGAAGCATAGAATCATCACTCTTATCGGACAATCAGGTGGTTCAAGCCTGCAATGTCCTAACCAAATTGCGAAAACTATCACAAAGTAAAAGTGTTACCCGCGGGAATCGAACCCTCGTCCTCCGTAGTTTGAGCACAGCGCTCTAACCACTACATCACGGAGGCAGTCACAAGAACTGAGCAATGAGCATATAAGTACTATAATAATTATAGGTACCTACTGCTCTTCTTGGCAACAGGATAACTCAGTCACGAATCATAAGCTGATTTGTAAAGGTTCAAATCAATGTGTTTAATTATGTATTACTAGCGGCCCGCCCCGGCTTCGCCCGTGGTACTTGTCCACTATTTATACATAAAAACTTTCCTCATGAGTTACTCTATCTATTAAAAAAAACCGCATCAAAATCCGTTGCGTAGTTTTAAAGATTTAAGCGTTCATAGGGACAACATGACAGAAAAAGCGACTTTGTTTTATACTATGTAGTGATTATACACTTACAAGAAACAGTTGATATCAGCTTTCTTGCTGACTGAAGGTGGTGCATTTACATCCACTAATCGAAGTTCGAAACGTATCTGTGCATGCGACCACGTCGGTCCTCGCATTGTGAATAGATCCACCTGAGAAATAGAAAAATATATTGTGATATTAAAGCATGCAGGAGAAAGAAACCCTTTGCCCTTAAGTTTTGTGTTCGCCAAAATGTTGAGGCCAAAATGAACGAAAACGAAAAAGAAGAAGAACATTAACGATCTTGGTAGCTTAGTGGTCAGAGCTCTTGCCCGGATTGCTAGAGGCGCTGGTTTCGATTGCCACCTTAGCCACATGAGACAAGATGAATTTTTTGAAAAAGATTCCAAAATTAGATGTCGTTTGCTATTTTCTGCTATTTGTTCGGTAGTTAAATCCCTGAATTTGATCAGACCATTTCAACAGTTTGAAACCATTTTTTGCCCAAACGCTTATGTTATCTGCAAGGAAGCGACGGCGTTCTCCAAAGAAACTTCGATTTAGAAAGATGCGTATTACTGACTTACTGACGAACTGAATTCTCTTTTTAGGTATCCATATAACACTTTAAAATCTTGAGAGCGATAGTGGCCTAGTGGTACGGAGGTCCACGGTTCGAATCTGATGGCAGTCGGTTCACTGTAATAACCAGACTTGCCAAATCCTGGATCATGGTCAAAGCGGACCACGCATAGAAACGGGATAAACGCTAGGAAGAAGAAGATAACACTAAAAAATCTTGTTAAAAAGCCAAAGTTCAAAGTACTTACCGATGATGCCGGTATGTACAAGTTGGATACGAAGGTGATGAAGTTATAGGAGTACGTAGAAGGCTGATGGGCGCAGTCCCAGTCTGCTGGTGGACAGACTCGGTCCACCTTGGTGCAGCGGCTGCAACAGAGTTACTGTTAAAACGATCATCGACGAAATGGCGAGTTTGAAACCCAAGTTGTGATAAAAGATTGCTCTATCATCATCATCATCCTAGCGTTTGTCCCGGTCGCATCCTCGGCCGTTGCCTCGGAGTCCAGGGTCCGCTTTCCTGCTGTACCTACTCCACTTCGCACGGTCTTGGGCATCCAGGGTGGAAAGACCATTGGCACGCATGTCATCTCTAACGACGCCAAGCCAGCACTTCTTGGGCCTGCCCCTTCTTCCGGGACCTGGCGGTGGTGGCATGGTGAGACATTTGTTTCCCACGTAACTGGCCGGTTTCCGTAAAAACATGGCCGTACCAACGTAGATAAAGAAAAGATTGCTCTATCGTGTAGTCTTTTATCCCTTACAGTACAAGCACAAGCACTGGCGGGAGGTACTTTCCAATGCGTCACTTTTAATCCTACAAAACAGAAATTTGACACGACCATCTTCTGCCGAGTTCCCCTACGTGTTTAATACCCCTGATTATACAGGTTACTTATTTTACAAGTAAGTCAGTTTGCTTCATCTCTTCCTGAGAGATTATTCTCTTCCAGAGCTAATCTATAAGCAGCATATTTCGAGGTTTTGCTACTAGTCTATTCCCTGCCTGTTTCGGAGCCATTACATTTCCCGTTCCCAACTTCTCCTTTCCAGCAATCTTACCCATTATATAAAACTTTAAACTTTGGCGTTACATTACTAACAAATAATAATAAACCGGGACTAAACGTGTCCATGGCTGCAGCATCGCAGCCGAAACGACAAGCAGTAAGTACGTCAGTACTTAAGTGTAATATCGCGTCTTACTCATTATAATTCTGAATATTGGATATTTTAAAAATTCATCTCATCCCATAATAAAAAAATGCATACTTCTTAGACTCCTGCTGGTAGCCCTTGGGGCAGACGATGCGATGGCACCGGTAGCTGCCTCGTGTGTTGATGCAAACGTCGCTGGGCCCTACGCCCGTCCACGACGACGAGGAGGCACATTGTGCCTCGCCCGTTTCACACTCGTCGATGTCTGGAATATGTAACAAGTTAGTACTTATTTTATTTTAAAAACCAGGTGTTTTGAATGTAAGAAATTTTCTGAATGAATCTGATGTGAAAACTGTCGATATTTAATTATGTTTCATGTAACGAATGCAGTCTACATCCAAATCTAATGGTCAGGTCTTTCTGTGCCGAAAAGCGATGTTGACCTTACTGACTAGGAAGTTCAGGAACCCTCCAATATCTTTGTGGCAAATCTGTAGCTACTTGGCCGAGCGTTGTCCTGCGATTCTCCCTCATGATAAATCTAAGGATCTATCATGATAGATCCTTAGATTTATCATGAGGGGAATTCTCGGACCGAGAAAAACGCCATTTTTAAAGACAGCACAATAAAGGAACAAGGTTTTTTTTGCTGTAAGTACTAACAAAATTGGAATTGACTCATGAACTAAGAAGTTATCTGAGTTATACTCGTAAAGAGTTGTCATTACAATAACAGGAAACGAACATGTTTATTTCGAGCTACACCCTTGAACAGATGAACTCACCAACACAGCTCCTCTTGTCTTCAGACAGCCTGTACCCTGAGGGGCAGGCGCAGCGGTAGCTCCCGGGCTCGTTGAGGCAACGCCCGATGCACAGCATCTTAGACTTGAACTCCTCGCATTCGTTCAGGTCTGAACAGGTTCTGAAAGAGTAATTTGTTAGAATTTAGAACCCTCTGTACACTAGGCTAAGACTCAAATTCTTCGATTGTAAAGTTCAGACAATTAAAAAGCACAAAAGAATTCTTCATTACCTAAGCATACATAAGCATATTCGTAGGATCAAAAACTTACAGAAGCACACAAAGAAGCAGCACTTTATAAAAGTGACTATTGGTTGGCAACATAAACTAAAGAATCTTAGCGAACCCTATTTCGATAGAGTTTCTAAGACAAGACGACGCATCTGCGACTGTTGTAGAGTTGTTGATTTGATGACTATGCCGAGTAGTTCCAATCTTCTTCGTGCACTCGTCCGCATCAGTTGTCTTTAATGCCTCCTTAAAGCCCAGAATTTCCCTCAAGTCACGATAACTGACTCACCGGTTATCAGCGTTGAGCCGGTACCCCCTATGGCAGGAGCAGCGGTATCCGCCCCACACGTTGTTACAGCGCTGCTCGCACAGAGACCCTGCGCGGTTCTCTGTGCACTCGTCAACATCCAGGCAAACCTGCAACGAAAGCAAAGTATCAGCCCATTGATGACTGGAATGCAAAGGCCTCCATCATCATCAATTACGACGCTCGCTTGCCAGATGCGTGTTGGTGATCTCAAATCCTGGCGGTTTTCGGAATAAACGAAACAAAATCAAAAATGTGAAGTAAATAAAAATACTCCGATACACATTGAGCCGAGCCGATCTGTCGAGCCGTTTGGTGTAATGGTCGAGAAGTTGGCTACACCAAAGGTCGCGGGTTCGATCCCGCACGGTACACACATTTGTGTACATGAACATGTCTGTTTGATTCGGTCTGGGTGTTTCTACATATGTATAATATGTATGTATTTACAAAAAAAAAAGTATATAAGTAATGTTTATCCGTTGCCTGGAACCTATAGCACAAGCTCATGCTTAGTTTGGGGCTAAATGGCGCTGTGTGAATAATGTCCAAAGATATTTATTTATTTATTGATATGACTCCGGGATAAGAAGCTTAGGATCTCGTCAAAACTCGTACGGAAAAGTTCCTTGTAGACCTCAGTGAAGGAACACTTCATAATTATATGTGTTGTATCTTCGACACTTTGCCTATGGCCAATTAATTACATGCTATTAGGAGGATTTTCGGTTTAATTAATGTGCAATTGCATAAAGAAACAGCCTTTACCTTATCATTCACTGGTGCTGAACGGAACCCACTATGGCAGCGGCACTGGTACGATCCAATGGTATTTATGCAGTCGGCGTTTTGGGAACAGATTGGCTGAAATAAAAAGGTTTATTTATTTACTGCCAATAATAACAAACAAATAAGTTTTGATCTACCTTTTTTAAAAAGTGTATCCGACAATTCAATGACACTTATGTAACCGCATCATTCTCCTTACGTTTATCCCATTCCCGTGTTTCCTCTTTGACCATGATCCAGACTCGCCAATACCTGGATCATGGTCAAAGCGGACCCCAAGAGAAACGGGATGAACGCTAGGAGAATGATGAAACATGGTATTTACAAATATGTGTAGGACATTATCCAATTAAATTTTCAAAAACACTTAAAATACATTGCGAGCGCATGAGGCATTAAGTCCGCCTTTTGTACAAATTTTACTTCGTGCAATAAAGTTTAAATAAATAAATAAATAAATAAATCACGCCCAACTTCGGTCTCGTTTTCTCGGCCTAATGTTTCTATACTTACCAGACTCCTAGTAGTAGCAGAAGCCTTGCACTCGTCCACATCCTCGCACTGGTGGTCCCCCACCAGCACGTGGCCGGCGGGACAGCTGCAGGTGTACCCCCCGGGCAAGTTGACGCACCACTGCATGGGACCGTTGGATGACTCACCAGACTTCTTGCATTAGTGGAAGCCTTGCACTCATCTACGCACCGGTGATCCCCCACAGTGTGATGTTTTTATGGCCATTTTTGTCTCCCCTTGGTGATACATGGTGAGGTTATAGACTAACCCTGCCCCCCACGCTATGTCACGTGTATTTTAGATAAACATAATTCAGCTTAGAATTTAGAATGTCCTCACGCCACGGATATTTCATTATATTTTCCGAAAAAATAAATACACGTGATAATTTCAACACACCCCCTGCCCCCTTGTAATAAAACGTGTTTTTTTCAAGAACCCCCCTCCTTTTGTAATCGTTCGTGATAATTTTAAGAACACCCCCACCCACTTCGCGTAGTAGACTGCCCCTAAGCCCCTAAGTTGACGCACCAATGCATGGGACCGCAGCTAGCCTGACCGTTGGATGACTCACCAGACTCCTAGTAGTAGCAGAAGCCTTGCACTCATCCACATCTTCGCACTGGTGGTCCCCCACCAGCACGTGGCCGGCGGGACAGCTGCAGGTATACCCTCCAGGTAAGTTGACGCACCACTGCATGGGACCGCAGCTGGCCTCGCCGTTGGAGCACTCGTCGATATCTGGAAGGAGAAATAAATATCTGACATTATCACATACAATGATAGTAGTCCATGGTAAGTGGTTTAATAGGCTAGGTATTACTACTGTATAGAGAAGACACTTCGAAGAAATATCTTCTTATATGTCCATGGACATAGGAACAGTTGCCGTCAATTGTACTATTTTTATAATAGAAAAAATGTCTTCTTGTATAAAAACAGGGACAAATCATACCGGGACGAAAAATAAAGGTAGTGGCATGACATTTCATAGGCAAGGAACCAAAAAAATCACTAAATACCCTGCCAGCGGACGCATAGATTTTGTTCTCGATGTCTAGGTACTGTATACTACGTAGTAGGTATAACTCCATGGTCCAAAGTAACCTTTAAGCTTTAACTACACCCACAGAAAGAAAGGAGACAAGCAAAGCCGGCACTACACGGCACTACCTCCCGTCAATTCAAAGAATCAATATCTTGCTACCATACCTTCGCAAGTCCCGTCGTCTCCTAACCGGTACCCTCGAGGACACTTGATCACAGACCCCCTGTCTCCAACCCTGGTAATCTCTGGCTCGATCACATCAGCTCCTCCAAACTTGGTGCCTTGGTGTAAAGGAATTTCTGGTTCCACTGGGATATACACTGTAAAAAACATGAACCCCTCATTATCTTGTAAAACTTAAGAAATGTATTATTGTTGCACATTAGTTGAATTAATGATTTCAATCATAAATTTTTATTCAGTTCAGATTATTAATTAACATGGGCTACAGTTTCTTTTAAATTCTTTATTGATCTGACTTCAGAATTCGATCAAGGTAAAATTACTTCTGTTGCGTGCTGTCCTATATATTAGTCTATTAATTGTGTGTGGCATACGCAAATCTATATAAAGTAGACGGAATGAACACACAAAACACAAAAGTTCGGCACCTCACTTGATTTTCTGCTGGGTTTGAAACTATGCTTGAGGATTTTTTTTTCATGACATAGGCGGCAAACGAGCGGGTCGTCTAGTGAGCAATCACCACCACCCATGGACATGCGCGACACCAGAGGTAACAACGATGCGTTGCCTTTCAAAAGAAAGAACGCTCGTCGCCCGTTTCTTGAAGGTCTGTATATTTGTATTTATACTGGCCTCAGATGACATTTCAAAATCTGCCCCGCAATCACAAAACAAATACCTAGCTGGTCAACTTTACCTGGTTCATTCCCATATCCAGGAGGGAACTCCTCCCCATTCCTATTGGGGACACAGCGGTGTTTGATCTCATCCAGATGCCAGTTGGGGGGGCACTCGCACCGGTATCCCCCCTCTGTGTTAACGCATATCTCGACAGCTGCGCAGTTCGCTTGCCCGTTCACGCATTCGTTTAGGTCTGAAAGAAAGATGCCAGGAATCATTGACATTATCTACTTACTAGATTTATCTTCTACAAAATTGAACATGACTCCTGTTGAACAGGCCCGTTTGTCTAGTGGTCAGAGACCCTAGTCACAAAACCGAGGGTGGCGGGTTCGAATCCCGCTTAGGGCCAATGTTTGTGTAATGAACATCGGAATTCGTTCTCGAGTCATAGATAAATGTATTGAAGTATGTCTATCCGTTCTCTAGCATCCATAGTACCTACAAGATTCGAGCTTAGTTTGGGGCTAGGCAATTGGTGTGTTAGTCCATGGAATTTATAATTTATTTTAAACTAGCGGCCCGCCCAGGCTTCGCCCGTGGTACTTGTCCACTATTTAATGGATGATATTATACATAAAAACCTTCCTCATGAGTTACTCTATCTATTAAAAAAAACCGCATCAAAATCCGTTGCGTAGTTTTAAAGATTTAAGCGTTCATAGGGACATACAACACACATAGGGACAGAAAAAGCGACTTTGTTTTATACTATGTAGTGATTGTACTTACCCTCACACTTTCCTGTTTTAGAGTTTAGGTGGAACCCTACGTCACACAAGTTTCTAGGCCGGAATGGACGCACAGTTCGAGGCAAATACTCAGGATAGCCCCAGAATATCTTCGCTGCAAAAAAGATAATCGAAAATAAAATTTTAGACAGTTCAGATCTTATTCGTGATCTCAATGCAGATTATGCTGATCTGATCTCAAGATCAGATTAGCATGATTTTAGCAATGTTGTTAATCCATGAATAATCCGACGCTCATAGCCGTTGGCGGAAACTTAGAGTGTTAAACGTATACTTGTAAATAAATCAACTTACGTTTCTCAGTAGTAGTAACTGGAACCGGCGTGGTACTAGTGCTAGTAGTGGTACTTGTTGTAGTTGGGATGAGTTCGCAGACTCCCGTGTAAAGATGGCGGCGGTACCCCGGCGAACACTCGCAGAGGTACCCGCCCATTGTGTTCTGGCAGACTTCGGAGACGTATGCACAAGTATGACGGTTCTGTTCACATTCGTCGATGTCTGAAAGTAAGTCAACATTTTACACTAATAATACCTAACTAGAGGAATAGAAAAGGACACAATATGAGACGTACCTACATAGATGGAGATGAGATTTTAGACTTTCGCGTTGCATAACTACTTATATTAATATTTGTTAACGGGACTAAACGTATAGTATGGAGATGATGATGGAGATGATAATCAATGAGAGTAAGATGGAGAGGCAATCGCAAACGACTCCATTATATTTTTCAAAAAAGTGTGTTTCTTTCATACAAAGACGAAGGTCTGAGAAAGACTGAGAGATGACGTCAAAGAAATAATGAGAATTTCTTCTCTGCCCTTCTCTCTCGAGAATCAAAAAGTCTCAATTCAAAAAACGCCAAATAACTTTCTGATAAACATTTCAGAGCAGATATTAGTACTTACAGCCATTTTTACTATCTAAGAGTTTCATACACTAGCTCGAAGTCTAAAGATTTTCGATCACCGAGGCTTTCGCACTGCAGTGACTTAAATATTCTTTCGATATACCGCTTTAACATGACAAACTTACCATAGCAAGCTCCATAATCGTCCATCTGGAACCCTGGCAAGCAGTTCGTCGGCTTCTCGCTTATCTTGGTCCACTCATTCTTCGGCACATCTTGAGTATCGACCACAACCGACCCGTCTTCTTTCTTCTCTCCCTTTACAGTTGCTGTTTCCTTCCCAACACTTACATATACTAGAGGAGGAGGTGTCACAGAAGACGGTATAGGACTGTATGTTGTTTCTAAACCAGGTTCTGTAACCTCAGGTTGTACAGACTCGTTAATACTAGGAGAAAGCTCATCTGGTCTATTTTGTTGTGGAGGGTCGGTAGGTTTGATTTCTTCTGGCGCATAAGGCTTGTATGTAGGTTGAGGACGGTTTGGGTTGTATGGACTATATGTAGGTACTGGTTTTGAATCTGGTTCGTTATACTTGATGACTTCTGGTTGAGTTACTGTTGCAGGCTCTGTAGGTTCCGTAGGTTCAGTTACCGGGGGTTCAACTGGTCTTTTAGGAGTAGGCTCTACTGCAGGTAATTCAGGACTGTAAATAGGCGTTGCTGGAGATATTGTTGGTTCAGTTGGTTGTGGGACTACTTCGTTTATCCTATCGTCTGGTACAGGCTCCTCTGGTGGAACATCAGAAGGTTTTGGTGAAGGTTCAGTTGAAGGTTGTGGAGCTGGTGTGGCTTCAGTGGAAGGCTCAGGTTTGGGAGATGAAGCAGCGGGTACCTCTGGTGGAATCGGCTGTGGGTTCGTCTCGTTTTCTTCTATAATGTCTTCGCTTGAGGAGGGATCATGAAACAAAGTTTAATATAAATAAATAGAATACACCATAATGGTTGTGGCCGAACCACTATATAAAAAAAACCTTTATATATGAAATCTGAATATCCACTTACTCAGAATCATAGTAGTATTCATAAATAGGCTGTGGCGTGGTTGACGTCGTTGACGGGCGCCGGCGCACACAGCGAAACGAGCCGGGATGATTCACGCAGTGGTACTCCGGACCTGCGCGTGCGCAGTTGTGGGTGCCTACCGCGCACTCGTCGATATCTAGGAGAAAATTCAAAATACATTTCCTTGCTTAACATGTGTGCTCATAGGTTTTCTTGTTTTTTTATAGTTATCACGTATATTGTAAAGTAATATTGTGAGAAGGACTCTACCCAGGAATTACTGGTTCGAATTGAAAACATATTTTTGTGTTGGAAAGTCCACTTGTCGAGAAAGGCTTTAAATGTGCGAAAACCGATATCCACGAGGACGAATTCGCAGGCGGCTGCTAGTAAGAGTATAATCAAAATACAGTTCCTTGATTAACATGTGTGCTCATAGGTTTTCTTGTTTTTTATAGTTATCACGTATATTGTAAAGAACGGCAAAATTATTGAAAAAGTCAATAAAGTCGATACAACTTTTTTTGGACGTTCTAATTGCCAGAAGTTAAGAATACCTTTTAGAAAATTAAGAGTTCCTTTTACTACGTTAAGATAAGATGTATTTTTTTTGCATTAGTTGACTGTGTTTTGGATTACGCTCTCGATAGCTATGGTCTAACATTTAAATCTTATATAGGTAAACTTGAAGCGCTACATTTCAGATTAATAAAACAATGAGGAAATTAAAAACTAAAGTAAATTATGCAAAAGATTACACACAGAACGTTATTTTATCTACATAATATCTTCAATTCATTACAATAAAATAAAAACGATTGCGTGGAACGCACCTTCTTAAATCATCAACTTCTCCAATATACTACTAACTATACTCGTAACTACTAATAATTCTCAGAAAAGCATCTTACCTTCACACTTTCCAGTGGAATGATGCAGAATGTACCCAGTCCCACAAGAGGTCAGTCTGATGCATAAGAACGATCCGACTGTGTTGTCGCAACGTTGCGTCTCCACTCTACAGTTGTGCTGTTGTGTTGCGCATTCGTTCACATCTGTTGACAATATGATCAGTTTAATTGGACAAAATTTACAAGAAGAAGAGAAAACAATTACTCCAAATAACCCTAAAATGGATCCTTAATTAAACTGAACTCTATGACATAAAATTAGGGTAGAAAACCAAAAAAAAAATTGTGCATGTCATGGCCGTTTAAGGGTTAAAAAGTAACCGTGTGTATTTAAAAAAATATGGCATTGGGTGAAAGGGAATCAGTTTTATGTTCAGCAGTAGACTGTGAAAAGGACACTTCCCAGGAATTACTGGTTCGAATTGAAAAAAAGATTTTTATGTTGGAAAGTGTATTTGACTCCGTATACTCTTGTATAATCACACTAACAGCTAAACTGCTGGCTCCTTGAACCTAAACCTAAACCGGAGAAAAGGCGCTTTACCGTTTCCTGAGCGTCTCCGCATAAAAGATCCTCATTGAATGCTTCTATGAGACTGGCATAACCACTATTGGTGGTTGAAGTCTCATTAAAACTTAAATCAAAAAAATCATACCAACACAAGCGCCAGTGAACTGGTCCTGCTCATAGCCAAGTTTGCAGTGACACTCGTGGCTGCCATTGGTGTTCAGACAGTTCTGGAACTGGTCGCAAAGATGCGTGCCCTCCACACATTCATCAATATCTGGAACATGTAAAACAAGTGATATTAGGTATTTTTTATCATTTAACATTTTGGTCCGATAAGACTTCCTTGTAGCACTGCGAAAGAAAGATGGAAATCTGTTGTATACTTAGTATTTTTACAAATTAAGGACTTCATAACCAAGAAAGCACTTCTTAGAGATCATTATGTAATTTTTTGCTAATGATAAAATGAAATCAATTGCTTAGAGTCTCTCGAGTTCACACACGCAACAAAATATAAGTTTGACAAAACGCCTTTGAAAACATAACATTTAACTCTTCAAATTCATGCAAAAACTCTGGCAATGTATAAAAGATTTCATAAAACTTTTCATACCGTCACATATTGTAGTGCCCGGCTTCAGACGCATTCCAGAGGGACAATTTTTGTCAGACCTGAAAATAAATTGAAAGGATTAAATATCTACTTATATTATAAATGTGAAAGTAACTCTGTCTGTCTGTAACGCATTCCGGCTTAAACCTCCAAACTGATTTTGATGAAATTTGGCACAGATAATCTTTAAACCCTGAGAAAGGACAAAGGCTACCTTTTATTGCAAAAAAAGGATGCGCAATCTAGGCAGACGAAGTCGCGTTCGGCGGATATAAAAAAATAATCTCAGCACTACCACAGTAACAAATGCCAACAAATTACCTTGATGGGTCTACTCTAGGCTTGCAATCATACTGTCCAAGTTCATTCACGCAGATTTGATCAGGTCTGCAGATGTCTTCACCGTCATCACACTCATCAATATCTGTTGAGATAAGAATATGTCAGTGTTTTTAGTGACCCGATTAGTACAGAGGGCGATCGATTGACCCAGACCAGGGTCTGAAGGCCCCATGGCTAAAAAACCCGAGGTTTAAAGGCCATGTTCCCAGCCCAGGGCCTCTTATTGATGAAAGATGGCCCTGAGTGCCTTAGGGCACTCAGTGCTGAACACAACACAAAAATGTTCCTTCGTATGGTGAACATCGGTATTTATACGCGAATGGATGGCTACAAACGTATTTTAGTATCCCAATCCGTTCCTCAGCATCCATAGTACAAACTGAAAGTTCAGCTTGAAGCTAAGCTGTTGAATTAAGAAAATTATTTTCCCTACCATTCATGCATAAGTATTTTACCAGAGAGACTTTACGTACATTGATTTACAACCTGTGAGTATAGTAGCAAGACAACAAGCAACAGCTTAGTAAGTAACAGCTCGGAAGCCACTAGGCTTGGTTACTTTCTAACCCACAAATCTAAATCCAGTTTAATGTGTGAAATGGAGAAGGAAATGATACCCCACTTCATTTAAAATTGCCAAGAGAGTTGTTGTGTGTTGCAATTCATACAATGATCACGACCCTCAGTAATGAGGAATACTATTCAAGGAAGACGATAGTTGAAAACTTCTCAACATAAGTAAGTTACCTTCGCATTTTCCTGTTTTCGGATTAATCTTGAACCCTGGAGGGCAGTGCTTGGAGGCTTTGTCCTGGCAGTGGAAGGAGCCAAGGGTGTTGATGCAGAACTGAGAGATGCGATTGCAATCGTCACTGCTCGATGCGCACTCGTCGACATCTGTGAAGATGAAGAATTTGTTTTTATACACTCTAAAATACACAAAAAATATTGCAGCAACATCCAGTTTATTGATCTATAGGCGATTTATTGATTTTATAGTTTTATACGACTACATCCCATACTAGAGCAGAAATCAGAGAAAGAAAGAAGACAGAAAAGAAAAATACGATACAGTAATTGAATTTTAAAAGGTTCACGTAGTCGATTAGAAAACAAAAAAAACTTTGATGTAATTTGGTACCCAGTTTTTTACCGAGATTTCAAATTTTTAGTAGGCAGCAAGAGAAAATAAGAAGAGCAACTATCTGCAGTTTCTTGCTGTTTCTCCTCGATAAGTTACTGCATTCCAAAGTCGCCTAGTTGTTGTTCAAGTCAGTTTTCTCCTTCATTTTCCCTAATAAGCAGACCCGTCTTTCCTGCTTTCCAAACAAGAGGGTTAAAGGCCCATGTTCCCAGGAACCCTAATAGGTGAAAGAGGGCACTTCTATTAAAAGGTTATTATGGTTTAAACACTAAATAACAAGCTTACCTTCACACTCTTCATTGACCCCAGTCCTGAAGCCCGGAGGACACCTCTCCTCAGTTTGAGTTGGAGTCTTCACAGTACTAGCCAGGTTGACCGGGTCCCCTGGCACTCCACCACACTTGTACCCGCCTATGGTGTTCTCACAGATGTAGGATGGGCAGGGTGGATGCGGTAATGTGCATTCGTTTATGTCTGGAAGAATATGAATATGAGTGAAAGCTGTGACGCTAAATTTAGCCTTAAGAGTCTTGCTTTTCGGATCGGAAAAAATTGTTTCACAGATTCACCGCACGGCTAGCGTTGTGGTTCCTCAGAGTACAGAACAAGTAGGACCAATAAATAAACTAAAATGGTATGACGTTATGATTAGCATTAAAACAGAGGCTTGCTTAAATGCACTGGTGGGCTAGACAAGATGCGACTTGCGCGAGCGCGAGCTATCGCTTTCATTGCGAATTATTATCTTCATCCAGCACACGAAATATTTGTGTGAGCGGGATGGAGGGCGGATGGAAATGACATCTTGGCTAGCCCACCTGAATTAGTCAAGAAACAGTGTCACAAAGATAGAAGTGGTCACCATAAAGTTCGTTTCAACGGATTTAGAATAGATAAAACTGATTAAACAAATACAAATTCACACTAATTTAAAACTGTACCCACCAAAACAACATCACTTACCATCACAAGCTTTATTCACAATGTTCCTTGCAAAGCCAGGAGGACATTGGCCCTTCTTCTCAGGGCTGTGGTCACTCTTAGCCGGGAGGCACCGGTATGAACCCTGGATGTTGTGGCACTGGGTCCCAGGGAGACACACGGGAGGGTCCACCACGCACTCGTCAATATCTAAAAGAGGTATGAGGTAAGGAACAAAGGAATTGAAATGTAAGTAAACGTGGTAACATTTGCATGTTCTTAAATTTGGAATGCGAGAAAGGCCGCAGTGAAGTAGCACTTCGTAACTATTTTGCTATGTTTTTGCTGGTGAATAAGGTTGCCAGAGCTCAGTTGGGGAGGGTATGGGGTTAAGGCCGGCAACACAAAACCGATACCTCTGGTGTCGCGGATGTCCATGGGCGGCCGGCGGTGATTGCTTACCATCAGGCAACCCGCAAGCTCGTTTGCCGCCTCTGACATAAAAAAAAGGCTGTGTGGCAACACATCGCCAAAAAGGAGTAGTTCCGATACAGCTCAACAGATGGCGCTAAAAGTCACTCGCATACTTACTGCGATATTTACATACAACCCTACATCACGCACGCAGAGTTTCTTACTTAGCATTATACACAACTACACCAACACAGTGCAGTAAGGACCTCGGTCTCCGAGCTAGATCACCCGCACAGAAGTACTTCTATCTTTTAGGGAATTTGTGATTTCAAGCTTACCTTTACAAGACTTCCCATCAGCCATCAGTTCATACCCTCTTCTGCAAGAGCACTTTACTTCAACACCGTTGTCATTGCATTTGTGCTGGCAAGGGTTGCGAGGTTTACATCTGTTTTTCTCCACCTGAAATGTACGATGTTAGTGAAACCCACAAAACAATTCCAAAGTTGCACTCATAAACGACACAAAGGCCATCTTTGCCTGTGAATAAAATATCTTCTTGGCAAAAAACTAGACAATTTACAAGTAAAACAAAGGCCTATATTGTTTGAAATTATGTAACGTTAAAAGGACGGGTTTTGGCTTTAATTGTATGACTACTTGGATTGTATGACTACTTGTATTTTTTTGTCCAAGTAGTCATACAGTATGACTAATTGTATGACTATTTGGATTGTATAACTACTTGGATTTTTTATGTCCAAGTAGTCATACTGTATGACTAATTGTATGACTATTTGGATTGTATAACTACTTGGATTTTTTATGTCCAAGTAGTCATACTGTATGACTAAATTGTATAACTAGTTGGACTAACCCTCAAATACGGATTAGTGTGCAGGGTATGAAACAAAACCTAGCAGTTTATGGAAGAAGCGATCCAAAAGGCATTGCCTTGCCATAGTAAAATTAATGAAGCGAAAAAAATTGAAGCCTGCTCAGTTCGGACTAAGTTTACAGCTATACTGCCCTAGCAAGTATCGTTGGTGTGATGCCCTCAAGAAAACATATACTATTAATTATGTTTATATGTTTGGTTGACAGACACGAGAAGAAAAATAACGCCGCCTCCCCTACAAATATCGTTATTACCTTTTTGTCCCACCCGAGACCGGAACCAAGAGCCTCAAGATCATGGCCCGATACTCAACCACTAAACCATCACTAGCTCCCCCTATTGCAATACTTTACGTACCAATTTACAATTCCTCTTGTCTGGCATGAGCATAAACCCAGGGTTGCATTCGCAGCGGTACGACCCCGGCACCGGAATACAGTGGTGTGCACACAGCTCATTTGGCGCGTACTCCTCGCAAATTGATGGAAATACTGAAAAGATAAATATATATAACGTTATTTTTTATATTGAACAAAACATTTCTCCTGAACAAAACTAGGGAATACGAAAACTTCTGCAAAATCTGCGTAATAATTTTTTTAAGTGCTCATAGACAGGGTAACTAATTTGCCTTACTGACTTACTTCCTGCATATTGAAAACAATTAATATTTCTTAAAATAATCAACGGTTTTTTTAACTGCGGTTGGGAATAATGAAGAGGTGTGATCAAAATAAACATTTCTTGGAGATTCAGTTAAGACGAATTTAACCTTGCAGTATGAGCCATAAGTTTTAACGATGAGATTGCTTACCGCTCAAGATTGGTCTATTCGATACAGTATCTTCTTTGTGTGAAGGTTGGACTTCCTCCTCATGTTTCGCGTTTGCAGCTTTCTAAAAATACAAAAAAATAAGGAAAGTCAGAAAACTTACTAAATCGATTAAGTGCAGTAACACGCTAGATGATAAAACTGACTAAATGGTTTAAGTGCAGGAACACACTAGACATAAAAACGCGAACGATGTTCGGCGGCAATGCATTTTCGATACAAAATTACGCAACGTTATTTCGGCATGGTGTATCATCTTCCATTTAAAATACATTGCAGGTGTGCTAGCTAAGATGCCATATCGCGAGAGCGAAAATATCGCTTTAGTAGCTCCTTATATCTCCATCCCGCTCACACAAATGCTTCGAGTGCGGAATGGAGATACAATGAGCAACGATAGCGATATTTCGCTCAAGCGAAATGGCATCTTAGCTAGCCCAGCCTGGAAGGCTAGCCAAGATGCCACTTTAACGAATTCGCCAGACGCTTTCGTAGCGACTTATATCTCCATCCCGCTCATATCAATAGTACGTGTGCGGGAGGGCAATATAAGTAGCGACGAAAACGTATGGCGAATTCGACAAAGTGGCATCTTGGCTAGGGCCCCTGGCATCTTAGTCACGCCAAACTTCGGTCACGTTTCTTCGGCTAGTTTGTGTTTTTTCTCTAATACAAATTGTTTATTATTTTTTTAGTAAGTGTTTCATTTAGTTCTGAGCTACCTTAAGACAATTATTTTTCAAATAAGTTCCATGTTACCTGGCAACACTGCATGTATGCATCTCCTGAGAGAAGTTCCTCAGCGCTCTTTCCTTTGACAGGGTTAACACATGCAGCTCCCGTCCCTCCATCCCTCGTGCCTCTCTGACATTCGTTGCAGCACTCCTGAGAAAAAAAATTACAACCGTTGTTGCGTATATTTTACTAAGCACTTTTACACGCCAAGTAAGAATATCGTAATACCTTCATAGGTTTATCATCCTTAAAATTAAAAACAAGGAGAAAAAGTAATCTGATATCAAGTGGCTCAGGCGGGGATTAAACCTGGCCTACCAGGCCACTGGCCTGGCCTGGTAAAAAAAAATAAAAAAAACCTACCACCGTAGTGTGGCATTGCGCCACACGAAAAATAACGAAAAAATGTGTAACAATTTTTAAACATAGGTATTAAATTCTGTTGTATAAAAAGATTTTAATTTATTTCATATTTTATGATTTCACTAGCGGCCGCCCGCGACTCCGTCCGCGTGGATTTCGATTTCCAATAACCTATGTGTTATTCTGATGTATAAGCTATATTGTGGTAAAGTTTCATTCAAATCCATTCAGTAGTTTTTACGTGAAAGAGTAACAAACATCCATACATCCATACATCCATACATCCACACATACAAACTTTCGCATTTATAATAGTAGTAGGATAATTTTGTACAATGGTGGATGTAGGTAATCTCGGTAGGTACAGAAGGATGTTAAAGCATCGATTTTAAATCTATGAGTTGAAGTATTTGATCGACACTTCAAAAAATCAATCAATGCCACAAGCACGTGCCTATTCATAGACCGGCGTGAATGAATCCTAATCAACATTTGTCCAACGCATTCCTCAAAACTCAACATTCCATTGAAATCAGCCGGCTGCGTGAAGCCACAGACTAAATGCAGAAGGGAAACATATTAATATTTATCGAATTGCAAAATATTCTTAACTACAAGCATAATGGCTATTTTAGTAGCGATTGCCTTCAACTTATTTCTTTGAAAGAAAGAAAAACGTTTATTGAGTGTTAAAACTGTGGTTAAAACAAAACAATACACAGCATAACACGAACAGAACATTTTTAAAAAGACAAATTCAAAAATGACATTACAAAATAAAAGTAAGTTATGTTTTACACCCAAAAGGCCAATGCTCAGCATGTGCCACGTGACGTCGCACGTCACATTTTTTTTTGAATGTTCAAAACTGTTGTTAGATGTATAAGGTTAAACCAGTAAATAACTCAAGAATAAAAAGACCCACATAACGTATTTACTTCAAATATTGCACATAATGTAATTCTCCCCCAAACCCTAAATTAAAAAACGATCACGATCTCCCAACTTTGCTAGTTCAAACAGAAACACCCTTCTGTACAACAATCATTCTATGCAGCTCAACAATAAACGTCTGTCAGTGTTGACATTAGTAAAGTCAACAGAGATAATGTCGGTATCTGCAGATAGCAGCCCAGTTACCCAGTTCCCCGCTGTATGGTATCTAGGGTCTGGGTGATAAGGGAATTTTGCAAGACGTCCCCACTTCCTTGTTCAAAACGTTTCTTTTTTTGAGCGAGCAGCTGTTCATCTTGTTCAAACTAGCAACCAATTTGATATAAGTTCCAAGGCCTATATTTATCAGAAGGGATTATTTTTTGTGTTCAATGAAATATCTTGCTTCATCGGAACCTAGCAGTGGTTATCCAGGTGTAAGCTCGACTTTCACAATGCTCTGCAGATTTTTCCGCCTCATTTCATAGTCGGATTCTATTTTCGCTCAGTCTCATAGTCGTAAAAACCTTAATAGTTAGACTCGTATATTGGCACAAAAAAAATCGTGTGACCGTATTAATAGACGACTAGTTCAATCGTTCCAAGAAATACACTGGTCGTTCCCTTAAAACCGGATATAATCGCAAGTTCATGATTCATAGCATTTTCCTTCATCAAAACAATTGATATTAGCAAAATCATACTTATCAGATTCTTACGTACCTTAGTTGCAGCGTTGGATACACTGCATGACTCCCCCTTAGAAGCCATTTCGACACCAGTTTCACAGTCGTGCTTTTTCCTAGAAATTAAATTATATAAATTTAAAATTTCCTCCATTGTAGACAAGTCTACTAAGGAAAAGTAGTTAAAGTTCGTTGATCCTGCTTCCATGTTAACATAACTTCTAATGCTAATCAAACGGACTAAAGGTAAAGTACATTTCTTCACTTGGGTATCATAGAAAAATTTGTTACACTTTCCCTAGTGTTTAATAGATCGCCGTATTCAGGGTCCTATTGGATGGAACAATCCTACAACGAGTATTTGGCTTTAAATTCTGAAATTTAAGCAATTACGGATGTCCCAAAAACCATTACACTAACTTCTGATGCATAAAATTAAGTAATCTGTTTAAAATTAAGCTCGTTAGGGCGGCATGCCTTTGTTTATGCAACATTGCACGAATTGGTTACGGATTTCCTTTGCCAAGTTTATCCTTACGTAGAATCCATATAAATAATCTCTTCAAAATTTTGCATTGTTGCAACAGGTATTTAAAATTTCGCTGAGCAAGAAGCATTCTTTGTAAGCACCTAATAAGGTTAACTTATACAATCACTACCTGATCAATAAGTAAAAATAATCTTAAGTATTTTCAAAGATGCGTGCTACGGCGGATGAATCTTACAAGGCCACAGTGAAGTTGCACTTCATTACTGTTGTGCTATGATTCTGCTGGTGAGCACGGTCGCCAGAGCTCAGTTGGGAAGGGTATGGGGTCTTAAAGGCAGGCAACGACATCTGCGACCCCCGTTCTGAAGTCCGTGGGCAGTCTATGAACACTCAACATCAGGTGACCCTGTTGTTTGTTTGCTTCCCTATCACTTAAAAAGCGGTAGGGGCACAGAGTAATGCTGTGGCCCATCCCCCAAATCGTCCCTTACCCCCTTCACACTAAACCCTCGGGAGAAATACATACAACCAATACACATTACGAGAGACGAACTCCTTAGCTATCCATGGATTCTCCGTGCGGGTGCCGGGTCCATCGCGTGGAACAGAGCGGAATGTCAGTCGGCGCCTGGGACTTTCGACTCAGCGTGTAGGTTTAAGGGGCCCCTTTATAGTATACTAACGATCACCTCCACCGATGACATTCCTCTCCCTTCCCAGTCATATTTGGTACGAGCCGAGTAAAGGGGCTTTAGTTGCTCTTTCCTAAGGAGCTAATATTAGATCTTGAACATTAGAATTTAACATTGATTAGAATTTAATCTTCACAAGACTTACGTAAAATACTCTTTACAGCACTGGTCCATAGCGAAGATGCAGAGGGACCCGAAGACTGGTTGCACATCGGGAGGGATGGAGGAGGAGCACTCCTCAGACGTGTGGTTGCGCGCGTACCCCGTACCCTGGTTGCAGCAGACCTGGGTAGCCTCCGCCATGTCTTGGGCCAGGTCGCCTGAGACAACAGATTAGAATAGAAGAATTATTATCTAAATATATAAAAGGAGAAGCTGACTGATTGACATAGCAACGCATAGTCTAAACGACTAAACGTAAGGCACTTGAATTTTGGAAGGGACACAGCTTAGGGACCGTAAAAGTGCACTAAGAAATGGATTTACGAAATTCCCACAGAACGCAAATTAGCGGAAAAAATCCTTTTGTATGAAAAATCTAAACCTGCGTTAGTTAGATGTAATTCACGTAGTCGAAGTCGCGGGCGCCTGCTTGTCATGAAATAAAACTACTTTTAAACTACACATTTGCAAGATAACCCGACGTTGCCGATGTCACGGAATGACTAAGGTCTTATGCGACACTTGACAGGCTAATTATTACAAATCTACCCTCAACTTAATAGCACCGTTATCTCCACTTTCATCATTCTTACGTAAGAAAACAGAATTATTATCATCAGACAGACACAAGAGCTCGATGGAGCTGGATGCGATTGCTTAGTTAAGCAACTTTCGTAGAGACCAGTCTTCAGATTACTGACAGAAAAAAATCATCTTGAGCTCCTACGTGCTTCGCACGGCACGATGAGCCGTTTGTCCTGCGCCTGATCTCCCTACAATCGTGACAGATTGATGTCCCACCGAACTATGAGAGTGAGGGAATAGAAAGTGCACCTGTGCTTGCGTTTTCACTTGTACACTATAATATACCCTGCGTACCTAACATACCTTGATGATTGTAAGACTTTGATAACTCTAATTCTCCAAAGAGTTGTTAACGCTCTCATTCCGCATTCTTAATTTTATTTAAAAAAAAACACCTTAAAACTGCTAAAGTGCTACAAAACATCACAAGCTGTTTATCCCGTAACCTTATCCCATAAACAAATATGCTGAGGTAAGCTTCCTGTTTAGAACGTCTGAGATGACGGATATAGGTCATACGCTAATTGGAAGAGCACGGACCAAGTACCGATTACTGAACCGGTAATATCGGTATTTGACAGATATAACTTAGTAACGGGTATTGCCTGGATGGTGTAGTGGTTAGAGCACTGTGGTCAAAAGCCTCGGAGGTCATGGGTTCTTATCCCGCGGGGAACATTTTCACTTTAGTGTTTGTTTTCCCAGTTTGGTTAGGATATTGCAGGCTTGAATCACCTGATTGTCCGATAAGGATGATGATTCCGTGCTTCGGAAGGCACGTTAAGCCGTTGGTCCCGTCGATGATCTAAATAAATAAATAAAAATAATAATTTCATACATTCTTTGGACTAATACACCAATTGCCTAGCCCTAAACTAAGCTCGAAGCTTGTACTATGGACGCTAGGAAACGGATAGGCATACTCAAATAAATTTTATGAACATGACTCGAGTACAAATTCCGATGTTCAGCACACAAACATTCGCCCCTGGCGGGACTCGAACCCGCGACCCTTGGTTTCGTAGCCAGGGTCTCTATCCACTACACCAACGGAACCGTCATGTCAATGGTCTGGTGTCCCTTGTCAGGGTTACGGAGGTCAGACGACAGGCACTCCATTGTAATAACCAGGCTGGTTAATTCAGCATCATAGTAGCAGCATACCCTGGGCTCCAAGGCAATGGACGTGAAGGTGACCGGGAGAGACGCTAGGATGATGGTGATCTTGTTGATGGTACTTTGTCTGGAGAGTACCAAAGAAATTCGTTTCAAAACAAACTATTGCAATAGTTTCGCAAAGTCGTACACTTAATCCCAACTAATATTATAAATGCGAAAGTAACTCTGTCTGTCTGTCTGTCTGTTACGCTTTCCCGCTTAAACCTCGCAACCGATTTTGATGAAATTTGGTACAGACAATCTTTAGACCCTGAGACAGAACATAGGCTACTTTTTATTTCGAAAAAAAGAAATCCACGCAGACGGAGTCGCGGGCGGCCGCTAGTACTTAATAAAAATTTATGTGTCACAGGTTCTCTGATAAATGGCGATAAATATTATTTATGTCACTTTGCCGCAGCAAATGAATCAGTGTCGTGGAAACTAGGCCTGATATTTGGGACAGCAGGAAAATTATTATTTCGACGGCTAAAATTAATTCAACAAACAATTATTTATCGGTGAATTCGCGTTACATTAAAGCACTCGGATTTGTGCACTGAGCTTTTTAGAGTTTCAAAAAATAGCTGTTGGACTTAATACACCTCCGGCAGTATTCGGCCATGGCGGCCGATCTTACCAGCATGGTAGGAACGCACTGTGTATTATAGTGCACAAGTGAGTGCGCAAGCCCATGTGCACTCCCAATTCTCTTACTCTCATAGAATCATCATGTTGTCGTTCCCTAGCATCCATATTACAAGCTTCATTCGGTAGTTTGGGGCTAGGTAATTGGTGTGTTAGTCCAAGGAATTTATGATTTATTTTATTTTATTATTCTAAAAGGTCGACACTCTACGGTAGGGTCCAGTCTCTGACTCATGATTTCATGATAACATTAATGTCTAAATGCAACTGTAACTTGAGGCAGAGAGTTCAAGGAACGACGATGCTAATAAACCGAGACACGCACAATATGATACACAGTGAGATAGCCTGATTGTCTGTCACAACAAAACATTGATCTGACTCCGTGTTAAGTAGCTTAAGCACTCGTGATACGGATATCAGAATCAACATTAGTATTGCAAATATACTTAAATAAATAAATAAATAAATTCCTTGGACTAACACACCAATTGCCTAGCCCCAAACTAAGCTCGAAGCTTGTACTATGGATGCCAGGGAACGGATAGATATACTTAAATACTTTAATAAACATCCATGACTCGAGTACAAATGCCGATGTTCATCACACAAACATTTGCCCCCAGCGGGAATCGAACCCGCGACCTTTGGTTTTGTAGCCAGGGTCTCTAACCACTCGACCAACGGGCCTGTCAAATAAATCAAAATAAATACTTAAAACACCTATACCAGGACAAACAGAAAACCCGCAACCTCTTGGTCTTATAAGCAACTTCTTGACCATAATATTACACCAAGCTGGTCGTCAAACTTTTTTTGGTATGCACAGTGCGTGCTCAATTTATTGGCTAGCTTGAAGATTCAATAAATATATCTTCGGGCAGGCAAGGCTTAAAATGTTTAGGTATAATTACCCAATTCAAAAACGGAAACGCACTTTTAAATTTTCTTTACATGAATTGGCTATAGGATTTTGATAAAAATCTGTATTTCAAATCTATCTTAAGTTCTCCTAAAAACTATTTATCAGAAAAGTGTGTAGGGTAAGTTCGCCGGTTCGCGTCCATCGCCCAGTTCGCGTCCACTTTATTTTTAAATCCTCGAAAATAAGTAAACTGCTACACCAATCAAACGAAAAAACTTTACCACTTAAACCTGTATGTTTAAGAAGCTAGCACATATAAACAAAAGGTCCGTACGTCAAACCAAAATAAAATGAAAAAATTATTTGTCCTTGCTGTTCAACAAAAAGTGCGAAAACGCTGGATTTTAAGAAAAAAAATAGTGTGCAGCGGCGAGTTCGATGATAAGTATTTTATTGTTTCATATGTATTTTGGGAAACTTAAATGTTTCTAAACTTTTATAATGAAAAAAGGAATAACAATTATAATGAATTTGTTTATTTTTTTTATATTTAACTAATAAAATAAGGTGGACGCGAATTACTACATCAAATTTTCAAAATTTCCACTTTGCGTCCGGGTGGACGCATACTATAAACATAATAGACCAAATTGCGTCCACTATGTATTTTTGCTAAAAGCAATTGACTTTCTTGTGAAAATAATTTATAAGCTTACTCGTAAATTCTTAAATGACAAGTGGACAAAATTTCTTTTAATCTTATTTTATCTTCACTAACAACTTTCTGATTTTCGGGTAGTTACCGCGACGTTGGTTCTATGGTGTCCTTAGACGACAAAAGAATTCTACCATTAGAAGATACTGCATCAAACTCCAATATTAAGGTATGAAAAAGAAACTCTCGTAAAGGATCTTACTCCAAAAATTCCTTTGACTTCATCATCAGCACCAACTGTATCGCTACCATCTTTATACCCTCAGAGTCTTAATTACAACCATTTTCAGTCACTACACAAAAGGGAACTACTGATAAATTTGAACACCACCTGGTGCTGACCAGCTGACCAGTATTTTTTTACAATGCTGGAAAAGATAATCCCAGTACTCCAGCAACCATACCTTCTGCTGCATGAAGAAAGTGTTAGGAAGGAAAAGCAGGAAGCGCGTTATTATTAATCAATACTGATCTTAGATTAAAATTAGGAGTCATCCATTGCCGCGTAAGGGTGTCCTTAAAAAAACACGAAATGTCACAAGGGGGGAGGGGGCGTAGTAATATGTATTCATGTTTATTTTGTTTCCGGCAAATCCTACTACTATTATAAAGGCGAAAGTTTGTATGTATGGATGTATGGATGTTTGTTACTCTTTCACGTTAAAACTACTGAATGGATTTGAATGAAACTTTACCACAATATAGCTTATACATCAGAATAACACATAGGATATTGGAAATCGAAATCCACGCGGACGAAGTCGCGGGCGGCCGCTAGTATGCTATACTTATTCAAAAATCGGCGTTAAATCTGTGGTGTGAAGACATTCTTAATAAAATTATGTTCATCTAGTGTTGTAGCGTGGGGGGGGGGGGGGGTTTCTTAAACCTCACCTAGGGGGAGGGGTGTGGTCAAAAAAACATCACATGATAAATGGACCGCCCCTTAACAGAACTCATAATGCTTATCATTAAAGGTGCCAGTACTGGTTAGGTTCCTACTACATAGTTATCTTATTTTAAGTTCAATAATTGTAGCGAATTAATTTTTAAAGTGATTACAATGTTGATTTTTAATTATTTATATTTATTCTTAAATAAAGACACTGATAGAATACAATCTTTCTTTTCATTTTTCTTCATATCACCCCTATTATCCTTTACTAAGCTGGTGGACGCAAACTGGTCCATGGGTGGACGCAATCTCGATTTTGTGGGCGCAAACTGGGTAGAACGCCAAATTCCGATATTTTTATTTTTTTGGAATAAATACAAAGTATTTTAAGCAAATTTGAAAGTTAATCTTAAAATAGACTATATAATGAACTCATAAAATAATTTTGAGATAGATACTAGTGCTGGGATATTTTTATTTTCGCCGTCAAACTTGGGAACTGCACTAAATGGACGCAAACCGGCGAAATGACCCTATGTCTTCTCTTCAAAATGCACTTAATTCAATTCCATTGTTTAAATGCTAAAATAGCTTTTAAATTCGCGTACCTAAGTACTATTTCCATTCACATGCTTGAACAGCTGAAGAAGCTGTAAAAACTTTATTGCGATACTTGACCCGAATAATGGGTTAAATAAATGTAAAGCAACAACAATGAAACTATTCTCAAATGAGAGTGTAAACAAACTGTGTTACTCTTATTCTTAATTTAGTTTAGAAGTCTTTAGAACGTAAAAAAACATGAGAAGGATCAGAAAAATAAATGAAATCTTTATACTGAATACTAAAAAAGGGCAATAAATTAACAAGTCAATAGATATTTTTTATTATTATCGTCAAGAAAAATAATTGTGTAAATCGAAATAAAGTAACAAAACATTACCTCAAAATATATCAGTCGTTTTAAATATGTAGGTATTTAGATGAAAGATTAGACACAACAACCCATTAAAAACCCATTCGTAAACCCTAGATCCTAATAAAACAAAGAAACTAATCTCAAAAGAGCCCACAAAACTATTAAACACACCATCAAACCAACATAAAATAACTCACCAACGGCATACCCAATAACAGCAACCAAACACAAAACACCACACCACATTTTTACCACAGAGTTTTTATTCATAACTTCATTTCACTAATGGACGTAAGAGTAAACTTTCGAATGTCAAATCGTTTTTAAATTAAGAATGATCCATGAATCCTTGCGCAGGAGTGCGGTAGGCGCGTGCCCAACGCAATCTATTTCGGTCGGGCGTATGGTTCCGTCTCTGTCTGCGCAAAGATGGTGGCGCAGAGGGGTCTTTCGTATGCTTGGGATGCAAGTACTGAATAAGTTATCAATGTTTTATGTATTTTATTAATAAGTGTTTTTTATGTGTTAGTAACAAACAAATTTTGTTTCTCAAGAGGAATCCCACTGTGAACATAAATGTCATTATAATTCTGTGTAGTCCTGGCCCTTTTTTCTCACAGGGAAACACTTTGACGTGTCATATCTGCAAGCTAGCTAGGCCTGCAGCCGTGTGTAGGGCTGGGGATTTCTATCCCACTACCTTCTAAAACCCTGCGGTTTCCTCGCATGGGAAACGCATCCAGATGATGATGAAGAGGCTCTCTGATGAGATATAGTGGTACTACCACTTAATTAAATAGTGCGACTGTTGAAAGAGCACTTCAAAAATAGTTGTTTTGGTCGTTTCAGTTTACCTACAAAGTTCATATTTGCATTCCTTCGGAGCTGTTGATGTCCATGGGGAATTAGGGAGTGATCACTTACCATCAGGTGATGCTCTTGCATCATAATTTATGTCAAGAACATCACTAAATGAATCGAAATTATTCACAATGCATCACAAAAGTAAACTGAATTAAGTATTGATTAGTCCACGATATTATACAAAAACTCCCTTCACTAAAAATATATGGAAGGATTTTTACGGTACATCTGTAACAAAATATTCTTTGCCCCTCCCTCCCACGATATCTGGATAAGTCTGTCGGGGAAATTAGTGGGATGCCTCAGGACATTTTGAGATGTCCTAAGCCGTTCCTCTCGTTCGGAATTTAAATAGGACTATCTCGATCACTTATTTATTCAAATCCGGTTTAAACTAGTCAACCGGGTAAGTGAGTATGGAAGTAGAGTGACTTAACGATCAGCCAGGTACGCAGAATTATATTCAAGTGCACAAGTTTGTACGCCAGTTGGTATAAGTGCATTGGCGGGCCCGTTGGTCTAGTGGTCAGAGACCCTGGCTACAAAATCGAGGGTCGCGGGTTCGAATCCCGCGGGGCAAATGTTCGTGTGATGAGCATCGGCATTTTTACTCGAGTCATGGATGTTTAGAAAAATATTTAAGTCTATCCGTTCCCTAGCTTTCATAGTACAAGCTTCGAACTCAGTTTGAAGGCTAGGCTTTTGCCTATGTAGCCTATTATGATAAAAATGATTTGATCTGATTAAGTTGAAACTACCAAGTAGCTTTTGGATTTATTACTACCGACAGCCCTCGACTTCGTCCGCGTGGGTTCCGGTCTCTGCACCCATAGCTTTAAGTCATCCTCGTAAAATGGAATATGCAACACAAAAAATATTTTTCGAATTCGTACTAGTACTTCCTGTGATAAACGCGTTCAAACAAACAAACTTACTCTAAAGCTTTATTATATTAGTTTAGTAGGTATAGTATAATATAAATATTAGGACAATTACAAGGCACTATTTATCCCAAAAAAACATGTGTGATTATTCTATGACCAGAGCTGCAGAAAGCTATCATACTTTAAACAAACAGTACTTACGGACAGACAAAACGTTTTCACGCCTTCAGATAAGGGCCGCAATCTCTACAGTAAACAGACGATTACTAAGAACCGTGCAAACAGACATTAGGTATTGAAAGGTGGGCGAAGCCGGGTGAACAGATTAGTTACGACATATGCGTTAACAACGTTGTGTAATACTTAGTGTTGTTGGTTGTGAAAAATCTTTGATTTTACCGACTTTGAAAACAGTAGCGGTTGCAATTCGTCTCTTTTTGTGGAGTGTTTTTTTTTTGTCTTGAAATTGACGATTGTATTATTGGATAAACCGATGGACGACCTGGGAATCGAACCCAGGACCTCGAAACCAAGGCCCGGTACTTAAACCACTAGACCATCGAGGCGTTTTATTGCCACCATAAGTATTAAATTAAATGCCCTTTTTTATACCAAATTTATATCTGTACAACTATTTTGATGATTTTTCTAAAGGTTGACTGGTAGAGAATTATTTTAGCATTAAGTCCGCCTTTTGTACCTTACTTACTAGTGTGGTCAATAAAGTTTTATAAATAAATAAATTTTTCCATTCAATAATTTATTCATCTAGGTACAGTAATACCCCGGACTTACGCGATAGGTGGGACCGAGCGATTACCGCGTAAGTCGAATTCGCGTAAGTCGGGGTTCAACTTTTCATACAAATACATATAAAGTTGCTTTAATCGGGACCAGAGTTTAGAGAAAACAATAATTTAGAACTGAACTAGAAACAAAAACTATTGATAAAGTGTATGACAATAAAACAATTTATATTGTAATGAATAAAGTAGGTACCCTAAACCGAAGTTATTTTAATATCCACGGCTTCATATAGGTACCCACGCAAAATTTCCTCGTAGCATACCAGTAGTTTTCTTAATCTCCTTTTTGTAGTATAAACGCGTTCTTCAAGGCAATATTTTTTTTCCTAAAATTATTATTCCCTCTTCAATTGAAATGAGTCCTTCTGTTGAATCACAAATTCGACTGGGTCTAGTGAAACATTTTGTTCAGTGTCTTGGTCATACGTACGTATTTCTTTAATTTTACCCATTGAAACTCGTCAATTGTTAGCTCTTGTATTTCTTTTCTGTTTAGGCTTAAATGACTCTTTTAGATGACATCATTAAGATATTAGTAAAAAGCACTGAGCACTTAAAAAACTTCCACGGAATCTGATAATTGAGAGGGCAGAGCCAGGCAGCCGATGTGCGCAGCAATGAAAATGGAAAACCGCGTAACTCCGAATTCGCGTAAGTCGGGGTAGCGTAAGTCGGGGTATTACTGTACCTACTTGTTTCAAAACCCATTAAATTAAAACAATAAATCAATGGACTGCCTCTCTGGTCTCCTTTTCCCACCATCCATAGTATAAAGTTTATACTATGGATGGTGGGAAAAGGAGTTTATACTATGAACGATCAGCTATGCAGCCAAGAAATTGGTGCGTTAGTCCAAGGAATTTATTTTATCCACTTAAAACCTCTTCAAACAGAACATACGGCACATCATTAAACACCATTAAATTCCCCGTCACGTGTGGTTAATAAACATTACATTCAGAAAATGTAAATGCGCTCGATGCTATAAAATTTAAACTTTATCGAAGGCCGGGGGACGATCGAAATGCGAATACTGTACGCTATTCAAGGTCCTTTGTGAAGACTGGTCAATGCTGGCCTGTCTGTCATAAGGGATCCGTATCTCTTATACCGCTTTGATTACCTTATAATGGAAATTAAAGCAAGATTGTGTCAATTATTTTTTTAGAAAACCCTTCTTTGGAATCTCCATATTGTTACACCATGTCAGACCAATGTCTTTTTATTGCAATGTAATGTTAATGCGAATAATTTTATTAATTTACTTATTTATTTATTGACAGGCAGGCGTTGACAACACTGATAATAGCCTGTATCCTACTATTTCCACCTCGTGGGTTAACTTCTACTGCGAAGCCTTGCTTAATCTAGTTCTAGCGGCCGCCAGCGACTTCGTCCGTGTTGTTTTCGATTTCCGCACAACATAGTGGTATATAGAGCTTAGTCTTCCCCGACAAATGACTGTCCAACGCAAAAATATTTTTTCATTTGAACCAGTTTTTCCTGCGATTAGCGCGTTCAATACGTATGTGCCTTAAGCTTTCTGGGCAAGACTTTACATAGCTGAGTGGAACTTCCACTAGAATGAAACGCTCGTCTGGGGAAGTACCTCTACCTTATAGAGGACGTCATTGAAAAACACTACATAACTGCTGTCCTAGGTTACTGCAAGTCCCCAGAGAGCGTCAAAGCGCAGTCGGGGAGAGTTTGGGGCCTTAAAGGCCGGCAACGCATCGGAGATTCCTTTGGTGTCGCGAATGTCCATGAGCGGCGGAGAATGCTTATCATCAGGCGAACCGCTAGGTCAGTTCCACTGCCATAAGATAAATAACCCATCATTGTCAATGTCAGTATATCATATTCCACGGTTGCTTGCAGGCCTCCTACAAATCAGAGTTTATGAACAATCATTCATAATCATCGCGGTGAGGTGAACGATAAAACACAAGGAACGCTGTTGTTCATTCTCACGACACCTACTAAGAGATGATCCTATCCAGTGCCCGTTTTAACTCTACCAGCACCCTGGGTGAGATTTCTACGGCACCCTTTATTATTAAGTTAATTTCGAACTATAAGGATAGGTTACCAGTGACGCTCCTTTTATACCCTTCTTATTCCATCCCATCTAAGTATTAGGAAGATTGCAAGGATGCGTGGGATGGTACCTAGGGTTCTTCCCCTGGATAGGGCGATATAACACAGCACTCTCTACCGCTTGAAGCAACTTCTCAAGTGCTAAAGGATTTTTTATATATATATTCGACAAAAAATCCAAATTGAACCCTAGCTTTCGAAATTGCTCATCAAATCATAAAATACATGACAACGTAAGTACATATGTGGAGGACTCATTTAGTATAATAGCAAAATATGGACATACAGTCTCGTGGGTGTAGAGATTAAGTGATATGTTACAAAACGAATCATAAATCTTAACAGCCTAGAACCCAAGGTGATCTCTACAATAGCAACAGGTTACGTCACTTCAGGCTTTTCGATTATATTCACGTTTACCCGCGAAAAGGTCAAAAATTTACGGTAAATGCACTAATTGTGTAGCTAAACATTTACGACAAAGTGCCACGTATTGGATTTGTGTAAGACCTTGTCTGGGTCAAATATGTTGCCATGACAACATGTTAACTGACTTAATATTTTTTGTGTGTGTGTGTGTGTGTGTGTGTGTATGTTTAGTGGCTCCAGCCTACTACGAAAACCGCGCCTCACATACGTGAGGTCCGTGGTTCGAATCCGGGCCCACACCTCTGGATTTTTCGAAATCTATGTGGGGAATTGAGCCATTAGCTCGGCGGTTAGGAGAAATAACGCGAGGAAACCTGCACATTCAGATAATTTCAGACTTTAGTTTAGTTAGATCTGAATACGAGACCATGATCCAATCTGTCTGGTTCCCCTCTATGGGTTACCAAGGTCTGATGGCAGTCGCTTCACTGTAATAACCAGACTCGCCAAATCCTGGATCATGGTTAAAGCGTACCCAGCACAGAAACGGGATAAACGCTAGGAAGAAGAGACTCCTTCGGCTCCCTTCGCAGCCTAGCAGGGAAGGAGCGGTGTCCGCCTTGTAATAAATAAATAAATAAATAGATAATAATTTTGCATTCTGTTAATCACTAGCCCCTTCGTTGACTGTTTTCTAAACTAGTAGTTTACTGATTTAACTAAAAGTGGTTTTTGCTAGGAATAAAAATACTATTTTACTATTTCCTATTTATTGAAATAAATAAATTATCATCTAATTTACATTTAATAATTGTTTCATATAACATACAAATTAACCTTTCTGTTATTTCGAATATGTAAGATTTGTAATACATACATTCTTGCAAAATAAATTACTTTGAATTCAGCACGGCCGTACATCGAATGCAACAATTTGCATTTTACGATTATAGTAACATTTGAAACCTCATTTTACTGTACACAATTTTTATTGAAATTTAATAACTTTTGAACATTTTACTTTTTCATAAAAAGGTTCATGGAGAAGTAAAAAGATAAGTTACTTATTTATTAATGTTTCATGTCTTTAAATTAATAGTAAAGTAAATAGTTACAAAATTAATACTCTGTTACAATTTTGTTGTCAAAATAACTTGTTTGGACTTGGCCACTTGGCTCAATATTAAATGATTATTTCTCGAACTTTAGTTTTCAAACTAAAGAAAAAAGGTTGATTAAAACTGCGTACAATAATTTGAGGTCTCATTATAAAGTACACAACAATATGCAACTAAACTTATAACTAAATAAGCTAAGATTAATTCTAAAATATATGGAAGCACATTCATCATAGCACGCTATGCAGACTTCACTTCATTAGATTATAATAGTTATACCTAAAGTATTCGGAATGTCTAGAAAATGGCGTAAGTTTAAAAAATAGACATACTTGAAAAAACTATTTCAGTTGTTTTGTATGTAGCATGGATCATCCAGTAGTGGTAAGAATAATTAATTAATTAAAATTACATATTAATTAACCGAAATATTGTTGACGTAAATTATGTAATGCAAAATGGAATGGTTACGTTACCCAATCAGAAACAGTTCATAAAATTATATGCTAAACATCTAGTACGTATGGTATTCAGATAAACAGAAATGTACGGTAATAGTGAACCAAACTAAAAATATAAAGCTTTTTTTTGTGATACTTTGTCAACAATAAATAATAATGATATGGTATTTCGGTTTAAAATGATTTAATCCCTATATAAAATTATTTAATGTGACTATACTTTCCACCAACTTAAATTAATCTTTATTATGTACTAATACTGTTGTATATACGAGTAAACAGTTTGCCCTTACAATATCACCTTATTCCAATAAACACATCTAAATGCATACATTTCTAACGAATTACGAATGTTCACTAAGTATTAATAGAAATTGACATCATAAATAGACACATATCCTCTAAATATTATGTGAACACACGAATAGTTAATATAATTTATTTGATTTAATTTATTAATTTAATTAAAGATATAATATGTAGAGTAAAACACTATTTTCAAAAATAAACTTCATGATAATATCTAATTGAAAATTGACATAAAATGTAAATATTCATCATCAATAAAATATTTTGTGTAGACTTTTCAAAAGTGTAAAAGATTTCTCTGATTGTAACACGTAGATTAAAGTTTCTGAAAGCTTATAGACTTCTTTGGCAAGAAGAGTTTAATTACAAAATCTACAGTATATGGATAGATTTAGAATAAATATTATTATGAATTTTGGTCTCAATCAGAACACAGAATTTTAGAATCTAAATTCATTTCAATGGCCATATAGACTCCTATGAAGACGTTTGAAGTCTTTACTCTACGCTTTTTTTTCAAATTGTTTAGAAATAATAAATCAATTGCATTCAAACAAATTAAAGCTTTCAACCAAAACAATAATTATAAAATATATTTGGCTAATTATGATTAACAATACCTAATCTAAAGATATGATTAAAACAACCATAAAATTTATAAAATACAACAAAAGCGACGTTTGCGTTACCTTAGTTTCTTAAATTGGCCTAGTATTCGTAAAATAATATACTTAAAGCATATTTTTAAAAGATATTATGTTAAATACATCAAAAGCATAGAATATTATATTTTATTTAATGTTTAATACATATTTAAAAACACCATACAGATTCAATAACTACACTTCTCGTTGCGTTTTAGGCTCACGGAATTTAAAATAAGTCATAATAGTTATAATTATTATCTTATACGCTCTAAAGACACTAAACATCAAAACACTAAGTCCTTTAAGGATAACAAAAGTTTATAGTCGCATAATCTGTGCAAGCAAAACTAATTATTATAAATAGCTATTGAATGAAACTAGAAAAATATTATGCTATTGAATCATACATAGCTTTTGAAAAGTGCGACTTCAGTGACAATAAATACATTTAATCGCCTAAAATAGATAAATGGAAGACAGTAAAATAGTTAACATTTCTATAATAATATACCAATCGATCACCCGAACACTTAAAATATAGTATATAACAAAGTAACACTTAAAAATATATCGTAAAATATAAACATACATGAACGCGTCGCGTTAACACAGAAAGTCGTCAAATCATCTGAAATTATTCTAAAAAATAATATGGCACTTTATACTCTGAAGAACTCAGTTCATATTACCTATTTCGCAAATATAACGCTTACACATAATTAAAATACACTTTAATATTGTACAAGCAAATAAACAATTATTTTTCATAGTACGAATAAGTTATACAGGGTGAATAACTGGTTCATACAATATAATATCTTTGGCTAAGACTTCGAATAACATAGAGTTTATATTGGCACGATATTTCCTTTGTGTGCGTGAGCTTTAGAATATATTAATAAACTTTATCAACTCCAGTACTACAATCTCGGTCAGTTAATTGTACAATTATCAAAAGTTATCATCCATTTTCATTGAATCCCTAAAATTGAGAATACGCAATTAAGCGAATTCATCATAAATATTAAATTAAAGTTTAAACAATTGACTGATATAAGTCATTACATAACAGAAATTTAATTAAAACTAGATGTTAATTAAAATTTAATTTTAATTAAAGTGACTTTAATTTTTATCAAATATTAAAATAAACACAAAAGTTACATTATTCGCATGCAATTTTAATTAAACGACGACATTAATTCAATGATAATTTTAATTAAAATAATGATACTTGTACAACTGACTTGACGAGACGACATCATTCCATTCCAGCGGTTGTGCCCGGCTCCGTGAGATCCATGGCGTTAAGTAGGCCTGGACGAGCGGCATTAGGCCTTGTTGTGCTTCGCCAGTTCCTCGGCCTGCATCTTGGTCCGAAGGGAAGGTACGTCCTCGGGGATGCGCACGATTTTGTTGAATTTCTGTGGAATATTGTTATAATTTATTATGATGAATGGAATATCTAAACATGTTATTTAAAGGTTTTTATTGTGATTACTTCTATACCTTTTTTATAAACTTTATGCTGCTAATGTAATTAATGTTAAATGCAAGCATCCTTTTGACAGAAAATTATTAAACTGCTGTATGTACACTTTAATAAGTGTTTGTTGGGAAACCCTTTCACAACAATTGAGAGGAATATATTCCTCTCAATTGTTTTTATTATTCCCTATTTCTAGGGATTTTAAAAGGCCGCATTATTTTTTTGAGGTATTATTAGGATTTGACATAAATAAATAAATATAACCTTTCAATTAATTGCTTCGAACTATGTTCAAAGTAAATCACTATGTGCAATACATGACAAACTTCGTCTAAACATCTTTATTTGGCTCCGGCGGCATTGTATCGACTACCCACATGACATGTTTGTAAAGGCATTATTGTATTCTTAGCTAATATTTCTATTGTGGTATTTAATAAAGGAGATGTCAAAGTTAACGTACTTATAATTTAAATGCCGCAAGACCAAGAGATAAAGACTATTTAAAACTGATGGCCAGTGCCGGTTTTAGCACTACAAGCGCCGTTGGGCGAGATTTCTTCGGCGCCCCCTAACTACAATTCAATTACCTAGGTACATAGGTACGAAGAAAGGCAATAGGTACAATAAAATAACCATCATTTAAAAAAAAAGTTCTATCTAATTTACAATAAATCTGTAGAGATGTCAATTCTGTACATTAAATCTATTTTCAAAATAACTATCAGGGGGTGATAAGTGATCGATACTGATGCCAAAAACGCAATCAGTAAAATTTTTGTCTGTCTGTATGTCTGTATGTTCCTTTTACAAACAAAAACTACTGGACGGATTTTGACGAAACTTGGTACTGTACGAAGTACAGTAGATTAACGTCAGAGTGCACACGGTCAATAACCTCACGTTGACCCAGATAATTTTATGCATTAGTTTTAGCAATAATTATAAGACAGTTCACGATCGATCACCAACCTCGCCGCGTGTACTCATACCAATAATCATTACCATTTACCATTACCATTTAACCATCACCAATATATACCATTTTACCAACCATTTGACTTTTATCATTTTTACCATTTTATTTGTTGGATTTACACCCGACAAATTGGTCCTTCGAGCTTTCGGAAAGGCGGGACCTGTCGCGTTGTGTAGACTTTGTGCGTGACGTGTCAGTGACTAACTTTCTGTGTAACCAGACCTTTTGGAAACAGTAGTACCAGTTTAGTGAATTTGTGACCAAGGCAGCATTGGGAGAACCAGTTTCCCACAACCAACCAACTAATCAACTAACCAGCCAGCCAGCCAGCCAGCCAGCCAGCCAGGCAGCCAGCGAGCCAACCAACCAAGCAATCAATCGCCACTAATTATCAAAACCAACCACCAGTAACCAAGTAAGATCTTTCCATTTTTATTTCTCACCAAGATGGCAATTATCGCGGACTTATTTGCTGCTCAGACGGAGATTATGCAAAATATGGACAAACTCTACATCAATTTTAAGAAAGAGGGGAAAGAAAGACGCTCTTCTGAGAGTATCAAACGTCGTATTCAGTCGTTAGAAGCATTCTGGAAAGAGTTTTCGCGTAACCATGACCAATTAGTTAGTGTCTGTGATGAAACCGAAGAGAATCAGTATTTTGAAGAAGACTTTATTAAGACTAAGAGATTTTATAAAGACGTAAAGGAACATTTAATTAAAAGCTTGCATGAAATAACCACTTGTTCGCAATCACCAAACCCACAACCACCAGTACCATCGCAATCACCATCCGTACAACCAGGCACATCAGGGCATAGTATGGCACCACCAGAAGCCTTAACCAAAAGAGCTTTACCGTCACCGCGATTTGTTTTCCATGATGTCGAAAAACCAAACAAAATCGACGAAATGATGAGAAAGCAACAGAGCAACTTCAAAGCTTTTGCGCGAACTATTTCTAATGTTAATCTTAACGTTTTAACGGAAAAGTGGGAATTTCAAGATGCTCTAAAAACCATTGAATCACGTTGGGCGGCAATAGACTCTCTCCACTGGGAAATAGACAGTAATTTAGAGGAAATAGACGGTAAATACGAGGAATTATTTAACAACTACGAGAGTGAGTATAATGATATTAAAAAATGCATAAACAATAGAATGTGGGAGGCGAATCACCGGGACAATTCTACACCTAAAATAGATATACCGATTTTTAATGGCAACTACCAGCAGTGGATATCTTTCAAAGACCTGTTTTTAGAATCCATCCACAAAAATAGGTCAATGTCGCAAGCACAAAAAATGCAGTTTTTAAAAGGCAAGCTACGTGGAGAGGCTGAAAAACTCATTCAGCATCTGCATATATCATCAGAAAATTACCAAACCTGCTGGGACATATTGAACCAACGATATAATAATAAGAAATTAATTTTTAATTCCCACATGAATATACTTATGTCTCTACCAGTAATGCATCAACAAACCGCAATTAACATAAAAAAGATCCACGATACTACCAAAGAATGTCTGAACGCAATAAAAAACCTAGGAGTAGATATATCCACCTGGGACCCGATGATCGTCTACCTCATTGCACAAAAACTGGACGCCGAGACATATGGCGAATATATTAACTCTTTGCCAGAACCACGCGATTTACCATATTTGCAAGATTTTCTGACGTATTTAGAAGGAAAATTCATTGCTTTAGAAACTGCCCGTCGCAAAACTGAGACAACCAAATACACCCAACCATCTCAAAATCAGCAACATCAGTATAACCAAGCTTCATCAAGTAACTACCAGCATAGAAAACCAAGAGATGCAGTTTTTAGACATTTGAACAATACTTTTAGAACCACCAATAATAATAATAATATGAATAAATACGTAGAAAACAAACCATTTATTAACCATTCAACTACCAGGACATACCAACACCAAAACCAGAAATGTTATATTTGTGATGAAAATCATGCGCTATTTTTGTGTAAGAGATTCCGTGAGTTCAATAACCAAGAAAAACGGAAGACAATTTCGCAATATAACATATGCAAAAATTGTTTAATTTGTCATAATGGCCAAGAGTGCAATTCACAAAAAACATGTCGTCATTGTCATGAAAAGCATAATTCGCTATTACACAATGCTTACGGCGTGACTATAAGCCCTGTAACCAACCAGCCTAGTCAATCAAAATGTGTGTCACACGTGTGTAAAGACAACCAGTCAATGACCGACATATTATTAGCGACCGCTCAGGTTAACGTCTTAGGAGCTGACGGAACCTATAAAACTATGAGAGCTTTAATTGATCAAGGGTCTCAAACATCAATTATCTCTGAAAATGCCGCGCAACAACTTGGACTCCCACGAAAAAGATGCAAAGGGTCTATTTTCGGTATTGGGGCGAAAGAAAATAGTTGCAAGGGAATTATGTCTATTACCATATCCTCACTTTATAACGAGTTTACCATGAATATTGAGACATTTATTATGAAAAATCTTATTAAGAAGTTGCCAAACCAATCCTTTACCAAACCATCATGGCCCTATCTCGAACGTATTCAACTCGCAGACCCTGAGTTTAACCAAAGCCGCCCTGTCGACCTGTTACTAGGTGCAGATGTGTATTCCGAGATAATGTTACATGGAATTATAAAAGAAGACCAATCACAACCTATCGCACAACAAACTCAATTGGGATGGATCTTGCGTGGTAATGTGAAGTCTTACTATTGTAACGTAATCCTTAATAACTGTGATGACATCCAGAAATTTTGGGAAATAGAAGATTTGACTGACGGCCCCGATAACCAAACCAGTGAGGATTTATATTGCTTACAGCAGTACCAAAAGGAAACAAAACGCCAATCAGATGGCCGTTATGTCGTTAGGTTACCAATGAAACCAGATGTCCAGGAAAAGCTAGGTGAATCCAAGTCGAAGCTATTGCGCAATTTTATCAATTAGAAAGGAAATTTAGTAAAAATAACCAGATCGCAATTGCTTACAAAGAATTCATGAAGGAATATTTTAATCTCGGTCACATGAAAATAAGCCATAATAACCATACATTAGAATGCTTTTTACCTCATCACTGCGTGTTGCGAGCCGAGTCCACTACTACTGCAGTACGAGTCGTTTTCAACGGATCAGCAAAAACATCGACAGGTCATAGTGTGAATGACCTTATGTACAGTGGACCGAACTTGCAACACGATCTTTTATCAATTATTATAAAATGGAGACAATACAAAATAGGTTACGTCGCCGACGCAGAAAAAATGTACCGACAAATTGGTCCTTCGAGCCGGATATAGATAGTTATCAATGAAGATGACCAACAATACCAAAAAATTATATGGAGAGACTGTCCGACTGAACCAATACGGGAATACCAACTAACGACTGTTACATACGGAACCAAAGCGGCACCATTTTTAGCACTTATGACGATGAAACAACTAGCGAAAGATGAAGCTCATAGATACCCAGAGGCGACCAGAGCCTTAGAAAATAACCTATACATGGATGATTTATTGCATGGCCAACATAATCTTGAGGCGGCTAAAAATCTAAAGACCCAATTGATAGAATTGTTTAAAGCAGGAGGGTTCAACCTGCGGAAATGGAAATCTAACGAACCCAGTTTAATGGAAAATAGCCCAAATAATAAGGAAAACTCATTTGAATTTAAACAACAGGAATCAACAAAAACTCTAGGATTAAAATGGGTACCAAACCATGATAAATTTAGTTTTGATGTCAAGATATTACCATCACCAAACGTACAGATAACCAAGATGGAACTCCTTTCAGAAATATCCAAAGTTTTCGACCCCCTGGGGTGGTTGTCACCTGTCACCACAAAATTAAAACTTTTATTTCAATCAATTTGGCAACTAGACCTTAACTGGGATGATATTTTACCAGAAAATATAAACAGGGAATGGAATCAAAGTAAATTGGATCTACAACTCATCAATGATGCTCAAATACCAAGATGGTTGAACTGCCACGAAAATGACAGCATTCAGCTACACGGATTTTGTGACGCTTCTACCAAGGCGTATGCCTGTGTTATCTTTTGTAAAACACAGGATTCTGTGGTTATCGTAGCTGCAAAGTCACGTCTAGTACCAGTGAAAAAAGACGTGACTTTACCACGGCTGGAATTGTGCGGAGCTCAGTTGTTGACCAAACTGATGAAAACAGTGCAGTCCTGTCTCTCAGAACACCAAATCAAAACCTTTGGATGGTCCGACTCCACGGCAGTTTTAGGCTGGATTAACGGAGACCCAAGCCGTTGGAAACCTTTTGTAGCCAACAGAGTACACCAAATAACTAAAATAATACCACCTGATAATTGGAGCTACGTTAAATCAGAGGATAATCCCGCAGATTGTGCAAGCCGAGGAATAACTGCTGCACAACTTCTTAACCATCCTATTTGGTGGAAGGATCCTACCTGGCTTTCAACTTTTAAAGAAGAGTCCCTTGCCACGAAACCAAAATATGCCACTCAAGAAGAAACCAAAAAACAATACCAAGTAAATGTAATTACCAAACCATATGAGAATGACGTCATCGGTAACTTAATATCTAATAACAGTAGTTATTCACGAACGTGTCGAGTCCTCGCATGGGTAAGACGAGCCTTCTCACGTGACCAAAACAAACCATCGTACCTAACCATTGGCGAATTGAAACAAGCTAATAATATACTAGTAAGGCATGTGCAACAAACAGAATTTTGCGACGAAATAACCAATTTAAAAAATCAAATTAATTTAAATTCAAAAAGCCGTTTATTACCATTAAACCCATACTTAGACTCTGAAGGTATTTTAAGAGTTGGCGGAAGAATAAAGCATGCCAATCTCAGTGAAGACATGAAACACCCGATCATATTACCAAAAACTGTAATCATCTGGCTGACATGATTATTGATCATACTCATGAAAAAACTTTTCATGGAGGTCCTCGACTAACATTAGCATGGTTGAGGAGAAAGTTTTGGATTATAGGAGGAAATAATGCTGTCAAGAAACGATTACGTCAGTGCATAAAATGCCGGCGAGCTAAATTTGAAAACCAGAACCAATTAATGGGAGACTTGCCGACTGCAAGGACCAACCAGTCTCGACCCTTCTTCCATACTGGTGTAGATTTTACTGGTTATGTAGACGTAAAGTGCAACAAGGGTCGCGGGATTAAATGCAGTAAGGGTTATATCGCTGTATTTGTATGTTTAGCGACCAAAGCCGTGCACCTGGAGCTGGTGTCGGATCTCACATCCTCATCATTCATAGCTGCACTACGGAGGATGTCAGCACGCCGAGGAGCCCCAAGACACATGTACAGCGATAATGGAACCAATTTTGTAGGAGCTAATAACACCTTACAAAAAGAATATTTTAATTTAAAACAAACCATGGATGAACATGTTTACCAAAACCTAGCGGATATGCAAATAGAATGGCATTTCAATGCACCATCATGGCCAAGTGCAGGAGGAATATGGGAGAGCGCTGTAAAGAGCCTCAAATACCACCTACGTAGAGTGCTCGGTGAACAAAAGTTGACTTATGAAGAATTCGTGACGCTTTTGACACAGTTAGAGGGTTGCTTGAACACACGACCGCTGTGTGCCATTTCTGAAGATCCCGATGATTTAGATTTTTTAACACCATCACACTTTCTTGGGAGTGGACCCTTATTAACCATCATAGAAACAGAGAAAGACGAACGCACCAGATGGCAGCTAGTACAAAAAATTTACCACGACGTTTGGAAACGATGGCAGACTGAGTATCTGACACAATTAAATGCACGATCGAAGTGGCGCCAAACTCAAAATAATATTGAAGTAAATGACATCGTAATAATACAAGACATTCACGTATCACCAGGAAAATGGGCCCTCGGGCGAGTACTAGAGGTCCACCCAGGCAGTGACGGTCTTGTTAGAGTAGTCACACTAAAGACTAAAGGAGGTATATTAAAAAGACCAATTACCAAAATTTCTATCCTTCCAATTAACCAGAAAGAAACACAACCAAACTTACCAACATTACCAACAAACCAACCATGTACGGAACAAGTTTCAACCAATAGAAATGATAATACACCCGATAACCAATCACCACGCCGAACAACAAAGAAGTTTAATATGTGTAATCTTTTGACCATGGCACTTATGTTAGTTATGCTCTTCGTACCACCATCACAGTGTAACTACCATACTTCGACACTCAGAAATAACCAAACCATCTACTTTGATAAAATCAGTGACATGAGATTAATTACAGACGAATGGAAACTTGTGGTATTTTATGATATGGATGCTTATTGGGAAGGTATATCACTAGCGAAAAAATATATAGATCACTTGGAGAACCTCTGTCAAAAAATTCAGAATGTATCACACTGCCAACTTGTTTTGTTACATCTACACCATTGTGAAGCCGAGATAGCACATTACAACGATATATTAACCAACCATGGACAGTTACCAGAAAAACATTATCGTCGTCGCCGTGGTCTCATAAATGCTATAGGTTCGATAGCCCGTAGTTTATTCGGAGTACTCGACGATGACTTCGCACAGCAGTACCAAAAAGATCTGAGTAAACTTAGAAGCAACCACAAATATTTTAACCAATTACTGAAAAACCACACATCAATAATAGAATCAGAGTTTAACGTTATCCAGAGAATAGAGAAAACTATAAGACAGCAACATAAAACATTTAATCAACATCTTAATAATTTAGACAAATTAACCAATACTATGCAAAAACAAATTCAAGAGAATCAATACGCCAATGAGTTTGCCTTATCCTCAATCACTGCCAACGGTATACTGATGAATTTAAAGGACATCCAACAAATGTTATTAAACACCATTACTGACATTTTCCATGGTAAATTTAATATTCATCTATTGCAACCAGAACAATTAACCAAAGAACTTCACATCATCTCTGGCCAAATCTCTAAAGAGTTGTCGTTACCAATTGACAACATTCAGACAGATTTAACCAAAATTTATCACTTGCTTACGGTTAAAACAAGATTTACCGAGCAAAACTTGATTTTCGAAATAAAAATACCACTTGTAACTAGAGATACCTTTGAAATATACAAATTGATACCGATTCCTCTCCAAGTAGGCGATAAAATGCTGAAAATAATTATAGAGTCCGACCTATTGGCCATAAATATTCAAAAAGACATGCAAATACCATTCTCTGAACTACAATATCAACAATGTATTCAGTACGACTCGGATGTATTACTCTGTGCCCATCAAATTCCTATATCAGTGACAAAACCAGATCAAAATTACTGCATTAAAGAAAATGAGTCACTCAGTTGTAAGACAGAAGGCATGAAATGCAAAAACACCTGGGTGCAATTACACAAAATAAACAATTACCTATACTCATGTTGCGGTCAATGCTCCATTCAAATCATATGCGATAATCATATTACCATCGGGCGATTAGACAAGGTCGGGATACTCGCACTGGCTAGCGGATGCGTCATCAAGGACGCCGGGATCACATTACTGTCCCACAAACAATCGACGACCGATATAAAGCTGAAACCTGATATTCTAAACATCGACATACCGACTATTAATAACATCGTAAACATTACCATGCATTCACCTACAAACGAAAGCGACACCAACCAAATAGACATACAATGGGAACTTAAAGCGATCGGAGATAAAATCGATCAAGTTAAGAACAACACCAAAGAGGATGTAGACGACGACACCGGTCTCAATTACCATGATGTCCACCACTACATCGCGATCTACATACTAGCGAGTGCTGGTATAGTCGCGGGTCTGGCGTACGGCGTGCGGAGGATCCGCGCGCGGATGCAGTGGCGCGCGCCCCCCCCGGCGCCGGCTGCGCCCCAGCCGCCGCCCCGCGCGCGCGCCGCTGCACCACCACGACAAGGTCATAGTGAACATAACCAGTGTTTTAGTGTTAGTGATCATAATCAGTGTTTTCGTGTTAGTGATAATAACCAGTGTTTTAGTGTTAGTGACCAACTTAACCAAGTGAACGAGTGTGCGAGTGAGCGAGTGTATGCCAAAGTTAACAAAGTGAAAGTGCCAAAGTCGTTTAATTTTAGTATTGTGGAGTAGAGACTTTAAGGAATATTTTTTCTAAGGAATATTTTGTTATCATCATCTTGTTATCTGCACCAATTTATTGTTTTATCACCTTGTATCACCATGCACCCTCATTTACCATTTCCCCCTCGGGAATATGTACGAAGTACAGTAGATTAACGTCAGAGTGCACACGGTCAATAACCTCACGTTGACCCAGATAATTTTATGCATTAGTTTTAGCAATAATTATAAGACAGTTCACGATCGATCACCAACCTCGCCGCGTGTACTCATACCAATAATCATTACCATTTACCATTACCATTTAACCATCACCAATATATACCATTTTACCAACCATTTGACTTTTATCATTTTTACCATTTTATTTGTTGGATTTACACCCGACAGGTACAATTATTCTTCATACTCCTGGGCATATTATAGGATACTTATCATCACGCTACGATTAATAGGAGCAGCGTAGTGAAGGGAAATGTTGGGAAAGCGGGAGAAATTACACCATTTTTAGGGTTCCATAGCCAAATGGCAAAAAACGGAACCCTTATAGTTTCGTCATGTCTGTCCGTCTGTCTGTCCTGGCTCGTTCTCCGCCATTTCTGCACCGATTGCCACGAAAATTGGTGGAGAGATGCGTATTGATAATTCAAGAATTGGTTTTTAAAATCAGCGAAAAATAATTATTTTTTAACCCTCTCCCATACAACGAAAAGTAAATTCGAAAAAAAAACTTCGCCTTACCCCATCGTGTGGGGTATCGTTAAAAAGGTATTTCTAAATACAACAAAAATTGCCTTGAAACTATGTGGATCAAACACCCCAGTCTCGAGATATATTAATACAAAGTTAAAATTAGAGCGTCCCCCCCCCCCTTAACTTTTGAAACACTGTTTCAGAAATTCTGAAAAAAATGTTCTATAAACCTCCAAGTAAGTACTTTCAACGAAAACTATAGCGAACTCTGTATCATACATAGTTATTATTTTTATACAGCTCGACCAACTTATGAAGTGCAGTTCAGGCGCGGATCCACCGTTGTGGGCACTGTGGGCATGCCCACAACCCTAATTTAGTTATCTATCTACCTAGGCCATTCAATAAGTACTTAGCCTCGCTGCCAGATGCAGCTATTATTAAAAAAAAATATACTATCGTGCAGTAAATACCTTTTGAAGTATACTGAGGACTTTTCAGTCTTCTCCCTTCATTTGTTTTATTTTGACAGCCTATGGAAGTGAGCTTGTCGGTCGGTTTGTACAAAAATGGTCAGGAACAAAATCGTTCAGTGATTAGATTCTTATTTTTGGAAGGGTAAATGCGCATGGAAATCAAAGAGCGCTTGAATGCCGTGATCGGTGACTCTTCTCTTTCCACGTTGGCCGACAAAAATTGGTTTAATGAATTTGATCGTAGCCGCACGTCGGTTTTTGATGAGCGAAGCCAACCTAAGCTAAAAACGGCCTCTACGTCGAAAAAGGTAAAAAAATCCACGTTATCGTGTTGGTAGACCGGTGATCACGAGGTATGATCTACATCGATTACATCGAGAAGGGTAAAACAACTATGGGGCTCCACTATTCTAAATTACCAGGCCGATTCGACGACAAACTGAAAAAAAACGGCTGCATTTGGCAAAGCAAATAGTGCTGCTCCACCACTGCAACGCGGAGGCTAACACCTTCGCCGTTGGCATGCCCAATTTGTAGAATTGTGCTACAAATTGTTGCTCAATACATCGTAATCCCCAATTTTGGCTTCTTGTGACTTCTTCTTGATCCCAAAAAAAAAAACACTCGCCAGAAAAAGATTTGGATCGAATGATGCAGTCATCGCCGCCCCAGACCAATTTTGAAGACCTCGGGAAAACTTTTTTTTTGGATGGGTGAAAAAGGTTGCAGCATCGCTGTGCCAAGTGTATCGAATTGAAAGGAGACAGTGTTCTAAAATAAAATAAAACTTTCTTAAAAATTTGATTTTTTCATATTAATGCTAAGTATTTATTGAACGGTATACCAAACGTCAAAATCTGCTCAACGGTTTAGGCGTGATTGAGTAACAAACATTTCGCACTTATACTCGTAATGTTAAGTAAAATAGTAGGAAGTTGTGTCATTTAATTATCTATACTTGTAATAAATCTGTAGAGGTCAATTCTGTACATTAAATATATTTTCAAAATAACTATCAGGGGGTGATTAGTGATCGATACTGTTGCCAAAAATGCAATCAGTAAAATTTATGTATGTCTGTCTGTCTGTGTGTTCCTTATAGAAACAAAAACTACTAGGCGGATTTTGACTAAACTTGGTACAATTATTCTTCATACTCCTGGGCATATTATATGATACTTTTCATCACGCTACAATCAACAGGAGCAGCGTAGTGAAGGGAAATGTGGGGAAAAAAAAATATTCCCCATCAGCATTTGTCTACCTATAATGGTTGACTCACAATAACACGTGTAACTCATGATCCAAGTTGGTTTGAACGCGCTAAGCTCAGGAACTACTGGTTCGAATTGACAAAATATTTTGTTTTGGATAGTCCACTTGGTTTAAGCTATCTATAGTAACACTGTGTGCGAAAACCGTAACACACGCGGACGGAGACGCTGGCTGGTTAGAATAGGTACTACATTTTTAGTGATTGTAAGTAGAATAAGGTATAAACATAAATCTTCACTCGTATGAAGCAGTTTTCCTAATTTTTGGTAGTTATTTAATGTAAAATCGTGTGTAAGTCATTAAGTTTGTAATCAATGTTATCATTTGATGATGTGAAAAATATCAAATTAAAAAATTGTTCATGAAGTCCATGATTGTTCATGAGTGAGTTCGTAGGTACTCCAATCCAACTCTCACTTTGCTAATTTTTGGTGGCTGTGCCCACAACCTTTTTTGAGGGCTAGATCCGCGCCTGGTGCAGTTGCCCTTACTAAATGGTGTGTCAAGCGGTTGGCCCATCTTATGGCTACGGAACCCTTTCACGGGCGTGTCCGACACGCTCTTGGCCGGTTTTTTTTTAAGCTTTCGTCGCGTGAGCAGCCTTAATGGTTAAAGTCACATAGAAATCATGTATGAAGGAAATATTCTACATAAAATTTTCTAAAAAATATACCCTAACAGCATATGTCTATCTTTTATGGCTGACCTACAATAACACGTGCAACACCTGATCCAGATTGGTTTGAACGCGCTGTTCTCAGGAACTACTGGTTCGAATTGACAAAATAATATTTTGTGTTGGATAGTCCACTTACCATTTGTCAAGGTAGGCTTTAAGCTATCTATAGTAACACTGTGTGCGGAAACCGAAACCTACGCGGACGGAGACACTGGCGGCCGCTAGTCTTTAATAAAATTTAAAACATAAACAGGGGAAGCTACATAATACATTCTGATCAGGCAAAAAGGATTTCAGGCTTATGAGTTCATCACACAACATAAAACCATCGATATATGATTTAGAATCCACAGTTAATTAAAATTGGAGATCACTACAGAGTTTGTCAAGGTCAGGTTTTTCAGGAATCTGTTTTATTATAAGTAGGTATACTAGCGGTCGCCCGCGACTCCGTCCGCGTGGATTTCGGTTTCCGCACACAGTGTTATACTAAAGCTTAAAGCCTTCCTTGACAAATGGTAAGTGGACTATCTCTCACAAAAGTCTCAAAAGTTTTGTCAATTAAACTAGTAGTTCCTGAGATTAGCGCGTTCAAACCAATTTGGATCAGGAGTTATTACATATACACGTGTTATTGTGAGTGGGAGAAACAATAGGCTCGTCGAGGGCAGTTTCATAAAATTGCTCAAGCAAAAATTTTCTTAAATAACCGAGCGGTAATGTCCGCGAATGTACGTTATGTACGTCATCTTACCTAATAAAATACATATCTTGATATTTAATAATTGGTATGTTGTTCTGTTTTACCATCATATTTTTTATGTTGAGTTCTCTTTCAATTCATGCTGCCAGTGAGGCAACTTGAAATCAAAAAAAATATCATTCACGGTTCTTGTCTTTTTTCGCCCAGTAGGCCTTACTCAATGAGCGAGGGAACTATAAGGGGGCGCCTGTAGTAAATTATAGAAAATCAGAAAGAGGCGCCGGACGAAAAAGGGCGCCGGCCTGCGGCGCGGCGCCCCTTTTCGTCCGGCGCCCCTGGGCGGTCGCCCGGCCTCGCCCTACCCTAACGCCGCCCCTGCTGATGGCAGGCCCAAAATGGAGGAGGGTTGCTAGAGACAAAATACAATGGAAATTGTTAGAGGAGGTCTTTGCCAAGAGGCACACTGAACTCAGAGATATCTTATAACATAAGAGACAATCACATAAAAATACAAAGAAGAAGAGAGTAGATCAGGATAAGAGGCTTATTATAATTTCAATGCCAAGGTGTGAATTTTCTTTTGTTATGTTATGTAACTCTTCCACAAAATCTACTAAACGGATTACACGTCAGAATAATACAAAGATAGACAAAGTTAACTTTGACACACTATATTACTGTTTGCTTCTTAGTATGGCCCACAATTGAAGTGTTAATTACTGATAAAATTGTTTAATTTGCTAATCTTATTATCAAAGAGAAAACATCTTGTGATGAATACTATTTAATCGACCAATATACCTTGACACAGCTAGGGAAGGAAACCGTGTTAATAGAATTATACAATATGACATCATCGTAGTACAAATAGTAGTGCTAGTCATATTTTTCGTTTGACGACCCGCTTAGTGTAATGGTCAAGATGATGCCTATTTTACAAGAGGTCGCGGGTTCTGCCCGCACAGGACAAACAGTTGTGTGCATGAACATGTGTGTGTTGTGTCTGGTTGTTATTTGTAGCTATACTGTCTACTGAAATAGATTTTACTATTTTATTTTATTTTGGATTTTGTGCAAATAAAAATAAAATAAAATAATAAAATCTATTCCAGTATATTTGTAATACCACTATTGATTCTGATGTCTGTAACACAAGTGCTTTAGCTACTCAATACCTTAAGTTGTGAAATATTTATTTATTATTTGTAAGATAACCAGTCTACTATGAATTCTGATCACGTCTTATCAAAAGTAAATATTGAGTTGTTTTTATGCAAGAGGGAGGCAGAGGAGCACGTGGATCTCCCAATCGTAAGTGATCACTGCTGCCGATGGTCATCAACAACACCACAGTCACAGATGCGTAGCAATTGGGTTTTGAAGGGCAAGTACATTAACCGTTGTAGTTACGAGAAAACGTTGTTAGGCATCCATAAGTTTTTGAGAAATTTTGAACTGCATTTACAGTTTTGGAAAAAAAATACAGGCAGCAAATAAATAAGCTGAAATAAGAAAAAAAAACATGCGTATCGATCCCATTCATGTAAGGGGATCTAATGAGTTTATGGGAACATTTGAGGTTTTTTTTTTTTTTTTTTTTATATTATAGGGCAGCAAACGAGCAGACGTATTGCCTGATGGTAAGCAATCAACGCCGCCCATGGACACTCGCAACACCAGAGGAGTCACAAATGCGTTGCCGGCCTTTCAGAAGGGAGTACGCTCTTTTCTTGAAGGTGAGGAGGTCGTATCGGTCCGGAAATACCTCAGGCGACAGTTGATTCCACAGTTTGGTTGTGCGTGGCAAGAAGTTTCTGGCGAAGCGCACAGTGGTGGATTGCCAGTCATCTAAGCGGTGTCGATGAAACTGTTGTCGCGTTGGACGATGACGAAAGGATGTGGGAGGTATAAGTCCGAACAATTCCTCAGAGCACTCCCCATAGTAAAAGCGATATAGGATGCAGAGCGAGGCTACATCCCTACGCAGCGCCAAAGGATCAAGCCGTTTTGAAATATCTTGGCAGTCGACAATGCGCATAGCTCTACGCTGGATGCGGTCCAGAGGGAAAAGCTGGTACTGGGGTGCCCCTGCCCATAAATGAGAACAGTATTCCATATGCGGCCGAACCTGTGCCTTATAAAGTTGCAGGCGATGGGCCGCAGTGAAATACCGCCTCGATCTATTGAGCACGCCAAGCTTCTTGGAGGCTACGGTAACTTAACTGCGTCATCAATGGGGGGGGGGGTTGGGCCTCCGGTAACCTCACTCACACGGCGAAACACAACAAAATGTTGTTTCACGCCGGTTTTCTGTGGGGCCGTGGTAACAATCCGGTCGAGCCGGCCCATTCGTGCCGAAGCATGGCTCTCCCACGAGGTAGAGTAGAGGCAGGAGGTTGGAGTACTAGCAATGCCAGAAATCGCAAAAACTTTGTTCTGCTTTCAAAAAACATAGTTTCATGCCATTCGGTCATTTTTAGTTCTAAAACCTTTACTGGTCTTACAGAAAGTTTTGATCTATAGGTACTAGAAACAGACTTATAGATCAAAACTTTCTGTAAGACCAGTAAAGGTTTAAGTACTAAAAATTTAAGGCCTGTGCCAGCAGTGGACTGCGATGGGCATAATAATTGTTTACACTGCAACAGCCCGATGACGATAAGTAATTACATAATTCTCTATTGTGGAGACGGATAATGATGCTAATGATACTGACCTCTAGCCTGGTGCCAGGGGTGACGTGCCACAGGTACACCATGTACCCAGGGATGCAGAGCATGGAAGACAGCGCCGTGAACCAGCCGAACGCATGCGACCACCACGGGTACTCGTAGTTCATGTACTTGATCGGCTTCCATTGCACCAGGTTGAAGATGAACACGCTCTGGAAGATTAAAAATACGTTTTTTATTTGAATAAATTAGTAAGGTGACCTGAATTTTGTCTGTCACAAATAACAGTTGCAACCAGAAGATAAAAAGTTAACTGGTATAATGTAAACTCTAATATGCTGTAAATAAGAATTATAGAAGTACGAGCCACATTTCCAACTTAATTGTGATGATATCATCATCACTATAGTCGCCCGCCAAATAAAATACCAAAATCTGAAGTCTCAAGACAACGGCTTAGTAAGTACGTGCCGAAATCTAGTAGGATTGAAGCCACTTAGAACTAGATTCGGTAATTTTTTTTTTGCCTAAACAATGGTTTATAATACAATATCAAATATCTGTTATTTTGCTTCTTTAGCAATAAAAAATCATTTTAATGAAGAAAAAGTGATTGCTTTATTTGAGGATGGAGGTGCATAGTTATTAAACTAAGACTGAGAAGTTTGTGTAAAAATAAATCAGTTTAATTTTACTTAGTTCTAGAATCTCTGACCAGTTATAGATATCGATCTGCGACGCTTTACATCAGTCGATCGACCGGGAGGGATGGAGGCAAACCACAATCCTCAACATTGGAGTAACGATTAAGAAGAAGAGTTCTGGAATTATCAAAATATTTATATTCAACTCACAATGCAGATAGCAGGCGTGAACCCGACCCAGCAGAACTTCCACCAGATGGTGGGGTAGTAGCCGATCATCTCCTTGATGCCGTCGTAGAAGCGGTTCACCCCGAACGCCCAGGAGATGGAGACGCACTCGAAGAAAATGAGGAACAGCAGGCAGAAGCCGGACACCGCGTACGAGTCGAGGATTTGGAACACGTACATTCCACCCTGGTTAAAAAAGTAAAGTAAAGTATCAGCCCATTAATGTCCTACTGCAAGGCAAAGGCCTCCATCATTTGAAATCATGTTTTCGTTACAAAGATGGGTTTTGGCTTAATCACCACGCTTGCCAAATGCGGATTGGCGATCACAAACCCGGGCTGTGTTCAGAAAAATCAACGCAAAGTTTGCCCGACCCGGGAATCGAACCCAGGCCCTCGAGACCAAACCTCGGTACAAACCACTAGACCATCAAGGCAAGACCCTGGATAGGTAAAGTTATTATTAGTAATCAGAAGATATTATATATTAGCTTCAAAGCAATTAAAGCTGCTCACAGAAGATCACACAAAAAAGTTAATGTGTGAAGGTATATTCGAGATACTGTGAAATTAGTATGAACGTCAGATTTTGAAGCCATTCGTTTAAGTTAGTTTCGTTAATCATTGCAAGCTTTATCATGTTTTTATACCTTAAATTATTTGTAAATCGACTTGGATAGTATCACTCTGTCACATGGTATGACAAACTTCCTGGTTTCACGAGTTCTCTATATCCAAAATTTTGTTTAATTAGCTAGAGAAAGATACGCAGGCTCAGGCAAAAATGTACTAGTTTTTGTGCCGTAGGAAAATACCCCTGTTTATTTCAATCTAAAAATGTAGACTGTTCCAATGATCATCATCATACCTTTTCTCCAACATATACCAATAACTCATCATTTACTGAAATACAAATCCAACCAACATACCTCAGAAATACACGACAATCCGACCAAATACGATATCATACAAGTGATAGCGATGAATATCTCCTTCCTCCTTCTCAGGAGTTTGGGCCACTCGTCGATGACGGCGGTGATGAAGCCCTCCATGGTGCAGAACTGACTGTCCAGACCGATGAGGAGCAGCATGAAGAAGAACAGGCAGGACCAGAGCGGAGCGCCGGGTAGCTGGAGAACTGCTGACGGGTACGCGAGGAAGGCTAGGCCGGGGCCTGTGAACATAATATTGGTGTAAGTAAGGTCCAGATTTCTTACAAAGTATCATCATCACCCAAGTTGGGCTGGTGGTCTAGCCAAGATGCCTTTTCGCGAGCGCGAGCTATCGCTTTCGTTGCGACTTATATCTCAGTGCACTGAATGACTAGAGTATTATGCGTCAATTGACAGTTAAGTTAGTACGAATCTTCCCTCAACATATTATCTAAGCACCGTCATCTTTACTTTCATCATCTTTTATGTTTTCCTTTAGAAATAAAAACTTTCCTATATTTTGATTGGATCTGCTTAACTTTTCTCCTACTCCTTCCACACCAAATTGGAATTTAGCCATTTTTATTTACCTGAAGCGGCCACCTCAGCCACGGGCCTCTGCTGCTCATGAGCCATGAATCCGACCACGGAGAAGATCACAAACCCAGCGAACATGGATGTGCTCGAGTTTACCGTACACACTATTAGAGCATCCCTGCAATAAATATATGAATTTTAGGAAAACAGTTTTTTAAACACGACAGCTCAATACAGTTAGGATCAGTTTCACAAATGAGCAAAATATTATTGACGTATGTACATAGATTCTTCAATATGAAAAATTGCATTCTAAGTTTTTTTACCAGAGAGAATACTACCTACTTATAATATGGTAATTATTTTCCAGGTAGGCAAAGAACTTTACCACAGCTGATAATCGGGGCTTAATAAGCATTTTCATAATCAAAGTCTATTATACGCTAGGACTTTTTTAACTTGCAATTACTTCTGTAGTATCTAGATACCTAGGTACTAGTTAATACAAAGTGAGAGTCCAAAATCTTATAGTATCTACGAGTATTCTAAATTATTTAGTTTACAAGTTTTATTACCTACGCTAATAAAATTTGTATCAAAATTCCTGCAGGCACTAAAAAATTGATTACCTTTTGTTAGAGCAGAGTGTGGACTGTATTTTAAGAATGAAGAAATAATAGAGAAAAATAAGGGAAACACGGTTTCGGTATCAATCCGCTAAAAAACAAATTGCCGTCACGACAGAAAGCAAATACGACTCACCTTTCCTCTGCAACGGCCGGGCTCCTGCAGCGAATACGATTCACCACGTTCAACCACAATATGTTTCAACTTTAAATATCACGGATATTATTAGCAAGCGGATTAATCCTTATTTTTTATACGATGAAAAAACTAGACACGCACGGCGATGTCCAATTGTTTTCGAGAGAGAGAAAAAATGTGACGTTTTGATTTCTTCTTTTTTCTTACTTATTTTTTCTAAACGGCCAGTATTTGTGCGGGCGCGCGCATTCGGCCTCGTTGGTTGGGGATCGTGTTGGGAAACACCGACCGCGCTTTAGTCCAGTGAACGCACTCGACATTCCACCGATCAGGCAACTGTTCTATCACGGATGGATACCAAACACCTTTAGTCATGGCCGCTATTTTTCTGAAGCTACCACTACATCATCCACATACACAAAACTCCAACTCACTTGTAAACGTTGTTAGTGAATTTGTTGTAGCTTCCGAGGGCGACCAATGTGCCCAAACCCAGCCCGTATGAGAAGAAGATCTGCGTAACCGCGTCAATCCAGACTTCAGACTCGAGGAGTTTGGACATGTTCGGCATTACGTAGAACTTGATGCCTTCCATCGCTCCGGGTAGGGTTATTCCTGAAACAATTTAATGTTATTAATGATTGTTTCTTCAGAAAATATTAAACCAGATATTCTTGTTTCTTTTTTTGTTATTTTATTACTTGCCACAATTTTATGTTTTGTGTGTACAACGTCATCATATTTTAGGAGTAAGTATACAGTTGTTTTCTTGGATGATGTCATCTTAAATCCATTCTTTATTATTTTTAATAACATACCAATCACTTATTGAAATCATGGCTTATAGTCTAAATTGTGTTATTTGTGCTTGAAATGGTCTTTACATTTTTTACATAGCTGCATAAGATAATATTCGGATCACTTAAGCAGTTCCATACTTAATTATTTTTTGTCCACGTTAAATCTTATACATTGTTGGATATACGAAAAAAAAACATTTACGTTTCTTGTTTTTACTAGCAACTCAAAAGTACTTATACGTACCTCTAATAAGCAAAACGGTCAGCAAGAAGTACGGGAACAGCGCGGTGAAGTAGACCACCTTGCCGGTCCACCTGACCCCCTTCCAAATACAGAAGTAGCACAGCACCCACACCAGGAGAAGGGTTCCGGCCAGCTCCCAACGGATGTTGCCGATGTTTTCAATGCCAGATGAGATCTGGAGGGCGCGGCGCCTGAGAAAGAGAAGTGATGATGTAGATTTGTGTGTTTGCTAGTTGAATGTGGCAGGGGTTATGGGTAGCACATAAGCCGCCCATTGGCGGCTGGCAGCGATCCGTCCTTATGCGAGCGAAAGGGGAAACCGATGGGGTTTAGTGGGTAGTGGGCGCAGTTTTTGTCATGCGCCCGAGTCCCACACACGGCCGCAGGCTACGCTGGCCTGCGGTGTCATGGTGCGTCAATGCATTCCCCATCGCAAAATAAAAAAAAAAGGGGTTATGGATAGCGTTGTTTGTATCGTTCACTACACTGCGAATTGCTATTGAGTTGTATAATAATAAGCTTTATATATTATAGATATGATATGATACTAGGGATGGGCAGCAGCGTTTAACTGTGTTATACCGTACTGACTACGGCTATCCATGGGTAGCCACATTGGGCAAGCTGGGGCGCTTGCCCCACACTGGCTCTGATCTATAGGGGCCTATTTTCTTCACGTAACAAAAAAAATACCGAGCCCAAGGCTGGCAACGCTCATGCGGCTATCAGCCCTGTACCTAAGACTAACAATGGATTGCAAAACGGAAATGATGATTAATTTTCACGATAATGTTTTTTGTAACTTGCGTTCAAAATAGGTATACAAACTGAAACACTGCCTATTTCCATACTCCCATGATATAACAAATATTTTATTTCGTAAAAGAAATAAGTATTGCACCAACCATGCAAACTTAATCTCACGTCATGATGTTAAATTCGTTTGAATGAATCACTCCCTCAATCAATAATTTACCCCCACAATAAAATATGTAACTCACTCCCAAAACTCCTTAACGGGATCAGACAAGGCTTCCTTGCTGACATTCCTGCCAGCGAGCGAGCAGAAGGTGGTCGGTGCGTCACTATCCATGGATGACCAGCAAACCAGGTTCTTGCGATCGTAGGGGTTCACGCAGGTCGCCGTGTTCCAATAGTTGTCGCAGTTCCGCCATGGGACATCTGAGGGGAGGGAGTTTTGTTGTGAGATTTGTTCTTCTAAGATAAGGATCAAGTGAAGCTTCATCAAAAGAATAAAATGTTTTCTGCATAATTCGATTAAAATCTGATAATTATTACATTACGTAGGCTTAAGTGTCAGACATCGTAACACCACTTCATTTTTTTTTTACTTTTGTACAACAGTTTTCTTTGTGAAGTTTTATGTGTCTACTGTAAAATATCTGATGGAGAACGAGGTTTGACACTTTAGCCGACGATACTTTGTTTTATTTAGTAAGCTGACAAACACACCTCATAGTGATTGGCCACTACTTCAAATGATATTGTATGGCACGTTTAATCAGAAAGTATCGTGCTGCCGTACTATAAAGACTTTTCGGGTGTAAAATATTTTCATTTCAAGTGAATCAAACAGACAGCTTTTTCTGGACAGATAAACTTCAACTATAGGCAATTTATGTAGATTCTGTAGATCAATCAGCTTACATTGATATCAATGAAAGTTAAAATTGCGGCGATATCCTTCTAACCCAGCGCTCTGGAGAGGCAGTCAGATGATGGAGTAGCAATTACCTGATCTCATCGACATGAAGAAGTAGAAGATGGCCCATGCCAGAATGACGATGTAGTACACGTTCATCCAACAGGACATGACAGCTGCCGCGTAGCCTATGCCTGTTAACAAAATTAATATTATATCACTCATTTAATGTCATTTTGTGTCATGGTAGTCACTAAGTAATCAGCTATATGAAAATACCTATAGACTGAAAATATGGTCCTCAGACCCATGTTGACTTTGCATTTTAACCAATTTTTAATTTTTGAATCATCCTGTCAAATCTTATCATTGATAACTTGTCTCTAACAAATTGTCCAACAACCTTTTTAATTATTTCTTGAAAGGTTTATATGTGTTGGAAGCAAGAATTATTAACGTACCTTTGAAAATAGGCGCAATCTTGAACACGCCCAGCCCACCGATAGTCAGCATCTGTCCCATAGCCAGTTCCATGAAGAACATCGGGATCCCGGCGAGGATCAGTGTGAGGAAGTAGGGGATGAGGAAGGCGCCTCCTCCATTCTTGTAGCAGAGGTAGGGGAACCGCCAGACGTTTCCGAGACCGATGGCCAGCCCGATCACGGAGAGGATGAAGTCGAGCTTGCTGCCCCATGATCCTCTTTCTGGCAGGTCGGATTTGGACTTGACCTTGACTTCGCTGTAAATAACAGATGTTGAGCAATGGATTACGTGCTAGAAAGTTGTTTCAGATACACGTTCGGGTAAGTTTTGTTCAGAAATTGCTGAGAATAGTCTTCTCTATCTATATCTATACTTATAATAAATCTGTAGAGAGGTCAATTCTGTACATTAAATATTTTTCCAAAATAACTATCAGGGGGTGTTTAGTGATCGATACTGATACCAAAAATGCAATCAGTAAAATTTTTGTCTGTCTGTCTGTCTGTCTGTCTGTCTGTATGTTCCTTATAGAAACAAAAACTACTGGACGGATTTTGACGAAACTTGGTACCATTATTCTTTATACTCCTGGGCATATTATAGGATACTTTTCATCACGCTACAATCAACAGGGGTAGCGTAGTGAAGGGAAATGTGGGGAAAACGGGAGAATTTACTCCATTTCTTAAGCTTCAGTCACGTGTGCAGCCTTAATGGTTAAAGTCACATAGAAATCATGTATGACGGAAATATTTTACATAAAATTTCCTAAAAAATATCCCCGAACAGCATATGTCTATCTTTTATGGTTGACTCACAATAACACGTGCAACTCAAGATCCAAATTGGTTTGAACGCGCTAAGCTCAGGAACTACTGGTTCGAATTGACAAAACATTTTGTGTTGGATAGTCCACTTACCACTTACCATTTGTCGAGGTAGACTTTAAGCTATTGTATATTCCTTTATTTTATCATTGTAAATTGTGCTAGCGAACTATTTAGTTCTAAAATATGCGATAGATGCCGCACCTCGCTAGAGGCGCGGCCGCGGATCTGAATCGCGGTGAACAGATGATTTCTCAAATGTATAAGGTCTCCAGATTATCCATAATAAAATTAATTACAAAATTAATTTAATGAATGACACCTGGGTGCTGAGACATTATTGTGTTATTATTTAAAAATAACTACGTTTACTATTGGTCCAATAATTATTTATTTATTCGTTTGATATATCGAATATCGTTAAGCCATTAAGGAAAAACTCCTTAATGTCTCAGTAACTAATATTTACGATCATTGAACTCCTCATCCTTGCTTTTATCCCGGCTATAGCCATAATAGATCATCCAGCGTTCTAGCTTCTATAGTGTCCAAGAATTTCTCAATACTGACTTTGCATGTTTGCATTATCTGTATGTTACACCTATTCTGTGCAAAATAAAACTTTGAATTTTTGAATCCGCTATGAGTGATCTTATATTTATTTCACAAAATTCTCACCTAGGTTTGTTGCTCGTCCCCTGCGCACTCAGCTCGATGTCGTCTGTCCGTCCGTCTTTCTCCATCTTGTGTCTCTTTCACTCGCGAACTAATTAAACGAAATGCACTATCTTATCCCTTAATACTTTTCTAACTATCAACTAGTTGAACTGTATTAACATTTTTATTGTACTCGAAGGACTAGACTGGATAACTGCCAATTATTTATCTGTAACAAGACAAAATAGTTAATTAGTTAAGTTTAAATTACTTTTCTATACATACATACTTGTATTTAAAAAACCGAAAATAAATAAAGTTCGCCAAATTGCCTCGTCTACCATCTTGATTTGTTCGCCATGTTGGCTTATCCGCCATATTGGATTTAGAATGACTACACTTACGCAACGTCACTTCATGGTATAAAAAATAAAGTATCTTTCTGTCCGTCCGATTTAATTTTCATGCAGTTGTTTCTAACAGATAAAGTGATTCAAGAGATATGTTTAAATGTAGGTATAATACAGTTAAGCATAATATAGAAGAAAAACACTGATAATTTAAATTGCACCCGTTCGAAGCCAGCGCGTCTCGCTAGTTTAAAATATAAATTAACGCCATAAAAAGCAACACATTTAAAAAACAAACCTACAAAATTGAAGCAACAATTTAATATACACCTTTGCCCATGTCAAAGGCTCGGGACAATTTTGCATTACACGAAATATGTCGGGTTAAATTCAGTATCGTTACCCCATGACAAGGGCATCCATCCGCTTGGGATTACTCGGATAATTAAGAGTTTAGAACTGACTCAAGTACCAACCGAAAGAGTATTCAAATATTTATTCTAGGGACAAAAAGAACTTGAGAAAAAAATAATTAATGAAAACGGTCTTTGCATTTTCTTTATTTGTTATGTTTAATGATTTTGCGTTCATTTAAGTTTTAGTAGATACTGTAATATAATGCATTTAAGTTTATTAATTATAATGTATTCAGCCAAAATCGAATGGCCTACTACTCCCTTTTATTCCGTGATGTGATTTTCTAATTTGTATATGTGACACTGCTGGGAGTGGCTGGGACTGCATTAAAACTTAAAAGAGATTATTTTAGTATGTTTTTATTTAGTGAATTTCTCTCTGGCATATTCAATATTTTAAAACCTCGCGCTTGGTTGAAAAAATATGATTAGATATTCTGTTGTTGCACAAAACTTTCCATCGATTTTCACACTATATATACAATAACCAACGCGAATGCCGGATTGTAAGAGTTAATGACAATTTGACGGCTTCTAGATTTAGCAAAAATCGAACACTATTAAAAAGTTCTGATAAAATTATAACAGATGGCGGTGAAAGAATTTTGGGTCGCGCAATTTAAATATCACGCTAGCATATTTCCAATACAAGATGAAAATAAACCCATGAATTCCGAGTACAAAGTAATGAGTACTAGGCGGAAGAAATTTCAAAGCACATACATTTTCAGTTCTATACTCAAAACGCTTTAGAGCTTAGTTCCAGCTTAAGTTCAGGACGATTAACAGTTCACAAACACATCACTGATATGCCCAAGAACCACCGCACTGTCACCCCGAAAGCGTGCTGCCCCGCATCATGCGTCGCCTCGAATGCTAGCACTGTCTGTGTAATGTTAGACACTCAGATACAGCCTATGCCTATGCCCTATGGGGGCCTAGGATACCCACACAAGGAGGATAGAAACTGTCAAAACTACCTTAGTCTCTAAGAGTCTTTTCTTGCAACAACCTCACGCTACAGTCAATGATGTGAGCCTGTCTTTGTCCTGCTAGCTAGAAACCGTCCATTACGCTATAAAAAGCCTGGAAACTAAACAATAGGGACTACTAACTACCAACGACTTATTTTCCTAGATCATTTGTTAAATTCTGAAGCCTGCAAATATGGTGTTGACGACCTCTGTGTCTTAAAACGATACTCTCACCCCAGAGAGATGAAGTGCAGCAGTTACACAAAATCATTCACCAGCTAAGTAGTTTTACAAACTGATACCAGATGGCGCTGATGAAATCTACATTGCACTAGCAAACACAGTAGAAAATGAATAGTATGCTGCTGTAAGCAAATCTTCCCGCTATTAAAACAGAATTAAATCCACTTAAGCATCTGAAAATACTCAAACCCGCTCAAACATCTATGGAACTTACTTCCGAAAGGTTGTGGAACTTAGCTAGTTTCAAACGTCAGGAACTTACAGAGGTGGAATTCACAAAGCGCAAATGTCATAATCTCACGGTTGTATCAACAGCGACATTACAAAATTAGTACTAAATTCCTACTGTCGCCGATGACACAACCGTGAGATTATGACATTTGCGCTTAGTGAATCGCCCCCCTGAACGCAATCACAAACACATCACTGTCAGGCCCGAGCCCCACCGCACTGTCACTCCGAGCGCGTGCTCTGCCGCCTCATGCTGCGCCTCGAATGCTGCCCGGACCAGCCACACTCGGCTCCTACAGGATCCGATACATGTTGCCACTGTCTGGATTCTACTAGACACTCAGAAACCTGAGAGTTGCACACGGGGGCTGGGAACTACCGACAACTAAGTGTCTAAGATGCTATTCTCGGGACATACAGTATCTTAGGTAGCGGTCAATGATGCCACTGTCATTGTTCTGCTAGACACTCAGAAAATATCCACTGCCTATAATAAGCTTTCGAGCTACACACAAGGGGAATGAGCAATCCAAACAACAAAGCCTCTTAGATTAATTGCTAAAGCTGAAACTGGACGATGCTTCCAATCCTTGTCTTTTGAACAGATACACTCAGCCTAGAACCTAGAAGAAGCTAAATACGACCGCAGCCATCAGAAAAAGTAGTTTTACAAACTAACAACAGATGGCGCTGATAGTCTCCTGTACCGCACAAACCTACACCGTAGAAGTGACACAAAATTCTATGGTCTGCTGCTGCAAGCACTGCTGGGTCCACTTGAGCACCTAAAACACTTTAATCCGCCCAAAATCTATAGAACTTACTTCGAAACGTTGTGAAATGTAGCTAGCTAACCAACTTTAAAGGACTGGAACTTACTGAACGCAATCACAAACACATCACTGTCAGGCCCGAGCCCCACCGCACTGTCACTCCGAGCGCGTGCTCTGCCGCCTCATGCTGCGCCTCGAATGCTGCCCGGACCAGCCACACTCGGCTCCTACAGGATACGATACATGTTGCCACTGTCTGGAGTCTACTAGATACTCAGAAACCTGGGAGTTGCACACGAGATCTAAGACACTATCAACAACTAAGTCTCTAAGATCCTTTTTTCGGGACACCTAGCACGTCACACAGCGGTCAATGATGCCACTGTCAGTGTTTTGCTAGACACTCAGAAACTGGCCAATTCCTATAAAAAGCTTGGGAGCTACACACAAGGAGATTGAGAAATGCAAATAGCTAAGCTTCTAAGATTCTTTGCTAAAGCAGAAACAGGATGATGCTTGCGATCTCTGTCTTTTGAAGAAGCATAAATACGATGGCAGCCGTCAGAAAAGGAGTTTTACAATCTAACAACAGATGGCGCTGACAGTCTCCTGCATCGCACAAACCAACACAGTAGAAGTGTCACAAAATTCTATGGTCTGCTGCTGCAAGCACTATCGAATTGGCTCGAAGTAAAATCTTCCGCTTCAAAACCAAATTGGGATCCACTTGAGCATCTGAAAACTTCCAACACCTTCCAAAATTCTACTGAACTTACTTCCGAAAGGTTGTGGAACTTAGCTAGTTTCAAACGTCAGGAACTTACTGAACGCAATCACAAACACATCACTGTCAGGCCCGAGCCCCACCGCACTGTCACTCCGAGCGCGTGCTCTGCCGCCTCATGCTGCGCCTCGAATGCTGCCCGGACCAGCCACACTCGGCTCCTACAGGATGCGATACATGTTGCCACTGTCTGGAGTCTTTTAGACACTCAAAAACCTGGGAGTTGCACACGGGGACTAAAAGCTACCAACAGCTTAGTCTCTAATATCCTTTACTCGGGACACCCAGCAACTCACGCAGAGGTTAATGATGCCACTGTCAGTGTTCTGCTAGATACTCAGAAACTGTCCAATGTCTATAAGAAACTTGGCAGCTACACGCAAGGGGAATGAGAAATGCAATCAACTAAGCATCTTTAATCCTTTGCTGAAGTCTGAAGCCTGGTCATATGATATTGCCGATCTCTGTGTCTTATAAAGATATATATTCTTAGCCCAAATGCTAAGAGAAGCATAAATGTGATCGTAGCCGTCAACAAACATCAAGAACCAGCTAGACAGTTTTAAAGTAGTTTTACAAACTAATAACAGATGGCGCTGACAGTCTCCTGCATCGCACTAACCAACACAGTAGAAGTGTCACAAAATTTTATGGTCTGCTGCTGCAAGCACAATCGATTGGGCTCGGAGGAAAATCAAACCAAATGAGGATCCACTTGAGCATCTGGAAACACTCAAATCCACCCAAAAATCTATTGAACTTACTTCCAAATAGTTGTCAATCTATTCAAACTTACTGAACGCAATCACAAACACATCACTGTCAGGCCCGAGCCCCACCGCACTGTCACTCCGAGCGCGTGCTCTGCCGCCTCATGCTGCGCCTCGAATGCTGCCCGGACCAGCCACACTCGGCTCCTACAGGATACGATACGTGTTGCCACTGTCTGGATCTACACTCAGAAACTGGCCAATGCCTATAAGAAACTTGGGAGCTACACACAAAGAGGATGAAAAACAACGGAGCCTCTTAGATTCTTCGCTAAAGCTGAAACTGGACGATGCTTCCAACCTCTGTCTTTTGAAGAAGCATTAATACGATGGAAGCCGTCAGAAAAGGTGTTTTACAAACTAACGACAGATGGTGCTGACAGTCTTCTGTACCGCACAAACCTACACAGTAGAAGTGTCACAAAATTCTATGGTCCGATTTGGCTTGGAAATTATGATCCACTTGACCATCTGAAAACACTTAAATCCGCCAAAAATCTATGGAACTTACTTCGTAAATTTTGAGATATGAAGCTAGCTAACCAACTTTAAAAGCCTGGAACTTACTGAACGCAATCACAAACACATCACTGTCAGGCCCGAGCCCCACCGCACTGTCACTCCGAGCGCGTGCTCTGCCGCCTCATGCTGCGCCTCGAATGCTGCCCGGACCAGCCGCACTCGGCTCCTACAGGATACGATACATGTTGCCACTGTCTGGATTCAACTAACTAGATACTAAGAACCCTGGGAATTGCACACGGAGAAGAACTACCTACCAACAACTTTTCTCGGGACACTCAGCCCCTCACGTAGCGCTCAATGATGCCACTGTCAGTATTCTGCTAGACACTCAGAAACTGTCCAATGCCTAAAAGAAGTTTGGAAGCTACTCACAAGGGATTGAGAAATGAAGACAAGTAACCCCTTTTAGATTCTTTGCTAAAGCTGAAACTGGATGATGCTTCCGATCTCTGTCTTTTGTACAGACACTCTCAGCCCAGAAACTAGAAGAAGCATAAGCACGATCGCAGCTCTCAGAAAAAGTAGTTTAACAAACTAATAACAGATGGCGCTCATAGTCTCCTGCATCGCACTAACCAACACTGTATGTAGAATTGAGTACAATCGAATTGGATAGGAGGAAAATATTCCGCTTCCAAACTAAATAGAGATCCACTTCAGGATCTGAAAACTTCCAACACCTCCCAAAATTCTATGGAACTTACTTCCAAATAGTTGTCAAACTGTTCAAACTTACTGAACGCAATCACAAACACATCACTGTCAGGCGCGAGCCCCACCGCACTGTCACTCCGAGCGCGTGCTCTGCCGCCTCATGCTGCGCCTCGAATGCTGCCCGGACCAGCCACACTCGGCTCCTACAGGATACGATACATGTGAACGATACAACTGTCAGTCGTTGAAAGAATTTATGAGCTTCTACTGCAATTTGGGACCCTCCGGATGGTGTCGGTGGGGGATCGATCCGGCGGTGACATTGCCGGTGTAATAGCCCACAAATGAACCGCGGCTAGCAAGTCGAATGTTGTCGGTTGTTTTCTAACGCTAGTCTAGTAGTGAATGCTGATGCAAAGCATTTGATACCCTAAGTTTAAGTGGATAAACCTCAGTTTCAATTGGACGGTGTGGTTTCCTAACGCGACGTTAGTTATGCTGGTACTCTTCAACAAGAGACTTTAAACTATAAACGTTTTTATTTATGGTCGAATGTGCCTTGATTCAGCATGCTAGATTTTCAGCTTCATACAAATTGGCTTTTTGACACTTGGTGGAATAGAGTCTGTAAAGTGACGCGGCGTTCGCGGGTTCTATTCCCGCATTATATGCAGATGTTTTGTTTATTGTTGATTATAACGCTAAAATACAGTTTAATTACGGTCTATAATTTATATTATGTTCTTACGAAATCAAGTTAGGTATGTTGACGGGCCATTGGTCATCAAATATGATATCATAACCATATTTAAAGCATATTTTGTCAAATCAAATCAAAATATTATTTATTCAATTGGGCTTAATATAAGCACCGATGAATCGTCACAAAAAAATACAGTAGTAAAGACTCGACCACTCACATTTGTAAAATATCATTATTTTGTCATTTGCTCTTTGCATCGCCCAAGCTTTGAGTTTAGATTAGAGCTTTGCTCTTGGTCCTAGGAATGTTACATTTTTCTATTAATCTTGAATCATATTTCTATGGCTGACTTTTCTATTTATCTTAAAGAACCGCTTACCCTTTTCACAAAAACCTGTCGAAAGCCTTCATATACTACAGAAAACTCAGAAACATTTCCGTTACGAAATGTTATCCACAAATACGTTTCTTTCGAAACACGACATCTCAAGGAAATCCTTTGACACATACGGTTATTATGTGGGGCTCAATGTGAAGGCATTTTCCCTTTTTCTATGTCCGTAAAATACAGTGAATCCGTGAACTGATTTGTATTATACTGGAGCTTTGTGAAGAAAACTTTAATAGTCTTTTGTGGGTCTATTCTATACATATATTATTATCTTACAGTCTCAACATTATCTTCCTAGCGATTATCCCGTTTTTGTGCGGGGTCCCGTTTCTGCTTTGAACATGATCCAGGATTTGGCGAGTTTGATTATTACTTACAGTGAAACGAATGCCATCAGACCTTAGTAACGTTTAGAGGGGAACCAGTCAGATAAGACCGTAGTTACACATTCAGATCTATCTGAACTAAAGTCAGTAACAATTTAAATGTGCAGGTTATCTAACCGTCTCAACTAAAGATTCAAAAAAGAGGGTTCAAACCTACAAATCATATAAAACACATTTAAAAAAATAGATGTTACATTTTTTGACGTTTTAATTAAGCTGTTTTTCCTTAGGTATTCTTATTTAAGTATTCGATTCGTATACTTCGTAAGTACTATATTGTTATGAAATAAGTATACCAATATAAATCAACAAACTATATATTTATGTGATGTAGTGACTGAATATTAATAATTAGTTTTGATAAAGTACCTACTCGGTAGCTTAGTGGTACAAATACTCAGTTTTAATCGCGTGAGCTAGTTCAAATACGTGCCTAGCATAAGCCTTTCGGTTACCATATTACGGAATCCAAAACAGCTCTATAGTGAATAAAAACTTCATTAGAAAAATTCCACTCTAGTTGTAAGTTGTAAGTCTTTACGAAAAGGCGACCACAAAGCCCGTGTTTATGATAGCCAATAAAGTCATTATTATGTTTAATTTCATACAATGAACACGACTCCCACTAACGAGGGATTCGATTAAGAATATTTTTTCCCAGAACAATCATTGTAAAACGTGTTAAGTAATTAACTGACTTCTTATTGTGGCAGTTTCACTAGTCTCAGGCAAGCATCTGATAAGTTATCTGACAGATAGCTACGTTAATATTGTATGAAGGTAGGTAGGTACTGTCAGATTTATCTGACAGGCCTTAAAATATTATGTTTTATTTGTAAATGCGTAGCCTGCTCTTACTTTTCTTTTAACCACCCCCTCCCCAATTGAGCCTTGGAAACCTTACTGACGGATAAACTCAAACCACACCAGACCTTCATCAAAAAAAGTTAAAATGACTTAATAAAAACTAACTTCTTGGTACTCACGCGATTTCCCGCCTTCCCTCGGGATCTTTACGTTCCCGACCCGTCCGGGAGAGCAGCCTCCGACAAACAAAGGACGATCGGGGTCCACAGCATCCTGGACTTCACGCATGCGCAGTAAGATTTGATCCTGGGGCTGCTACTAGAAGTTTTAGAAGGATTGTCGAAGAGGGTGGAGTGATAACTTAGGTGGAACTCGCACAGGTTTTCACTCGCTTCAAAATACTAAGTTTGAAGTTTATAGCAAACTTCGTAGTTAAGTATCAGCTTAAAAACTATAAAGTAAATTCGTACTTAAAAAAGGTACGCCTATACATACGAATACATACACTGGATTGATTTGAATGAATTTGTCATCAAATGAAAGCTACTAATTGAGCTTGCAATTCATGTAGGTTTTATGATTATCTTAAATCTCTAGGTAAGTATTTGGTTCTATCGCGCGATAAAATCTATCTATTCTATCTATTACAAATAGTTCATACTAATTTTGACAAAAAGATGAGTAGGTAATAAAATAGGTAACTATTTTGAAATCCGTATTAAAATATTATCGCGATAAACCTATAGTAGCAGGATGATGAAGACCCACTTCTAAAACGCCTTAACTGAAGAACAGTCATTAGAGATTTCCAACCCTCAACTTTTACCCTTAAATCCCATTTGAACTTAATTACGTACTCAATACAAATTTCAAAGTTTCAACTCCGCCATTACACATTGAATTTTCAACCATTTCAATTCGAAGAGAAAGTTCATTTTTCATCAAACGTATTTGAAAGAATTTTCCGACTTTCCACAACGGATTTTATGCTTTATTAGAGATGAATTGAGTCGAATTTAGAGTGGCTATTCTGTTTATTTACTAAGAAATGCAATTTGTTTAATACCGCATTGTTGTTGCTTGGTTTTGTTTTGTTCAGGGCGTGTCCATATTTGTTTCAGTTTTACTTGGGGAAAACTGCCCTTAGTTAACCTCTGTGGGATATTGTGTGTTTTTATGAAATGAAACTAGAAGTGTATGTAATTAACCTTGATAGTTAAGCCACGTTTGCCAATGGGCACTGCCCTGCGTCTATTACAAAATACTACTTTTAGTTTTTTTTATAACAGCACGGTACATTGGCTTCTCTATGCCAATAAGAACGGATTAGTCCATCTATTCATAAAATTACTCATACAGTATGACTAATTGTATGACTAGATGGACTAACCCTTAAGAACATCTGTGTTACCAAAATGGTAACCTATACGTTTTCATCGCCTTACCGGCCCGCAAGTTGCTTCTGTACGCATCTCTTGAAGGAATCCAGGCTATATGAAGGAGGAAACACGCGGTGGTAACCCATTCCATTGCTTAATAGTTCGACAAAATCGAACTGCCTCCGTGGCGCAGTGGCTAGTGTGTCGCACTTTAAAGCGGCGGCCGCGCCGGAGGTCCTGGGTTCGGAAGGTTTTTCTAAACCTCACCGTGGTAAATGCAGTAGAAGACACTCAGAGATTCTATGTTTTACCCCAACTGCTTTTACTTTAACTGTTAATTTTATGGCACATAGTTAGCAATTAAAATTTAAATAAAATAAAATAAATAAATAAATGTCTTGGACTAACACACCAATTGCCTAGCCCCAAACTAAGCTCGAAGCTTGTACTATGGAAGCTAGGGAACGGATAGACATACTTAAATACTTTTATAAACATCCATGACTCGAGTACAAATGCCGATGTTCATCACACAAACATTTGCCCCTAGCGGGATTCGAACCCGCGACCCTTGGTTTTGTAGCCAGGGTCTCTAGCCACTCGACCAACGGGCCTGGCCTGTTATTTGTGGCAAAAGTTTCGTGACTGAATGTAAAATGCCCTTATAGGGCTGGTCTAGAAACGTACCTGCTACGAACGAAGCGGAAAAAAAACAATAATATTTGCTTTTGTGACAAAACTGATTTTGTTCCAAACTGAAAAATGTTACCCATGAATCAACAAATGTCCCACAAAGGGGATAAATTTCCCTGTGCCCTTTTAATAGGGTCGATTAATAAAACAGAAAAGGGCAAACTTCTGCTGTTGACGTTGAATGGCTAACCACAGCTTTGTTCGTCGGGAATTTCAAATATTTTTATCAAATCCAAAGTAAAAACGTTTATTCTTATTAAATCTAAGAATTGACAGGCCCGTTGGTCTGGTGGTAAGAGGCCCTGGCTGCAAAACCGAGTGTCGGGGGTTCGAAACCCTCTAGGGGCAAATGTTATGAACATCGGCATTTGTACTCGAGTCATAGATGTTTATAAAAGTATCTAAGTATGTCTATACGCTCCCTAGCATCCATAGGACAAGCTTCGAACTTAGTTTGGGGCTAGGCAAATGCTGTGTCAGTCCAAGGCATTTATTTTATTTATTTATTTATTTACTAGCGGCCCGTCACGCAATTTTATCCGCGTCCCGAGTTAACTCCTTTCCGTACTGTTATAAATATAGCCTATATTTCTCAGGGAGAATGTAACTTTCCAATGGTAGTCAAGTAGTTTTTGAGTTTATTCGTAACATACAAAAATACACATCTTTCCTCTATAAAACATAAGTGTAGATGTGTAGATTAGTGTAGATAGTCAAAATGTGTTAGTCTTCTACTACCAAGAATAACTACTTTCACTCTGAAAACTACAGCTCAGAACATTAAGTAAAACATTCCAAGTTTGTAACTACCTCAGTAACAGATCAAAGTTACAACAGCATGCCATCTGCAAAACCGCTGCAATTAATAACTCTCAGTCTCCGACAACACAGAGGGAGTTCCCAAGGGACCGTTTTCAAGTTCGACCTGTATCGATCCGTTGACCTAGTTAAGGATGCATGCGGCCCTATGGGAACACCATGGATTTTACCGTGGGTCACACACAAACGTTGTGTGCGTATGTAAGAATTATTTTAGACTGGCGGTCGCCCGCGACTATTTTCGTGTGGATTCAGATCCCTCTTCTTCGCAATGAAAGGTTTTGAACATCAATCAATACATAGTATAAAACAAAGTCGCTTTCGCTGTATGTCCGTATGTATGCTTAGATCTTTAAAACTACAAAACGGATTTTGACGCGGTTTTTTTAATAGATAGAGTGATTCTTAAGGAAGGTTTGTATGTATAATACATGTAAGTAAGTACCACGGGCGAAGCCGGGGCGGGCAGCTAGTAGGTAATAAACAAACATCATACAGGAAGGCAGCTTTGCTTTGCAGGTAATAGGAGAGCTTCATTATGCTTTTTTAGCGCATGAAAAATATTATTTTTGCTAAGGTATGCACTTTATATTAAAAAATCTCAATTTTTTGTACATAATACATAATTAATGCGAACTTGTGAGGTATGTGCTTACACAAGTCTACCTTTTAAAATCAAAAAATAATTTTATTAAAAGCCTAATAAACTGAAATTAAAAGAAAAGACTTACATTTTTCATTTATTTATGGAAACCCTAGCCGGCGTTAAGGGAAAGTTCTTTTTTTTCGAAATAAAAAGTAGCCTATGTTCTGTCTCAGGGTCTAAAGATTGTCTGTACCAAATTTCATCAAAATCGGTTGCGAGGTTTAAGCGGGAAAGCGTAACAGACAGACAGACAGACAGAGTTACTCTCGCATTTATAATATTAGTTGGGATGGAGGAGGTAAGAAAAATTCTGTGACTACCTATAGTTATTTATATATAAAGAAGGCTTTCATTATCCGAATTAGAATGACATTAAAAACTCTTAAGTCAAGCAGAAAACTAGTAGTGCCATCTTTTGAAGAAACTTTAATGTTTTTTTTTCATGATAATGATAGGCAAACGAACAAGATGGTCACCAGATGGTAAGTGATCACCGCTGCCCATGGACATCAACAACCGCACAAGGGTCGCAGATGCGTTGCCAGTCTTTAGAAACCCCATATCCTCCCCAACTGAGCTCTGGCGACCACACTCCGACCGAGCTGAAACATAGCACAATAGTTTCGATGTGCTATTTCACTGTGGTCTTCTGTTAGATGGAGGTACTTCTCCAGACGAGCGGCTAAATCGAGTGGATGGGCCACTAAGCTCTACCTCTCTCTTAAAAGTCTTAAAGGGACTATTTTGTAAGCTTTACTGTATTCCTTTAAGTACTTCCTACATTAAATAGAAGGGCAACCCGGTTTATTTAAATTCTGTTGAGGATACTTATGTATCTAAAGCTTTCCCTTAACCGGCCTAAGAATGTAGCAATTTGGTAGCAAATATCTTTGCCTGTAACACATTTCCATGCTGATATACCTACCTATACGTTTACACTTCTACATGTTAGTCCTTTGCATTACCTGGGGTACGTTTTATGGGTCACATTTTTATGAGATAAGGGCTCTCGACTTTTTCTCACATTATGGTAACTAGTACATACATCTCCCCATTCTGAAACGCTATGAGAATCGCAATCTTTGTACCTACACTCCAACTTACCTACATTTCTAACATGAGAAAGTAGACTCATAATTTAAACAAGCAGCCGACCGCGACCCCGTCCGCGTAGATTTCAGTTTCCGAACACATAGCCAACTTCCAACACAAAAATAATATTTCAATTCGAACCGATAGCTCCTCCAAACAAACAAACTCTTTAGCTTTATTACTTACTTGTTTTTAACCGCGGCTTCGCCCGCGTTATCAAGATTTTTACCTATCACCTAAGTCAGCCCATACCTGCCTGCATACCCAATAAAATCCGTTCAGTAGTTACAGCGTGATTGAGGGACAAACATCCAAACAAACAAACTTTCAGATTTATAATATTAGTATGATATTAATACTAGATTCCAGGTAAGATTCATTCCATTACACACAATGCAGTAGTTCCGCAAAGTGCAACTTAGAAAGAGCTTAGCAGTAGTCGCCGCTAGTTCAGAGGGGGTCCCACGGGAGCGCGCGACATCCGGGGGGAGCCGAGGATGTGACGAGATCCGGCGCACGCGCGGCCCCGCCAGTCGGGATACGTCGCGGGATATTGCGGGATATCTTGTGATTAGATACAGAGAAGAGTCGAATAGTAAGAACTCCACAAACTCGACTAAAAGCTGAGATATGCGAGCAGAGCGGAGATGTGTCGTAAGCAGCCAATAGGGTTTTTAGATCCAGGGAAGAGTCGAATTTGTTTCACTGAGACGACAACACTCTTTTATAGAGGTAAAAAAAAACATTTTACATTAGCAGTATTAGTGGGACACTTCAGGCTCCTCATAACAATAATAAGCAGATGTACACATTTTAATTTAGATCAAATGGGCACATGGGCCTTAAAACCTCTTAGGTATTTGGTAAATGTGGGCCCCCCAGAACATGGTCTACGGAGAAGGCATTGGCAGACCACTCGTTTAAATAAAACCAATTCTAAGCTGTCAGACGTTGTATTCTAGGCACAAAATCAGTAAATGTCCTGTGTCGCACTTATGCGCCTAAGCAGACTACCGGCCTAGCTGGCGCATATATGTGACAAAGCGTACAAAAGGTTAAAATTGCCAACAGAGTTGTTGTGTGTTTCATTTCCTACAATGATCACGACCCTCAGGTAAGAGGAATACAACTTAGAGGAGCGAGTGGAAAAAAAAAATTCGAACAGACACTTCAATATCTCGAGATTTGAACCCCGTGTGCCGCCTTGCTTGTTCACACTTGCAGCAGGAAGCGATTAGTCGCGGGAAGCCGAGCCGGTGTTACACAAGCCCACTGCTCTTTTAAACCTGACTGAAAGATACACCTCCGTTACATACTTCTTTTAAAGTACGGTGGGTCGTTCTTATTTTTTTAATCTACAAAGGATATAACTGATGAATCAATATTTTACATTAACATATCTTAATAGTAATCATTGGTAATATTGTCTAAATTTTTAATTGATTTTTCAGATGGTCTATCTTATGTCAAATTAATTTATAAGCAAACAATATCGGCCGCCATGGTCGCAAAATTGCCGGAATGTATTATTATCCCGTGGAGACAGTCTAACGCAATAAATAAGTTTTGTCTTGAAATAATTTGCGGAATACAAATCTTTAATTATCCTTGACAGGATTCAATGGGAACAGGAATTCGTTGAATAATTCAAAACACAATGTAATAGCAACATTTTTATTCTAACTACTTAAATTAGTATTTGCAAATATATTGCGACTAAAATTATACGTGTGTAGGCTGTAAAGGCCAGAAAACTATTGTTCTGTCCTTTAATCCAAAAGTGCAAAAATGACTGATTTTTGACCGTGAATATCTTGCTCAATATTGGGAATAGAAAAACTTTATATATACCAATCTATAGATCTCAAAAAGCTCTATAGGACTGCATCAAAAAGTCATTTTCGCCAAAATGTCCTTTAAGCCCTTTGACATTATAACCATCGATGTTATACATAGAAACACCCAGACCGATACAAACAGACATGTTCATGCACACAAATGTTTGTACCGTGCGGGGATCGAACCCGCGACCTTTGGTGTAATAGCCGACTTCTCGACCATTACACCAAATGGCTCGTCAAACTTGAGGTGTAGACACTTATTGTTATACGTTCACTGTTATTTTACCTCTGTCAGGTCTTTCTTTCGGTTTTTATAGGGTCATTTTTGCCCATTGGTTCTTAAGGGTTAAAGGGGAGACTTGTACCAAATGAACTGCTATTTAAATTAAATTTAATTCATTTATTTCAGACAGAGATCCATATTTTCGTTAGCAACAGCTATGCCTCATTTTTCTGCCTTTTCGACTCTGCTTTAGACGTCCCATCTCAGATCAACTTGAGGTGTAGATACTTATTGTTATACGTTCACAGTTATTTTACCTCTGCAAGGTGTTTTTTTCTGTTCAGTTTCAGTCATTTTTGCCCATAATTATTTATTTCGGACAGAGATCCATATTTTCGTTAGCAACAGCTATGCCTCATTTTTCTTTCGTTTCTTCGTCGCCCCGCGTCGTTTCGCCTCTCCCTTAGGCGTCCCATCTCGCATCAACTTCAGATGTACAAGCTTGACGTGTGTCCCGAGCACGCTGGCCTGGCTGAACTGAGCGGGACATTTGCTGCACTGGTATGGACGCTCCCCTGTGTGGGTCCGGAGGTGGCTTTTGAGGATCTCTTTACGCTGTGGAAGAACGGGTTTGATTAGTTACTAGAAAGGGTAAACATTTATTTAAGTCTCAAAACATAAGTCACGAACATTGATAAACAAAAACCAAAGATACACAATCAACGTCTCAAAAACGTCCCCAAAAATAGCGCAGAATGGACTTATTTCACACAGTCTTGCGGTATCGCAATTTTGACCACTCCCTTGTGAAACCAATCTTAACTACTCTGCATAAGGTTTAATTTGCAAATATTAATGTTCATAGTTTGACTTTGAGTTTTTGGTGACAGTATTGACTGTTAATTTTGTTCGAGACTGATCACCCATCGTATGACGGGCTTTTGCAAGAGTTACTTAACCTCAACATCTCCGAGCTTGTAAACTCTCTCCACAGTCGACATTACTATACCAAAAACATAATTGGTTGTCATCATCCTCTTGCGTTTATCCCGTTTCTGTGCGGGGTCCGCTTTGACCATGATCCAGGATTTGGCGAGTCTAGTTAAATAATAATAATAAATAAATAAATAAAAACTTTATTTTCACACTCTTAAATCTTAAATCAGAGTAACAAGAAGGTACATGGTGAAGTGTGACTGGAGCCTAATGTAGGGCGACCCTGTATTTCAGGACTCCAGGTCTTAGTCAGGTATTTTATTTACAGTGAAGCGACTGCCATCAGGCCAATTGGTTGTACTTACGTCAAAGATTTTGTCGCAGAAGGTGCAAGGGAATGCTAGAGGCCTCTTGTACCCCTCGTGGACTATTCGTTTGTGTTTGTAAAGAGTTCCCGAGTCGACGTAAGCCTGGGAAAAGACAATAAATCTATACAAATATTATAAAAAGGAAAGATTTGTATTTTTGAACGGAACGAATAAACTCAAAAATAAGTATATGAACGATTTAAAAAAATCTATTAGTATATAAAAAGATTGGGGAAAGTTTTTGCAATTTCTGACATTTCCAGTATGTACTCAAATCATAAATGGTATTTAGGCAAAAACTGTTTATTTATTATAATTTTTTTACAAATAATCTATACTAATCTATACTAATATAGTATAAAGCTGAAGAGTTTGTTTGTTTGAACGTGCTAATCTCAGAAACTATTGGTCCGATTTGAAAAATTATTTTTGTGTTGGATAGTCCATTTGACGAGGAAGGCTTTAGGCTATTGGAAATCGAAACCCACGCGGACGGAGTCGCGGGCGGCCGCTAGTTAATTAGTAATTGTAGAAAGAGGTTTAATGTAATTCGTACCTTATCGCATTTGTCACACTGAAAAGGCTTTAACTTTAGGTGAACACTATTAATATGTCGCTCCAGATTCCTTTTCACAGGAAACCTCTTGCCACATTGACCACATTGTAACCTGCCAACAAAATAAGAAGAAATAATGAAAAAAAATCAAACATTGAAGGTTTCCGCAAATAAAAAATCAGCTAGATTGCAGTAGGTAGGCGTAGGGTCTAACGGGCATGTTATTGGTAAGTTTTGACATGACATTGACAGATATGTCAAAATTAGCCAATGACGTAACAGTTAGAGCTCACACCTACGTATTGCCATCTAGCGGATTTTTCAATCGCAAACACCCTCTTTGGTGCACAAAAGATTAGTAGCACTAAATAAGTTTTATTTTAACTCAGCTAAAGGCTTAGAGGCACTAACGATTGGTATAGATACCAAAAGCAGATCTGCCTAGGTCGAAGTAGGTATTGAACCCAGGACTCTCGAATAATAAGGACCGGTACCACTAGTGGTTTAAGTATCACCTCATTCATTCATTCGGGTCATTGAGGTATAAATAAACATGAAAAAAAACAAGGAAAAATCTAACAATATTTTTCCGACTACTTCAATTTTGATATGAAGTTGATCGATCGTGACTAAAGTACCGAACTTATGAAGTTATGAGAATATAAAAAATAACATAATTATAATACTTACGGAAGTTCTAAATAACTGACGTGTGGCGACGCAGTTTTCAAATGTTGCTGTAGTATCGATTCAGACTTAAAACTCCTGGAACCAAAATCAAATATTATAAAGAGAAAAAAAATAAAGAAAATTATCAAATAATCGTTTTATGCTACTTGCACATCTTTGTTAAACTCTGTGGCGTAGGGACTTGTAGCTTTTAAGCGTCAGCCGGTCTAGTGGTCCTGGGTTCGAATCCCACCCGAATCGGACCGAAAATTATATTAAATGTTCTTCTTCCTAAATGCTCCCATGGGAAAGCCGCTGGTAAAAATTAGTCTAATCTATACTTATATAATAAAGCTGAAGAGTTTGTTTGTTTGAACGCGCTAATCTCAGGAACTACTGTTTGAAATTTGTGTTGGATAGTCCATGTGACGAGGAAGGCTTTAGGCTATAACATAGCCGAAATTCACGACGCAGTTTTGGGCGGTCGGTACAAAATACAACAGTTTGGAGAGATAACTTTCAAATAAATCTCACTTATCACATTCCACGCAGTAATACTCCCGCTTATGTGAATGCTTGATGCTGTGCTTCTTCAGATGCGACGGCGCCTTGAATCCCGCGCCACACTCCTGACAGACATGCTTATTCGCGACCGCCACTGCTCCCACGATTTTAGCATGTTGCCTGTAAATAAATTAAATAAATAAATTCTTTGGACTAACACACCAATTGCCTAGATCCAAACTTAGCTAGAAGCTTGTACGAATGGATCATATTTTCGTCATATTCATCACTCTCTTAAATGCCTAAATTTAAATGCCTTGGACTAACACACCAATTGCCTAGCCCCAAACTAAGCTCGAAGCTTGTACTATGGAAGCTAGGGAACGAATATACAAATACATACTTAAATACTTTTATAAACATCCATGACTCGAGTACAAATGCCGATGTTCATCACACAAACATTTGCCCCTAGCGGGATTCGAACCCGCGACCCTTGGTTTTGTAGCCAGGGTCTCTAGCCACTCGACCAATGGGCCTGTCTCTTGGTGACATGCAATTCTTCCCTTCAGACCATTGAGCTATTTACTACTACGAATAGAAAAGACACATCGAAGAAAGATTTGCATAGACGAATTTAGGTCCATGGGCCTCAATTGCCTTAGTCTGCCGTCGCGCTGTGTACGAAGCGGACGGAATACGGTATTTGACTGCAAGTCAAATTACCTACTTTTTTTAAATGTCAAAAACGTAACCTTGTAGGAAAAAATGTATGAAATATAGAATCGTGACGTCACGATGCTGTAGTGTCAAATGAATACTCTTTTAACTTCAATTAGCTGTAATAATTTGTTAAAAGCTCAATAGTAACTGTGAGATACAAAATTGTGCCTAATTTTTGATTTCGTCTTTAATCTTAGAATGTCATAATTTATTTCGTATGCAGTCAAATACCCAATTGGAACTATTCTTAGTCTTGTGTGTTAAAAACATTTACAAATCATTTTAGGACAAAAAATAAAGCTTATGGCGAGTCATTCATACGTTAGGAGGCAAGCAATTCACTAAAATCAACAAATCATAATTATTTGTTTCACCTTTAAGTTTGACAAATCATGTTAATATTGACTTATTGACACCGACATTTTTTATGCAAATAATAGATTAGAATCCGCAGAGGAGACAACGCGCTTAAAAGGGTTTTTACCTAAGTGATGAATGTAATGTTTTAAATTCTACCCAAGGGTGTTACCACACCAATCGATCGATCGTCGATCGACGCCATCGATCGATGGTAGAATGGAAGTCGACGTCGATCGAGCTGTTTCGTCAATCGATCAACGTCGACCGGTGCCATCGATCACCAATCGATCGATTGGTTAGACTGGTGTCCGTCGATCAATGAAAGCTACCACACCAGTCGATCAACATCGACCGATGTCGATCGATGCCGTCGATCGATTGGTGTGGTATCACCCATTAGTATGCTAATATGATTACTTACATCATAATATGTGATTTGAGCACCTGCTTATTAACGTATGTCTTATCGCAGTAACCACACACCGCCCTCTCCTTGTTGAAATGTGAGTAATGACAGTGCTTACGAAGGCAGGATTTTCGTCTGTGAAATAAATAAATACATTATTTATATGACATTCCATGACTCGAGTACATGGGTCGATGTTCATCACACAAACATTTGCCCCTAACGGGATTCGAACCCGCGACCCTTGGTTTTGTAGCTAGACCATGTATGGAAAAAGTTTTTTGCAATTAATGTCATTTTTTGTACTCAAACCTCAAATGGTCCCATAGAGTCATTTTATCCTTACATGAAACAGGATCAAAAAAAAATCAGCATTTATTTTCTGACTGTAACATTTTTCCAAAATCAGTGAATGCAGATCAAAACATGCCAAAAAGTTATGGATGGTTTCTTAACAACGTTTCTTGTAACTGTAACGGTTATTGTACCTACCCTTTAAAACCCATTTCAAGATTCCACCCTGCATATTACTAGCGGTCCGTCACGCGGTTTCACCCGCGTCCCGAGGGAACTAATTACCGTAACGTGATAAAATATAGCCTATATTACTCAGGGTAGATGTAGTTTTCCAATGGTGAAAGAATTATTCAAATCGGTCCAGTAGTTTTTGAGTTTATTTGTTACATACAAAAATACAAATCTTTCCTCTTTATAATATTGGTGTAGATAGTGTAAAAAGTAGGGATTAATAAAACTATGAACTCACTTGAACTCCTTAGGGCAATGTGGACACTTATACTGAATATTCCCGGGGCAATGCACTGACCAATAATGGTCATATATGTATTGCTTATCACTGCGGGTGAAATCGCACACTGTGCAAGTATAACGACTGAAACATAAGAAAAAAAAGTAAACTAAAGTAAAGTAATAACAATAATACCCTTTCGGCCGTTTTTCGGACATGGCAGACGATCTTACGATCAGCCAGGTACGCAGGATATATTATAGTGCACAAGTGAGTGCGCAAGCACAGATGCACTCCCTATTCCTTCACTCTCATAGTTCGGTGGAACAGCAATCTGACACGAATGTAGAAAGTAGAGAAATCAGGCTCAAAACCAACGGCTTTGCGTGCCTTCCGAAGCACGAAGGAGCTTGAGATGATGTTTTACGGTCACCCATCCGATGACTGGCCTCTGCGAAAGTTGCTTAACTTTGCAATGCACCACCGAGCTCGTCAAGTAGTCAATCAATCTATTTATGGCCCTCTGCAGGGCAACGGCCTCCATCATTTGAAATCATGTCTTTGTTACAAAGATCGGTAACCTACACAAACTCGGGGTTCGTTCGAAAAAACTGACACAAAATTTGCCCGATCCAGGAATCAAACCCGGGGCCGCTAACCCTAAGCATCAATGATTACTGCCTTAGCAAATATCGTTTGTAACGCCCTCAAGATTTTATATATTACCATGTTTGGCAAATGGACGCGAGAAATTGGCATTATTATTTCTCTTAATAATGCCACAAGAATTTGTCTTCCAGACTGAGCTTGTAATACTTACATTATATGATTACGTTTATGAATTTGTAATTTTCCGTCCGTCAAAAATCTTTGTTTGCAGATATCACATACATAATCACCATTCTCCTGAAAATAAATAAACTTTACATTTGAATGAACAGTACTAAACATAGCCAACGGTGATTGGGTTATTTTCTATGGAAGGGCTTGTAATTTTGTAACCAGTCACTTAAATACTATTTCAGCCTAGTATAGTATAGTTTTTCTTTCAAATGATGGAGGCCCTTGCACTGCATTGGGATATTAATGTGCTGATACTTTATGTTAGTACCATATTTGTTAATTATCCACAAAACTAGCAGACGCCCGCGACTCCGTCCGCATGATTTTCTGTTTCTGCACACATAGGTATTGCCTAAAGCGTTCCTCGTCAAATGGAATATTCAGACAAAAAATTCAGATTAGCCCAGTCATTTCTGAGATTAGCGCGGTCAAACAAACAAACAAACAAACTGTTCAGCTTTATTATATTAGTTTTTATTATTGAGGAGCTCGATGGCGCAGTGGTTAGCGCACTCGGCCTGCGGTTGCAAAAGTTAAGCAACGTTCGCAGATGCCAGTCATCGGATGGGTGACCGAAAAATTTCATCTCGAGCTCCTCCGTGCTTCGGAAGGCACGTTAAGCCGTTGGTCCTGCGCCTGATCTCTCTACGGTCGTGTCAGATGGCTGTCCCACCGAACTATGAGAGTGAGGGAATAGGGAGTGCACCTGTGCTTGCGCACTCACTTGTGCACTATAATATATCCTGCGTACCTGGCTGATCGTAAGATCGGCCGCCATGGCCGAATACGGCCGGAGGGTATTACTGATAGTTGTTCCATAAATAATTATTAAATAATTCACAAACCTCACTATGTAATTCCATATGTTTGCCATAGCTATCTTTGAACATATAACCCTTAACACAATCAGCGCACTTGTATGTACAGTTTGTATACTTTTCATCTTCCAACTTAGCTGCTCTCTCTCTCCTGCATTCTGTCTTCGTTATGTACACCTTTCGGATTTTGGGAAGTTCTGGAAAATAAATAAACTTCTTAAAACAGATCGAAAATTAGTTGAAGTCATGAAACTCATAGAAAATATTTTTTTGATATTTGCAATGGTATTGAAAACTAGAGGCATTTAATAAATCTATACTAATATAAAATATTTTTTTGATATTTGCAATGGTATTGAAAACTAGAGGCATTTAATAAATCTATACTAATATAATCAAGCTGAAGATATTTTTGTTTGAACACGATTATCGGAAGTACTGGTTCGAATTGAAAATTATCAAATGAGTGACATTGATATGGAGAAAAGAGTGGAGGAAGACAAAAAAATTGATGTATAGATTGAAGAATGAAATAATGGACATGGAAAAAGCAAATTTTAAGTTGATAATAGTTGGTAGAAGTAAAAACCTTGTTGTACCTGGTTGTTTTTCAAGGTTTGTTTGTTTGTTTGGTACTTTTTTAACTACAGTTTTATCCTTTTTCTTGACCTTACTCCTCTTTGCAGTTTCTTTAAGACTACTAAGTTCTATGTCATCTTGTTCGATATCTAATTCTTGTTTCATGACAACTTTCGTTGGGACTTCATTCTCATCCTTGACAAATGACTCGTGGAATTCTGAAAATATATTAAACTAGTTAACAGAGCCTGAAATGTAAATAACCAGGCATGTAAATTCAGCTCATAGTCGCAGCGTACCCTGGGCTCCAAGGCAAAGGCCGAGGATGCAACCGGGTGATGCGCCAGGATGATGATGATGATGAACAGAGCCTCAAATGTGATTCAAATTGCTAGATCTGTACTTGAAACTGGGTCAAAATTAAGCAGATTATAGAATTAAAATTAAATGCTATTTAATGATTTACGAACAAGATGGAGGAAGATGGAACACCGGTTTCATCTTCCTCCAGTAAATAATTAAAAAGGTGGTTGAAAAGGTTAAGAGGATCTAGCTATCCTGGTATGGTCATGTGATGAGAAGGGATGAAACCCATGTGTCAAGACAAATGATGAAATATAAAAGCGAATGGTGTGCAGGTAGCCCAAAGAAAAGATGGAGGAAACCCATGTGAAGAGACGAACAATTAATATGAAAGAGAGTGGTGTGCAAGGGAGGCAAAAGAAAAGATGGATGGATTGTGTGAAGGATGATATGAGTGAAAGAGGTGTGAATGATGAGATGACAAATGATAGGCCAGTATGGAAGAAGTAACATATTGCGCTAACCCCAGATAAACTGGGAAGGGCAGGCGAATGATGATTTACTGTAGTAAGATATTTGTCTGGATCCTCTCAGTCTTACCATATCTACATCTATTAATATTAAAATAGAGAATTTCATTAACATGCTATTTACCATCATCCTGAGCAAACTCTCCATCGGAATGGGCAATGTTTTCTTCATCTTCTTCTTTTGGCAAATCGTCAATGGTTTCGCTACCTTCTTCTTTCAGTTCTAGTTCCAGTTTGATCTGGACATCCTTGGACAACTGTTGTAACTCACAACAGTTGTCTACAGTCACAAATGTTTCCTCGGCAGAGGCATCGAGACTGTTATATTCCGTTATGTTTAATGGTGAAACTTTTGTAAGTTTAATGAGAGGCTGTGTTTGCAATCGGATACTATCCAATGAGGAGTCAAGAATCTGAAATAATTTACCATTGAAAGACTGTTTTATTTTGAGTGATATAGACTTTTTGCTTGTCCCCAAAACAAACTATGTACTGTAAGAATTGTCATAAAATTTTAAAGACTTATGTTTTATTTCAGAAAATAGTGAACATATAATTTTCTTATATTATATATTATATACTACTTACATTCTGAAAGTTTTCCAATAAAATCCAATTTCTCTGCACATTTTTGACAAATATTTCTAGTCTTTTTACTATCTGTTTGCATAAGTAACATATGCATAAACTATCAACCTGGAAAAAGCAATAATACAGCTAAGTACCAGACTTTAAAACATATTTAACAAGGGAAATAAAAAAGTATAATGAAGCCCTAACAACATTGTTTTTTGAAAGTTTACATCTGCCTTTTAAAAAGTAGTAGACAATATCTTAATATTATGAAGATGTAGATAGGTACATACCTGAAATAGTGATTTAAGATTATCATTTTCCAAATAATAACTTTGTAATGTATTTTCGTCGTTTCCACATAAACAAGACAAACAACATTGATCTCTTACAAGTTCCTCCATGATCACAAACAAACTTTTATTTACAATTCAATTGTTGATTGCGAACATTTTTCCCTTTGATAAAATAATCGCGCTCGTATGTACCTTTGTAATTTATCTAATTACAAATAAATATTGTTTGTTTTCGAATTCAAGCTGTCAACTTCAACTGTCATGTCACAGGTCATGTTATCAATGTCATTTTTTTTCTCTGCTTGCTTTGGCTCTAAAAGGCTCGTGATTAAGCCACATTTAAGTTTTTGTTGCTTTCATGATTTTGTGGTGGTGATGGGAATATAAATATACTCGTTCTACTGAAAAATAGGACATTTTTTAGCTAAAATCTAAAGTTCGCTCACACTATCAATAATTCAGCAAAGCAAAGCTATATTTAACCTTTACATGTAGGCATTTTATTATTGTATTATACACTGTAGCTGTAGAACTAACTTTTGGTATATTTACTAATTTTACTATACTCTATGAGCACCAAAATGGCTACAAAGTATTTTATATAGATGTGCGTTATTATTTTATTTAGATGGGGAGAAATTACGCTTTTTGTACTAGTTAAATATTTTATGAGCGACTTCGAAATTCCATGTATTTTATCATTTATGACATGTTGTTTTATAATCATTCCATAAGATACAATTTCCTCGTTTGCCTTGATGAACAGACTTACTTGGATGCTGTAGTTTGAAGACCCGACTCAGAAGGTCTGTTCAGTAAAATACCTAGATAATTTAATTATCAGGACTTAATATTTTGGAACAAGGTTGAATAAAACAAGGGAGTGTAGGCGATATTTTTTTCAATTTTATAATATTTACATATTTTTGCTAATAAATTAATGTGTATTGTACTACTGACATTATTATTTACAAAATGTTACATAACATACAATGAGTTTCAGAATAAAATGTCTGCTACATAATTTAGCTGGTAGTACCTGACGTACCAAACAATAATTCCCAATTTTTGTGCTATCTTATTTTCACAAGTTGCACTTGGAGATGTGCTGGGTTTAGTAGGTAAATATTAATAGATATCAAACAATCAAACAAACTATCAAGAGGGTCACCTGACGGTAAGTGATCAACACCTTGCCTTATTCTGCCATCTAGTGACTCATATTCGAAATTTTTACGCCTATATAGGCACCGTGCAGAAACTATAGAGGGCGCTAAAATCCCGATTTTTTTCTGTTGTTTGACAGTAAAATTTGACATTTAGCGTGAAAGGTTCGAATAAGAGTCACTAGATGGCAGAATAAGGCACCGTGTTTTTCCGTGGTTTGACAGTAAATTTACCGACATTGAGATTTAAAAGCTTTGAATATGAGTCACGAGATGGCAGAGTCATCGCTACGCACGGTGGCTATACCCTCCCCAACTGAGTCAGATCAATTGATATTTCTTAACATTCCCAGCTTTGACATTGACATTACTTGACACTTCCAGCTTTGACATTGACATTACTTGACATTCCCAGCCTTAGGTTTCCCGTCACGTGTCAGTTTGAGGTGTATAAGTTTGACGTGTGTCCCGAGCACGCTCGCTTGGCTGAACTGAGCGGGACATTTGCTGCACTGGTATGGACGCTCCCCTGTGTGGGTCCGGAGGTGGCCTTTGAGTATCTGGTTACGCTGCGGAATAGAAATGAATACAATAAAATATGTAAAAGAAAGGGGTAATGACATCATCATCATAATACTACCCTCTCCTGGGTGCAACCTTGGCCATTGCCTTGGAACCCAGAGTACTCTATGGTCTTGAAATGACCAGCCTGGTTATAATCATCCCTTCCAGATTCAGATTCAGATTCAGATACTTTATTGCATGCTACATTGTTGTACACATAGTTAATTTACAAGTAGGTAGTACTTAAGATGGTAAATAAAATTACAGTGTAGCGCCCTGTAAGGGCATAGCAATATCGGAGAGCTCTAAGTAAATAATAACAAAATCATTAAAATGGTTGCTACAAAACAAATATCACAACACAGTTAATTTGAAAATTAAAATTAAATATTTCACATTTAACAAATTAACATTTCTTAAGGCTCCGGTATCACCACTGCCCATAGACACTGACAACTCCACAATCGCCTTTGAAAGCCCATAATCTCCCAAACTGAGCAAGTTATTAAGACCTATTTCAGCTCTACTTAGTCTTCTGTCAGGAGTTACTTCCCCAGACGAGCGGCTATTTCGATTGCCAAGATAGTTGTTGTATGTTGAATTTTATTCAATGACTAGCGGCCGCCCGCGACTCTGTCTGCGTGGTTTTCGGTTTCCGCACACATACGTATATACTATAGCCTAAGGCCTTCCTCGTCAAATGGAATATCCGACACAAAAATATTTTTTCAAATCGGAAGAGTACTTCCTGAGATTTGCGCGTTCAAACAAACAATCTCTTCAGCTTTATATATTAGTAAGTATAGATAAGGACCCATAGTTATGATAAATACGTCTAAAGTGAGTCCGTATGGAAGTACTTACGTCAAAGACTTTATCACAGAATGTGCATGGAAACCGTAAAGGCCTCTTGTACCCCTCGTGGACTATGCGCTTGTGTTCGTTCAGCGACCATGAGTTTACATACGCCTGGGGAAAACAAGATATCATTACTTTAAACTTTTAAATTAGTAAATTAAATAAATGCCTTGGACTGACACACACCTAGCCCCAAACTAAGCTCGAAGCTTGTACTATGGATGCTAGGGAACGGATAGACATACTTTAATACAATTATAAACATCCATGACTCGAGGGCAAATCCAACGATCTACTACAATCAAAACAATCATGAGGAAACTTGTTTAGAAGACAAAATATTTAGATGTGAAAACTTTTACCTTGTCACAACTGTCGCACTGGTAAGGCCTAATATTTAGATGCACCCTGTTCGTATGCCGCTCCAGATCCCTTCGGATTGCGAACCGTTTGTCACAATGTACACATTGTAACCTGAAAAAACAATAACAAAACATGTACAAAAATACACAATAAACGTTTTAAAATACAACGTACTTAAACATAAATAAATAATAAATGCCTTGGACTGACACACCAATTGCCTAGCTCCAAACTAAGCTCTAAGCTTGTACTATGGATGCTAGGGAACGGATAGACATACTTAAATACTTTTATAAACATCCATGACTCGAGTACAAATGCCGATGTTCATCACACAAACATTTGCCCCAAGCGGGATTCGAACCCGCGACCCTTGGTTTCGTAGCCAGGGTCTCTGACCACTCGACCAACGGGCCCGTCTACTTGTGGAGTTGTTGTGTTTTTCATTTTATACAATGATCACGACCCTCAGTAATGAGGAATATGACTCAAGAAGGAGGGACTAATTCCAATCATCCTCATAGCGTTTATCCCGTTTCTGTGCTGGGTCCGTTTTGCCCAATATCCAGGATTTGGCGAGTCTGGTTATTACAGACTACTTCCAATATGTTATCAGATTAATTGTTTCTACTTCCAATATATTATCAGATTAATTGTTTATACAAGTAACTTAGGAGAATAAATATGGTTTGTACTTACGGAAGTTCTAAATAATTGACATGCGGCGACGCAGTTTTCAAATGGTGCTTCAGAATTGAATCAGACTTAAAACTCCTGGAACAAAAACACATTCAAAGTTTAATTTCGTATAAGAAGCGTACACTTCACATAACTTGTATTTATTTTCTTTTGATGTAAGCAAACGAGCAAGAGGGTATGATGGTAAGTGATCACCCATCACGTCTGCCTATGGACATAAGTTACCCCTCAAGGGGAGCTGATGTGTTGCTAGCCTTTATTACCCCATACGCACCCTAACCCAACAATAGCCAGAGCTTTGGCGACCTTACTCACCAGCAGACATAGTACAACAGTAATGAAGTAATTCAATGTGTTATTTTGAGGTACTCAAACGAGCTACTCATTCAATTGAACTCTACCAGTTTTCTAACAGTCCCTCCTAGCGTTTATCCCGTTTCTATGCGGGGTCCGCTTTGACCATGATCCAGGATTTGGCAAGTGTGGTTATTACAGTGAAGCGACTGCCATCAGACCTTCGTAACCCATAGAGGGGAACCAGACAGATTGGATCATGGTTACACATTCAGATCTAACTGAACTAAAGTCAAAAATCACTGAATCACAAATCCATACACACATACATTTCTAAAAATCTAGAGGTGTGGGCCCGGATTCGAACCGCGGACCTCACGAATGTGAGGCGCCGTCCGCACCACTAGGCCACCATCGCTCTTTTCTCTTCTTACCACTTTTCTAACAGTAAGGTAATAACTTATAAGATTCTGTCCTCTTAAAATGCTATAACAAAACAAAAATAAAATCTTACTTATCACATTCAACGCAGTAATACTCCCGCTTGTGCGAATGCTTGATGCTGTGCTTCTTCAGATGCGACGGCGCCTTAAAAGCCTTGCCGCACTCTTGACAAACGTGTCTCTTGTAATCCTCTACTGCTCCTACGTTTTTAGGATGTTTCCTATAAAGGATTATAAATACAAATATATATAAGTGATCTGTGTCAGAGAAACAAAGCATGTAAATAAGTTCCGATGTCCACAAATAGATGGCGTTGTAAGTATTTTATGGCACGATAGCGGGATTTATTTATATGGCGATCTGATTATACAAATTATTCATTTTTGAACGTTTTTTAGAATAAACCACAAGAAAATTGAAACCTTACTTTATGATTAGAATACGTCATAATATGAACCCATCTGAAAGGGACTTTGCACGATAGTTATTATGTAGTATGTATAGTATGTACGAGCATACTGGTGGTTAAATTCTATAGGTTAGTAAAAGTCAAAGCTATGTATTTTGCAAGTATGTAAATATACACAAAAAATCTTGTGAACAAGACACAGTTAGTGTTTCTAACGAAACGATACAAGAATATATTGTTCTTGTTATGTTAATGACATCTATATTACGATAACTTACATAATCATATGTGATTTGAGCACCTCCTTATTAACGTATGTCTTGTGGCAGTAAGCGCACACGACTCTCTCCTTATTCGTATGCGCGTAACACACATGCTTGCGAAGGTATACTTTACGGCTGTGAAAATAAGGTACATTGTTAAATATCAATTAAAATTTATTAAAAAAACGAACAACTACCCACGGACTGCGATAGGTCGTTGATTATGATGATGATGAATTACGCAGAATACCTATTTGTAAGTATTTCACAGTACCAAGTGAGTGCGCAAGCACAGGTGCACTCCCTATTACCTCACTCTCATAGTTCGGTGAGAGCAATCTGACACGACCGTAGTGTGAGGTGACTACGGTTAACGTCTCAAAATGGCGTCAAGGGTGGATCCAGTAATGGCGCCAGTGACCCCCCCGGTCACATAGTCGTTATCTAAACAGTATATTCTTTTTTTATGTTATAGGGAGGCAAACGAACCAGAGGATCACCTGATGGTAAGTGATCACCACTACCCATGAACATAAACAACCGCACAAGGTTCGCAGATGCGTTGCCTGCCTTTAAATGTAGGGTAATTTGTTTCCACATGAAACTGAACCCCCGCAGGGTTTGAATTAGGATCAAAAATATACATCTCATGGCCGTTTAAGGGTTAACAATTGTCCAATAAGTGGTCCACCTAAGTCCTGGAACCAGCGTGAGAAGGGGATGGGACGGTTCTCATGACCTCTCCCCCCCCCCCCTGGATCCGCTTTTGCTCGGGATGTAATAACATCGCCAACTTACAAACTCCAGCCAGCGGCTGCTAATATTTAACGTGTAGGTATCGTATATTTTATATATTAGTTTGTTACAATCATTTCATCAACAACTGTACCACAATATTTGATTAAAAATTCTATTCTATTCTAGAAAGGAAACTGGAACTCACATAAACACCTTAGGGCATTGCGGACACTTGTACTGGAAGAACCCGGGGCAGTGGACTGAAGAATAGTGGTCCTGGATTGTGTGCCGGCTGATACGGGTGAAGTCACACATCGAGCATTTGTATCGTCTGGAACATATATTAAATAACACTTTACGATGATGTTAAATCTTATCACTACAAAGTATAAAACAAAGTCGCTTTCTCTGTCCCTATGTCCCTTTTTAAATTTAATTTAAATTTAAGCTTAAGTCTTTGATTTTGATGCGGTTTTTTTTAATAGATAAAATGATTAAAAGGAAGGTTTTCATGTGTAATACATGCATAATATAGTAGAGAAACACTAATAAACTTAGTTGCATCCGTGCGAAATCGGGGCGGGTCGCTAGTTAATTTTAATATTATAAATGTGAAATTTCCTAACATCTAAATGTGAAATACACAAACATCCAAACAAAAAAACATTCACATTATGTTTTATTGTTTGGATGTTTTTCCGTCGATCACACAGAAACTAATGGACGAATTTTAATAAAATTTTATACAGGCTGGGTATGGGCTGACTTAGGTGTTAGGGTATTTTTATCCTGATTAAATGCTCCCATGGGATAAAACAGGAATCTTTATAACGCGGGCAAAGCCGCCGGTAAAAATAAGTAAATAAATAAATTCATTAACACAATAACACACCAATTGCCTAGCCCCAAACTAAGCTCAAAACTGGTACTATGTATTTTATATAATACTTACATTATATGATATCGTTTATGATTTAGTAACTTTTCGTCTGTTAAAAATCTTTGTTTACAGACATCACATACATAATCACCATTCTCCTAAAATAAAAGAACAATATTCAATTAATAACAACACACAAAATTGGATTGTTTGAATTGTTTTTTATTTTATTGCAAATTGTTTTACAAACCTATTACTTTTGTACCAATTATATTATTATACCATAATTTAAAATGTCATATTCTATGTCCAATAATGATAAATTCTCATACCTCACTATGCCGTTCCATATGCCGGTCAAAGCTCGCTTTGAACATGAAACCTTTGATACAATCAGCGCACTTGTACGTACAGTTTGTATACTTTTTATCTTCCAACTTGGTCGCTCTTTCTTTCATGCATTCTTCCCTCGTTATGTACACTATACGGGCTTTGGGAATATCTGGAATTATTTAGGAATTGCAAATGTAATGGAATTATATGTACGATCTACATTAATATATTAATTTTGTTTAATCATTCTACATTTAAAAAAAAAAAACATAGATAGATAAAGTGTGTCGCGAATGTTTTTGTACATATTTATAAGATCTACAACTTTTAAGAACATTTTATGGTATCTTATATAGTTAAAGCAGCAAAATAAGTAACATTCCTGGTTGATTTTTTAAACATTGTGTCCGAAAAACCCAAAAATCTTATCCTATGTTGCTTGTGCATATGGTAGTGTTCCTAAATCATCAATCATCATCATCATCAACAGCCTATCGCAGTCCACTGCTGGACATAGGCCTCTCCTACTCCTAGGGCTCTCCACTCAGCCTGATCCTCAGCGATGTTCCTAAATATTTTTTCAAAACCTAATTTATGTACCTGTTTTTTTGCCAGTGGGTATTTTTTTAACTACTGTTTTATCCTTTTTCTTGACCTTACTCTTCTTCAATGTCTTTTTTAGACTACTGAGGTCTATGTTGTCTTGTTCAATATCCACTTCTTGTTTCATGACCATTTTTAGTGCACCCTCACTCTCTTCCTTGACAAACGAGTCTGGGAATTCTAAAATTGCATATATATTTATTATTCATATTTAATGTTGTAGTAGTTACAGTTCTTGAAGAATTAAATGGTCTTTAATTACATTCAATTAAAATTCTTTAGAAATAGTGTTACCTATGAAAGATTCCAATTAATTGTATCACAGATGCTTTGCATTTAAACCACAGGACCAGCCCAGTATACTTTTATCACCAATAAGGTGTTAAGCTAGAATTATTTTTTTTTGTCAAGTTAGGCCTGTGGTCCCTCCAGTGGCCATAGGCCCATGAGCCCAGTGCATTGTCTGGTCAGGATCCTGGGTTATCCTCAAATGCAGTGGGACAAATTGGTGAGCACTTGAGTTTTTAAAATGTATTTAATTATTTCAGAGAAGAGATTATATGCAAAGCAATATATTGCATACAAAAAAAGTATTAAGGAGATTTAAATCCAAAGAATATTGCTACTCCATATCACAACAAAAATGAGTCAAATAAAATTGTTATCATTAACATGTTATTTACCATCATCGTCAACAAACTCCCCTTCCAAATGGTCAATGGGTTCATTGTCTTCCTCCTTTAGCTCCAATTCTAGTTTGACTTTGACATCATTGCTGGATACCCGTTGTAACTGACAACAGTTGTCCACTATCGTAAACGTTTCATCAGGGGAAGTATTGTGACCGTTATCGTTATATTCCGTTAAATGTAACGGTGTTATTTTTGTGAGTTTAACGAGAGGTTGTGTTTGTAACCGAACCACATCAAATGAGTTGTTGAGTGTCTGAAATAAACCAATACATTTTTATTGACTTTTTTAAGATTGTTCTTAGGTGACTGAGACAGCAGTAGTTACAGTAGAACTCCAATTATCCGAATTAATGGGGACCGGGACCCATTCGGATAATCTGAGTTTTTTAAAAAAAAATTGCCATTGGAGAGAAAAAAAGCTACGTTTTGATAATGCACTATTTTTTTATTGAATTAAACGAAAGAAACATGATATTTTCACATGTTGTGCCTACACTGACATCGCGAAGGGAAGGACAATTAATGAGCGAACGCGCAAAAACTGGCTTCGGAAGAATAATAGTGCACTTAGACTTTTTTTGGACAATTTTTTTTCTGAAAGTGATTCGGATAATCGGCGATTCGGATAGTCGGAGTTCGGATAATTGGAGTTCTACTGTATTACAATTACTAGCGGCAACTTGCAACTCCGTCTGCATTGATTTCTGTTTCAACAAACACTGTGTTATACTGTTGCTCAAAAAAAACGTGAGTACATAAAATATCTTTGATACTTACATTATGGAAGTTTTCCAATAAAATCTGATTTCTATGCACATTTTGAATGAATAATTCTAGTCTTTTTACAATCTGTTTGCATAAGAAACAAAGGCATATATTATCTCCCTGAAAAAATAAGAATAAAACTTACAATAGTACAAGACTCAAACACTCATATTAATAAGAAAAAGATTAAGAAATCTTTATTGCACAAACTGTGTACATACATATTTAAATATTAAGTCAAGGTTTTATGGAAATCAAATGAAGTTTTATTATCGATATTACTAAAATTACACTTTAATAATTAATGTACATACCTGAAATAATGATTTCAAATTATCATTTTCCAAATAATAACTTTGTAATGTATTTTCATCGTTTCCACACAAACAAGACAAACATCGTTCATCTCTTACAAGTTCCTCCATGATACCAAATATTTCTGAGGATATTTTTTCCGTTCATACACAAGCCACACTGTTTTGTATTAATTAAATTCTAAATAATTAAAAAATCAATATTTACATCGTTTTTCAATGTTTTTTTAATCTCGATTTTTTACGTCAACTTCAAATGGGCTGTCATATCAATGTCATTTCATTTCACATGTTGTCTTTGTGGGTCTTCTGGGTTAAAAAAATAATTTTAATGTTCTATCTTCTCGGTAATAACAATAATAATAATTCGTCGCTCCGTCTTTTATAACTGAGGAATTTCTTTCTCTTCTTTCTTACTTTTTGTAAACATACGAACCCTAAATGTTTTTAAACCTTTATACCATATATCGACGTTAAGGAGAGGGTGGACTGTATGAAACGAAAGAAATAGGGTGGAATAAGTTAAAACGTACTTACAGTGTGTTTGTTTACTCCAAGTTTACACTTTACTCCTTATATGGCTTCTTAGCCAGCGTTCTGAAATGTGGTAAAAAAAAGAGTTGACTGACAGTATTGACACTGACAGCTTTGGCTGGCTGGCTTTTTGTTTGCTTCGCTTTGTTTACTTCTGTGTGCGGTTTAACTTCTAAAATTTTTCATTCAGCGGCTGAAAACATTATTTAGCTGAAACATGAATGAATGCTATCACCGTGGTATTTGTCGAATGTGTTTATCCGTTGTCGACGAGAAAATGCACTCCTTGACGGAAGAACCAGATGTTTTAAAGAGAATACTGGCTTATTTTTCTATTCGGGTGAGTTGTGTTTTGTTCTTATGAAAGCATTCTTTGTTTTAGAATTGTTTCTCAAAGTTTAAATCTATTTCTATTTAAAAAAAAATGACTTTGCCTAATGTAGTTATTTAATTGACGCTTTAAATAAGAATTGTTATTTCCTTTAATTTATGATGTTTCTTCTCTTGTTTTTTTTCAGATAAACTTTGAAGAACCATTCCCAAAACAAATCTGTAATGACTGCAAAGACAAAATCAATGATTTTCATAGTTATCACCAAAAAGTTACTGGGATTAATGAGCTTCTTGTTAAGTGCGCTAACAGTGATATACCTACTGCGCTAAAAGAATTATACATAAGTTTGAAAACCGCTGCATTTATAAATAAAAATGAAAGTTATGATCCTGAACAGGTTAAATCTGAGCATATACCGGATGATGATGATAATTGTGGGAATGATGAAAATTTAAACCAAAACATTGATGATACAACTGCATTTGCAGATGAGCGTAGTCATTCCCCTTTAGATAATACAGTAACAGCAAACGAAACAACGAAAAGCATAGGAAATAAGGAATTCAAACCTAAACAGAAGAAACATAAAAACCCTCAATGTCAAATTGTTTCAAGTGAGAAAATAGACAACGATGAAAACTTCATTACAAGTGTAACAAGTGCTACAACATTCAAATGTCTCTCATGCTTTGAAGTTTTCGAAACGAAAAACCTCTTACAACATCATTATAATTCAAAACATAAACCTAAAGAAAAAGTTGTGAAAGCACAGTATGAAACGTTGACGTCTCTAGACGGTGTCGTTTCATATAAATGTAGCGTATGTTTCAAGAATATACGTAATAAAAAGGGAATAGACAAGCATGTTCGAGCGCATGCTGAGGGTCGTTCTTTTTTGTGCAAAGTTTGTGGTAAGTTGGCTGGTACAGATTAAATAAGTTAAGTAATTATCAATGAAACATACTATTTAAACATTTATTTCATTAATACTGTTACACAGGAAAAAAATTCAAGATCAGTTTGCAAGAGATCCTAAATCTTTTTGGCGATATATAGATTTAAAGAGGAGTAGAGTTAACAGACAGTCTATCATAAAGGACGGCCGACAGCTCGAGGAGGGGGAGTGTGCTCGGGCGTTCGCGGAGTACTTCCAGTCTGTGTACGCGGCGGAGGCGCCGCGCCTGGACGCGCGCGCGGCGGAGGCGGCGGCGCGCCCCGGCGCCGCGCGCGTGCACCTGCGCCGCCTAGACCGCGGCGACGTCACCAAGGCGCTCGCCAAGCTAAAGCCCAAGCGCTCGTCCGGCCCGGACGGGATCCCCGCGTTCCTGTTCCGGGACTGCGGCCGGGTACTAGCGGAGCCGCTGCTTCATATCTTCAACACCAATTTAGAGCGAGCTACGTTCCCGGCGCGGTGGAAGTTGACGCGGGTGGTCCCGGTCCCCAAGGGCAGGTCGGGTCCGGACGTGAGTGGGTATCGGCCGGTGGCGGTGCTGTCGACGCCGGCCAAGGTGCTGGAGTCCGCAGTGCAGAGCAGGCTGCAGGAGCAGGTGGCGGCGCGGCTGGCGGACGAGCAGCACGGGTTCCGCCCGGCCCGCAGCACCACCACCAACCTGCTCGGCTTCATGGCGCGGGTCGTGCCGGCGGTCGATGCGGGCGTACAGGTCGACACGGCCTATTTCGACTTTAGGAAGGCGTTCGATACGGTAGACAATGACGTACTACTAGTAAAGCTCGCGGAGGTCGGCTGCACTCCACATCTTTTGCAGTTCTTCGCTAGCTACATGGAGGGGAGACAGCAGTACGTCGAATACGACGGATATGAATCCGACCCGTATTTCACCAGGTCGGGCGTGAGCCAGGGCAGCAATTTGGGGCCACTCGAATTCATCATAATGATAAACGATTTGCCGGAAGTCGTCAGACATGGGATGTGTTTATTGTTTGCAGATGACCTCAAATTGCTGCTCGAGGTAAGGGATCGGTCGGATTGTGATCGCCTCCAGGAGGACATCGACCGAGTGGTGAAGTGGAGCAAGGAGAACAAGCTTCACTTTAATGTCTCCAAGTGCTCGGTGATGTCGTTCACCCGCGCGCGAACCCCTGTGTGCTATGAGTACAAAGTAGACACGACTCCGATGCAACGCGTAACGCAGGTCCGAGATTTAGGGGTGCATGTAGCGCCAGACCTAAATTTTCGAGACCATATAATTAAAGTATGCAAACGAGCGTTCAGAAATTTGGGCTTTGTACTCAGGCAGTCGCGGGGGTTCACCAGCATCACGACGCTTCGGGTGCTGTATGATGCGCTCGTCCGGAGCCACCTCGAGCACGCGGCGGTCGTGTGGGCCCCGCACGAGGAGAAGTACAGAGTAATGCTGGAACGAGTTCAGAACAAGTTCACGCGGCATCTGTACTTCAAACTGTACGGGGTGTACCCCCTGTACCCCTTGATGTACCCTACGTTGTTCGTGCTAGGTATGGTAGGGTACGACCAGCTGCGCGTGCGGCGCGAGTACGCGCTGGCGCTGTACGTGGCGCGGGTGCTGCGCGGGCTGGCGCACCACCCGGAGCTGCTGCGCCGCCTGCCGCTGCGCGCGCCCGACCGTTACGTGTGGCGGCGCCGGAGCCCGCCCTTGCTCGCTGTACCCACCGCGCGAACCAATCTGCTGGCGAAGACGCCCCTCGTCCGCGCGATGGGATTGCTAAACCGGGTCCATGAAAAAATCGACATTTTTTCGTGTTCTTTGAGGGAATTCTCAGTATGCACATCACATGTTATTTGTTATGAAGTGTAAGTTTAACTAATAGGTATAGTATAGTGTGTAGGAATATTGATAATAAGTATATATATAGAATAGTGTAAAGTGTGTGTTAGTTACGTAAGTTTAGAGCTTAGTTTATGTAAATAGCCATTGTTATTATATTTTAAGTATCTTCTATCGCATTAGGTTATACCTGTAAAGATAGTTTTAAGATTTTTATGAATAAATAAATAAATAAATAAATAAATAAATAAATAAATGATACGTCCTTTGGTCTGGTGGTCAAAGACCCTGGTTTCAAAATCAAGGATTTATCAAGCATTTGTACTCGACTCATGGATGTTTATAAAAAGTGGGTGTGGCAGACTGCTGGACAGACAGTGACTGTGACTGTCTGTCCGCCAGTCTGTCACACATGACGAATCTATGAGGGATCTGTTTTTTGCCATTTTGCTAAGGAACCCTAAAAAGTATTTAAGTATGTCTATCCGTTCCCTATCATTCATACTACAAGCTTCAAGCTTAGTTTGGGGCTAGGCAATTGGTGTGTTAATCCAAGGAATTTATTTATTTATTTTTATTTATTTATATTTAAAATTATTACTCCATTACTGCTAGTTCCAGTATTTACTAAGTTCTACATATTACTAACTTACATTTCTTACTCAGTTCTAGCATCTCTATTGGTAGATGTGATCCCTTGTTTCCCGGGATCTTAAATATACCTAATGATAATTTCAGGTAGAACATACAAAACAGTATCTGAAATCATTCGTCATGGTCGTGCACACGATGGCTCGAGGATCTACTGCAGCCTGAACTGTGGATACAGCACAGCTTACCTCGGAGCCCTGATTCAGCATGAGAAGAGGCACAGAGGGACACATAAGGTATAACGTAAGGTATTGGAGTGAGTTCAGTGTTGCCGTTAATTTGTGTTAATGCTAATACTGAATTCTGTGTGGATGTCAAAATAACAACTAATACATATAATCATACAACATTACTCTGTCAATATTAACTATTTTTAAGAAAGACCACAGCGACCAGGCTCTTTGAAACTATTGTTCTAAGTTTCTGTCGAAGTTAAGGCCTGAGTAAGACAGGCTGGAATTTTAAGGCTATCTTAAGTGCGAATTTGATATATCATTCTCATACAAAACTGCACCTCAAGTTCGCGCTCAAGATCGAGCTCAGAGTTGAGTGCTACCACAGCAGAAAGCAGTTTCAATTAAGTCCTTCATTTCTTACTTACACTAACTCTTATCATCTACTTAACATGCGACTCTCATTTCAAGTACAAATGTGAGCAGTGCGGCAAGGGGTTTCAAGTGAAGACGTGGTACCTGCAGCATCAGAACATACACAAGGGTCTGAAGCCGTTCGTCTGTGGCATCTGTGGCGTTGCCTTTCATATGGACAGGTATTCACACAGGACAGACAATAAAATTTAAGCTTTATCCAAATCCGTGAAGTAGTAGGTATTTGTGACAGATTAAAAAAGTGGTAAGGGTTATCACAGCTTTGATATTACTATGAACATAACAGGCATATCTATTATAAAAAAAATATGAACATGATATTTGAGGAGCGCTAGGCCCGCTATTGCTAAGTTAAGCAACTTACGCAGTGGCCAGTCATTGGATGGGTGACCGAAAAATTCCATCTCCACCCCCTTCGTGTTTCGGAAGGCACTTTAAGCCGTTTGTCCTGCGCCTGATCTCTCTACGGTAGTGTCAAATAGCTGTCCCACCGAACTATGATAGTGAGGGAATAGGGAGTGCGTTGGCTTGCGCACTCACTAGAGCCCTATCGTAAGTTCGGCCGCCATGGTCGGAAAGGCATAATTATAATAAAAAAAATATGTTTCTCCCTGTTGTCTCTGTATTAATATCTAACTCTGTATATTATATAATATGTAATAACATAAACATAGTTACATCAATGTTGACAGACCTAATCAATAAATAGTAAGTACTTTACTTAGAATAAAATTGCACCATAATTATTCGATTTCTATGAGTAGGTACACTATGTTTACAGATAATAATACCCTCCGGCCGTATTCGGCCATGGCGGCCGATCTTACGATCAGCCAGGTACGCAGGATATATTATAGTGCACAAGTGAGTGCGCAAGCGCAGGTGCACTCCCTATTCCTTCACTCTCATAATTCGGTGGGACAGCAATCTGACACGACCGTAGAGAGATCAGGCGCAGGACCAACGTCTTAACGTGCCTTCCGAAGCACGGAGGAGCTCGAGATGAAATTTTTTGGTCACCCATCCGATGACTGGCACCTGCGAACGTTACTTAGCTTTGTTTACAGATACTAATACTATTAAAAACATGTTATAATTAGTGATTTTTTTGTTCCTTAGGTATCTAACAGCGCATAAAAGCTCAGTACACCCGCAGACGTCGCAGGTCAAACGCTACCTGTGTCCGCACTGCTCGATGCCGTGCGACTCACGGAAGGCGTTCACTGACCATTTGAAGGTGCGTTATTATGTAATACTTTTGTAAGTGGTAGAGCCATTCTGTTTCACAGCACGAATGGGCCGGCTCGTCCGGGGAACTACCACCCTCTCACATTACATCAATGTGAAATAATAGTATCTACTATTGTGTTTTGTTTGCTTTGTGAGTGTGCCGGAAGCCCACACTTCTTTTAAAAGGCCGGCAACACATCAACGATACCTCTGGTGTCGCGGATGTCCATGGGCGGCGGTGGTTGCTTACCATCAGGCGATCCGCGAGCTCGTTTGCTGCGTTTGCCATTAAAAAAAATCCCTTTAGGACCATGGGGTCCATCAGGGAATAGGGAATGGTGCCTGAAGATTAATCAGATTTTAGACTTTCGCATTGCACTAACGTTTTTTAGCGGGGTTAAACTTTAACTTTAACTTTAAACGGGGTGAAATTAATGAAGGTATAAGCGACCATAATAATGAAAGTAAGTTGTATACCTACCATATCTTTACTGTAATATAATAAATCTGAAGAGTTTGTATGTTTGTTTGTTTGTTTATTGTTTGTTCGTTTGTTTGATCGCGCTAATCTCAGGAACTACTGGTCCAATTTGAAAAAATCTTTTTGTGTTGGATAGTCCATTTGACGAGGAAGGCTTTAGGCTATAGCATCCTATGTGTGCGGAAACCGGTAACGACGAGGAAGGAGTCGCGGGCGGCCGCTAGTACTAGATTATGATTAAAGAGTTTAGTCCCGTTAAATAATAATATTATCATACTGCCGATGCCGCCGACATTTTGAGGTAAAGAAAATCTACGCTACGGCTCCTATTTTTTACGGTGGTGACAGACATGAACATAATATAGTATGTATTTTTTAATAATAGTAACCTTTTCCAAAATCTGTCAATGCAGAACAGAGTAAGTATCTTAAAAAAGTTATGTTTCGGTATCCCATATTCGTTATTTAAAGCTATTCAATTTTGCACCTTAGGAGCACGGGATAACGAGCAGTTTCCTTTGCGACCTGTGCGGCAAGACTCTGTCAAATGCTGAACAACTGAAGTTTCACAAACGGATGCACCTTGGAGTGAAGCCTTATTCTTGCAGGTATGGGATCTGTAGTAATACTAGCGGCTCGTCCTGGCTTCGCATGGGCACTAAACGTGACATTTACACACATCTATACTAATATATAAAGCTGAAGAGTTTGTTTGTATGTTTGTTTGTTTGAACGCGCTAATCTCAGGAACTACTGGTCCGATTTGAAAAAATATTTTTGTGTTGGATAGTCCATTTGACGAGGAAGGCTCGAAAACCACGCGGACGGAGTCGCGGGCGGCCGCTAGTGTATATATATTTTTTAAATGTTTAAACTAACTAAAGTTTTAAAACTTTTATACAAAGAAACATTCATCAGATCTTATGTGGCTCAGGCAGGAATCGATCCCAACGCCTCTTGCAATCGGAGCAAGTAAATGCTTAAATATAAAAATTGGCCAAGTGCGAGTCGGACTCCCGCACTGAGGGTTCCGTGCAAATTCTATTTTTGACGTATTATAAAAACTACTGAATAGATTTCGTTCGAACTAATTTTCGTTGGTAGTTTTTATGGTAATGTACATTATATAATTATTTCAGTTTTATCATCCTCTTATTTTAGAAGTTAGAGGGGGGGGGACACACTTTTTTCCACTTTGGAAGGGTCTGTCACGCAAAGTATTCACTTTAGAAAAAAATTATATTAGAAACCTTAATATAATTTTTAAAGACCTATCCAAAGATACCCCACACGTATATGTTCAACAAAAAAAAATATTTCGAGTTTCAGTTCTGACTATGGGGACCCCCCATTTTTTTTATTTTTTTTCTATTTTCGTGTGAAAACTTTGTTGCGGTTCACAGAATACATCCACCCACTAATTTTCAACAGTATAGTACTTATAGTTTCGGAAAAAAGTGGCTGTGACAGACTGGCGGACAGACAGACAGACAGACAGACAGACATGACGAATCTATAAGGGTTCCGTTTTTTTGCCATTTTGGCTACGGAACCCTAAAAATGGTGAAATAAATAAATAAAAAAACTAACTGTAAACAATCTTACTCGGAGCTTTAGAATTATGAAAGAATTTTAAAAAAATCGATCCATTAGATATATGCGCATGACAGGCCCGTTGGTCTAGTGGTTAGAGACCCTGGCTACAAAACCGTGGGTTGCGGGTTCGAATCCCGCTAGGGGCAAATGTTTGTGTGATGAACATCGGCATTTGTACTCGAGTCATGGATGTTTATAAAAGTATTTAAGTATGTCTATCCGTTCCCTAGCATCCATAGTACAAGCTTCGATCTTAGTTTGGGGCTAGGCAATTGGTGTGTTAGTCCAAGGCATTTTAAAGCATTTAATTCTCCATAATTTCATTTGTTTCAGTACGTGCGATAAGTCTTTTGCGAAGAAGTTCAACTTGCAACTACACTTGCGAACTCACAGCGGTGAGAAAGCTTACTCCTGCCCACAATGTGGGAAGAAATACACGCAACGAAGCTCTTTACTTAGGCATAATCGCAGGTAACACTATAAAAACTAGTACTCAAACTCGAATGGTCCCATAGAGTAATTTGATCCTTACATGAAATAGGATCGATTGGCATAAAAAATTGCCTACTTCAGAATTTTTTTTTGCTGACTGTAACTTTTTTAAAATCTGTGAATGCAGATCAAAATATTAACCGTTGCAGTTACAAGAAAACTTTGTAAGGCAACCACCCATAACCCTTTGAGATATTATCTCAAAGAGTTATGGATGGTTGCCTTACAACGTTTTCTTGTAACTGCAACGGTTAATGAACCTGCCCTTCAAAACCCATTTCAAAATTCCACCCTGTATAAAGCGTGAAATTTATTAATGCTACTTAGAGGTGGAAGTACCTACTCATAATATTGTAAATAGAAACTTTTCCTCTCATTTCATTTATGAAGTTTTTAGAGAGTTTTCATCCGTATGATTGACTCTAACGATCGATGCTGTGACAGACTGGTGGACAGACAGACAGACATTCAGATAGGCAGGGTTCCGTTTTTTGCCATTTAGCTATTCTTAAAAAGGATGTCATTACTATCAAATTATTCGCTGCATCTATTGATATTCTATTCATTAATGAGCAGTTTATACCTACCTCCTATTAATATAAATATTGTGTAACTGTAGAAAGAGCGGGGTCTCCTCTAATACAAGTGCAAGGTTAAAAGGGGAGCCTCGATGTTATTTAAGAGAAAAAACAATGTAACTAATGAAATAAACATATTTTGATATTTTTTTTATGTTTTGATTAATCTGAGTTTCACCTTTCACCCAATGAAGAACGGATCTAAAGGTGACTTTATGTTTTTTCAGGTACCATCCAGAAACTCATCAGTTGAAATGTTCGATTTGCACCAAGTCATTTTCATCGCCAGACTTACTGGAATCTCAGCAGAAATTATGTGCGTGACACACATACAGTCAAATATTGATGAATGGGAAAATTAATTTATGCCTCATGAGGGTGTTTTCTATTGAAAAATCCGCTAGATGGCAATACGTAGGCGTGAGGTCTTACTGCTATGTCATTGGTGAATTTTGTCATCATTTTGAAATTTGACATTTATCTGTCAATGTCATGTCAAAATTCACCATTGACCACCGCCACCTAGCGGATTTTTCATTTGTAAAAACCCTCATTTGGGCTTGTTTTCACGCCATTGTATTAAGAATGACTTTTAAATTAAAGGGTACCATTGTCTATATGTATTAAAAATTCTTAATTAAACATATTTCCCATTTTTATAAGGCTTTTCACCTGAATAAAATGTGTTTTAATTTTGTAATAATATTGTAACCTAATTTTATAATTTTAAAGACTGATAAAATAAAAGTATTATATTCATTAAAACACGATTCATTTTTCTTTTATTTATCAAAAGTCCGATAAAACCGTCACATTTTTCTTTCTTTTTAGGGTTCCGTAGCCAAATGGCAAAAAACGGAACCCTTATAGTTTCGTCATGTCTGTCTGTCTGTCTGTCTGTCTGTCTGTCTGTCTGTCCTGGCTCGTTCTCCGCCGTTTCTGAACCGATTGCCACGAAAATTGGTGGAGAGATGTATAGTGATAATTCAAGAATTGGTTTTTAAAATAATCGAAAAATAATTATTTTTACCCCCCCTCCCAGACAGCGAAAAGTAAAATCGAAAAAAAAAATCGACTTACACCATCGTGTGGGGTATCGTTAAAAAGGTATTTTTAAATACAATAAAACTTGCCTTGAAACCATGTGGATCAAACACCCCAGTCTCGAGATATATTAATACAAAGTTAAAATTAGAGCGTCCCCCCCCCCTTAACTTTTGAAATACTATTACAATAATTCTGAAAAAAATGTCCTGTATACCTCCAAGTAAGTTCTTTCAACGAAAACTATAGCGAACTCTGTATCATACATAGTTATTTTTATACAACTCGACCAACTTATGACGTGCAGTTGCCCTTACTAAATGGTGTCTTAAGCGGTCGGGACATCTTTTAGCTACGGAACCCTTTCATGGTCGTGTCCGACACGCTCTTGGCCGGTTTTTTTTTTTTTGTTTTTTTTCTGTTTTTAAAAGCTCAATAAATATCTGATTTAATTTCAATACTCTACTGTACCACTACGTACCTATAACTTCGAAGCCAATTTCAGTACTAGTAACGAAAGAGGACGAAAAATGGCGGGCGTCTATACTATTCAGATGTGAAGGTAACATGAATGTTGCAATCTTTAAGTGAAAAGGTACCTAAACCTAACCTTTAACTCAGACGGCTGATAACAATCACTTGTGTTAGGTACTTATGTACCGGGGCCTCAGGTGGGGGGACCTCCACGCGTGCGGCGTCTGGATTCTGCCTCCGGCTTTTTCGTTTCCCGGATTTGCCGGAGACAGTGTTCAGAACCGACGGTTTGCCCTGGGCAATGCCTGGCCAGATGTTCTTGGCTGGGTAGCCGAAGCCCCCACACCCATCGCTCCGGGTGTTCCTCTAGTTTTAGAGGACACTCCGGAGGCGATTTCTATCGCGACACTGTCGTATTGGTGGTTCTGACCGAGAGGTTGGAGACCTGTGTAGGGGAGGGGGATTAGCCATCTCCCTCGAAGCCGTTACCACCGTTGTTGCCTCAGCGACCCCCTGGGTGGCTCTTGGAGGGTACGTCGCGCAGCGGTGGCCGGGGGGCTTGCCTTAATTGGCCGGCCCAAGGGAAGGAACACCCAATAACACCCGACAGCGAAGTCGTTAAAACCTGTGTATACCGGGCGCCCTACACAGTATATAGCCTTGCCTAGGTACAGGGGGCACTGCCTAGGTGGACTGTTCTTCCCCCATACTCGTGGGAATAATTATGAATCTCAATACCAAACATAAAAAAACTATTGACGTAAAGAGCGGGAGATCCGCGGAGGCGCCATTAGGCGTAGATGAGAGACAGGAGAATGTGCAGGCAGACACGTTAACTGACTGCAGTATTGTTTTGGATAATGGAGTCCAATCCGTTGATGGCTCTGAGTCGGAGCATTCTGACTTTGACCCTGGGAGAGCAGGTAAGGGACGACGCAGTAAACGCAACGTCACTGTGCCTAAAGTCGCGGTGACCACACGGACTTCTACTCGGAGGGCGGCAAAGAGAACAGTCTACGACAGCGTCTCCAGCTTAGGGGATGCGGAGGAGTTGCGGTCAAGCCAAGAAATGGCTCCACCTAAAGTCCCTCGTTCCAAGAAGGGCAGAGGTGGCTACAACCACTCGGTGGGCCTATCGCAAGCCACCAGGCAACTCAACCGAGGAATGGGTGTCTCAGACTCAGATGAGTCCACCCTAACGGATACAGGTGCGGAGGCGCTCCCAGATCGGAGTCATCGTCGCAAAGCTGGCAAAAAATCTCCCTCCCCTGAACCATTGTCAAGGGATGAGATAATGAAGGTAGCAGAAGAGAGCGCTGCTAAAATTGAAGAAGTCCTCAGCAAGTCCCACAATCTAAGAGGGACTTGCATCAAAGAGGTGAGGGATGCCCTCTATGGCAACCTCATGCGAGTAGTTCGCTCGGCCGCGTCGTTGAATGAAGGCGAGGCCGTAAAGCGTTTGCATGCGGACAACAAGCGCCTAAGGGGCCAGCTGTCAGCCCTGCAGACTGAAGTTGCGGCTCTTCGACGTGAGTACTCTGGCAGGAAAAGTCCAGCCGAAGGAATAATCACCAAACCTGCTGCTACTGTTGATGAGCAAGAGGCTTCGCAGAGCGAAATGGGAGTCGTTGATGTGGTCAGAGCCCTGAGAGAAGATCTGGGAGAAGCTCTGACAACAATGCAGCGAGAGCTGACTGCCCATATTGGGGTCGTAATCAGCGCCCGCTTGGATGGACTGGAGGCAGATGGTCGACTGCTGCCTGCCCAGAAACGTCGGCCACCGTTGGCAGCCGATAAGAAAAGAAATCATCCTGCGTCTGAGATGGTTTCGACAACATCGGTCCCTGGCGAAACTACAACGACGGTCCCTCAGGGATATGCGGATGTTGCCCGTAGGAATACGGTTGAAACAACGACTTTAACCGCTCCGGCAAATATGCCAAAGAAAGCTCAACCAAGGAAGGTTCCCAAAAAAGTTAAAAGGGCCGTTGAACAGGTTGCAGGTCGTTCCAACGATGTCCAGCCTATATTAACAGAGGGAAATCAGGAACATGGCTGGACCACTGTTACAAAGAAGAAGAGAAAGGAAGGCCAGAACAAGAAGAAGACTGCAAAGTCCCCTTCTTCTAAACCAAAACCCTCCTCGAAGCTGCCAAAGCCTCCAAAGACGCTGGCGGTTGTAGTCGCACTCACTCCTGAGGCAGTGGCAAAGGGTACCACCTACGGGCAGGTCCTTTTAAAGGCAAAGGCCGGTATTGATCTGTCTGAGATCGGTATCGGTCCCGGGAAGTTCCGGAGGTCCATGACGGGGGCTTGCGTCATGGAGCTTCCCAAAGAGGCCACTGCCTCTCAAGCGGACCGTCTTGCAGCCCGCATAGGGGAGGTCATTGGCGAAGAAGGCATTGTGAAGCGACCTACAAAGACCGCAGACATCAGAGTTTCTGGTCTTGATGACTCTGTTTCGGCGGACGAGTTAAAAGGAGCCCTGGCACTAAAGACCGGTCGTAGTCCGACAGAATTTCGGGTCGGAGCAATAGCCACAGGACCCATGCGAATGGGCTCCGTTGTGGTTTCATGCCCTGTTGACACGGTGAGCAAACTGGCAGAAGGCCGCTTAACAGTGGGCTGGTGTTCTGCCTCGGTACGAGCTCTGGAACAACGTCCGATGCGCTGTCACAAATGTATGGACAAAGGTCACACCGCCCAGTTGTGCCCCTCGCAAAAAGACCGCAGCCGTTTATGCTTCCGCTGCGGTCAAGAAGGCCACGTTTTAAAGGACTGTTCGGCTCCTCATAAATGTGCCTTATGCTCCGACAAGGGTCTCCCATCTGCGCACAGAATGGGAGGGTCGAAGTGCAACACGCCTCCTGTCAAAGGCCGCGTGCTGCCTACCCGTGTCAGTGAGTTGACGGTCCCAGTTGCCGCCACCGAAATGGAAGTCACCCCGATAGAGACCAAGGATGGTTAATAGGTCCATCGGGGAAATAATTCAGGCAAACGTCAACCACTCCACCCCTTCGCAGGATCTACTTTGCCAGGCGATGGTGGAGTGGGGAGTTGACTTAGCCTTGGTGTCAGAGCCCCACCATGTCCCTAGAACGCGTAGATGGTTTGGAGCAACGGATGGAACGGCGGCAATTGTGGGTGCTAGCTCTAACACTGCGCCGCCTCTCAGTCTGAGGGAAAGAGGGCCCGGATTTGTAGCGGTGAATTGGGGGGGAATTGTTGTAGTTTCAACGTACTTTTCACCCAATCGCAGCCGGGCCGAATTCGAATCGTTTTTAACGGCCGTGGAGGGAGTGGTGTTGCGTGCGGCTCCCCGATCAGTCTTAATCGGTGGGGACCTTAACGCAAAACATCACATGTGGGGTTCCCGAACAGGCAACGCGTTTGGAAGGGTTCTGGTGCCTTGGGCACAGGCTTTGGGCCTCCAAGTGCTGAATAGGGGAAACGTGTCGACTTGTGTAAGGTGGCAGGGGGAATCCATCGTCGATGTATCCCTGGCTACGTCTCAACTTGCCGCCCGAGTCAGGGGCTGGCGAGTTCTAGAAGATGCGGAGACCCTATCGGATCATCGCTACATCCGATATGGTGTCTCCGTGGGTGGACCTGAAGTCCCTATCTGTCTAGGTCCCGTACCGGGATCCCCTACGCCGTTTCCAAGATGGTCTCTGGTCCAGCTTCGTCCTGAGGTCGCCAAAGAAGCGGCCATTTTTAGATCATGGTCGGAGCCAACCCCTGCTCTGACCGGAGATGCAGACAGCATGGCTGAACTCTTCGCAGACGATATGAAGGTCGTCTGTAATGCCGCCATGCCAAGGACAAGAGGAATTTTCCGGCCTAAAGCGGTCTACTGGTGGACGCAAGAAATTTCTCGCCTACGTACCGCCAGTCTTGCAGCGAGACGCGCCCTTCAGCGCTGTCGAAGACGGGCCCGTAGAGAGCCCGATGAAGAGGAGAGGCTCCGTCAGGCGGTCAGGGAAGTTCAAAAGGCCTTGCGGACAGAAATAGGCCGAGCTAAGGGTGCCGCCCAGGATGAATTTCTGGCCCTTCTTGACCGTGACCCCTGGGGTAAGCCTTATCGGCTGGTGCGGGGAAAATTTTTAGGAACGGCTCCCCCAACGTCAACGATGGAGCCTGGTCTTCTAAGGAGAGTTCTGGAAACGTTGTTTCCGAACCCAGGACTCTTCTCGCCTCCCGCCATGCCCACTTCAGGTGTAAACCTTGAAGTACGGGCAGATGGCACCCCAGTCACAGACGACGAGTTCGAGGCCGGGAGATGGCGGCTCCGGTCCAAAAAGAAAGCCCCGGGGCCAGACGGTGTCCCATCAAAGGTTTTGGCGTTGGCCATCGGACCTTTGGAGGAGCGGTTTCGCGCGGTCCTTAACATATGTATTGCGACAGGCCGCTTCCCAAGGCGCTGGAAGATGGGGCGACTGTGCCTGCTGCGCAAGGATAGCCGCCCAGCCGACTCTCCTTCAGGCTATCGGCCGGTGGTGCTCCTCGATGAGGCCGGGAAGTTTTTCGAGAAGATTCTCGCTTCCCGGATCCTGGAGCATCTCGGGAGTCGTGGGCCAGATCTGGCTGATTGCCAGTATGGCTTCAGGACCGGACGGTCGACAATGGACGCGGTGGGCCGCCTCAAGGATTGGACGAAGGTGGCCACAGCACAGAGGGAGGTTGTGATAGCAGTGTCCCTTGACATTGCTAATGCTTTCAACAGCCTCCCTTACGAGTGTATAGAGGCGGCACTTGTATTTCACCAAGTGCCCCTCTACCTCCGTACCATCGTGGCGGACTACCTGCGTGGCAGAGAGGTCCTGTACGAGGATGCGGAGGGCCGTGTCCAATCATGGCCAATGGCGGCGGGTGTGCCCCAAGGTTCCGTACTTGGTCCTTTGCTATGGAACCTGGGGTACAATTGGGTCCTGCGAGGTTCGCTCTTGCCGCGTATGGAGATGGTCTGTTTCGCGGATGACACTCTAGTCGCGGCGAGGGCGTCTAGTTGGGAAGATGCGGTGCACCTGGCGTCGGTCGGCACCTCACTGGTCGTCCGTCGTATTCGCGTCCTCGGGCTGAAGGTGGCCCTCGAAAAAACGAGGGCCATGCCCTTCGCAGCCCCACGTTGCAGGATCCCTCAGGGGCTCCGAGTTCGAGTTGAGGGGGTTTGGATCACGGTCGAGAAGAATTTTAAATACCTCGGCCTGACCCTTGACCCCCGGTGGAGTTTTGAGGACCATTTTAAGGGCCTCGCTCCACGGCTATGTGCCGCCGCTGCAGCACTCGGACGAGTCCTCCCCAACGTTGGAGGACCCGGGAAGAAGTGCCGTCGCCTCTACCATATGGTGGTGAGGTCGATGGCACTGTACGGAGCCCCTGTATGGGCGGAGAGTCTATCTCCCCTCTTGCGTGCCTTATTGCGACAGCCACAAAGAGTCATCGCGACCCGGGCCGTGCGAGCGTATCGCACGGTCAGTCACGGGGCTGCCTGCGTTTTGGCAGGCACGACCCCGTGGGAGCTTGATGCACTGGCTCTTGCCCAGATGCATCAGATTCGGGTCGCGGCAAGACTGAGGGGAGAACGACCTAGCTTGGAGGAGGTGGCGCTGGGTCGCATCCAGGCAAAGGAGGAGGCCCTGGCCAAATGGGACGAGGCTCTCCAAGCCCCGAGTGCCGGCCAACGGACTATTGAGGCGATTCGTCCGGTGTTAAGGCAATGGATAGAGCGCCGGCACGGCTGCCTTACTTTCCGTCTTGTGCAGGTTTTGACCGGACACGGGTGCTTCGGACACTACCTGCACCGCGTCGCTCGTCGGGAAGAGACGACAAAGTGTCACCACTGCGACGACCCCGACGATACGGCTGAGCACACACTATTAGTGTGCCCGGCCTGGCGGCGCGAGCGTCGCGATCTTCGCACGGCGCTAGGCATAAGGCATGGCCTGTCGTTGGCAACCATGGTAAGAGCCATGGTTGTCAACAGGAGGTCATGGGAGGCAGTCGCCTCCTTCTGCGAGGAAGTCATGTCGCAGAAGGAGGCAGCGGAGAGGGACCGGGAGAATGATCCCTCTGCCGCCCTTCTCCGGCGCAGACGGCCGGGCCGGAGAGGACGTGCTCATTTACGTCCTCTCTAGCCTGATGGGTATGCCAGCGCGCAGGATCAGCTCGCCTGCGTGCATCGCATAGGCTGCCCGCACACGCCATGTCAGGGGATGACGCCGTTTCCTGAGTCATCCCCCTCAGGCGCCCCTCCCTGACCTGACGACCACCTTAGTCAGGGAGTGACCGGGAACGGACTGGGCATTCGCCAGGCTCCGCCAGGCACGAGAACCAGTCCGTCCCACCACACGGGTGAGAAGGAAACCGCAGGGTTTTAGTTGGTAGTGGGACGAAGTCCCGAGCCCAACACACGGCTGCAGGTCTAGCTAACCTGAAGTTAAGGCGCGTCAATGCGTTTCCCTGCGAGAAAAAAAAAAAAAAAAAAGGTACTTATGTACCATTCGTAAATAATTCTTATTTAAATGAGTTTAGTTGTGGTTGCACTTTAACTGTTGCAGTGTTCAGTATAGGTAGGTAAAACAGATACACTCACAAATACCAAAATTAATTAAAAAAATAAAAGTTAAAAGCACAGAAAAGATCTACCTACAATAAGTAAACATTACCCACCTTCCTCGAACTAAACTATAAAAGGATGGAATTTTATTTGAAAATAATCTTATTCCATCTCAATCGGATACTTAAGTGGCACAAAAACATACCTACATGAAAACGGAAGTTTAGGTACACTTTACCTCCCCCAATGATATATTCTGGAAGTTTTACAATATAATGTTTTCCCCAAGATAATATATTTAAGAACACGTTCTTATCGATATACCTACTTATTATTAATTTGGTTTATCTCAATATTGCAATATAGGTAGGTATTTGATGTCTTTACCCTGGGGAATATGTTACACTTTTTCCGGGAAATTTAATAATAGTTTATCGATAAATAGGAATAATATTGTAGGAAAACGAATCAGTCTAAATCAGATTCTCGTAAAGAACGGATTGTAACTACTTAGAGTAGATATAGTGTTATTACTATTAGTAAGTTTTAAGGACAGAAATATGGATTTTAAAATGCGTGCGTTAGGTTTATTATATCTGGTCGTCTGCCTTAAAGGTAAGTGGATTTTTTATGTGGAATTATTAATTTATTTAGAAAGTCTTAACTAGTGGATTGTGAGAAAAAGAAATCATTATTGCTAAAACTGTGTAAGTAAGGCAAGTGTTTAAAGTTATCTAAGTCCATTGTGGTATTACTACTACGTGTAGAGACTCTACACGTAGTAGTGATGCCACAAAATCTATGAGTTAGCTGGCACGGGAGGAGGCGGATAGTTTAGTGATTTTTGGTCTTACCTATGAATTGACACGCCACTAGTTTTAGTTTGTGTCCTGAAATGATTTGTAGGTCTTGCTTTTAAAATACAAGAAGGCACTTTTTTGATTATAAAAGTAGGTAGGTACAATAGACGCTAACTGTTGTCCATGGAGAATATAACAGTGCGTAAAAGAAGATATTTCTTCGAGGTTACCACGTGTAAGGTGGTGTGGTGTAGTATACCTACCTCAATGTCCAAGTCATACTTTAAACCTAAGTGTGGTAATTAAGTTGTTGGCGGTGTCATTGCAGCCCCGTACCCGGGCTGTGTTCAGAAAAATCAACACAAATTTTGCCCGAACTGGGAAGCGAACCCAGGCCCTTTAGATCCTGGCCCGGTACTTGAACCACTAGACCATCGAGGCGTTAATAGTAAGTACAAATTATAATTTATTTATATGTTTCAGGAAGTCCTAGCACACCTCAATACTATGATTCAACACCCTCTTACAATGAGGTTTTCGATTCTGAAGAAACTACGACGACAGATGCAAGCTCATCACTAAGCACCGAAACATCAAGCACTCCAGAATCCAGTAGCATTAGAATCACAACAGAATCTAGCACAACACTAAGAATAACGCCAAAATCTAGTTCAACAATAAGAATCACACCAGTATCAAGTAAAACGGTAAGAATCATGCCAGAATCGAATTCAACAATGAGAATCCCACCAGAATCAAGTACAACAGAAAGAACCAGGCCAGAATCGAATTCATCAATGACAATCACACCAGTATCAAGAACAACAGTAAGAATCAGGCCAGAATTAAATTCGACAATGAGAATCACGGCAGAAATAAGTACAAATACACCAAGAACAACGCCACAAGTAACTACGAGTACAACTATAGAATCAAGCACTTCAACAGAACATACTCATGGAAATAATACACCTAAGGATAGAAAGGGTGGCGATGAAAACAACATTACCAGTAAGTACATCCTACTACTATTATAAAGGCGAAAGTTTGTATGTATGGATGTATGGATGTATGGATGTTTGTTACTCTTTCACGTAAAAACTACTGAATGGATTTGAATGAAACTTTACCACAACACAATATAGCTTATACATCAGAATAACACATAGAATATTGGAAATCGAAATCCACGCGGACGGAGTCGAGGGCGGCCGCTAGTTATGCATATTTCTTTAGTAAAGCAACTTCCTCAGAGACCAGTCATCGGATGGGTGACCGATTCCTTTATCTCGAGTTCCTCCGTGCTTCAGATAACACGTAAGCTGTTGGTACTGCGGCTGATCTCTTTACAGTCGTCATCGTGTCAGATTGCGGTGACTGTCCCATCGAACTATGAGAGTGAGGGAATATATTATATATTTTTTTATAATAAGTATTGGCATTGATATTAAAGCCTAATGCCAATACGCATAAAAAAATATTTTCATTCTCTCTTCTTCCTAGCGTTTATCCCGTTTCTATGCGGGGTCCGCTTTGACCATGATCCAGGATTTGGCAAGTCTGGTAATTACAGTGAAGCGACTGCCATCAGGCTTTCGTAACCTATAGAGGGGAACCAGACACATTGGATCATGGTTACACATTCAGATCTAACTGAACTAAAGTCAGAAATCACTGAATATGTAGGTTTCCTCACGGTGTTTTCCCTCACCGCCGAGCTAATGGCACAAATCAATTAAATCAAATTAAATTATTTTCTTTCTGACGACCTTAATTCCAACTTTTTTGTCTATTTCAGGGTATCAAAAATGGAAAGCAGTCCTTATCACAGCCATGGTGGTGACAATCGGCTTCTGCTCCATAGTCCTGGTGAAGAGCAAGTGCCATCAACGAAAAAGGCGGGAGAGAAGAAACTATGGCGCCCATTATCTGGCCATAGATGATGGAGATGAGATACCGTTGACTGGACAAGTTAATAGTTATAGTTATTAAGCACGGTCAGAGGGTTTTAGTGGATAGACCATATTTAGGTACCACTAGTATTTACCCGCGGCTTTGCCTGCGTTATCATGATTCCTGTTTGTCCTATAGGAGCATTTAATCGGGCAATGACTCCGACTATGACTCAGGCTCGTTTAATAAATCGCTCCTAACTCTGATATTGATCTTGAGAGCGAACTTGATGCTGTTTTAAATGAGAATAGCGTCTCAAGATCGATCTCAGGGTTAAGACCGATTTAATAATATAACATATTTGTTAAAAATTATGGCATTTAAAAACTGTCGAATTTCTTGCCCGTTATTCTCGCAAGTAAGTAACTGCATTTCGAATCGGAGGTAGAGTCATAATTTTGTAATTTTCTGACGATTTATAATTTGGTGCTTCTATGAAGCCTAAGAATATTTTGAGGTTTGAGTTTGAATCTTGTGTTGTAAATATTGAATCGTAAATGCAAAATAGTAAACGAAAGGCAAGCTTAACCGTTGGTCCTGCGCCTGGTCTCTTTGGGGGAATAGGGAGTCCACTTGCTTTTCGCACTTACTTGTGCACTATAATATGTAAATGCTGCTTAACTGGCTGACGTAAGATCAGCCGCCATGGTCGAAAACGGCTGGAAGGGTATTGATAGTAAATAAACAATTTGTAATAGGTACATAAAAAACCACATTGTTTTAAAGGGTCATTGTCTATGATTCACAATAGGGTACTGAGTAACCATAACCCCAGATAAGATAACGATTAAATTCTTTGTAGTAATCAGTTCGTCAAAAATACTGTTGGTATCAAATACATCGTTCTGTGACTCGGAAACATCCTCCGATAGTGTCCATGCGCATCCCGTTTGGGCATAGAATGTGTTGGTTGCAGAAGGGACATTTTTGTTTTATTTATTTAATAAGGGGCCGTTCAAGTATTACGTAAGCATATTTTTTACAGTTATCCACCCCCCCATCCCCCTTGTCAGCAAAAGTTAGCAAAGCTATTACCCCCTCCCCCCATGCCCACGTAAAAAAAACTTTTTTTTATTATTAAGTATAAATAAAATAAACAGATTTAGTACAGATACTCATACGGTATTGAACATAGATTAAGGGACCAATTACCATTATCTTACGACAATATCTACTTATTTAATTTTTGGTGCGCATTTAGAATTTAAATTAACAGTCTTCATGTCCATGAAACCCGAATCCATGATTCTTGGTTTTGAAATTGTGGGTGATCCCTAAAAGTACGTTTCGTTTCCAAGCAAAGACAATTTGAGGGTTGCCATTCGTGTTTATAGGTAAATCATTAGCAATGACATCATCATCATCTAGACTCCCCTACCCCCCATGTCATCCAAAATAAGCAAAGCAAAGACTCCCCCGCCCCCCCCTTAGTGCTTACGTAATACTTGAACGGCCCCTAAGGTACACGAACAGCATACATACAAAATACATATAGAGGCAGTTTAAACTTAAATTCAAGTACATTCAGTATATGCCTTTTATAGGCGTACACAGCATTCTCCGAAAAATTCATACATATAGGTACCGAAGGTTTTATACCTAAGTTCTGATTAACGGCCGGCTTCGATTCCTTCCATTCCACTTGACGAGCCCGTTGGTCTAGTGGTCAGAGACCCTGGCTACAAAACTAAGGGTTGCGGGTTCGAATTCCGCTAGGGGCAAATGTTTGTGTGATGAACATTGGCATTTGTACTCGAGACATGGATGTTTATGAGAAGTATATAAGTATGTCCACCCGTTCCCTAGCATCCATAGTACAGCTCCGAGCTTAGTTTGGATCTAGGCAATTGGTGTGTTAGTGCAAATAATTATACCATGTTACGAAAACATGAATTCAAATGATGGAGGCCTTTGCCCTGCAGTAGGACATTAATAGGCTGATTGATACTTTAAGCTCTGGACTCGAGGCAATGGCCGAGGAAGCGACCGGGACAAACGCTAGAATGATGTTGACGATCTAAGTCTGATTGATAAACTGGTTTGGAATAAACGAATTTGAAGATTTTTCGATGTTTGATTCTTTATATCTCCCCAAATCTGTATTTCGGGAGGATGAAGATAACATGATACATGTAGCTGTCTACATGTATCATGTTATCTTCCAAGTAACGAAATGCAACATAGTTAATGAAAAGTAGGTAAGTGGGTAAGGTAAATAAAAACAGGACGTAGATTATATCCGCACAAATAGTGTTATACTATAGCTTAAAGCTTCCTCGAGTTATGGACTATCCAACGAAATAATCTTTTCTGAATTCGAACCAGTAGTTCCTGAGATTAGCGTGTTCAAAAAAACAAACTCTCAGCTTTATTATATTAGTAGTGAATGTAAAGTAAAGAACAGTGGGTAAGTAAAAGTAAGGCTTATAAAAACAAGCAATAGATTTAAAGTTTAAAATGAGAGAAAGTAAGGTGTTTACGTGTTCCAGGCAAAAGTGCAAAAAGCCAGTTTTTGTAAATACTTATCAATGTCAACCATTACTAAGGACCCAAATAGTTATATTCTGAAATATTAATATTCTACCCCAAACAAATATTTCCTTTGACGTTTCGATTGAGTTATATTTTAAGGTAAGGTATTGTCCTGCTGATTAAGATGTGTCAGTTGCATTCGTATTCGTCTAATTTGAACCTTATCTAATTTCTAACAACAATATTCACTAATCTCTTTAGGGTAAAAACTAACTTTCAACATAATGACTCATCTGAAAGAGTAGTTATTACTCTTTGCCCTCTCATAATGTCATTTGCAAAATGAATTCATAGCAGCAAACAGTATTTGCCACAAATCACCGAAATATTTAAATTATTTTAAAATAACCGTTTTATTAAATTTTAAATTAAATTAGTGCAAAGTTTCCAGTGAAAATGTTTATAAAGTGGATTTTGTTTTTATTGGTTTTAAGTGTTATAGATGCACGTAAGTGTTTTATAGTATAGGTACTTAAACTTTTATTAGGTAAAAAATTGCTCTCAAAAATGTTTATTGTACAGTGGAGCTGACAAATGAATCAATATAAGTAATACGGGAACTTAGGAGTTCGATAGAGCAGTAGTTAACTCGCTCGGCCTGCGGTTGTGAAGTTAGGCAACTTTCGCAGAGGCCTGTCATCGGATGGGTGACCGAAATAGGAAGGCACGTTAGGCAGTTGGTCCTGCGCGTGATCTCTCTACGGTCGTGTCAAATTGCTGTCCTACCGAACTATGAGGGTAAGGGAATAGGGAGTGCACCTGCGCTTGCGCACTCACTTGTGCACTATATCCTGCGTACATGGTTGATCATAAGATCGGCCGCCATTGTTGAAAAAACGGCTGGAGGGGTGTTATTATTAAGAGTACTTACAGCTTGTGGTTCTACTCATCAGTATCACTTAACAGGCCTGTTAATCTAAGTAGTGGCTAGAGATCCTGACCACAAAACCAAGGGCCGCGAGTTCGAATCCCGCTACAAACTAAGATTTATTTTTCAGCCGGATGCACATAAGTGTGATGAGCATTGGCATTTGTACATACTCGAGTCATGGATGTTTATAAAAGCATTTAAGTCTATCCGTTCCCTATCATCCATAGTACAAGGTTTAGGCGTAGTTTGGGGCTAGGCAGTTGGTGTGTTAGTGTTAGTCCAAGGTATTTATTTGTTTATCTAAACCTAGGTATATACTTATATAAAAAATTGGCTAAGTGCGAGTCGGACTCCCGCACTGAGGGTTCCGTACAAATTCTATTTTTGACGTATTAAAAAACTACTGAATAGATTTCGTTCGAACCAATTTTCGTTGGTAGTTTTTATGGTAATGTACATTATATCATTATTTCAGTTTTATCATCCTCTTATTTTAGAAGTTAGAGGGGGGGGGACACACTTTTTTCCACTTTGGAAGGGTCTGTCACGCAAAGTATTCACTTTAGAAAGAAGTGATGCTAGAAACCTTAATATAATTTTTAAAGACCTATTCATAGATACCCCACACGTATATGTTCAATGAAAAAAAATATTTCGAGTTTCAGTTCTGACTATGGGGACCCCCCACTTTTTTAATTTTTTTTCTATTTTCGTGTGAAAACCTTGTTGCGGTTCACAGAATACATCCACTCACAAAATTTCAACAGTATAGTACTAATAGTTTCGGAATAAAGTGGCTGTGACAGACTGGCGGACAGACAGACAGACAGACAGACAGACAGACAGACGTGACGAATCTATAAGGGTTCCGTTTTTTGCCATTTTGGCTACGGAACCCTAAAAAGCTGAAGACATTGTTTGTTCGCTTGTTTGAACGCGCTTAACTCAGGACTACTGGCTTTAATTGAAAAACTATTTTTTTGTTGGATAGTCTATTAGTCGCAGAAGGCTTTAAGCTATTCATAACACTACTAGCGCCGCGCGCGACTTCGTTCGCGTGGATTTCTTGTCACATGGACTATCAAACAAAAAATATTTTTTTAATTCCTACCAGTAGATAGTTCCTGAGTTAAGCGCTTTCAAATAAACAAACAAACTCTTCAGCTTTATTATATTAGTATAGACTTGTGCGGAAACCGTAATCCGCTAGTTTTGTAGAAAATGCATTGTCGCGCATTTTTTTCAGTCTGTTGTGTTTCTAACTTAAACAACTGTAACATCCCTCAAATAGTCCGGTCAAAATAGACATTCGAGTTTGCATTAATTCCCACACAGCTGGATTTTTGTGCAGGCCTTGAATACGTCATTACAAATGATATGTCAAAACTCCCCATCGATCCCGCTTGAGCGTTGTTTTTTATTCGTGGTCAAAGGGCCCAAATTTGCGTTTTTTTCTTAAATCTCTGAAATTAAAAGAGCTATCGAAAAATGGTTCAGGAAAAGTTTATAGATCGTAAAATTGTCTACCTAAAAGATCTCTACATTTTTCTTCTACAAAGCAGCGCTGTCGAGATATTGTGACTTTAAGCCGCAGGAAAGTCGTATTTTCGAGTAGCCCACATTATGCAATTACAATAAATTGGGTTGAGTAGTTTATCTGGTGCAGGTGGCAATTAAGTATGGATTGGCTCGAAACTATTATTTACCAATTTCCAGCCCCAATTTTCAGGATTTAGTTCATTGAAGTCAAAAAAGACAATATGACGTATCAAGCTTGCATTCATTCCCAACAAGCGGGACTTTTGTGCAGGCCTTGAATACGTCATTACAAATGATATGTCAAAAGTCCCCATCGATCCCGCTTGTGCGTTGTTTTTTATCTGTACTGAAAATCTTCGGATCCTATTCCTAACCTTTCTGGTAGTCAAACCTCAATGGTCCCCATAGAGACTTTTACTCCTTAGATGAAATAGGATCGATTGGCGCGAAAAAAATTTTTGGAATTTTCAGTACAAATTGCTGAAATAGGTAATTTTTTTTTCATGCCAATCAATCCTATTATAAGTTAGGATTAAAAGACTTTAGGGGACCATTTGAGGTTTGAGTACTAGAAATGTCAGGAATCGCAAAAAAACTTTTCCCATACATTTTGTACTGAAAATACCAAATTTTTTTTTTCTCGCCAATCGATCCTATTTCATCTAAGGAGTAAAAGTCTCTATGGGGACCATTGAGGTTTGACTACCAGAAAGGTTAGGAATAGGATCCGAAGATTTTCAGTACAGATAAAAAACAACGCACAAGCGGGATCGATGGGGACTTTTGACATATCATTTGTAATGACGTTTTCAAGGCCTGCACAAAAATCCAGCTGTGTGGGAATTAATGCAACCTTGAGTCTTAATTTTGTCTATTTTGACTGGATTAAAAGTAAAACATAATCTTTACGCCATCAATTTCATTCATTCATGACAGAATTGTAAAAATTGCGGCGGCATGTGGTCGCTGTCGCGTTATCGGCCGGATGGGTGATCTTGGTGTCCTCAGGATGCTGTCGAGCGTGGGAGTTGTTACGTTCTAAACATAAACATCGGCTGATCGTGTGGAAGGCGACAACTTTCAGCCGGTCGTTTGTAGGGCATGTTATTCAAATTATTTGTTTTGGATCTTATTATAAGAGAGTTAGAGACTCAATCATAAGAGAACAACCAGTTGCCTAAAACAACGTCTCGATGCTCTAGTGGTTATAAAGTACCAGGCTTTAGTCTCGAGGTGCTGGGTTCGATACCCGAGTCGGGAAAAATATATGTGTTGTCACCAATCCGCATTTGGCAAGCGTGGTGATTAAGCCAAAATCCATATTTGTAACGAAAACATGATCTCAATGATGAAGGCTTTTGGCGTGGGATAGTAATAAGCTGACACTACTCGTATATGTATACTTCAGTTTCCTAGCCCAAAAACTAAGCTCGGCGTTTGTACCGTCCATTGCACGAGGGAGGACGTATAGACTTACTAAAAAATTGGCCAAGTACGAGTCGGACTTCCGTACTAAGGGTTCCGTACAAATTATATTTTTGACGTATTAAAAATACTACTGAATAGATTTCGTTCGAACCAATTTTCGTTGGTAGATTTTATGGTAATGTACATAACATAATTATTTCAGCTTTATCATTCTCTTATTTTAGAAGTTAGAGGGGGGGGGGGACACACTTTTTTCCACTTTGGAAGGGTCTGTCACGCAAAGTATTCACTTTAGAAAAAAGTGATATTAGAAACCTTTATATAATTTTTAAAGACCTATCCATAGATACCCCACACGTATATGTTTAATGAAAAAAAATATTTCGAGTTTCAATCTGACTATGGGGACCCCCCACTTTTTTTATTTTTTCTCTATTTGCGTCTGAAAACCTTGTTGCGGTTCACAGAATACATCCACTCACTAAGTTTCAACAGTATAGTACTTATAGTTTCGGAAAAAAGTGGCTGTGACAGACTGGCGGACAGACAGACAGACAGACATGACGAATCTATAAGGGTTCCGTTTTTTTGCCATTTTGGCTACGGAACCCTAAAAACTCTTATAAAAACATCTATGACTCGAGTGCAGCTGCTAATACCGATGTTCAAACAAACCTTTGAACCTGGCTAGCGGGAGTCAAATTACAGACCAACGGGCCTATCGAAATATTGATGGTAAAAATATAAACTCACGTCGCCCGGACTGGGCCAATACGGTTTCGAATCCCTCCTGGTAACCGTTTTAAGTAAAAGTGGACTTCTTCAATAATCTTGTTTCTTCCAGAATTCCCCAAATCCTGCCGCCGGCCGCGCCTCCCACACGGGAAGGCTCGCGGGCGCCCCCTCCGCAAGGTGATCCGCTTCAGCTGCAACCCCGGCTTCGAGCTGGTGGGCAACCTGTACGCCACGTGCGTCAACGGCGCCTGGGACACGCCGCCGCCTGTCTGCATACGTATGTACCAGCATGTCTAGCAATCACACTAACCAGACTTTAGCTTCGACTGCTTATCACTCTGAAGTCTGCAAAAACCTCTGAAGTCTTGGTTTCAAATCAGGCGGTGAACACTTCCATGATTGTCCCAAAATAATGATGATTCTGTGCTTTGGAACGTTGGTCCCGACAATGATCCATTGTCTGGTGTCTTCTATAGGGTTACGGAGGTCAGACGGCAGACGCTCCAATGTCATAACCAGGCTACTCTATTCAGGATCATAGTTAAAGCGTAGGTACCCTGGGCTCCGAGGCAATAGGTGAGGGTGCAACCGGGAGAAGCGCTTGGATGATGATGAATCAATCAGGCCTTAGCTAACAGATTAGAGCAACAACCGTTCCGTCTCTATACGCTCCTTAGATAAAACAGCAAGAGTACTGCATCCGTCTATAAGCGCCTGCCACACGGGAAGGCTCGCGGGCGCCCCCTCCGCAAGGTGATCCGCTTCAGCTGCAACCCCGGCTTCGAGCTGGTGGGCAACCTGTGCGCCACGTGCGTCAACGGCGCCTGGGACACGCCGCCGCCTGTCTGCATACGTATGTACCAGCATGTATAGCAATCACACTAACCAGACTTTAGCTTCGACTGCTTATCACTCTGAAGACTGCAAAAACCTCTGAAGTCTTGGTTCCAAATCAGCCGGTGAACACTTCCATGATTGTCCCAAAATAATGATGATTCTGTGCTTTGGAACGTTCGTCCCGAAAACGATCCATTGTCTGGTGTGTTCTATCCGGGTTACGGAGGTCAGACGGCAGACGCTCCAATGTCATAACCAGGCTACTCAATTCAGGATCATAGTGAAAACGTACGTACCCTGGGCTCCAAGGCAATAGGTGAGGGTGCCACCGAGAGAAGCGCTTGGATGATGATGAATCAATCAGGCCTTAGCTAACAGAACAAGAGCACCTACCGTTCCGTCTCTATACGCGTCTTAGCTAAAACAGCAAGAGTACTAGGTCCATCTATACGCGCCTGCCACACGGGAAGGCTCGCGGGCGCCCGCTCCGCAAGGTGATCCGCTTCAGCTGCAACCCCGGCTTCGAGCTGGTGGGCAACCTGTACGCCACGTGCGTCAACGGCGCCTGGGACACGCCGCCGCCTGTCTGCATACGTATGTAACAGCATGTCTAGCAATCACACGGCAGGGTATATCCTCCGGGCTTAAACTTCAACTGCCTTCTTGTTGTAGTGGTTAGAGCTCTGGACTCAAAAACCGCAGAAGTCGTGAGCTCAAATCCCATGGGAAACACCACCACACCACTTTGTGCAGGTTTTCTCAGTTTGGTTAGGACGTTGCAGGCTTGAATCTCTTGATTTTCCGACAAGAATGATGATTCTGTGAAGAATGATGATTCTGTGCTTTAAAAGGCACGTGAAGCCGTTGTTTCCGACTGTCATTCCAATTGGCTGCTTCACCCTATAGCGGTTACGGAGGTTAGAAGGCAGTCGCTTTAATGAAATAACCAGGATAGTCAATTCAGGATCATAGTCGAAGTGTACCCTGGGCTCCGATGCAATGGGTGAAGGGTTGCAACCGGGAGAGTCGATTAACTTAAACAGCAAGAGTACTCGCTTTGTCTATACGCGCCTACCACACGGGAAGGCTCGCGGGCGCCCCCTCCGCAAGGTGATCCGCTTCAGCTGCAACCCCGGCTTCGAGCTGGTGGGCAACCTGTACGCCACGTGCGTCAACGGCGCCTGGGACACGCCGCCGCCTGTCTGCATACGTATGTACCAGCATGTCTAGCAAGCACCCGACATATTCCCCTATGGCGAAGGCTCTAGCTTCGACTGTCTCCTCATCATTGCGTTGTATTTCTCATGAATGAGAGTCGTGACCGCCCTTTAGCATCACACGGTTTCGGACGATTTAGCGTAATGGTTAGGACGCTGCGCCCAAAATCCTCTGAATTCGTGGGTTCAAATCTCGTGGGGAACACTTCCACTTTACGTTGAGTTCGAACATTGCAGGTTTGAACCTGATTGTCCGAGCAGAATTATGATTCCGTGCTTTAGAAGGCACTATGGCCCAAATGGATGGCAGTCGCTCCAATGTACCTAATAACCAGACTAGTCGATTCGAGATCACAGTCACAACTCACAGCGTTCCCTGTGCTCCGAGGCGATGGCTGAGGATGCAATCGGGAGAGGCGCTTGGATGATGATGAATCAGTCAGGCCTTAGCTAACAGAATAAGAGCAACTACCGTTCCGTCTCTATACGCGCCTTAGCTAAAACAGTAAGAAAACTAGGTCCAACTAAACGCGCCTGCCACACGGGAAGGCTCGCGGGCGCCCCCTCCGCAAGGTGATCCGCTTCAGCTGCAACCCCGGCTTCGAGCTGGTGGGCAACCTGTACGCCACGTGCGTCAACGGCGCCTGGGACACGCCGCCGCCTGTCTGCATACGTATGTAGCAGCATGTCTAGCAACCACACTAACCAGGGTTCGACTGCTTATAACTCTGAAGTCTGCAAAAACCTCTGAAGTCTTGGTTCCAAATCAAGCGGTCAACACTTCCATGGTTGTCCCAAAATAATGATGATTCTGTGCTTTGGAACGTTGGTCCCAAATAGGGTTACGGAGGTCAGACGGCAGACGCTCCAATGTCATAACCAGGCTGCTCAATTCAGGATCATAGTGAAAGTGTAGGTACCCTGTGCTCCGAGGCACTGTCTCAGGATGCAACCGAGAGAAGCGCTTGGAGTGATGAATCAGGCCTTAGCTAAAACAGCAAGAATACTAGGTCCGTCTATTCGCGCCTACCACACGGGAAGGCTCGCGGGCGCCCCCTCCGCAAGGTGATCCGCTTCAGCTGCAACCCCGGCTTCGAGCTGGTGGGCAACCTGTACGCCACGTGCGTCAACGGCGCCTGGGACACGCCGCCGCCTGTCTGTATACGTATGTACCAGCATGTCTAGCAATGACACGGCTCGGTGTATCCTCCTATGAACCAGCCTGTAGCTTCAACTGCCTTCCTGCTGTATTGGTTAAAGCCCTGGGCTTAAAAACACCAGAACTCGTGGGCTCGAATCCCATGAGGAACCCCACTACTTTGTGTAGGTTTCCTCAGTTTGGTTAGGACATTGCAGGCTTGCACCTGATTGTCCTTTATGAATGATGATTCTGTCACCGTGCTTCAGAAGACACGTTAAGCCGTTAGTCCTGACTATGATCGAAATTGACTGGCTTTCCTTGTAGGGCAACGGTTGCTCCAATGTAAAATAACCAGGCTGGTCAATTCAGGATCATAGTCGAAGCGTGGGCGTGGCTCTGGGCTCCGACGCAATGGGTGAGGACTGAAGGTGCAACCGGGAAAGGCGCTTAACTAAAACAGCAAGGTCCGTCTATACGCGCCTGCCATACGGGAAGGCTCGCGGGCGCCCCCTCCGCAAGGTGATCCGCTTCAGCTGCAACCCCGGCTTCGAGCTGGTGGGCAACCTGTACGCCACGTGCGTCAACGGCGCCTGGGACACGCCGCCGCCTGTCTGCATACGTATGTACCAGCATGTCTAGCAAGCACCCGACATATTCCCCTATGGCCAAGGCTCTAGCTTCGACTGTCTCCTCCTCTTTGCGTCGTATTCCTAAGGAATGAGAGTCGTGACCGCCCTTTAGCATCACACGGTCTCGGACGATTTAGCGTAATGGTTAGGACGCTGCGCCCAAAATCCTCTGAATTCGTGGGTTCAAATCTCGTGGGGAACACTTCCACTTTACGTTGAGTTCGAACATTGCAGGTTTGAACCTGATTGTCCGAACAGAATTATGATTCCGTGCTTTAGAAGGCACTTTGGCCCAAATGGATGGCAGTCGCTCCAATGTACCTAATAACCAGACTAGTCAATTCGAGATCACAGTCACAACTCACAGCGTTCCCTGTGCTCCGAGGCGATGGCTGAGGATGCAATCGGGAGAGGCGCTTGGATGATGATGAATCAATCAGGCCTTAGCCAACAGAACAAGAGCACCTACCGTTCCGTCTCTATACGCGCCTTAGCTAAAACAGCAAGAGTACTAGGTCCATCTATACGCGCCTGCCACACGGGAAGGCTCGCGGGCGCCCGCTCCGCAAGGTGATCCGCTTCAGCTGCAACCCCGGCTTCGAGCTGGTGGGCAACCTGTACGCCACGTGCGTCAACGGCGCCTGGGACACGCCGCCGCCTGTCTGCATACGTATGTACCAGCATGTCTAGCAATCACACTAACCAGACTTTAGCTTCGACTGCTTATCACTCTGAAGTCTGCAAAAACCTCTGAAGTCTTGGTTCCAAATCAGGCGGTGAACACCTCCATGATTGTCCCAAAATAATGATGATTCTGTGCTTTGGAACGTTGGTCCCGACAATGATCCATTGTCTGGTGTCTTGTATAGGGTTATGGAGGTTAGAAGGCAGTCGCTCCAATGAAATAACCAGGCGGTCTCAGTAACGGTGAGGAGTATGGAAGTTGGCCGTTGGTCCTGCGCCTGATCTCAACGGTCGTGTCGTAGGGATTCGGATAAAACATTCTTACGTTCTATACTCAGATATAGTAATCATGCTTATACTCAGATTTGTGACAAGTACCACCAATATTATAACATGGCTTTGTTTCAGAACCGAATAGCAAAAACTGTGTAGTACCTTCAATTGAGAACGGTATTACAGTCCCAAAGAACAATAACGGTTGGGTGATGTTCTTCTGTCTTCCTGGCTTCAAACTAGTTGGGTCCAGCGTCATATACTGCGACGGGGTGCAGTGGAATGCAACGAAGCCATATTGCGTTGGTGAGATGAATTTGGAATTATTAATTTTAGCTTTATTGCAGGAAAATATAATAAGTATGTACAACAGTTGGTCTTAACAAAGTAAGGCATCGAATTTTAATGCTGCTTTTTATTAGAAAAAGTAATTCAATCGGAATATTACATACAAGGCCCGGTACTTAAACCACTAGACCATCAAGCCGTTATGGTATTACTAGCGGCCGCCCGCGACTCCGTCCGCGTGGATTTCGATTTACAATATCCTATCTGTTATTCTGATGTATAAGCTATATTGTGGTAAAGTTTCATTCAAATCCATTCAGTAGTTTTAACCTGAAAGAGTAACATAATGTAGGATATGTAGTTAAAAAATATAATAAACTTCCCTTTCCAGGTGCTAACGAGCCTCCGAAGCTATCGTGCGACTTTGAAACCACAGACCTATGCGGATGGACGCAAGACATCATCCATGACTTTGATTGGGAACGGTATAATAAGGAGACGCCCAGTTCCTTCCTCAGTACGGGTCCTTCGTTTGACCACACTTATGGACCAGGGAAATCAGGTATATTCAATAAAAAAAATCCATATAATTTTTTCAGTACCTAGTATTTAAATCGATTGAAACCGAATTACTTATGAGGGTGAAGTCAGTCAACTACCACTTTAACATTTTTAAACCATGACAACTATAAATATTTATCTTAATCACAGAAGTGCGGTGATACCCAAAATGCCCATCTCCTGTTTTAAATTGTGTTCACCATTCCGTTTCTGGCTAGAGTGGTGATGCTGCATATTACAGCTAGAGAGGTAGAGCTTTGTGGAAATTCCACTCGAATGAGCCGCTCGTCTGGGGAAGTACCTCCACCTTACAGAAGACCGCAGTGAAGTAGCACTTCGTAACTGCTGTGCTATGTTTCTGCTGGTGAGTAAGGTTGCCAAGGCTCAGGTGGAGAGGGTATGGGGTTAAGGCCGGCAACACATCAACGATACCTCTGGTGTCGCGGATGTCCATGGGCGGCGGTGATTGCTTACCATCAGGCGACCCGCTAACTCGTTTGCCGCCTCTGACATAAAAAAAATACATAATGTACGAAAATTTTCTCCATTTTAGGTTACTACATGTACATTGAGAGCACTTCTCGGCTTGTGAACGAAACCGCAAGACTTTTATCACCTGTGTTCGACGCAGGACTGACAAACGATGGTTGTTTTGTATTCTACTACCATATGTATGGAAGGTGAGTTTGTAAGGAACATTTCGTACCAATTAGATTGATGACATGACATATAAAAATGGCTAAGTTTCTGAAAAGTTAATATAGTCCATTTCACTCAAGTTCATCCCGGTGTCAGTTGACCGTTCGAAGGAAAATCGACACTATTCTAAAGCATTAAGAACCATATGGAACATCATATAAACAGCTCGTGGAGCTTATTGATTAGAAATAAACTCTAATTTCGTACAAGAAGGATAATATCCTGTCACAGAGATCGTCTTAGAAATTGACTATAGTATGAGCAATCTTAGGGTGAGACGAGACTCCACGAAAGCTAAAAGAAAATACTGCAAAGTAAACTTTTAAATTGTCGTTATGACAATCCTCAAACCAACCTTCATAACTCTTGCGACCCTTGATTTCTTATCATCAGGTGACCTTCGCTGGTTTCCCTCCTCTTTCTTCAGGTCCTGATACGATTAACATTATTTCCAGAAATATCGGTGGTTTGCGAGTTTACCAGAAACCAGATAGCATCCCTCTGGATTTCTTGCTGGGTCTTCCTCAAGAAGAGAAGAAGAATTATCTGCTATTCGACATGTGGGGGAACCAGGGCGACTTCTGGTACGGATCTGTGACAGACCTCAACAGTCTTAAAGAAGATTTTCAGGTAAGATTAGTCATAGATTTAAAGCGTTAAAGTGTCGTGAAGCCAGAAAACATTTCATATTTTCGTATCGGCCGCCCGTGACTCCTTCTACTTGGATTTCGGTTTCAGTTCTTCCTAAGATTAGCTGACACAAACAAACTCTTCAGCTTTATTTTATTCGCTTGAATACGTTAATTTATGAAAATGAAAAATAGTTTTGCCTTCGTTTCTTCGGCAATTAAGCAACCGATGAATTTCTCCTTTTTATTTTCTCAACGTTTATTCGTAGATCATTCTAGTGTTTTAAAACATGAACCGCAAATATAATTTAGAGCAAGGTCTAAAGCCTAGGTCTCATATATAGTGTCCTGCCAAAGCCTTGGTATTAGCCTGCCAAGAGTAGCTCACTGGTAATGGCGTGATTGGCTGACTCCAGCCGTTTGGCAAATATTTGATTGCGGGACAATATTTCATAGTTTTAAAGTTTTGGATAAATCGTCATGGAATTTATGAAAGAACTAGCGGCCCGCCCCGGCTTCGCCCGTGGTACTTGTCCACTATTTATACATAAAAACCTTCCTCATGAGTTACTCTATCTATTAAAAAAAACCGCATCAAAATCCGTTGCGTAGTTTTAAAGATTTAAGCGTTCATAGGGACAACATGACAGAAAAAGCGACATTGTTTTATACTATGTAGTGATTTGTAAAAAACGCATGTATTGAAATTAAAAATCATCATTAATGGAAATTGAATTTAAAACTAGCAGAAATATTTTTTATATCTTTTTGTTTCTGCTATTCATTTTCAAGGAAATTTTGCTGTGTTAGGTGAGTATGAAAATTATCTTAAAATAAAAAGCAATGCTGCTAATTTTTCTGCAGCGGCGTCAGTATGCTCAACAGAATACTTCAAAACTCATATCACCATAACACACCTTTTTCTAAGAAGAGAATAAAAATTGTTAGGACGAAGTGCATTGCTCACCATCACCACTTTGTGTAGGTTTCCTCAGCTTGGTTAGGACATTGCAGGCTTGAATCACCTGATTGTCATTTCATAGTTTTAAAGTTTTGGATAAATCGTCATGGAATTTATGAAAGAACTAGCGGCCCGCCCCGGCTTCGCCCGTGGTACTTGTCCACTATTTATACATAAAAACCTTCCTCATGAGTTACTCTATCTATTAAAAAAAACCGCATCAAAATCCGTTGCGTAGTTTTAAAGATTTAAGCGTTCATAGGGACAACATGACAGAAAAAGCGACTTTGTTTTATACTATGTAGTGATTTGTAAAAAACGCATGTATTGAAATTAAAAATCATCATTAATGGAAATTGAATTTAAAACTAGCAGAAATATTTTTTATATCTTTTTGTTTCTGCTATTCATTTTCAAGGAAATTTTGCTGTGTTAGGTGAGTATGAAAATTATCTTAAAATAAAAAGCAATGCTGCTAATTTTTCTGCAGCGGCGTCAGTATGCTCAACAGAATACTTCAAAACTCATATCACCATAACACACCTTTTTCTAAGAAGAGAATAAAAATTGTTAGGACGAAGTGCATTGCTCACCATCACCACTTTGTGTAGGTTTCCTCAGCTTGGTTAGGACATTGCAGGCTTGAATCACCTGATTGTCCGATAAGACTTATGATTCCGTGCTTCCGAAGGCACGTTAAGCCGTTGGTCCTGACTATGATCCAAATTGTCTGGTTTTCTTTGTAATGGTACGGAAGCCAGACGACAGTCGCACCAATGTAATAACCAGGCTTGTCAATTCAGGATCATATTTAAAGCGTTCCCTGGGCTCCAAGGCAATGGCCGAGGATGCAACCGGAAGACCCGTTAGGATGATATGAAAAAGCTTATAAATATATTCTTTCTTTCAACAGATCGTGATAGAAGGCATTCGGGGCTTAGGCATAACGAGCGACATCGCAATTGACGACGTTTCCATACAGCAAGGGGACTCCTGCAAAAACACCAAGAATACTATATCCACGCCAGTCCCTATCATACGTAAGTTATTGAATTAATCTAAAACATCAATTCTTAAACAATCAATTTTCAAAGAATTGCACTGCGAAAGATGCTGAATTGTACCTATTTGTAGGAACAAGGTAGGTACCAACCTAGTTATCTGGCTATGAACCAGAAATAGTTAAATTGCATTCGGAATTATATTCGATTCCTATTTGAAAAACTGACTCATAATCCCGAGATTTTGCTTCCTAAATCTTAGCTGTACTCTTTTTTATGACCTGTGGCTGTACTATGGACCCTAGGGAACGGATAGACCAACTATAATACTTTTATACCCATCTTGGCTCAGGTACCGATATTCATCACACAAATACGTTTCCCTAGCGGGATTCGAACCCACGACCCTTGATTTTGTATCTGACCACTAGAGCCCATCTTAGTCATCATAGTCGTAGCGTACATACCTTGGGCTCCGAGGTATGTACGCGACGAGTTCAAAGATGCAACCGAGAGAGGCGCTAGGATTCTGAAGATGAGCTTGGTTGATGATGATAAAATATGTGTTCCGTTCCCCAGCGGACTCGTGCGAAGGCCGGTGCGGCGTGAACCAGACGAAGACTTCCAAGGGATGCGGATGCAGTTTGAACTGCATCATCGACAGTAACTGCTGCTGGGACTACCTCACCGTCTGCATATATAGCGATAGTGAGTACAACGAACGTTTTTACAGTAGGTTTAATTTCTTAAGTATAATTTTCGAAGTATATAAAAAAGTAGCTTTTTCTGTCTGCCCCTATGTATTTCATTCCGTGATCACGGCTCCTGAACAGGAACCGAAACGTCGGGTTTTCCTGTTAATATGTAGTTTTAAAATTATACCGCGATTATAAACGTTTAAAAGTATTTCATGAGTAACAGTGGCTTAAACCTAAGAAAACAAAATTAACAAAAAAAAAGACATCGAAATCGGAGCTGTTCTTGAGGATTTTCGAAGATTGCCTGTTTTATGTATTTATTGACTCCACTATATGTCCTGCTTATGCATTGCGTATGCTTAAATCTTCAAAATTTTAATGCGGTTTTTTTATCAAATAAAGTGACTCAAGAGTGTGGTTATTTTAATATTTTTAACTTAATAGCACACAACCTCACATACATTGATCTTATTAAACTTAGAATTAAACTTTATATTTCAGTTGGAACAACAAACGATGACGACGATTCAACCACGCCAGAGCAACCACAGACCCAGAAACTCGTTGGCAAAGTCACTACTCCGACTGACGCGCCGACAGAACCACCAACAACTGAGAGAGCAACAACACCAATCAGAACAACGACAATCAGAACAACTCAACGCCCGCAACCAACCCCACCGGTTTTACGACCGAAACCGACTCAGCCACCAACTACAACTCAATCAACTACAACAACTACTCAAGCTACAACAACGACAACTCAAAAACCAACGACAACAACTCAAAAACCATCTACAACAACTCAACCGCCAAAAACAACTCAACCACCAACGACAGTAAAAACAACACCAAAACCGATTCGAACAACAAAGAACTTGCCGACAACAGTAAAAAACGTAACCTTCCAAAAAGATGCCATTATTGATAAACCTAGAAATACTTCTACAACAGTCAAGAAGTATACTACAACTAGAGTTTACACTAGTACAGTCAAACCTACAAAGGTAACAACTGTTAAAACGACGGTTGCTGAAAAGACCACACGACGGCTGAGTACTAAAGTACCCTTCAAAAGTACTTCGTCCAAGGCTACTACGGTTCGAATCCCTGTCAAGAATACTCTAGATAAAGAAGAGAAAGAGATGTCAATTCAGGGTAGAAGTAGAAAGATTGCACCTGCTGGTGAGTTTATGTCCTTTTACTGTAATTAAATTTTTAAATAACCTTTTACATTTTTTGAAGGAAAGGGAACACGAGTAAGGCTGCACACAGAGTTTCGCAATAAAGCAGGAGATAAACTTATTGGTCCACGCTGTTGCATTGAAGTAACACTAAGGCTAGCATTTCCTCATTAAGGGAGGTAGAGCTTTGTGGAACTTCCACTCGAACTCCCCGCTCGTCTGGGGAAGTGTCTCCACCTTATAGAAGACCACAGTGCAGAAGCACTTCGTCACTGTTGTGCTATGTGACTGCTGGTGAAAGGTTGCCAGAGCTCAGTTGGGGAGGGTATGGGGTCTTAAAGGCGACAACGCATCTGCGATTCTTGTACGGTTGTTGATGTCCATGTATAGCGGTGATTACTTACTATCAGCTGGAGCCACACGGTGAGGTTCGGCGCCGCAATGCAAACATTTTGCCGCATCGGTGTTATATGGTATACCACATGTATGTATACCGCTTACATGTGGAACCTATGTATGCGGCACAAACGGCACCCTTGGGGTACCAAAGTATGCGGAGTAGGGATCAGGGCGTGGCCGGAACGCATCGTGTGGCATATCATTGATAATAATATGCAGGCCGCCGCAGTGAGATCGCTCAGGCGCCGCATCGCACTGTATGGCCTCTCCCTCAGATGACCCGCTTGTTCATTAGCCTCTCTCCCTATCACATAAAAAAGTCATTAACTCCGTTGCAGGTAAATCTAGCGTGTGGCGAGCGCTACTAATCACGCTAGCGGTAGCGTGTACCGCGTTCTTGGCGGCGTGGGCGGGGCGCGTGGCGCGCGGCGCGCGGGGCGTGGCGGCGCTGGCGCGGCTGCGCAGGCGCACGGCGCACGACACAGAAGTGCGCTACCTTCATGCGGATCAGGATGATGACGAATAAAAATGTGAATGTTGATGTGTTTTTGTTTTTAATTCCATAAATTCCTCTTTCTCACCCTAAAGGATAATACTCTTATGCAAGAAAAGACACTCAGTGTTATTTTAGCTTTCAAACCCCTGATGGCAGGCACTATCCGTCCTTTACAGATCTTAATACTTGAAGAATAATATAAAATATAAGGGCTTTTTTCTCCAGTCATTTGTCTAACCATCGACGGTTACGTATTTCACAAGCTTAGCTTACTCGGAGGCAATTTACCTTAGCCTCTTAAAAGGTCTCTTTTAAGCAGACCATTCGCGTCGATGTGCTGGTAGAGCGAAAATAGTTTTGACGTGCAAAAGAAATTACTAAGTGCATCAAATAGCTGTATTAATTATTTCATTTAATTTTACACGTGGCTCTTCTGAACCAGCACTGTCAGAGGTTATTCCCGCTAGCGTGTAGCGCGTGCATTTATCCCATAAGCTCAGCTTACTTGGAGGAAGTTTTGGTAAACTTCTATGATTCTAAAAAGGCCTTTTACCCGTTGTACTATACTTCTGAACCAGCACTCTCTATAGTAAAGTCCCGCTACGTTAGTGTGTACCGCGTGCTTGGCGGCGTGGCGTGGCGCGTGGCGCGCGGCGCGCGGGGCGTGGCGGCGCTGGCGCGGCTGCGCAGGCGCAACGCTCATGATACAGAAGTGCGTTACCTACATGCGGATCAAGATGATGACGAATAAACTTAATTTATGAGTGATTTATGGTTTTGTTTCACATTCCGCACAATAAATACTCTTATGCAAAAAAAGATGGTCCGAGATACTTAAGCTCCCGATTCCCTCATGGTATACACTATCCGTCCCCCACAGGCGTTAATACATAATATGAAGAATCATAAAAACCTCTTCACTCTCACTCACAGGCTCTTGACTAACCCTCTACTCAGTTTCCTATTCCACAAGGTTAGCTTACTCGGAGGAACTTTACCTTAGGTTCTTAAAAAGCCTTTTACACGTGGTCCTATACTTTTGAAACAGCACTATCTATAGTAAAGTCCCGCTACGTTAGCGTGTACCGCGTGCTTGGCGGCGTGGGCGTGGCGCGTGGCGCGCGGCGCGCGGGGCGTGGCGGCGCTGGCGCGGCTGCGCAGGCGCACGGCACATGACACTGAAGTGCGCTACCTGCATGCGGACCAAGATGATGATGAATAAAGTTATGATTGTTGATGTGTTTTTTTTTAAATTCCATAAATTCCTCTTTCTCACCCTAAAGGATAATACTCTTATGCAAGAAAAGACACTCAGTGTTATTTTAGCTTTCAACCCCCTGATGGCAGATACTAGACGTTCCTTACATGTAAATACATGAGTCATCATAAATACCTCTTCACTCTCTAGTGTCTTGACTAAACCTATACTCAGTTACTTATTCCACAAGCTTAGAGTACTCGGGCTCTTAGAAAGTCTCTTACCCGACGTCCAATACTTCTAAACCAGCACATAGGTAATTCCCGCTACGTTAGTGTGTACCGCGTGCTTGGCGGCGTGGGCGTGGCGCGTGGCGCGCGGCGCGCGGGGCGTGGCGGCGCTGGCGCGGCTGCGCAGGCGCACCTCACACGACACTGAAGTGCGCTATCTACACGCGGATCACTACGATGACGAATAAACTTAATTTATGAGTGATTTATGGTTTTGTTTCACATTCCGCACAATAAATACTCTTATGCAAAAAAAGATGCTCCGAGTCACTTTAGCTCACGAACCCCTCATGGTAGACACCATCCGTCCCTTACAGAGATTAATTCTTGAAGAATCATAAAAACCTCTTCACTCTCTAGGCTCTTGACTAACCCTCTTCTCAGTTACTTATTCCACAAGCTTAGAGTACTCGGAGTAAGTTTACCTTAGGCTCTTAGAAAGTCTCTTACCCGACGTCCCATACTTCTAAACCAGCACATAGGTAATTCCCGCTAGCGTGTACCACGTGCTTGGCGGCGTGGGCGTGGCGCGTGGCGCGCGGCGCGCGGGGCGTGGCGGCGCTGGCGCGGCTGCGCAGGCGCACGTCACATGACACTGAAGTGCGCTACCTACATGCGGATCAGGATGACGACGAATAAAGTTGCGATCGCTTTATGATTTTTGTTTCTTTTATACCTCTTTCTTTTTCTAAAGACTTATCTACGGTATGTTTTGTAAGGAAAGTTACCCAATGTTATTTAAACCTACACCCCCCTGTTGGTAAACACTAAACGTCCCTTTAGTTGTTCATTCTTGAAGAATCATCATGCTTCTTCTCTCTCTAGTCGCTTGACTAACCTTCTACTGTTATTTCCTTTTTAAGCTTAGCATAATCTGAGAAACTTTACCGTAGGCTCTTAGAAGGCCTTTTCCCCGTGTTCCTATACATCTGAACCAGCACTATCTATGGGTAAGTCTCGCTGGCGTGTACCGCGTGCTTGGCGGCGGCGTGGGCGTGGCGCGTGGCGCGCGGCGCGCGGGGCGTGGCGGCGCTGGCGCGGCTGCGCAGGCGCACGACGCACGACACTGAAGTGCGATACCTACATGCGGACCAGGATGATGACGAATAAAGTTGCGATCGTTTTATGTTTTTTGTTTGTTTTATACTGCGCCCTCCCTTTCTTATTTTAAAGGCTAACCTACGGTATGTTTGTAAGGAAAGTTACCCAATGTTATTTTAGTCTACACAGGGGGTCCTGTTTCTAAACACGATCAGTTCTTGAAAGAAAGGTGTTCATTCATGAAGAATCGTAATATGTTACTTCTCTTTCTAGTCTCTTGAGTAACCTTCGCAGTTATTTACCCCATAAGATTAGCTTAATCGGAGGGAGATTACCTTAGGCTCTTAGAAAGTCTCTTACCCGTGGTCCAACACTTCTGAACCAGCACATAGATAATTCCCGCTAGCTTGTACCGTGTGCTTGGCGGCGTGGGCGTGGCGCGGCTGCGCAGGCGCACGGCGCACGATACAGAAGTGCGTTATCTGCACGCTGACCAGGACGATGACGAATAAAGTTATTAATGTTGATGTGGTTTTTTTTTTCAAATTCAGTGAATACCTCTTTCTCAACCTAGGGAATATATCTACGGCATTTTGTGTAAGAAATGACACTCCGTGTTACTTTAGCTCCCGATCCCCTCATGTCTATTCGTCCCTTACAGGTGTTAATACATTAAGAATCATAAAAACCTCTTCACTCTCTAGGCCCTTGACAAACCCTCTACTCAGTTACTTATTCCACAATCTTACCTTACTCAAAAGGAAGAATACTTTACCTACTGCTCAATACATGTAGACTTAGGCACGTCTTTTACCCGTACCTACCTACTCCTACACCTACGAACTACCACTGTCAGTCGGTAAGCCACGCACCCTAGCACTCTCCGTCATGCCTTTTCCTAAAAGCTAACCTAAGACATAACATTCAGAGCCTTTCTTATGAGCTACATTCATCACAGTCAACTTATGGTAGAAAAACTACCGTTGCAATTATGTAGATGCTTTGATACTTTCTAACAACAGAGAAATCCCCAAATGTCAATAGATAACTTTTTGCAGACAAAAAATTTTATAAAGTTAATTTAAAAATATTTCTGTTACTGGTACTGTTACTATTTTTAAAGTCGAAATAACAGCGTCACAAAAGTCACAAGACACGCTAAAATTCTTCCAAACTACCAAACAAACGAAACTCAGCAACACTCTTCTCGCTGGTATCACCGTTGGCGGAAACGCGGGCTAATACGAACCCGTGACCTCGTTTCCACATCACCCCGTTCTGGCAATGTCACAAAACATGGGGGTAGCCTTGCGATACGTTATCACGGGCCAGCTATCGACCGCGAGCGGCGGCCATGTTCCTTCACGCATGCGCAGCCAGTATGCGACAAACTGACGTTTGCCATCCCAGTTTAGTACAGAACGAATATCCCACAACTCTGTAAATACGATTGTAAATATTCGAAATTTAAAAAAATAAAAGATTATTTTCTTTTCCGTTTTACGGACAGTACGATGGTCGCGTGTGTACAGATTAAAATATAGAAACTTTTTTACAACGTAAGGAATAGGATAGAGGTAAGTCAGTTTTGCTTTTTTTGCACTATTCTTATTTTAATCGAATTTACATTGCGTACGTACGTACGTAATTCAACAAATTGGATTTCTTGGTTTATTAAAACTGTTATATTGTGTGTATCTGCAGTGTAGCTTTATATAACTTGTGATCTATGTATGACATATAACTACTTATGTAGTTTTGGTACTTGAGGTTACCGTGGTAGGTTCTGATAAAGCCTTATTAATTTGCGCGCGACGGTACTAGGAACCAATAAATTCATTGTTACAGTAATCAGATAAGAGTTAAAAGGAAAAGTATTGTTGAAACGAACCGGTTTGGTACGTTTCAAGTGCTAATTAGTTATTCTGAGGGCAAACTCGTTATTTTTTCGGTGTTTCGTTATTGTAGTCGCGTTTTTAAAGCCCGTATTTCCTAGATAAAGCCTTATTATTTGAACGATAAGGTTGACGTTTGAAGGTAATGTTTTTTTAACTTATTTAGCTGAATTGCATAACATATTTAACTAAAGAATTTGACAAACATATTTGATTGCCACCCTTGCAAGTGAATTTCAGGAAACACATACTTATACTTATTAATTTTTTATGCATATTATTATTCCGGAGTCCAAAACCACTTTCCATGATAAAAAACAAATAAAAAAGTTGTTCGTGAATTTAAATCTATTTCTGTAACCCGATCCAATTACTTTAAAACAATTAATTGATCACGTGTTTCCTGCCAAATAGGTATCTACTAAATGACAACAAACTTTATAAATACAATTTCTCTCAAGTTCTACCATAAAAATAAAACTTAAACTATATTTTTTATACTGTCTTTGTGCACTCAGGCTTAAAATTAGGTCATTCGCCGAGACGAGAAGTATCCTTAGTGTTAACTTATTTATACTAAGTCTAGCGAGCTGCCCCGGCTTTGTGTTAAAAGTTTTACAAACAAAATATTCTAGCAACATTTTTGTAAAGAAGACACCGATGTTTGTTAATATTTTACGGCATAGCATAGTCATTTTGGACAATTGATCAAGCAATTTTGAAGCATATCCTAATAAAATGAAGACAGTTTATTTTTCTAGAATAAAGCTAAAAGGGTGGAATAAAGGTGGTAGAATTTATAAAAATCATATCTTTTAGGACGCCTACGTGAAGGCTTCTAACTGCATGCCAAACAACCCGATTCGTCTAGTGGTTTGGTCTGTGCGATGATAGATCACAATGACAGTCATCGGATGGGTGACCGAAAATTTTCATCTCGAGCTCCTCCGTGCCACGGAAGGCACATCAGGCCGTTGGTCCAGCGCCTGATCTCTCTACGGCGGTCGTGTCAGATTGTCCCACCGAATTATGAGAGTGAGGGAATAGGGAGGGCACCTGTGCTTGCGCTCTCACTTGTGCACTCTCGTATATATATCCTGCATACCTGGCTGATCGTAAGATCGGCCGCCATGGTCGAATGGGTATAACTGTTTCTATAATAGTGTATGTGTATATGACACTGTTTTAAGATTAGAGTTATAATATCTTTACCAATGAGCAGACTACTTAAACCGAAGTGCCTTCCCTTTATCCTCTTTTAAAAACCCTCGGTAGTAAGCTGAACTATGAGCTTCAAGCCTGTGCGAGACGCCGTTCAGTGCACGTAATTGACGCACGCAGAGTACAGTTAAATGCTTTGCGTATGGTCCATCTGATAGGGCTAAGCGATTTTTTTTTCATTGGCATTTGCTCTGCCTAATGTTAAGCAAAAAGGATCCCTAACTGTCATGACAACGGATGTGGTACCAAAATGGTATCCTATCCGTTGACATCGCCATACCAAATCGCAAGATACTTTTTCACGCTTCTCTTGAAGAAATCCAAATATTGGTAAAGTGGACTTAACGTTTTTTATTTTATCACAATTTTTTTTTTGTAGGCGACTGCCGGTTTTTTTTAATTAATTATTTCTTTAATGACTATCAAAGAAATAATTAATTAAAAAAAACTTGTTTGAAACGCCAACATAAATTGTCCAAAATTATTACTCCCACGTTGGGCGCCAATTTTGAATCGCAATCTGAAATCGCTGGTATTGCATGAATCGCGCCAATATCCCGCAGGTATCTTCATTAGAACAACTACCGAGCGTCGCTGGCAAAATATCATTTAATAGCATACAATTATATGCCAAATTGGCGTGGAACACCACCCGATATGGGCGGCCAATTACTTAGGGGTATTCGATCAGATTTTATGTATTTATTTTACTTACAAGGGGCTTTGTGAATGAAGCGAACACTTGTATGGAATCATTTTAATTAGGGATTTGAAAGGATTTGTTATGAATAAGCCGTTTTCTTTGAAAAAAAAATATTTCCTCACCCGCCCGCGTCTCCGGCCGCGTAGATTTCGGTTTCCGCACTCATAGTGTTATACTATATCTAAAAATCTTCTTCGTAACATGGACTATCCAAGCCAAAATTGTTTTTCAATTCGAATCAGTAGTTCCTGAAATCAGCAGACAAACGCTTCAGCTTTATCTATACTAATATATAAAGCTGAAGAGTTTGTTTGTTTGTTTGTTTGTTTCTTTGAACGCGCTAATCTCAGGAACTACTGGTCCGATTTGAAAAATTCTTTTTGTGTTGGATAGTGTATTTGGCGAGGAAGGTTATAGGCTATAGTATATATCTATTATTTTATCCCAAGGGGATGAAAAAGGGGATTAATGTTTGTATGAAACTTTGTCAATTTTAAACCGATCGGGCTGGGATTTGGCATGTATGAAGCTACTAACATAAAGATACCCTTAGAAAGGATTTTTATGTGTTCCACTCCAAGGGGATGAAAAAGGGGATTAATATTTGTATGAAACTTTGTCAATTTTAAACCGATCGGGCTGGGACTTGGCATGCATAAAGCTACTATGACATAAAGATCCCCTTAGAAATGATTTTTATGTGTTCCACCCCAAGGGGATGAAAAAGGGGATTAATGTTTGTATGAAACTTTGTCAATTTTAAACCGATCGGGCTGGGACTTGGCATGTATGAAGCTACTAACATAAAGATACCCTTAGAAAGGATTTTTATGTGTTCCACTCCAAGGGGATGAAAAAGGGGATTAATATTTGTATGAAACTTTGTCAATTTTAAACCGATCGGGCTGGGACTTGGCATGCATGAAGCTACTATGACATAAAGATCCCTTTAGAAAGGATTTTTATATGTTCCACCCCAAGGGGATGAAAAAGGGGATTAATGTTTGTATGAAACTTTGTGAATTTAAAACCGATAGGGCTGGGACTTGGCATGCATGAAGCTACTATGACATAAATATCCCCTTAGAAAGGATTTTTATATGTTCCACCCCAAGAGGATGAAAAAGGGGATTAATGTTTGTATGAAACTTTGTCAATTTTAAACCGATTGGGCTGGGACTTGGCATGCATAAAGCTACTATGACATAAAGATCCCCTTAGAAAGGATTTTTATATGTTCCACCCCAAGGGGATGAAAAAGGGGATTAATGTTTGTATGGAACTTTGTCAATTTTAAACCAATCGGGCTGGGACTTTGCAAGCATTAAGCTACTATGGCATAAAGATCCCCTTAGAAAGGATTTTTATATGTTCCACCCCAAGGGGATGAAAAAGGGGATTAATGTTTGTATGAAACTTTGTCAATTTTAAACCGATCGGGCTGGGACTTGGCATGCATAAAGCTACTATGACATAAAGATCCCCTTAGAAAGGATTATGTGTTCCACCCCAAGGGGATGAAAAAGGGTATTAATGTTTGTATGAAACTTTGTCAATTTTAAACCGATCGGGCTGGGACTTGGCATGCATAAAGCTACTATGACATAAAGATCCCCTTAGAAAGGATTTTTATATGTTCCACCCCAAGGGGATGAAACAGGGGATTAATGTTTGTATGGAACTTTATAGGTATAGTATATACCTACGTTTGCGGAAACCGGAAACCACGCGGACGGAGTCGCGGGCGGCCGCTAGTTTATTAGTAAAGATTGAATTTTATTGCGAAATAAAGGGATCTTAAGACCATGCGGAAGAAGACGCAAGCGACCGCTGGTTTTTCATATAAAATATTCGTTATTAAAAGTTCAAGCCTATTTCAAACAGCATGTAGAGTACACATATTTCACTGTGGAAATACTGGGAGAAATTCCATCATAACTTGTTTAAAAACAGATCGTATCGAATCACGAAGGAGTTGGAAATAGCTGGTGTTTGACCTAGGTCAGCCGTTCGTAACAATTAATGTAGCCACATGACTTTATTGCTGGTTTAAACGCTAAACAATTAATATACTTGAAGGTATTTCAACCAACTAGATCAACAAAATAAATCTTGGACTTACACACCATTTGCCTAGCCCCAAAATTAGCTTGAAGCTTGTACTATGGAAGGAAGGGAACGGATAGAAATACTTAAATAATTAAAAAAAACATCCAGGACTCGAGTACAAATGCCGATGTACATCACACAAGGATATGCCCCTAGCGGGATTCAAACCCGCGATCCTTGGTTTTGTAGCCAGGATCGCTGACCAGACCCGTTTTTAGGATTCCGTAGCCAAATGGCAAAAAACGGAACCCTTATAGATTCGTCAATCGTCATGTCTGTCTGTCTGTCCGCCAGTCTGTCACAGCCACTTTTTTCCGAAGCTATAAGTACTATACTGTTTAAACTTGATTAGTAGATGTATTCTGTGAACCGCAACAAGGTTTTCACCCGAAAATAGAAAAACAATAAAAAAATGATAGTTAAATCATCATCATCATCATCATCATCCTAGCGTTTGTCCCGGTCGCATCCTCGGCGATTGCCTCGGAGTCCAGGGTCCGCTTTCCTGCTGCACCTACTCCACTTCGCACGGTCTTGGGCATCCAGGGTGGAAAGACCATTGGCACGCATGTCATCTTCAACGACGCCAAGCCAGCACTTCTTGGGCCTGCCCCTTCTTCCGGGACCCGGCGGTGGTGGCATGGTGAGACATTTGTTTCCCACGTAGCTGGCCGGTTTCCGTAAAACATGGCCGTACCAACGTAGGCGACACTCCTGCAGTTTATCTGCAATATCACGGACATGAAGGCTACCCCGAATGCGTGAGTTCTTAATGCGGTCTTTCCGCGTCACTCCACACATCCAGCGCAGCATCTTCATCTCCGTGACACGCAGCATCTGCTTGTGTCGCTCAAGTACAGGCCACGTTTCACTGCCGTACAAAAGGACCGGCCTAATGATGGTCTTATAGACCTGTCCCTTCAACTTAACCGGCATTTTGGGGTCACAAATGACACCAGTCACCTCACGCCACTTGGCCCAGGCTGCTGAAATGCGGGCTTTGACGTCGCAATCGATGTCGCTAGACGCATGAAGTACAGATCCCAGGTATTTAAACTGGTCCGTACGCTCGACTAAGTCACCGTCTATGCGTACGGGTGGGGGATCTGTGTTGCAGGCCATGTATTCAGTCTTCGCCACGTTTAGTTTTAGACCGCCGTTCTCAAGTGCCACCTTCCACTTACCCGCTCGTCGCACCAGTCGTCCCCTGTCCGAATCCGTCAGCGCGATATCATCAGCATACATGAGCAGCCACGGGGGTTGCTCATGTGCGTCTATGATGCTGGTTGACAGTTCGTCTAATATCACGCTAAACAGGAAGGGACTAAGGACGGATCCTTGGTGGACTCCGACGGTAACGGGGAAAGGGTTGGTGTCACCAACAGCAGTCCTAACTATTGAATCGGAATCGTGGTACATGTCTCGGATGACGTCAATATACGTTTCAGGCACCCTCTTGGACCTCAGTGCCCACCAGATCATCATGCGAGGAACACAGTCGAAGGCCTTCTGCATGTCCAGGAACAGGAAATGCAGAGGCGTGTTCTTCGTTCTGTATTTCTCCATGATCATCCTTAGGGCAAAAACAGGGTCCATGGTACCAAGACCAGGTCGAAACCCGTACTGACAGTCCGAGACAGTACACTCCTGTCGTAGCCGAGAGTCAACTATCCGCTCAAATAGCTTCATAGTGTGGGACATTACCTTTATACCGCGATAGCTTCCGCACTCCTGCACCGATCCCTTCCCTTTGAAGACTGGAGTTATGATACTCCGTCTCCACTGGCAAGGGATCCGCCCGGTGTAGAGTATGTGGTTATAAAGGTCGGTTAAGATGCCCACACCACGAGAACCCATCGCCTTCCAGGCTTCAATGGGGACTCCATCGGCACCGACTGCTTTCCGATTCTTCATGCGGCGAAGAGCTCTGAGGACTTCATCAGGCGTTATGGGTGGCACTAGTCCTTGATTCGGAGGGAGGTCCGGTGGCTGCACCTCCTTATGCTGCTCGTTGAGCAGCTCGTGGAAATACGAGCGCCATCTCTCCTTCACCGCGAGGACCTCGCATAATAGGTTGCCACTAGGGTCCTTTACACAGCGGCACTTGGAAATATCCAGTGCAGCTTTGACCCTAGAACGAGCTACTCTGTACACAAGCTTCTGCCCCTCAGACGAGTCCAGCTTATCGTAGAGCGGTTGTAAGTGTTCTCGTCTGGCTCTGGCTACAGCTTGTTTAGCAGCGCGTTTTGCAGCCCCGTATGCGTCGCGGTCTTCAGGAGATCTGGTCGCTTGCCACTTTAAGAAGGAGGCTTTCTTCTCCTTGATCTCCCTCTGGACTTCCGCGTTCCACCACCAAGTCTCCTTGTCACATTTGCGTCCACCCTTTGAGATCCCGAGCACCGCCTTTGCCGCAGTGGTGATTGCATCCTGAATCCCATCCCAGTGGTCTTGGACCGGTTTGCCATCAGCATCAGCACAGGTAACGCTTGTAGCCGAGGCAAACTCTTGAGACGTAGATTCGTTCAGCCGCCACCACCTGATCTGGCGTCGGCATCGCTCAAGGGGCTTCTCTTTGGGTCTTACGCAGAGATCCATGACAAGAAGTCGGTGTTGTGCAGTGAGACTCTCACCGGGTATGACCTTGCAGTTGGCTACTTTGCTGATGTGGTGCCTCCTAGTGAGCAGGTAATCGATTTGGGTAGCATGCCGCCCGCTCCTGTAGGTGATTAGGTGTTCGGTCTTCTTTTGGAAGAACGTGTTCACGATCGCAAGATCCGCAGCCGCACACGTTCTGAGGACGTCCTCCCCTCCCGCGTTGCGACCGCCGTATCCAAAACCACCGTGAACACGATCAAACTCCTCACACCTGTCACCCACATGGCCGTTCAGATCGCCTCCCAAAACGATCCCCTGTGACAACGGGATGCCACTCAGCACATCTCCGAGTTGGTTCCAGAACCTCATCCTTTCAGCATCGCTACAGCCAGCCTGCGGCGCATAAGCGCTCATCAAGTGGGTCGTTACTCCATCGATGAGCAGCTTAACCACCATAAGCCGATCACTGCAACGATTCACCTCCAGAACGCTGTCCCGAAACTCCTCAGAGAGCACCACAGCCACCCCGTTCTCCCCCCCAGGCGCACCGGTATAGATCAGCTTGTAGCCATTCCCAATGGACCGGGATCTGCTGCCTTTCCATCGAGTCTCCTGCAGGAACGCCACGTCCACCCTCCGCCTGATGAGTACGTCGGCCAGCTCCCTCACGCGTCCAGTAAGCGTGCCAATGTTCCAGGTTGCGAAGCGGAGTTTCCTAATACGGTTCGGGGCTCGCGTCTTCAGCCGTGCCCGCCCAGTGCACGGTAGCCCTTGCCCACTTGTCACAGAAGTCGGGCGAGGCTCCTGCGCGCCGTTTTGCGGCGGCGCCCTAACAGCAACCAAAAGATGTAGGCGGAGCCCCGAACACCCCAATTAAATCGTTAAATCTCATAGTTAAAACTAAAACTCGAAATATTTTTTTCATAGAACATATACGTGTGGGCTATCTATGGATAGGTCTTTAATACCATCAGGTGACCCTCTTGTTCGTTTGCTTTCCTATAACATAAAACAACTTGGTGTTAAGTGCAACTTCCGCCCATTACAGTTGCAATACCAATAGAAGCAAAGTTTATTTGGCGTTGCTCACTTAGCACTTAACACACAACATTTGCAACTCATAAACACAGGAATTACACTATTTACCCGTATCATGCTCTTTCCCGGAAACAAAGTGCCGCCATTTCATAGAAACCTAACTGACATGACAGTTCATTATATTATTTATTTATCCTGTTTCATCGATTATATTATTCATACCAATAGTCGCTTGACCATGTAAGGATTGCGTGTAATCGGCTAGCGAGTATCTTATTATAACTTTCATTATAAAATTTAAGCTTGGACTTTCGAGTTGCATACTAACACTAATATTATTTATCGGGAGTAAACGCGATATTAATTATTAAGTACATTGTATACTACTTTACTGCTCGTAATTTCGACACATACTTAATATCGCTTTTAGTTCCGTTAAATGCTAAGAGTGTATTTTGAAGTTGTCTGATTTATTTATATCAAAACAAAAGTTGTATTACAAAACCGTTTTACGCTGTCAATCCCTATGACCTTTAACGTGACGGTTTAATGTGATAAGTAAAAAGTTAATAAATAACAAAATGACAATTTAACAAGTACAGGATAACAATATTGCACCAGTGCGAAACGACCTGTGAAGTTTCACGCCGTACCAAGCTATAAGACATTAATAGGCTGATACTTTACCTCTGTTACATAACCTCAGTAAAAAGTTTCGTAAACAGAGTACGCATATGGATGAGGGAGAAAACACCATAGACAGAGTTTTGATAGGATTGAACCGAGGTCGCAAGCTGGTTATAAAAGTTTCTCTACGCATTGTTGGCTTGTTTGTACGTACACGTAAGCTTCTGGCTTTAGCTACTTATAACATACATAAGTATATGAATGTATGTAAAAAGGTTTGTTGTTGAAGCTTTATTAACATCTTGCATCTTTCATAACATGAAAACAAAGCCTGTTCTGGATTCGGGCAGAAAAGTGAAGAAAAGTATTAGAGATGGGACGGGTGTAAAAGACGGGTTTTTGCATTATAGTGCAGTAAATGATTATTTGCTTAAAATAAGTCTTCCTATCGATATCCGAGGTTATCTTAAAAAAAGAATACTCACCCCCGAGATGGGGTGGCAACCAATCCAGGGGTAGTTGCGGTGTTCAAATCACTTTCACTTTTGAATTTAAGGGTACAATGAAACTAATTCCACATTCAAATCGGTTCACAGTAAAAATGATCGGGCCAATAATGCTTCATTGCCTGCACTATTAACCAACACGCTACCCGATGCGGATTGGTGATCACAAACCCGGTCTGAGTTCAGAAATCAGTGACATTCTATGTATTATTATTTGATTGTAAATTCATTAATTAAAAAATGTGTAATGTAATCTATGGGTATAACTTACCTGATAATAAATGATTTAATAATAAATAAACACAGACACATTTTTTTCCGACCCAGGAATCGAACACAAGACCTCGAGACCACGGCCCGGAACTTAAACCACAAAACCACTAGACCATCTAGGCGTTCTAAGACCTCTTAAATATCTTAAAATGTATATAAGAATTATTCTAAATGCTTTTGTGTACATCGTAACTTTACTTTAATAAATACAGCCAACTGCTAAAATGTTCATTTCACTGGCAGCTTAATTTTCCAAGCAATCTTACAGTAAATGAGAAAAGATATTTGTGAGACGAGAAGCAGAAAACTATTACAAACCAAATAGAATGCAATCTGTAAAACATTTATAGGATTTAAGGATGGCTATCCGTTCCTTAGCATAATTCTAGCTCCAAACTAGATTGAAGCATAATTCTAGCTTCAATCTAGTTTGGAGCTAGACAATGGGTGTGTTTCTCCAAGGAAGGAAAACATCGTGAGGAAACTTACAGACTACGAGTAAGTGTGTGAAATGGAGAAAGCAATGACAAATTACCAAGAGAGTTGTTGTGTGTTTCATTTCATACAATGATCACGACCTTCAGTAATCAGGAATACGACTCAAAAAGGAATGAATAAGCAATTTGTTCATTAGCAGCTGTTCAATCAGTTCCTTATTTGTAGAAACTCCACAATATCCGCCGAGTACGACCGATTCATCCGGCTCGAAGGACCACTGTCTGGCTCACGAAGGACCAATCACACCGAAAGATGAATCCGCCGCGATTCATCCGAAACACAATGGCCCAGTCTACGGAAACTTAACGACCGAGCGTCCCGAATGAAAGACAGAAAGAATGAAACTTTACCCATTTCTTGACGCGACGGTGTTGTATTTGTGTTCCAGTGGGGACTCCAGTTTCGCTGTACAAGTTGAGACAGAACTTTTTATACAAATATTGGGAATATATTATTAAACCAATAAGCGGCCTTATTTCCATTTCACAATATGGGACGAACAGAACGCTTACTTGTTCGTAATCGTCACGTTTTTCAATAACAAAATAATTGGTTTGTGTCGGTGATTGTTAAAAAGGTATATAGATGAAGAAGAAGTCGTCGCTTTGGTCGTATTGAAGAAATATTTGTGTGTGTGGGCCTGTATTTTTAAACAAATCTTGGTGTTCTATTTTAGTCAATATATAATTCCACTGATATCCACATCGAAAGTGCTTAAGTAACAAACCAAATAATTACAAGGAAATGACTGCCTCAGTTCCAGACATGCGCTCTTAACATGGGATGACAGTTGTTAACAATAATAACACTGGCTACGATGCCCTTTTCTCCTAACAGAAGTTCCAACTTTCACACCCATTTCCATTACGGGAGTCTGGCGTATTCTGGAATTGTTCGTTGTTACAATACACATACTTTACCGTATGTCCATTCTTCGCGTATTCTGACTGACTAACTGACATTAGATCTATCAACGCACAGCCCAAACCACTGTGCGGATCGACCTGAAATTTGGCGTGCAGGTAGATGTTATGACGCAGGCTCGGTTAAGAACGGATTCTGCCCCAAGGGGATAAAAGAAGGGATCAAAGTCTTCATGACACTTTTTCAATTTTAACCGATCGAGCTGATGCTTTGCTTCCATAAAGCTACCATGACATAGGCATCCTCTAGGAAAGAATATTCAAAATTCTACCCCTAAGATAGATAGAGGGAAGGATAGGTGATGATGAAACCAAAATCCACGAGGACGAAGTAGCGAACCTCCGATAGTTCCCGAATAAAACTAACTAGATTAGCTCAGTGACCTAAAGTGAGTCTTAACCTTCGATAATAAGTCTCCAATCTCCATGGCAGTCCTTCCATCCTCATAACAAACGATGTGCGATGACGCGGAGTGAATTTGCCTAATCACACGGAAAGTGTGGTCACTCTTCCGAGCCACTTTTGTGCCGAATAGTGGGGCAAATTGCCCAAGTATTTTAGGCTTTTATGCTTCCGGACTTTAAGGAAGGGTAGGCTACAGAAATCTGTTCAAGTAAGAACGATAAACTTTAAAGATTGTCTTGTAGAAGCGGTCTTCAATTATACAACACCATTTCTTGCCAGCAGTTTTAGGTACTCTGTGTTTTACCGTTACCATATTTATATTTTCTTAGGTTATACGCGACTGTTACTCATGAAATAAAACGTATATCTTTAAAACTACACGTTTACAGAAAAATCCGACGCTTTGGCCATTGGCCGCATTTCAGAAGCCAAGATCTCGGTAATAATTCAGGTGTAATGATGTTAAAATAATACCGCGATTCTATCCGTTTAAAAGTAGTCTTAATTCATGAGTTACCATATTTATTCAAATTTTGCCGGACCTTGGTGACTATGTGCATTACCACCATCTGGGCCTAACTTCTGCAGCAGGTAGCCTTCAAAAGAAGCGTGAAAAAGAATCTCGCGGGCCGGTATGGCGATGCTAGCGGATAGGTTACCACTTTGGTACCGCATCCTTTTCTTTACCATCAGGCAGAGTGGAGCCAAATTGAGCCAACAACCCGATCCACTCCAAAAATAAAGCAGTAGCAACAGGCTGATGATAAAGATGAAAGAGTATCACTTTCTAAAGTATTAATATCTTCACTCATAATTCTCACTTTTATAGCTTGGTAGGTTTGACATGACCTTAGATATCAAGCGAAGCACCAACGGCTTTATGTGCTTTCAGTTTTAGTAGGTAATCTAGCAATGCAATAACCAGAGTGCAGTATAGCTCTCCCACGATATAATTTTACAGTCTAGCAACCCTATAGTGTTGCCAGCTTATGCTGACGCAAGACTTGCTCAATAAAGGGGTCGCGAGTTGCGACATCCAATTTTAAACCGACTGTCGTATGGATTCTGTTCGAAACTTTCTATTGACTATTCTGAGATAGGGCTGCGGTAACCTTGGCGAACCAATTATAGACTGGAAACAAAAGCATCAAGATTTCAAGAGATTGTTCAATTTCAGAATGTGGTTTAGAAGCCATTGTATCGGTTAAATTAATCTTTTACTAAACTTGTTATACATGGCCGCGGTATCTGAGTGTTTTTTATATTCGGAAAAAGTTTTTTTCCTGCTAGCACATCGTTCGCCTAGCCCTTAGCTATGATTACAATTTTTAGTACATTACAATCGATGCTTGGGAACGGATGGACATACCAACTACCACTCGACCCATCAAATAAACAAACTGAATTATTTTTTAAACCAAGCTAGTAGTTGCGTCATCATAACCATCAAAAAACCAGTGGCCGCCCACGACTTCGTTCGCGTGGATTTCAGAACCCTTTTTTCGCAAAGGTAACCTATGTTCTTTCTCAGGGGCTAAAGATTGTCGGTGCCAAATTTCATCAAAATCTGTTGAGAAGTTAAGCGGGAAAGTGTAACAGACAGAAAGACTGACAGACAAAGTTACTTTCGCATTTATAATATTATTAGGGATACATAGGTATTTACTATGAAACAAGATAGATAATAGTGTAACTTCCACTCGAATGAGCCACTCTGCCTAAGAACATCTTCCTTACAAAGGACACATTGAAGTAGCTCTTCATACCTATTGTGATATTTTATGGCAGTAAGTTAGCTCAATTTGGACATTATATTGAAAAAGCAGGCAAGTTATCTGACCCTTGTGGTGAATGTCAAATGGCGGAGATCAATTACAATCACGTGATGTTTTAGCTTGTTTCCCTTTTAAATCACTACTAGCGGCCGCCCGTTACCTTATCCCATGGGAGCATTTCATCGGGATAAAAAGTATACTATCACCTAAGTCAGCCCAAACCCTGCCTGTATACCAAATTTCATAATCAGTATTTTCATTTGTTTCGGATCACTACGAAAATTTGTTCCTGGAAATCGAACCCATGACTTCGAGATCACGGTCCGTCACTTGGACTAACCATTGAGGCATTTTCCTTCGGCAGTACATACATATATTGCTCGTATAAAAAGCATCCTCCTTTCCTTTATTCCCTCTGTTGCCCAACCGGGAACAATAAAATTATGTTTATTATCTTAATAAAATTTGTGAGTTCATTAATGTTTAGCTGGTCTGGGTAGAATAAATCATGATATAATTAAGCAAAGTAAGTTAATTAAATTGGAAATGAGGGAACAAAGTATTAAGGTAAAGTTTTCCAACCAAATCTGTAAATAATTAATGAAATTCTAAAACAAAAGCGAGTTAAAGATTGTAAAATAAGTTTTCAGAATAACAAAAAATCGGCCAAGTGCGTGTCGGACTCGCGCACTGAGGGTTCAGTGTTAAGTTTCAACAATAGGTATAGTACCTACTTATAGTTTCGGAAAAAAGTGGCTGTGATAGACAGACAAACAAACAGACAGACATGACGAATGTATAAAGGTTCCGTTTTTTGCCATTTGGCTACGGAACCCTAAAAAGATTTTGAAAACATATGAATGTTGTATTTAAGAGAGGTAGAGCTTTGTGGAAATTCCACTCGAATGAGCCGCTCGTCTAGGGAAGTACCTCCACCTTACAGAAGAACGCCGTGAAGTAGCACTTCGTAACTGTTGTGCTATGTTTCTGCTGGTGAGAAGGTTGCCAGAGCTCAGTTGGGGAGGTATGGGGTTAAGGCCGGCAACACATCAACGATACCTCTGGTGTCGCGGATGTCCATGGGCGGCGGTGGTTGCTTACCATCAGGCGACCCGCTAGCTCGTTTGCCGCCTCTGACATTAAAAAAAAATCTACTTTATATTCGAATATATTACGAGTAAACTCATATATAACAAGCAGTTAGACATTCGCTTAGATTATTCGTGTCTATAACTTCACCAGCTATATTGGAAGCTCACGACAGCTATACTCGCAGCTAGGGCTGCCAACTTTTACAACAAATCAAGTTTGTTCTCAGTAATATTACATACCTATTAAAAAAAAAAGCAAAGTTTTAGAAAAAAAAACACAGTATGTATTTATGTTATGCCTTAAAAAGGTACATAATTTTTGAGAGTTCTACAGAAATTATTTCTCATTCCTATGCATTTTGCTTTTGAAATCAATTTCCTAATTCATATACGTAAATTAAGGTATGATGTAGTAAGGAACTGTCTAATACCTACTGTTTTTATAATATCTCTCAATATCACGTTTGATCCGAACCCAACTACTTATCCATTCCTACACCAAACAGAAGCCTGCCTATCCATCCAGTCTTAAAGTCCATCCAAATCTAAAATCTAAAATAGACAACCAGCTAAGAGATGGAGTCTTATATGATGTAAGGCGGCATCTAACTTAATTACTCGTTTTAAGATATTTTTAAGACTTGATGGTTAGGCGTCAGGTCGTCAAACATCGACAACAACGTTGTTCCATCACTGTTAGTTGGCAACCCTACTCTTTGCTCCAGTAATTTGCAAAGGCTGTCAGGATATATTACAAACAATAATGCCGGGGCGCGGATATATCACCTCCCGTGACGTGAGCAGATTTTTTGATACCAACTTTTTATGACTCGTATTATGAATACCAGTATGTGAGGCGGTAGCTAGGAAGGTTTTGCAGAGAAGAGCTGAAACCAGTTTTTTTTGCAAATACATTCGGTTAGGAATTATAGAAATTTCCTAGAGCTTAGTGCAGGGTAGGCGAACCTTAATGCATCAACGTGCGAATTTTCCAAAAAAAAATATGGGTTTGTTGACGTGCCGTCTATTAATTTTGACATTCTGGTCATTTGGATATTAACAAGTGGCTCACTGGCGTTATATGTACTTTACATATTTTTACACATGTTTTTATGATCAACGACGTGACCCAAAAATTTTGTCGCGTGCCGTCAATGGCACGCGTGCCATAGGTTCGCCTACTCTGGCTTAGTGGCACTTCCAATCGAAGGAGCCGCTCGTCTATGGAAGTACCTCCACCTTACAGAAGACCACAGTGAAATAGCACAGCGTACCTACCTAATTGTTGTGCTATGTTTCTGCTGGTGAGTAAGGTCGCCAGAGCTCATTTGCGAAGAGTAAAGGGTCTTAAAAGCCGTTAAGGCATCGGCGATAACTCTCTGGTGTCATGTGATAATTTTATAAACATCCATGGCTCGAGTACAAATGCCGATGAATTTTCACCACACAAACAATTTTGGACCCGCGACCCTTGTTTTGTAGCCAGGATCTCTGAACAAAACAAGAGACCAACGGGCCAGTCAAAAAAGTTAATTAGACGGACAATAATTAATGTCTAGTCTGTTAGAAGTTTTACCAAATTCCAAGTTACAATTTTACAATTTTTATCAAAATATTTTCTGCCCGCCTCATGAATACTAAACGAACTAAAAATTTAAACTTTGCCTTATTAGCGTTGTTTTGTGAAAGCCTTAAATGAGGGGTCGAGAGGTTAGAGGGGAGGGTTGCCACGAGTGCGTCCCTCGTTATCATAGAATAAAAAGTAACATAGAAGAAGGTAGAATAAAGTATCAATAAAGATATGAATATGAATATGAATAAAATGAAATCAGTACAAATATGTGTGACCTTTCTCATGTATGCGTTATTCTCTCTTTCCGAATTTATAGTGTGTCATGATAAATTTATTAGTTACTTTGTGTTATTTTTGCTGTCATAATGCCGCTATAAGCTTTCTATTAGGATTAGGAACTAAATAGCTACATATTAATCAAAGCTTTAATTTTTGTCCTATTGTTTTTAATTAAAATGGGTTCTATGACTACGGATTGTGTTTTTATTATTGGAAAATTGGTCAATTATTAAGTCACAGTAGGTAAGTGCTGTCATAACAGCACTTTAAGCTTTCTATTAGGAACTACATAGCTACATATCGATTGTTACTAATGAAAATGGGTTCCATAACTACGAATTGTAAATGGAAAATTGGTCAATTATTAAGTCACAGTAAGTCTGTTCCATCCGCTCTAAATCCTACTAAGGTACCTGCGGCAATTAAGGCCCACTTAAAAGAAAATGGCTATAAATCTGAGAATACTGCGTATAAGATATCAAAAACTTATTGTTTACATAGCTTATTTATGTTGCTGTAATAAATGGTGTAAAACTATTTAGAAACGCATGTATTTTAAAAAGTAAATATACTTTTTTAAAACCCTTCTCAAGGGCCTTATTATACTACGGTTGTATATTAAGGCCCATATAAAAATCGCTTTATTTTTTAATAAAAGTGGCCTAAATTTACCTAAAAACCAGTTAAAATAAAAGTAAATGGTTGTTTTTTACTCATTTAATCATTTTCCTTTATTTATTAAACGTGAGCCTTATTGGCCTCTTAATATTAATGATAGACAATTAATTGATTTCAAATAACTAGTGGTCCTAATTAAGTTACTTAGTAGAAGCATGTTTTGTACATGCTGTGCTTCTACTACATTGAAAACTCAAAATAATCAGTTATTTTCTTATTAAACAAAGAATATTTTTTTTTCATATTAATTTATAAGACTTATAATCAGACTTTAAATAAAGGTAAGTACCTAACTGAGTTCTCTATACAATATTCCTAGAAACAAAAAATATACTCTTAAAATAAAAGTAATAATAATCTTCTGCAAACAAAATCCAAACAAAACAAAAATTAAGAAACAAATTAAATTATACTGAGATGGTATCATCTTGTTAAATCACAGTCCCACCAAAATTTTATTTTTCTTCGGTCCACTGAGCTCTCTTCTTTGGACTTTGGAGACATTTTAATCAAAATCTGTAACAATGATACATATATTGACAATAAAACTTACATAGTTCATTGACCTGGAACACAAAAAACAAGCAATCTGATACTCAAATATTAAGAGGCCAATAAGGCCCATGTACCGTTGAAATGGGCCTTATTAACCTCATGCCATGTTTTTACAAAATAACCTAATAAACCTAAAATCCCTAAATCTGAATCGGGACAGCCATTTCCTTTGTATTGTACAACACATACATAAAATAATAAATACAGCAATATAAGTGAATTATTGAATTAAACGTAAAAATACTTACAGTTTCTTGATACAAAAATTATAAAAATGCACAGTAGCCAGCCACTCCACCATCGCATCGCAGGTGACCGGCAGGATAGCGGCGCTGGCGACTTCCGACCAATTTGGAGAAATTCACACAGACATTTTGCAAGTGTGCGTAAACAGTGAAGTTTTATAGAAATGTATTTCCGTGAAATTTAAAATGTGGGCCTTATTACCCCCTGGGCCTTATTTACCGCAGGTACCTTACTATTATAAAGGCGAAAGTTTGTATGTGTGGATGTATGGATGTATGGATGTGGGGATGTATGGATGTTTGTTACTCTTTCACGTAAAAACTACTGAATGGATTTGGATGAGACTTTACCACAATATAGCTTATTCATCAGTATAACACATAGGATATTGGAAATCGAAATCCACGCGGACGGAGTCGCGGGCGGCCGCTAGTCAGTTATATTAGTATAGAAACACACTAGGCGGAATAAACGCGACCTTAGATGCTAGTTTACATGGAACTTGACAAAATGTGCCGAAATTACGGCGCGTAATTTTGTATGCAAAATGCATTGCCGTCGAACTTCAGTAGCGTAATTTCAGCCGAATGTGTATGTTCCTACACTTATGTGACGGACTTCTTAGCTATCCATGGATTCTCCGTGCGGATGCCAGGTCCATAGCGTGGAAAAGAGAGGAATGCCAGTTTCACGCGAGGAAGAAAAATATGAAATATGAATACAGTAGGAATTTCAATCTTCCTTTTATGTTATTTTCCATTCTTTGAACCCTCAGGACCTAAGTGACTGGCCAGCTACAAGTTAGAGAAAACAAAATTTTATTATTTTTATTACGTTCGACCGCCATTTTGTTTTACTTTTAATTATGCAAATTGCGTGGCCCTAAATACTTTTTGTTTTTGTTGTTATAACATTAGAATAACACGAAGTTTTGACCGAATCCCAAACAGAGACTAACTTGGGTAATCGGACGTAGTGAGTAGGATTTCCGCTTTAAGTAAGGAAGTTTAACAAGAAGAGCAAACAATAGTTAAGTGTCTTGCTGTTTCTTCTTGTTAAATTGCTACTGGGTGGTAGGATCAATCTGTATTTTGATAATTGTTGATGACTAGCGGCCGCCCGCGACTCCGTACGCGTGGATTTCCGTTATGCTACATACACAGTCGGGTCATAAGTTCTGTCACAACCTTATAATTTTGAGTTTTGAAGACCGACCAGAAATTCTGCGACCAATTTTAAAAATAGAACATTTATACATATTGGAAATAGAAGAACTAATTATTTTTATACATATTTGAATATGGAATGGACGATCAAAGACAATAGAGTCACGGGTTTTCCGTTGCACCGCTGTTGTAACGCATAGAAGGTGATTTTCAATTTCGTACAAAAGTTGAAAAAAGCGTCCTATTTCTTTTATTGTACTATGAATCGATACACTGAAGTCTCGAGATTTCAAAATCGTAAAAGAAGCGGCAGACCTTGCTCTTTTAGAAACACTAGCGGTCATCAGAGCAGTGAAGGCGTCAAACGAAAAAAATCCCGTGCGTAAACAAAAAACGCTAGCCCTCCAGCTGTGGCTAAACAGAACCAAACTAAAAAGAGTGCTAAATAAAAACCTGAAACCACGTGCTTATCGTGAGAAGACCGGATTTTTTCAAATGATCGAATAAAGAAAATTAAGCTGGAAAGATCCCGGGCTCTGTAACGACGGCACGCTGGAAAAAAAACTGCGAAGTTCTTTTTTGGATGTCTTTTTTTTTAATGATGGGTTTCAATTATCACAAACTAAATGATAAAGTGTATGCCCACATTAGTGAAGAAGCAAGCACGTGTATTTTGAGGGACCAGTGCAGTCTTCACTCTTACTCATTCATGATTTGCCTTGGACTCTCGTATTCAGGCATAACTGAGGTGTTTTTCGGTAAAAAAAGGGGGAAAATCAAGGCCGTACTATATCAAAATAATGTCCTAACAAGCGTAGTACAACCTTTATCTTAAATAATAATCAAGAACAGACATACGACATTCCAACAGGACTGTACTCCGACTCATTTGGCCCGAAGCACGAAATACTGGTTCACGGCGTGCGGAATTGACTTCACCCGGCATGAACACCGGCTCTCTTCTAGTCCACGTTTAAACCGATGGTATTACAAGTTATACCAATATTTGAAGGGGAAAGTCGTTACTTAACCTCACCAGAATTTGGTGTCTCTCCGAGCGTTTCTGGTCAAATCAGCGAAAGAAAGGTGAATGAATATGGTGCGTGCAGTGATGGCTGACTGTCTTCGTATATTAAAGGCATCTGTCCAAAATGGAGGAGGATATTTCAAATGATGTTGATAAAATTATATTGCAAATTTAATAACCTTTCATTTCATATATAATTTTTATGTATATCTCCAAAGGTGTATCAATAATTTCCTAAAAAGTTTATGACAGAACTTATGACCCGACTGAGTATAGCCAAAAGCCTTCCTCGCCAAATGGACTATCGAACACAAAATCAACTTTTCAATTCGGACCAGTTGTTCCTGAGATTAGCGCGTTCAAACAAACAAACAAACTCTTCAGCTTTATTATATGAAAATAGACATGTTAGTTCACTGAACAATGGTTCCTTGAGTGTCTTCTACCGCATTTACCACAGGTGCATGAGCTGTTTATATGGTTTTCCATAGGGTTCTTTATGCTTTCGACAGTGTCAAGTGTCAACCGTTTCCTTTGAATCGTCAACTGTCACCGGAATCATCTTAGGTTTTTACCGGTTTAATGGTCATTAGTTATTATTAGAATTATTAAGTTCAAAAATACTTCTAATTTTCCGTAAATTCAACCGACTTTTTAAAATCTACCCCCGCACAGCACTGTAAAATGGTCATGAGTTAGAATTATTAAGTTCAAAAATACTTCTCATTTTCCCTAAATTCAAACAACATTTTTAAATCTACCCCAACACAGCACTGTACATTATCCCTCAGGGTAAGCCTTAATGTTCCTCATTAGAAATACCCGTTCCCGTCGCTCTGAGGACATCCCTAAAGCGTGCTGGAAGTAATTCACCATGTAACATTAGCCGGGATGACTGCCTCCCTAAATGAAATAACACAATCTCGGTTCTGGTGTTTGTCTCCGTAGAACATATAATATGTTGGTATAATATACATAGGCGGTTTGATAAGTTCGTGCAAAGTCCGAGAGCTTATGCTATTGCTTCGTTTTGAGTTTATGTTTGATTACTAGCATCTTTAAGAGGACCATACGCAAAGTTGCAGCTTGATCGGCCCGCTTCTTTGTGTTTGGCATTGATTCGCGTAAAGGAAGTCGAGTGATTTTCAGAACATTTTGTGAAACAAAATTTCGTGTGGTGATTTCACATTACTGTCTGAAAAGCAAAACTCCTCAGGAGACAAAAGTGATGATTGACAAACATTATGGAGACTCTGCACCTTACATCATCAAGTGTTTTAAAAAAATTGCAGTGATCTTATGAGTCCAAGTGATGCTAAGCCATCTGGACGTCCTGTAGAGGGTACTACTGCAGTAATGTTGGTTGAAATCCATGACATAGTGATAGATGACAGAAAAGTGAAGATGCATGAGATTACTAGTACTATGGACATCTCGAATCAACGAGTACATAATATTATTCACCAACATTCAGAGACGAGAAAGCTGTCTGAAAAAGTCATTTTTTATTATGGAAATGTAACAGCCCACACCCTAGAACTTGTGGTCCCAAAATTAGTAGAAATAGGCTCCCAATTTGTTTTATATCCCTGTTATTCTACAGAATTTACTCCCTTTGACTAAAATTTGTCGCTTTATTTAAAAAAAATATTTGCATAAATAAGATTTTGTTCAAACAAGGAGGTGATGGCTGAAAAATTTGGCTATTTTTTAGACCTTTACAAATCCTATTATTTGGAAAGGATTAACTAATTCGAAAAGCGTTAAATTACGTGTATAAGCCTCTAAGGAGTCTATGTCGAAGAATAAAAAAGGTTTACCTCAAAAAGTAACATACTTTTTATTTTTGCACGAACTTATCAAACTGCCCTCGTAGTTATGCTGAATTTTGCACAACGAATAATTTCATTTATCTATACTTAATTTAATATAGCTGAAATGTTTGTATTTTTATCTGTCGTAGTACAAAAGTCCGTTTACAATAATGTCAATATAAAGACCTTATAGTGGCCGTTGAAAAATTACAGAGTTTGACATTTTGGTAACGATCAAAAGGCTTTAAATCGGAATCGTTTTAGATTAAAGCAATGAAAATATTGAGTTGATTAATTATTTTAACCTTAGCAAATGCTTTGATGTTTTTTTAACGCAGAACAAACAAATAAACAAATGATATGTCAATGACTTTTCTTCTATTGGAGATGTCTTCTCATATGCTAGAACTATGGTCCGTGGACCACTGATGGTCCCTCGAGCCATTCCAAGTGTTTGAAGCGATCGTAGATAAGAGATGTTGGTCCCTGTAGTCAGAAACTAGCAAAATGATCCTTAATGTCTAAACGGTCAACAACTACTGGACTAGTCTCCATTAATACTTCAAATGGTATTCCAGACATCGCAGTAATAAGTCCTATGTCCCTCATTCCGCTCAGTCGCGTTATCATCGACAATAAACTATTCAAATGCAGAAATTTCAAATATTGTACACAAAATAGAGGTCTCCTCCTATGAATAATTCATGACCGGAACAATTTGCCCTTGAGAATCTAGTCCTTACGCCGTTCAAATAAAGTCGAAGATAAATATGATGCTCAGACGTGATAAACGATTTTGATCCTTATGGGGTTAATATCGGAAGGGACGATTTGCTGCGATGGTTCTGTCAAACAATCGTCTAATGTTGGGTTTTGTTGGGGGTTTTAAATAAGACCTGAATCAGACCAGTGAATAGGTTGTATTTGGAGGAGCGTTATAAAGGTCAGAATGCTGTGTTAAGATTTTGTATATTTAGGTTAATCGTTGATTTATATGTTTATCAGTTGGAACACGTAAACATAGAGTTCGTTATTACTACACCACATTCTTCCTGCATTAAAAGCAATTCCCGTATTAAAATCAAGAAAAAACTTTTTTTTTCATAGTCCGTTGAACGTTATTTATCAACAAACTTGAGAAGTTCCGGAAAAGCTCACTCACCAGTAAACATCCTCGGTTTTCTTCATACCCGAGTAGGATAGACCGGTGTCCATCTTCAGGTGCTTGATATTGTGTGGTAAAGACCTAGAAACTTATCGTACTTAACAATCATCATTATTCCATGGGGAGTCTGCAATATCTTAGAAGCACAAGTTTAATAGATTTAACTTTTATAGAAAACTCCTTTACACACTTCCCCTTCACCCTCCTTCCATAGGAGGGTGAAGGGGAAGCCAGTCTACCATTACCACTACCATCTATAACAAAAAGAAGAAGACAGGAAGTACTGATGCGAATTTGAAATAAATTAATTAAAAATTTTGCCACATCACATACGTTATTCTGACTCTGCGTTAAATAGCTGAAGCACTTGCACAGATATCAGAATCAAAAATGTTATTACAAAATACTTCGATAGACAGACCAGGACAAACAGACATCTTCATGCACACAAATGTTTGTCCTGTGCGGGGATGAAACCCGATCTTGGTCTAGAAGCAAACTTCTTGACTATTACAGAGAGCAATACTTATAAAAAATAAGTAGCCTTTTTCTTTTTATCATAACATCATTGCTTCAGGCCATAACAAGTCCTATCCAACTGCCTTCACCTTCACCTCCGCTTCAACAGAACATACACGTTTTCCCGTTAAGCCGTACTCTCAGCTCCGTACCGAGTCAATTTGTTCGTAACCAAATCCATAGGATAAGGAAGTAATCCTCTTACACAATGCCAGATTACCTCACCTCTGGCTTCGCTGAGTCGCCTCGACGTCTTCTAGTCTTGTGTTTATGGAATGGAAAAGGTTTCAGATATATTATTTGTCTTCAAGGTCAGGAGCAGTGTGAAACCATGAAAATATTTAAGAAGGGCCCGTTGGACACTGGCTTCTCAACTTAGGGTCGCAGTTCTAGGGCAGGTTCTAGTTAAATGCATGTGTGATGAACTTGGGCATTTGTACGCAAGTCATGGATGTATATAAAAGTATTTTTTTATGTTTATCCTTTCCCTAGCTTCTATAGTACAAGCTTTGAGCTTAGTTTAGGGTTTATCTAGGTGTGTTAGTCCATAGAATTTATTATTATTAATAGCGTCCGACCGCGACTTCGTTCGCGTGTGGATTTTGGTTTATCCCGAACATTTAGTCGGTATAAAAAGTACCCTATCTCCTAAGTCAGTCCATACCCTGCCTGTAAACCAAATTTCATCGAAATCAGTTCAGTAGTTTCAGCGTGGTTGACGGACAAACATACAAACAAACAAACTTTCACATTTAAAATATTAATAAGATCATTGCTACAAGCCATAACAAGTCCTATCCAACTGCCTTCACCTTCACCTCCGCTTCAACAGAACATACACGTTTTCCCGTTAAGCCGTACTCTCAGCTCCGTACCGAGTCAATTTGTTCGTAACCAAATCCATAGGATAAGGAAGTAATCCTCTTACACAATGCCAGATTACCTCACCTCTGGCTTCGCTGAGTCGCCTCGACTTCTTGTAGTCTAGTGTTTATGGAATGGAAAAGGTTTCAGATCTTCAAGGTCAGGTGCGATGTGAAATCATGAAAATATTTAAGAAGGGCCCGTTGGACATTAGCTACTCAACTTAGGGTCGCAGGTTCTATGGCTGGTTCTTGCTAAATGCTTGTGTGATGAACATGGGCATTTGTACGCATGTCATGGATGTATATAAAAGTATTTTTTTATGTTTATCCGTTCCCTAGCTTCTATAGTACAAGCTCTGAGCTTAGTTTAGGGCTTAGCTAGGTGTGTTAGTCTATAGAATTTATTATTATTAATAGCGTCCGCCTGCGACTTCGTTCGCGTGGATTTTGGTTTATCCCGAGTATTTAGTCGGTATAAAAAGTATCCTATACCTTAGTCAGCCCATGCCCTGTCTGTAAACCAAATGTCATCAAAACCCGTTCAGTAGTTTCAGCGTGGTTGACGGACAAACATCCAAGCAAACAAACTTTCACATTTAAAATATTAATAAGATCATTGCTACAAGCCATAACAAGTCCTATCCAACTGCCTTCACCTTCACCTTCGCTTCAACAGAACATACAAGTTTCCCCGTTAAGCCGTACTCTCAGCTCCGTACCGAGTCAATTTGTTCGTAACCAAATCCATAGGAAAAGGAAGTAATCCTCTTACACAATGCCAGATTACCTCACCTCGGGCTTCGCTGAGTCGCGTCGACTTCTTGTAGTCTAGTATTTATGGAATGGAAAAGGTTTCAGATATTACATTTGTCTTCAAGGTCAGGAGCGATGTGAAATCTTGAAAATCGTTTAGTTTGACACAAAATACGTTTCGTCTGACAATGGGCGGTTTTTACCTATTAGCGGGCACATGGGCCTTTAAACCTCTTGCTTGGTAAATTTGGGACCCCGAGAACCTGGTCTAGGGGGCCCATTTGATCGGGGGCCCTGGGCACGTGTCTTTTGTGCCCAGTAGGAAAGACGCCTAAGTGTAAGAAATAAGAAACGAACGACCCTTTCTTAGAAGCAACTTAGGGTCATTGCTGGAGATAGATGGACAGCAGTCTTTCCCTGTGATTTAGCGTGCACCAGAAAAAGAGGTCACTAACCTACCTGCCGAGCATTATGCCATCAGCCTGTTGATGCCAGCTGATGGCATCATGATGTTTAATGCCAACCCCTGATCTGAGGGAGGCCTACGTCTCACATTGGGCTGCATGCAACGGCCTGATAACATTCATAAATTAAAGATTTATTATTATAAATTATAGATTATGGATCTATGTATTTAAGTATATTTGTAATACCACTGTTGATTCTGATGTCTGTAACACAAGTGCTTATAACTTATAACTGAGTCAGATCAATGTATGTGATGTTGTGAAATATTTTTCTTTCCTTTTTCGAAACTTAAGAACCTCGGTGAAGCAGGAACTGAACCCAGTCAAAGAGATTGAGCAAAGTTCGATGAAATAATTTTAAACTTAAAGGTCACGGTAATTATTATCTTACAAAATCCGTCTCCATCAGGAACAGATTACACTTTCCTTTGTCTTTTTGAATGGGCCGATGAAGGGCTTGACTGTAACCCCATCTTATACGGCAAAATGAGTTCTTATAGTTGTGATTGGAACCGAATCAAAACATACTTAAAGGCCAAGCTTATGTCTTTGAAGTATTACAATAACTTCTAGAGTAGACATCGAGAAGAAAATCTTCTCGAATCTTGGAGGGAAGGGGGCAGATTATTTAGTGTGTTTTTGTATTTTTATCTATGAAATGACAGGCTTTATTTTTTGTCATGTAATGATTTGTTCATGTTTTTACATGACGGCATTGTTTCGATTACAAAATAGTACAAAAGACGGCAACTGAGGTCCATGGACAACAGTGCGTAGTTATAAGAAAGTATTTCTACGATGTGTCTACTCTATAGGTAGTAGTAATAACTCAATGCCATCCCTTAAAATTGAACTTCCGGTAGTCTTAGCCAGATAGCAAGGACCTACTCTATGCCGGTTTTCTAAGACCTTTTATAGTATTCCTAAAACTTATTCCTCGTAATGAAACAGGAATAAAGAAATCCCCGGTCACAGACTCCACTTATCCAACTTCTGAACGTTAGACCTTTTCATTAACAGTTCTTATTCCCTCTGGGTAAAGTTTAAATTTGTTTGAAACTCTGGAATCTGGTAAATGTACCGAATGATCCGCTTCTCCCGTATCGGGAGGATCTCATTAGGAACAATGATTTTAACATCTGTTTCTCTCATTTATTTCCTAGGTATTGATTTTCGTTGTACGTTTATTATGCCTTGGTAGTTTTGAACAGTGTTTAACATAATAGGTTTTTCCTTTTTGACCGTTTTTCGACCATGACGGCCGATCTCCCGATCAGCCAGGTACGCAGGATATATTATAGTGCACAAGTAAGTGCGCAGGAACAGGTGCACTCCCTATTTCCTCACTCTCATAGTTCGGTGGGACAGCAATCTGACACGGCCGTAGAGGGATCAGGCGCAGGACCAACGGCTTAACGTGCCTTCCGAAGGACGGAGGAGCTCGAGATGATATTTTTCGGTCAACCATCCGGTGACTGGCCTCTGGATAAACACACATGATAAAGCCCCAGGGCTGATTCAATATAATGGAACTTAAGTAATCCCCTAGAAATGAAATCTAAATAGAGGCAGAAATAGGACTTCCAAGAATCCTTCCAATTTAAAGCTTCATTTGGTGCAAAAAAGGTTCTAACTAAATTGAAAATACGAGGAAATGAGGTTGCGAATATAAATATGTCCTTTAATAATGGAAAAGATTCTAAAATTAGTAACTGAAGCCTTATCTTTGCAAAGAGTTGGCAACCTACACGTATCTTGTAGATCAATGATAAAAATAGCTCAGCCCACACAAATGGATTATTAATTGGGAAATAATAATAAATATGGTTTCCTAATTACGGTCTATACCGTTAATAACAATATTTAACCGGCACAGGGGGTTATTATAAAGGTTGTTCCGGTCATGAGTTGTTAATAAGGGGCACGCCTTTTCAGAATGTGAATTTCTACCCTTATCAGCATTTGGCCAGAAATTATTCGTGGTATCAAAACAACACATAAATGTATACATATCTAAATATGTTGTTAATTATGGTATACCCTGAGTAGCTGAATTGTTAAGGAGAATCATAACTTTCACATTTATAATATCGTACAATTATTATAACCACAATCAATATACCGATCCACTTAAAAAAAAAAATTAAAGTTTGTTTTGTTTGGATGTTTGTCCGTCATTTAAGCTGAAACTATTGAACGGATTATGATGAATCTTGGTTTACAAGCAGGATGATAGGAATCTTTTTATCACAATTAAATGCTACCATGGGATAAAACAGGAATCTTGATAACGCCGTCAAAGCCAAAGCATAAAGTATATATTCCACTACCTTATACATACATACAAAACAAACAAAGCGATAACATATCCACGGATTTGAAGATAGTATAAACATCCAGTTTTATTACATTACACCCTGTATCTCACATTGGAACATAACTAGACTTTATAAGGGTCGGAAGGCTGAATCTAGGTTCTTTAGATGCGAATCTATTTGGAATCAGGTCGATGGGAGATTTTTTTGTATAGAGGCTGCGTAATTTGATCTGTTATTATTTGATGGAAATGAGGATGGTTGGGAAATATCAAAAGTGTGTTAGTGTTGCATGACGACTTATTGTGATACAAGCAACTTTGTCCGCGTGAATTTTAACTTTAACTTGTGAATTGTAATTTGACGACCCGCTTGGTGTAATGGTCAAGATGTTGCCTATTACGCAAGAGGTCGCGGGTTCGATCCCCGCACAGGACAAACATGAGTGTGCATGAACATGTCTGTTTGTCCTGGTCTGGGTGTTATATGTATCTATTTAAGTATATTTGTAATACCACTGTTGATTCTGATGTCTGTAACACAAGTGCTTAAGCAGTAGCTTATCACATACATTGATCTGACCCCGTGTTAAGTATAACAGGGGGTCAGATCAATGTATGTGATGTTGTTAAATATAAAAAAAAATCGGTTTCCGCCCATATGCTTTTTATTATAGCTTAAAGCCTTCTAACTAGTGAGAAAAAAAGTAATCATTGTCATCAGCCCTGTTGAAGTCTACTGCTTGACGTAGGCCCCCAGATATATACATACTTATCGCAACAGTCGACTAGATAGGTATCATCGAATCTAGAACAAGTTATAATGCCCATATTTATTTTAGGGAAATTCCAACCAACTCTCATTTTAATTATGCGGGGAGCGAATCCCTGGAGTACATTAGGGGACAAATTGAATTTCAAAGGTATCACTTACTTCTGTATCTTTAACCTGAGATCGCAAATGCGTCGTGCCCTGTGGTTACGAATACGAAATGAGTATCGACAGAACCTGTTTATGTTTGTTTTATATTAGCTTTCCTCTGCCCGTGTGGACAACATGTCGGTATCCCACGGGAAAACCAACTTTTCCTGGAATAAAGTTATTTTCGTATGTCTTTTCCCATGGTCAACTATATATCGGTACCAAACTTTAGATAAATTATAACAGTAGTTTTGGCGAGACTGCACAGCATACGGAGAGACGGAGCTTCTTTCTGTATGTTGTAAAATGCCTTAGACTAACACACCAATTGCCTAGCCCCAAACTAAGCTCGAAGCTTGTCCTATGGAGGCAAGGGAACGGATAGACATACTTAAATACGTTTATAAACATCCATGACTCGAGTGCAAATGCCGATGTTCATCACACAAATATTTGCCCCTAGCGGGATTCAAACCCGCAACCCTCCGTTTTGTAGCCAGGGTCTCTGACCACTAGACCAACGGGCCCGACAAATATTAAATCATTGGAATTATTATTATTTTTCATGTAAAATCATTGGAAAGGATATACAGTAGTCAGCATTGGACTACTACCGGCTAAAGTGATGATGATGATTCTGAAGTAGGGGAAAGTGGTCAGGCTTCGTACATTGGGAGCATTCGTACAGTAGTCATATCTCCACAATTATAAATGTTGATGCTTTTGTATTTGTGTGTAAGTAAGGCCCCTAATGCCCAAAGACTCACAACTAAACGAAATAGCACTGCTTCAATAAGCTTCGCCTGGACAAGTCGATATGAGTTTATGGCCTGCTTAAGAAATTTTTATCCATCTTTGAAAAAATTTATTCCTAATAAGTTTTGCTCGTATTGCTAAAGTAATTTGTAAAATCTATTGGATATGAGCCATATATTACTATGTTAATTTGAATTAGGTTATTATTTTAATAGTTTTTCTATTTTGAAATATTTTTATGAAAAATTTTGGTTGGGGTACTTTCGTACACTTTCTAATGGGGTAGATTCGTACATAATAAAGTATGAGAAAAAAATGCTATGTGTTCTACTAACAAAAATGAAGATATGTTTTAAGCTACAGCAACAAAAACTATTATTTATGTTTTTAAAATTGATCAAACTATGATGAATGTGCAAAAATAGACTCGTTATGTGTGTTTTAAACACGCACCCAAATGGTCAAATTCAAATGTTGATTTTATAATGTGCATTTGTAAAAGTTGTTTGTTTTACATTGTATTTTTAATTAAAATGCCATTTGAGGTGATTTAATTAGTGGTTTGGATATAAATAATTGTTGACGAAGCTCTGCCCCTCTGTACGAAGCTACCCCAAGTGTGGGGAGCTTTCGTACTATTTCCATTTTTTGGAAAACAGGCCGTATCTTTTCCACTTCTCATTAAATCAATACTAAGCTACATTATTATTGAAGCCAAATAACTAGGTAATGCAAAAGTAGAAGTATTTTTGGGAAATAGCAATAAGTTATTTTTTTTTTAATCCTTGAGTAAAAAGTGTACGAAGGGTGACCACTCTCCCCTATTCACAGTGGAATATCTTTGTTACAGAAACACCACCATGATCGATCCAAGCTCATCTGAGGATGACAGCGATGATGAACACAAGAAACAACCCAGCAAATTACCAGGTAAGCCAACTAAATTCTCAATCCCTTCATCTTTGGAGAACCATCTTGCTGTATTTGCTATTGCAGGAATAATTATAACTTACCATGAACATAGAAAAGGGCCATAATTTTTTCTGAACACAGCTCGGGTTTTTGATCACCGCATTTGGCAACCCATCTTTGCAACGAAAACGTGATTTCAAATGAGGGAGGCCTTTGCCCTGCTGTGGGACATTAATAGGCTGATACTTTAATTTTTAATGAAAGGGCATAATATTAAGAGGTATTCCATGTGGAAGACAGTCAGCCTGTTAGAAAAACCAGTTCATTCAGTGGTCCAAATAACTGCTCACTTAACATTTGGTTTGTTTCCTATATTGGTAAGATTAGATTTAATATAAATATATTTTGGTTACTTATTACTTGCTACTTTCGTTTTTGTTTATATTTCAACTGTAGCATTAGGTAACAACTTTATTTTAACCTTCATATCACCAAGGTCAGAATTCACGTCTATGGCCGTATTCAAGGTTTAATTACACCGTATAAACAATTACAGCACGAAGTTCACGCTCACATTCAGTAATTAAAATATAGGACGGAATAGTTAAGTCAATTAAAACTGGTAAATAACATTTTGCTTAATTCATTTTAAACATAGTTAATATTTAATGTAATGGCGATGGTCAATCGCTTATGGTCAAAAACGATATAAGGCTAGGCAATAGGAACAGTCTGTTATATCTTTCTTAGCATTTTTATGTCTAACTAGCGGCCGCCAGCGACTCCGTCCGCGTGGGTTTCGGTTTCCGCACACAGTGTTACTATAGATAGCTTAAAGCCTTCCTTGACAAACGGTAAGTGGACTATCCAACTCAAAAGATTTTGTCAATTCGAACCTGATAGGCTAGCCACTTTGACGAATTCGCCATCCGCTTTCGTAGCGACTTATATCTCCATCCCGCTCACATAAATATGCAGTTCGTGTACGGGGTGGCAATACATAATATTATAATTCGCGACGAAAGCGTATGGCGAATTCGTCAAAGTGGTATCTTGGCTAGCCTACCAGTAGTCCCTGAGATTAGCGCGTTCAAACCTATCTGGATCAGTTACACAGGTTATTGTGAGTAAACCGTAAAAGATAGATATATGCTGTCAAGCAATTTTACATGATTTCTATGTAACTTTAACCATTAAGGCTGCACACGCGACAGAAGCTTTAAAAATGGAGGAATTTCTCCCGTTTTCCCAACATTTTCCTTCACTACTCTGCTCCTATTGATTGTAGCGTAATGAAAAGTATCCTATAATATGCCCAGGAGTATAAAGAATAATTATACCAAGTTTCGTCAAAATCCGTCGAGTAGTTTTTGTTTCTATAAGGAACATACAGACAGACAGACAGACAGACAGACAGACAGACAAAAATTTTACTGATTGCATTTTTGGCATCAGTATCGATCACTAATCACCCCCTGATAGTTATTTTGGAAATATATTTCATGTACAGAATTGACCTCTCTACAGATTTATTATAAGTATAGATAAAATTAAAAGGTTCACTGACTCAAATTCAAAAGTTGATGTAAAAAACCCCCGTTTACAAATATCAAACACAAATTAAAATTGAACAATAATTTATCTGAAAATTCAACACTGAATTGGCTTCACTAATATTAACGACTTAACTTTATCACCTACAGCAGTTCTAACTAGAGCCGTAAAACTAGAAACAGGGTAGGTATTAAAACAAAATTAGTGCCCAAGGGCCCTGTAGGGTTTATTCACAAAGTTAGACTTCGCTTTTTAACTGCTTAAGCTAATTGATAGCAGTTAAACATGTCACCACATCGGCTCGGTTGATTTATTCATTTTTGTGCTATGTCTCTGCTGGTGAGTAAGGTCGCCAGATATCATTTGGGGCGGGTATGGGGTTATCAAACTGGCAACGCATCGGCCATATCTCTGATGTCGCAGATGTCCATGGACGGCGGTGGTTGCTTACCATCAGGCGAAATGCTAGCTCGTGTCTTTGCCATAAAAAAAACTGTCGCAATCCCCTGCTACGACTCTCCAATGACACTAGCATTACATCCATTACTATCATTGTAATTGTTTCAGTTGTACCCCCGGGGAGTTTGGCGGGAGGTCGCCCCTCTGTGCGAGGGAAGCCCGACCTACCACGAGGCTCCACTGTTGGTCTTCCTGGTAAATATTCAGTATAATGATTTTCATACCTTATTCTAAAGTTGTAAGAATGCAAGTTGGCGTATAGAACTAGGAGTCAAGTTAATTGTGCATCGTCCTCTTCAAGACACTATCCATAATCTGTTTGGAGCTGTTTCATCATCATCTAAGAGCTCTGCTCTTGTCGGTGAAGCAATCGTTAGATATGCCCTGACACCAGAAAACTGTGGCATTATTTTGATCGACATGACGTACGTTTGTTAACATGCTGCTACTGCGATAAGAAGCGACCGTTGCTGTTATCATCAGTAATTTTAAAGCGACCGTTTTAATAGAGTAGTACTCTAATTTGCTAACTTATAATAAACTTCTTACTTTCAAACAACGATAACCTAATATTAATTGCGGACATATGGTGTAGGTCCAAGCCCACTTACAACGGCTCCTTTGGCTGCGCCTCTTCATCCTGCGACCAGGCAAAGGGAACAGGCAGCGTTAGCACCTCCACCTCACGCGTAAGTATTAACATCTCTATATAAATCTTTTTTATTTAATCTATCTTGACTAGTACAATAATCAATAACAAAAGTATTAACTACTTCAAGTAAATATTTTTTTATATTTTACATAACTCATGTCCATTCCGTCTCATGAAACATTAATGAGTGCTTGATAGCAGAATTTAAAGTAGTTAGTACGCTTGACTAATTTGATACAGTTTAAAATAAATCTGAATTTGAAACCCTAAAATGAAAACGATTATATTAGAAAGCGCTTGAAGCAAACGTAGATTTCGCTTAAGGATTTTATCAAGTCCAAATCAATGCTATAGAACTTAGTTTCATACATATACATTCATCTGCACATACCTATACTATGTATCAAAACGCTGTTCGTGTGTTAAACTACCCTTAAGCAGATTCGTGAGGTTGGAAAAGTAATACAACCAACTGAAAGTAGGTATGTGTGGACCATTTCACTTACATTGACGACCTAATACTATAGATCGTGTAGATCATTCTTGCGTAGGACCTCAACGGGGAGCGCGAGTTCTGGCGAGGCGCCGGCGCCGTCACCAAGCCCGTCTGGTGCCAGCCATTCTGATAAGGACCAAGACCCACAGGTATAATTTTTAAGTTATTTTGTTAACTTAATCGATATAATTCTATGTGTAAAAGTACTTTGAAGAAAAAAAGTTGCGATTATAATCAGCTTTCCATTTAGCCAACAAAAGGAATGTGTTCTTAATTCAAAGTTTTTATAACACATGCTATGCCAGACAAAAAGTATAATTACTATGTTAAGTATTGAGATGTCGACAATATTTATTTAGGTATATTGTCTGTTCTTGGGTAATTTATCGATTTGTTTCTATTTAACCATGGATCGTAAGTATATTTGATTAAATATCTTTTGCATTCATAACACACACAAACACAAATGTATCTACTTTTTCTAAAGTTGTCACTCTAACTGAATGAAATCAAATGAATTCAAAAGATAAAAATAACTATCCACACCTTCCACCTACAGGAGAAGATAGAGAAGCTAGAAGAGGACAAGAAGCGGAGACTGCAGCTATACGTGTTCGTGTCGCGATGTATAGCGCACCCGTTCAATGCGAAGCAGCCGACCGACATGACCCGCCGGCACACTAAGCTCACGCCGCACCAACTGGAGACTATTCAAGCGAGATTTCAGGTATGGAGAAGGTGAAACTAAAGTAAATGATAATGGGAGAATAAAGAATATACCTTTGCCTTTAAACATTGATGACATCAACTATAAGTTGGTGGTTTTAAGCAAATCAAGTTAGACGTGATTTAAAAAAGGATTTTTATTGAAATTGTTCATAATTATTATTTTTGACCACGTAGTCTTAATCTTGGCTAATTTATGTGGGGCTTGATCTCAAAGGTGTTTACTAAGTTAACGAAGCAGTTTTTCAGAAAAAAAAGACTCCGTATAAGGGACGCAATGTGTCCTAATTTTTGCCTTGCGTCTTGTTACTTTTTTATTTTCAATTATTCGATGATATTTTACATTTAGTCTTACAAGAACTTAATTTATCTTTGTGCAATATTTATCTGAAACATCACGTAAGTCTGGCTCCAAGGTAAGTAGTATAATCTGGTTTAAAAACAGATCCCTACTAATTTTATCCTCATGGTTTCTGTCCAGGCTTTCCTGAAAGGCGAGACGCAGATCCTAGCAGACGAGGCCTTCCAGAACGCAGTCCAGTCTTACCACGACGTGTTCCTCAAGTCAGAGCGAGTGGAACAGATGGTCAAGTCAGGAGCCTGCTCGCATCACGACTTTCGCGAAGTCTTCAGAAACAATATTGAGAAGAGAGTCAGGTTTGGAAGATTTTTGTTATACCAAAAAGATACCAATTCAGGTATCTTTTTGAACAAGAGGCCTCACTCTTACTTCCCTACGAAGAAAAGTTCATGCTTATCAACAACTCCACAATTGTTGCAAATACGTTGCCTTCGTTTGAAAGACCAAATTTTCCTTTCGAGTTCTAGAGACCTAACTTGCCTGCACAACAGCATATTGTAAAATTTAATGTTAATAAATATGATGACGTAGAGGTGTTATTGTAATTGGTATTATAAGAATATGGACACCTCGATGGCCTAGTGGTTTGAGTACCGGGCCGTGGTCTCGAGGTCTTGGGTTCGATACCATTCTTGATGCCTTTGCCCTGCAGTGTTGTGACTTGTGGGACATTAATATGGCTGATACTTTTACTAAGAATTAAAAATAGAAGGTTTATAAAAAATCAATACCTACTGGAGTGTTATCTGACTAAGTTGCTAATATGCTGTGGTGACTGCATTTTATCAGGAAAGCCGTACGGTTGTTTGTCACCTTACTTTTATAAATATCAGTAGCCACTTTATATTACCTTTTAGGTACTAACCATATACTCATACTACATATATGATAACGCCATTGTTTTATGAAAATGTCACTTCAGTAATAAGTACTTTACTATCTGACTAATAATTATTCGAATTCTTGAACAAAATGAATATGAATTTGCCTGTGTACCTGTACCTATATACCTCATATACCAATATTTACTTCAACAAACAATATAAAATGAATTTGCTGGCATGTATTGCAAAATCCAAAAATGTTTTATTACATACTAACACTCTTCATTTATTTTAATTCCTCCCCCTCCAATTATAAAATGTTGCAGGTCTTTACCAGAAATCGACGGACTCAGTAAAGAAACAGTTCTCACGTCGTGGCTCGCTAAGTTTGATTGTATTATGAAGGGAACAGGTAAGCTCTTACTTAACTAACTTTGTCTCTTTGAAGGGGCTGATGCTAAACTTAAGCGCAAGCAGTGTTAATAGAATACCCTCTTTATTAAAACTTGATGTTTCTTTCAAGTACTTAGTCTTTACATTAATTACAGTAGTTTTCAAAAGTTTCATTTTATTTAAATTATTTATTTAAGAAATTAAAGAAATAACTTTATAAGAGATAAGTTTTAATTAATCGGGATTCACGAAAACCGTCTACAATTGCAACTTAACAAGAATTTCCGTATTTGGATGAGGTGCTTACTCTTTCTTAAGAAGACTTAAAAATTTGCTAATTTGGAACACCTCATAATATTGTTTTCTTTTGAAACGAACACTGTTTGCGTTGCTTAAAGTCTAGCTGACGCCCAAATAAATCCCTTTAAAGGAAAGTCGAAAGCATGCAGTGTGTTTTGAAGCATCAATTGTAAAGCTTGAGCCTTTGAATGTGTGTGACAAAAATCAGTGTGCTCAGTAGTCGATGTGGGAACGTCCATTGCGAACATGCAACTCTGCTCAGGGGCCTTACCATCAAGTCTTATAGCGATCTAAAAACCAGTGAGTAAGAGAGATGCCGCCTTACATCATGTAAAGCGGCATCTCTCTTACTCACACGTTTAAAGATCGCTATAAGACTTGATGGTACGGCCGCAGATGACTCTTTGTACATAAGTGACATACAAACATGATAATCCTATACATTATGATAATGTTCATAAATGCATTGATGTTGATTTTGAAAATGTTGGCCCGTGATTTTAGAATAGTTGGGAAATGACATTGTGACATAGTCAGATTGAAATGTTTGAGAAATGCAAAATTTTCTGGTAGGATTACAAGCAAATATTAATTAAAAGAAAATACTTGCCAATGTTACAATATCATACCTGTGTAGAAAGTTAGATGGTTATTTATACAATTGGATACACATTCCTTATAGGGAATATGTATGGTGCTAACATTCTAGAAACTATAAATTGGATAAAAATAATGTACAGGAGAAAGCTTACCTTATAAGAACACCTATATACAGTGTTATTTCTTCATTGGTTGAAAATTAGAATTTGCCTGATTCAAATATAGAAGAAAATCCCATACTATGTTCCCTATCGTTAACAAAGTTAAATATAATAATGCTAAAATTTCCAGGAGTACTTTCGAAAATAAAGTTTTGACTGTTATAATCATCAAACTTTAAATAATTGAATGTTGCTGTCACAAACGTAGAATGTACTTAGAAAAATATTTTAATCAGTAGCGGACATAATATTGATGAACTCATTTACAATATGGATTAACAATACACTAGTAATTTAACCCTGAACATTTAAACTATTCACGTGATCCCTTTAATACAATTGTGAGTTTGTATAGCATATCCACTTCTGATTTTGCAAATGTTATGTACGGAAGATTTAAATTGGTAGATATGCCCTTGCCATACTTCGACTTTTTGTTAAATTGGCACTAAAATTTGAAGCGAAAGTCCCTTCTAATCACTGTGACAGTATGTTGAAACGTACGTTCTGTCGAAACAAAGTGAAGCCACACATTTCTAGAGTCGGGGCATATGTAACGATTTAAATCTATATGGAACTCCGTGTCGCCCGCATCTCTCTCACTGTCTGTGTTTCTTTCCCTTTCTTTCACGACATGTCTCTCTCACACCCCCTACAGGAATAACAGGTATCACTCGGTTCATGGTTTCCAAGTTTCTTCATTATTAACGCTTTTGTCTTGTGCTGTTGCTTGTTCGATGTTAGCGTTGCAATGCATTTGTTGTCTATTCATATTTTTATCTATTTTATTTGTATCCATTTCTTTATTCTTAAGGACATCGGTAAAATTATCTTTTACTAAAATCATACTTAAATGATTTGCGACTAGAATTTTGTCGAAAGACGATTTTCCATAACACAAATAAATCGGTTATATAACATACTTTTTCAAAATGTAAATACAAATTAATAATAGTGGATATAGACACGAATGTACAAGTAAATGTGACAACTTTACAATCATATGGAACTTCCGTAGACTATTGAATCTTTAGTAGAGTACCTTAATATAGGAGCTGATTTAATAGCAGGTGTACTATATTTAGCCGAAACTTTTTGTGAAGGACAAAGGTAAAGTATTCGGAATAGGTCAGATATGGTTAACATTTAAAATGTTGCTGTCGATACGTTTAAATATTAGATTAGTGAATATTTTGGTTTCATAGCAAGAAGTTATTTTAACGGTAAGTGCTTTGATTTCAACTCTACAGGTATTTTACTAACTAAACAATTAGATTCTTATTTAAAATTTAAGGACAAAATATGATAGTTTTATAGTAAGCTTTTGACTTTACCTACGTATTGCACGAGTCTTAATGTTTTAGTAGTTCAAATCTCACTGTATACAAAAGTTTACTCAAAACACATTAACATTTAATTCTTACACTATATATTTACTATCACTCAAACAATGTATTATAAAATTACAGATTGTTTTTACACCACACAAATATTCACAGTTTTTATGATTCACGAATTAACACAGTTTTACAGTTTTTACACCATTTTATAAATTCATTCTTCTTTTGTATTACAATGTTTTCTGATTCGTAATCAAATAGAAGCTAAATGTGGACAGGAATTATAACAGATCAGGGTATTGTATCTTTAGTACATTTTTCAAATTTAGGTCTTGCTAACAAAAAGCAATAGTTTGCTACTAGGTAAATCTTTATAACTATAGTCGACTTTATAACACGGTGGTCGGCACCGTCTGCAGAATATTCCTATTTTCCTTTACTCTTAAGTTGTTCTAAGTTGTGTAATGTTACGAGAATTATTTTGGAAAAATCTTTTTCTGTGGGATCTACTAAGAAATTCGGCAAGGAATCCCATTAACCCAAACATTACAATAAAATTATTCCACTCGCACCCTGGTGATGATATCGTAATAATTCATGAGTGAAAGTCCATGGTATGGTATGGTCAGAGTCATTTGACCATCCTTTACCTAGTGTCAACTCGACCCAATGATAAACTTGGCCACTTCACCAATCTCCTGACGGCCTTTATTATAGGCCCTATATTAAACAATTTTACAGTTCAGAATCCAGATGATCAGATGACACATTCTCTATCAGGCATTCCCGGGGACGATGAGTCGAAGAGGCCGTCGCGAGCACAGCAGCAGAGTCTGAACGCAGAGTGCATCCTGAGCAAGGAGCAACTCTACGACATGTTCCAACAGATCCTCGGAGTCAAGAAGTTCGAGCACCAACTCCTGTTCAACGCTTTACTTGTAAGTATTGTGGAAGATATAGCAGACTTTAACTACATAATAATTTGCATTATTGAGCAGGACTTACTTTTGGACGCAACCAGGATTTACGTTAAAATGGTGATGATGGTGATTAGTACTTAGCGGTGATCGATTGTAGGAATTGTGTAGCTCCAGAAAATAATAACATTAATGAGTAAGCTAAACTTCAAGATTAGCTGCTATAAAAGCCATGGACAGTATTCCTAAAAATACCATTAAATAAGGTTACAACGAAAGTCCTCTGGATGAACTTTTTGAATCGATTTTTATTAGAGAGTAGAGTAAACTTCAATATTAAATGTTACAAAAACCATAGGTACCTAAAAAATGTCATCATTACATTAGGTTGGTTTCAAGGGAAGTCTTTTGTATGAACTTTTTGATTGATTCCTGAAAAAGCTTGGAGCTAAACGTGTAAAGCAAAACAGACAAACTAATCATAACAAAGACATTAATAAATTAAAATTTGTATTACAGCTGGATTCAGCCGACGAGCAAGCTGCCGCCATTAGAAGAGAACTTGACGGAAGAATGCAGAAAGTTAACGAAATGGAGAAGGTACAATAGATTGGTATTTTATAATGATTACTTTGCAGAAACATTACCAACATTCCAATAAAATTCATTCACTCGCACCTTTATGATGATATGGTATGAATATTTATTGAGAAAATCAACAATCTATACTTCTACATCTCCATCTACATCTACACTAATATTCTAAAGAGGAAAGATTTGTATTTTTGTATGTAACGAATAAACTCAAAAACTACTCAAAAATGTGGGGGGAAGGGGGGATATTTGAAAAAATAAATTTCGCGCTGGTGAAACCTTTATAATCTGATGACACAAGTACCCAACATAAAATAACTTAAGACGCCAGCCAGCTCAAACATTTGTCGTTTTAATAGAGGTAGATAAGTACATGTACGTAGGTACATAAGTTAACTTTCCATTCTTCCAGAACCGCAAGTTGATGCCGAAATTCGTCCTGAAAGAGATGGAGTCTCTCTACATCGAAGAGTTGAAGTCATCTATCAACCTGCTGATGGCCAATTTGGAGTCCTTGCCTGTGTCCAAAGGCGGCGCTGACTCCAAATATGGCCTGCACAAAATCAAGCGGTATAATCACAGGTCAGTGTTACATCTAACATGTTTGTAGATAGGACTAATTTGAATGTTCTGAGACTCATCAAATCATATCTTTGATATACGACAAAGCTACGTTACATAGGTTTAATTCGAGATTCTTGAATATTAATTCTTGTACTGTCATTGTTTAACAAGATAATCAGGTCTTTAAAAGCAAATTTTTGTTCCCATGAATAAATGGGATCGATTTACACTAGACGTTTATCTCCAATCAGACATTAATTAACCCTTACCCTACCCTAATTAAGGGAATTCGTCCCAAAATTAAACTGCATCTCGTGGCATTGAATAGAGATCTAAAATCAATTATAAATTATACATGTCATATCCGTTTAAGGATGAATTATGATTTGATGAGTCACACTAGTTTCATGTTTATAATAAGGCTTATTGATGTTAATTTAAATTGTGATTGTCAAATTTTTGTACTTTAAACATCAACATCAAGACAGGAATACTTAAATTTACAAAATTTTGTTATTTGACCAAAATCTTAGATTATAAGCATGTGTTATTAAACAAATTAAAATGATTGGTAATTTGATAAGCTTGGTGTTGGAATATCACGTTTGATGTCCAAGGCTTTAAATGTCCATCACTATTTTGTGTGTTCAATGTTAAAAGCAATGTCTTCAGACCTGTGATAATTGTGATATATATTAGTGTGAAGAAATGTATGGCCGTAGACCACACAATTGGGTTCTCCCATTTTCATCATTAACTTAATCTTGAAGTACCTGATAGATTTAATTTGAATCCGTTGATATGTGAGATACACACATTACTTCAACTTAATCTAGTCTTATTATCACAGGTCTCTTTAAATCAATGTACAGCGAAGTTAATTATATAGTAAAAGATATATTTCATGTCTTTTCCTATATTAATATTACGATGTTAAAAGGAAACAAATCTGAAAACTTTGTCCTTGAAAGTTTATTTCTCTATTGTCTATATTATTTCAGTTTCCTCTATTTGCACTTAGACTGTTATGTTAAATATGGACTGGATGTAGCGTCAGTTTGCTCATATCAAAAACGCATGTGATTGCGACAACATTCATGAATATGAGGCATTAGTAAACATTCGTGCATAAAGAAAAAAAACAGGGTCTGATTTTGAGCACCCCCTTCTCCAAACTGGAATATATTATGGACTATTCTGTTGTGCTCAAAAAATATGCACCTTCTTTCATTGACGTTAAGATTAAGAAGGGCTTAGTTCCTGCAAGTTAAATTTCTTGACTTTCACAAAGAAATAAACGAATATCAAAGATTAAAACAACGACGAGTGAGTTATAATCGTCAGATCGACTTGAAATAAAGGGAGTAACTATAGAGTAGACAAGTATGAAGTTACCTACCAAGATTACTACCATAATAATTGCTTTAACTAAATCAGACCCTGGCCCACTAGAAGAATGTTCCATCCAGATCCACTACCATTTTACACTTGTTCATTTTCTAATTTGGTTTTTTGCCCCTGGCACGATACCGGACGAAAGGAAGTACAAGTAATGAGTACAAAATTGATAATTGCGCACGTGTCTTGACTCTTGTGTAGCGGGACCCTACACCTGGCCTGAAAGAACCTATTTATGATCCTATTGTTGTCATTGTTAAGACCACAGTAGACTTTAGACAAGTAATTAGTATAGAGCTAAACCATAAGTAGAATCTCGTGGTCCACAAGAACAGAATATGAAAACATGACAACACAGGATATTAAGGCTTCCACAACACTGCCTAAAGACTTTTATAAGCTTACTTTTGATAACGTAGATAAGGATTTTATAAGTATAGTACAAGCTAAAACTACACATAAGCAAGATAGCTAGCTAAATAGAGTTAAATGTAGATTAAATGCGTAAATGATGGTCTTAGATATTGAATAACAGAGGCTTAATAAATAAAAGGCTTGAGATCCATCACTGCTTACTGTTCCTACTACATTTTGTTTTTATATTTCCTCTGATTTATAATTTTCCTTAAAATAATTTAGGATTATCTACTAAGAAATGTAAACTCGCTTCGAGCTTAAAAAAGGGCTTCGCTTTATAAACACATATTTATGTAATAATATAACGTCACCATTCAAATAGATAAAATACTGCAGTAACTTATTTTCATTCATCACCATTTTATTATACACAACTAACACATTAACAATTAGTGTAAACACCAAAATTCATGAGATATACAAATTGACTTATATTGTAACAAAACGTCTTATGTTACTAACTAAATTCTTTCAAAATTTGCAATAATTGCAATTAATGTTAATTAAATCATCCCACAAAAATAAAATAAGCTTAAAATACAATATATCTCATGAAGTTTGAGTAGTAGCAATAGTTGTATGTAGCAGAAACTTTGTAATATTTCCCTTTGTTGTGCTTAATCATTCTTGGTATCGGTGATGGTTCAATTTGTATGCCACCATGTTGTTCATTAACTGAATGTCTCGCCAAACCAATTGCTTGGGGTACCTGTCCTGTATTTTAATCGTTGACCTTCCTGTATATCGAACCCTTCTGACCCTTAACTTCATTCGTAATATTTGCTAAAACCTTTTTGTGTAACGCTAAATCTGGGTCTCGATTATATGCTATTTGTAAATCTTGTTTATTGAATTGAATATGTTTGACTTCACTAATTATTGTACGATCTAATTTTGGGTATTTACTTAATTTATCGAAAACTTGTTTGTTAATAAACGTGGCCTAAACTTTACTTACGTATTAACCATTTGTGTAACATTTAATTGTTTTGTCTCGAAAATTGGTCCAAAAATGTTGTGATTGTAATTTAACATGTCCAAAATTTTACTAACTTGTATAACGCACAATGGATGTCACATCAAACTCTGCAAAATTCTTCAATGGGTTTCTTCGACATTCTGTGATATTCGCAATTGGTGGTATCTGGTGGTGGGTGCACGGTTGTGGTGATCAGATCGAACGCGGGACCAGATCCGAGCCCAAGGCTGAGTAAGCAGCTATGTTTCAGATCACAAGGGTCTCTGGCGAACAAGCTCACCGGTGAAGCCGACGGCGGTGACGTAGACACACAACTGACGAAAATGGACGTTGTACTTACGTTCCAGATTGAGGTAATGGGATAGGATAGGATTCAAGTGCACATGATACACAAATTAATTGTAAAGAAAGAAGCAAACTCCCATCTACTACTCTAGGCTCCAAAGTAGAGATGTAACACTGGAGTTGCTGCACTTTGGAGCCCGGCTTCGTAATAGAGAAAACAGTTTATTCATCTTAGTAGAGAACCGTATTGTTAAAAATGGAATTTAATGTAAATAAATAAAAAACGGATATAATCAAAGGTGATTAACGCTTAAAAATTCATTATGTCTTTAAAATTTTGCCAGTTTTAGGAAATACTGGAATGTGTTTTATCTTGTAGATCTCTCCTGGGTAATAGGTAATAGGATCGAAGTGAAATTGTGGTCATTGTTATACTCTTATTTACTTTGTTAAATGCTTCATTTATAATTTGCTTACAATTACAGATTTCAGCATAACATTTCGATCATATTTAGATTTGTTTTCTAGGTGGTTGTAATGGAAGTAAAAGGTCTTAAATCATTAGCGCCCAATCGAATAGTTTATTGTACTATGGAAGTAGAAGGCGGTGATAAACTACAGACTGATCAAGCAGAAGCGTCCAAGCCTATGTAAGTTAAAGCTAATTAAAATAAATAAATAAATATATCACTCTAAATTAAGTAGAATTATTAGCACTTGTGTTACACATTACTCCGTCTTAAGTGGCTTAAGCACTTATGTTACAGACATCAGAATAAGCAGGGGTATCTATATTCTATATCTATCTATACTAATCTATAAAGCTGAAGAGTTTGTTTGTATGCTTGTTTGTTTGATTGAACGCGCTAATCTCAGGAACTACTGTTCCAATTTGAATAAATATTTTTGTGTTGGACAGTCCATTTGACGAGAAAGGCTTTAAGGCTATTGGAAATTGAAATCCACACGGACGGAGTCGCGGGCAGCCGCTAGCTACATGCTTAAATAGGTACATAGAAGACCCAGACCATGGCAAAGACATGTTCATGCACACAAATGTTTGTCCTGTGCGAGTATCGAACCCTTTGTGCCAATAATCAACTTCTTAACTACGACAACAAGCGGCTCGTAAAATGTTTAGATATGTAATGCTCTTCACGTTCTCAGGTGGGATACCCAAGGTGACTTTAGTACAACGCAACCCTTGCCAGCAGTTAAGGTTAAATTGTACACAGAAAACCCTGGAGTCTTAGCTTTAGAAGACAAGGAACTCGGGAAAGTAGTTCTAAGGCCAACACCTTTATCAAGTAAGGTAAGTAGGACATTAATAAAAGCAAAGTATCAGCCTATTACTGTCCCATTGCAGGGCAAAGGCCTCTCATTTGAAATCTTGTTTTCGTTACCAAGATGAATTTTGGCTTTATGACCACGTTTTCCAAATGCGAATTGTCGAACCCGGGCTGTGTTTGTTCAAAACCAATATGACTCAGGAATAGAACCCAGGAGCTCGAAAACATGAAGGCGTTCCTAATAAAAATTAAATCATCATTTTTAATAAATACTGGGTCTTTCAATAAACGTAAGACATTTGGATGTTGGATGTACTCTCTCAAGGCGGTACAGAAAATATTGACTTTCTGACTGTTAATAAAATGTTTGTTAAACGTACTTTGCCTCATACAGAACCAACAAAATAACTAGTAATTGTACATTTCAGGTACCTGAATGGCATCGTATGACTGTGCCTAAAAATTTGCCAGACCAGGATTTGAGAATCAAAATTGCGTGTAGAATGGACAAGCCTCTGAATATGAAGCATTGTGGGTGAGTAACAATTTGGTTTGGTTAGGTAGCTGTTAATATTAATAAAACAAAAAGTCATGATGAAGCGAGAAAAGTTCAATCCAGTTCCACTCAGTTCGGACTGAGTTTACAGCTTTACTGCCTTAGTAGATATCGTTTGTATTGCCCTCAAGAACAATGGATACCATGTTTGGTTTATGGACTCACAGAAGACCGCAGTGAAGTAGCACTTCGTAACTGTTGTGCTATGTTTCTGCTGGTGTGTAAGGACGCCAGAGCTCAGTTGGGGAGGGTATGGGATTTTTCAAGGCAGGCAACGGATCTGCGACCCATGTACGGTTGTTGATGTCCATGGGCAGCGGTGATCACTTACCATCTGGTGACCCGCTTGTTCGTTTGCTTTCCTATCAAATAAAATAAAAATAATAAAGGACTCGAGACAAAAAAAGACGCCACACCTCCCTTACAAAAATGGCATTTTCTTTTACTGTAGACACTCGCTACCATCAGATATGTACTATCTTACTTAGGCTCGTATTAATTAATCGCACTCAACTCTGAGATCGAACTTGAGATGCTGTTTTATATAAGAATGACAAAAAAGATTTTCGAAGTTCGCACTCAAGATCGATCTCAGAGTTTAGTGCGATTTATTAATACGAGCCTTAATAATTCCTCTTCCAGCTACCTCCACATGATAGGCAAGAACGTCTGGCGCAAATGGAAGCGCCGGTACATGGTCCTGGTCCAAGTGAGCCAGTACACCTTCGCGCTGTGCTCGTACAAGGACAAGAAGTCGGAGCCTGCAGAGATGATGCAGCTGGACGGGTTTACTGTCGACTACATCGAGCTGTCAAGTGGTATGATGTTTCAGTCTTGTGTAGAATAGTTTTAACAGGACTCTTAGACAGGCAGACCTGAGGCAGGGCTAGAAGTAGCGTAGCAATAGGTACTTGACAACAATGAAATTGAAAAAATGATTACATCGAGCTGTCAAGTGGTATGAAGTTTCAGTCTTGTGAAGAATAGCCTTAACAGGACAGACCTGAGGCAGGGGTAGAAATGTAGGAAGGTACAGTCATGAGCACTAACATGTACACAAACACATTGAAATATGAACTTTACTGGTTTGCCATTAGAGTCAAGGTGTAAACATACTATCTCTCGTGACTGTAGGTAACAATGAATTTGAATAAATAGGGAAAGGTTTAGACAGTACTGATGCGACGTTTAAAATGTCAATTAAGAGGAGTGAAAAATTCATCCACATGCTGGGATATCAGACGATGGTCTTGGATTTTTCATTGATATTCAAATCTTTATTGAACATCAGTGAATTGAGTTTTATATGAAGTAGTAAATTTATATGAAGTAGTAAACAAATAAGTTACTACAATTTAACTACTAAAAATAGGCATAAAAACGATACAACCTGTAAGGCTAGCAATTTCAGAGATCTATCTGATCTTAAAATCAAGATATGTACCTCGTAAAGTAAGGCTAAAATTGCCTTTAATGGTTTATATGTGTATGTTTGCTAACCCACAGGTGAGTTGCTTTTGTGTTAAACTACACAACGAAAAAAAATTAATATACAAAATTGTGCATAAGATTTTGAGTAAATATACTAATGTGAATACTATAATTCAGCTCCACTTCTTACGTCGTATTAACGTACTTATGTAGGTATCACTTTATTCATCATACCTATTGTTGTTTCGAGTAAACTCGCAACTCCCTGTATAATCCCTACAAGTTAAAATTTGATTCTTTTTTGGCAATGTTTAAAAACTCATGCTCAGATAGATAAATGATCTGGAATATCCTTCTAATAGATTTATTACTTTTCTCGAATTTTGCAGCTCAGCTGATTGTGGGACAAGGTAAGAGCAAACAAATAGGTAAGAATGTTTTAAATTTTTAGTAGGAGTAGGCAGTAGAGGTAATAGATCTTTCATACTTCCATTAGGATAGCTAATTTTCAAGAACAGATTAAACAATCGCTTCATAGAGCCATGATCGCAAAAAGCTAGAATTCAAAGAAAAAATAATTCGGAATTGAAATACTTAACTAAACTATTTCTGTTTTCCGAGCATGTGAAATTGTGCTCTAAAAATGCAACCAAGGGGAAATCTAGCTCCTTTGAATCATTCCATTTTGGAACAGCAATTTTATTCGAAATATGAAAGGTACCCGATCCCGTGAACTGCATGTCCCTAATTTTGAATTTACCAACTGCATACCTAAAGATTTCCTTAAATTCCAACATTTTTTTCTGTTTAAACTGATGGAATTGTTATATTGCACATAACTTTATGAATGCTATATACACGTAAATGTACCAATTTTTAAGGAGCCTATACAATTTGTTAAAAGTTGAGGGTCGCATTTATTGTGACGTCACTGTTATGTCCCTAATTCCTGATGAGGTTTCAATTACCTCGTGGTGGCAGCACGATATAAATCTTAAACCTTATAGATCTGCTTAATCAAACCGTCTTAGTGCAAGTAATTCGGTCTTCAGCTATCTAGATCTTCATACAACATGAAGTGTAGTTGCCTGAACATGGAACATATCACCATTTAGCTAAAATGGCCTGATGAAATGAATTTGTTTTGTAACAAACGTTTTACATGACTCATGGGATTGTAACCTTTATATCCAGAGCTGGAGGGTGCAAAATACTTCATGAACGCCGTGAGGGATGGGGAATCTGTTCTGATGGGTGTAACTGATGAAAATGAGTGCCATTTGTGGGTGATGGCGTTGTACAGAGCAACTGGACAGAGTCATAAACCTACGCCTCCTACCACATCGGACACACATCATAAAATTATGGGAGGTAAGTCGATTTTGATATAATTTAACAATAATAATATCCCACTTTCGGCCGTTTTCGAACATGGCTACCGGTCTAATTAAGTATGCAGGTTATATTATAGTGCACAAGTGAGTGCGCAAGCACAGGTGCACTCCCAATTCCTCACTCTCAAAGTTCGGTAGGACAGCTATCTGACACGACTGTGGAGGGATCAGGCGCAGGAACACAACAGCCTAACGTGCCTTCCGAAGCACGGAGGAGCTCGAGATGAAATTTTTCGATCATCTATCCGATGGCTGGCCTCTGCGAAAGTTGCTTAACTTGGAAATCTCAAGCCAAGCGAGCTAACCATTCCACTATCTATCGAGCTTTGTTTGATTTGGCAATAAGTAAGATCTTAAAGGGAATGTATATGTTGCATGTTCCTAAGAAATAAAGTGAGCAAGTTTCTTGTTTGTTCTGAAGAAGTTACCTCAAAGGTGTCATTAAAGGTGTAACATCGGAGTTTTTTATTTAAAATGTAAAATTATATTGATAAGTGACATAAAGACTTGTGGCTTTAGTCAAATTATTTCTGAACAAATCTTGAGTCTTGATAAAATTAGACCTTAATTCATTACGTTATGTTATGGTTTCTTCTATTGCAGATGCAGATAAAGCCCGAAAACATGGCATGGAGGACTACATCCAGGCTGATCCTTGCCAGTTTGACCACCATCAGTTGTTTTCGACGTTACAATCGCTTACGCTGAAATATCGACTGGTGGATCCTTATTGCTCTTTGGTAAGTGAAATTAACATATTTTTAAGCACTTCTATTCTTAGTAAGTGTCGTCAACTTCATCATCAGTCTATCGCAGTCCACTGATGGACATAGGGACCTAGGGCTCTCCATTTAGCCCGATCCTCGGCAACTCGCATCCACTTCCTGCCAACCATCTAGCGAAAATCTGACGATTTGTGTGTGAAGTGCCCTTCACCTGGCCTGAGGGAGGCCTTCCATCCACTCCACAACTCGTAAACCCCAACGGTTGTCGGTTCTGCGGCTTATATGGCCAGCCCATTGCCACTTCAGCGTATACTTGGTAATCTGGTGAGCTATGTCGATGACTTAAGTTCTCTGCCGGATCACACCATTTTGAATGCGATCCAGTAGAGGTAGTTAAACTCACCCACATCAACTTTAGTAAGTGTTAACTCAGGTTTATTGTCACCAAAATCTGTATTTGATAAGGATGATGACTAAGCCATTAGGTTCTCACTATCATGTGGCCTTACAATAACGTGATTTCCACTCTGGAATTCTTTACCCTGCAGTTAGAAATGAACATCCAATTACTTTTACTTTAGGCTAATACATATCACTTTCTTCATGTTCCAGGGCTGGTTCTCCCCTGGCCAAGTGTTCGTCCTAGACGAGTACTGCGCAAGGTACGGGGTTCGAGGATGCTACAGGCACCTGTGCTACCTCTCAGATTTGTTGGACGTGGCTGAAAGTGGCCAGCAGACAGTGGACCCTACGCTCATGCATTATTCGTTTGCGTTCTGTGCTAGCCATGTACATGGGAACAGGTGGGTACATTTTCTATTATAATAACAATAAAGATTAAGAGAATTTAGTATAAAATGAAGACAACAATATAAAAAATAACTTCGACTATCAATATTTTAAACTGGCATCACGTTCTTAAACTGTTGAGATGCTAAGTGTACGATAAACGGTGTTTAAAGTGAGCGTTATTATTTGAAATAAATTATTATAGTAATTAATATTCCAGTAACAAAATTTAGAGGAAAATTTAGATTGCATGAAACTATAAAGATGTCATCATGATAGATTAGTTATAATTTCTTCTATCTCATAATTAAAATTAAATACATAATCAAATATGAAAATTATCAATAAAACCTTAATGTCCCTTAGCTTAGAAAACACTTGTGTATAAATGACACTTAGCGGACCCTAGATGTTGATGTAAATATAAAACCTTGGAATATCGATGTTTGAATGCCATAAATGGATTAGAAAAAGCAACTGCATTTGATGAACATGAATTAATTGCCGAACATAAACACTTTATGTTACACTGGGGAAGGCCTACATCTAGTAATGGACTGCAAAAGTTGGTGATTTTAATTTATACAATGCCGCAATCAACACATTGCCGCAAACAAATATTGCAATTTTTTTATGAATGTTGTTATTACCTACATTTTTGAAAATGAGTTGTTTATACAAAGTCTGTGGTCGAGTCATTCTATTGTGATATTATTATTGACGATTTATACGTGACTTACAGAGACCTTTAGAAACAAAGTTTTTTTTGATTGATTAATACGCAACATTTCCAGTCTTTGTAAATCCTGGTGTTGACCTACCAATATTCTAATTTTTCATTTGAAATTAGTAAGTCATGTCAATGCTTAGTTAGGCCTTTAGTCTTACTAAAGTAAAACTTTTCTGGTCATTTATATTATTAAATTATAGAAACTAAGAGAGTAAGTTCGGTTTGCTACACAATTTCGCCAGTTTCCTTACTAAAATGTCTAAGCCAAACAAAAACAATCAAATACAGTTGCTTGTTATATGTGTCACAGACCGGCCTATGCACTGTGGGTGTAATGTTGCTTTGAACTGGATCTCTTAGATGGCCCTCGATGTGACTGCCCTATCTACTGCATTTATGCCTAAATGTGCTTGTGTACTAACTCTGGACCTTTGCTTAACCTTATTAATATTTTCTTTCTCCGGACTTGTGGGGTTAGCGATATGTAATGTAAATAGTTAACTTAAAACATATTTTGATAAATTAGAGTGATTTAAATTTATTTAAGAATTTCTTGATCTAATTTTCATCTGGTCTTCTTACAATTTCAATTAATTGTTACCTCTCTTATGTGAATACATAACAAAAAGGAAAGTCTCTTTTATATTATTGATTGTATTTTGCTATAGTTCAGCACATTCTCAAAACATGCCTTCAAATTCCTCATTAGACATACAGATGTCAATTTCACTAATCCACTTGAAGGCTTTTTATTTATTGTTTTGTTCTTAAGACTTTTTTTATGTCTTTCTTTCATCTTCTAATTTAATCTTTCGTATTTTGTGCTTTACCACTAAATGATATCAGATCACTGTTATCATTTTTTAACAGTTTCATATCAATGTGGTCTAATAATGACTCTCAAATAAATTGACGTGATCCAAATCCAACCAAATCCGGTCATCAACCAAGTAACGATCTCTTTCAATTGCATCCCTCCAACAATATCCTGGTCCCTTCATAGCATAAATTTAAATCACTCGCCCTACAAACAAATGACGAGCTAACCCCCCTGTCTACCCTAACTCCCGCTTATGCCCTTACTAGAGTAAGCTCCACGGTCGAAGTGGTTCACAGTACGGCCACGTTGCCTGGCAGGCCAGACGGGGTGGGCAGCATCACGGTTCAAGAGAAGGAGAAGTTTGCCGAGATAAAGGAACGACTGAAGGCGCTTTTGCAGCATCAGATAACCAACTTCAGATATGCGTTCCCGTTTGGGAGGCCGGAGGGAGCGTTGAAGGTAGACTGTTGAGAACTGTTAGACTTTACTGATCCATAGTTTGTCCAAACTCTAAATAGATGGAGTCCCTGGGTAATACCGAATAGCATCCTCAAACTTAGACGAGAAAACTTCTAAACTGTGTATATGAAAGTAAATCGTTGACTTTATGAAAACAAAAATCTCATATTTTATCGTAATTTAAATCTTCCAAAAATTTAATTGTATGAAACTTACGTAAGAGAAGATGATAATGAAGAAAATAATCGCCAAAACATGATTCAGCGGCTCGCGTACTATAAAATATAGATCTCCTTATAATAAAATGTGTTCGATATTGATCATGAGTCTAATTATACCAATATCTGTTTTTACAAAAGCAAATTATCTTTTCAGGCAACACTATCGCTCTTAGAACGGGTACTCATGAAAGATGTGGTAACACCGGTCGCGCCTGAGGAAGTTAGAGCGATGATACAGACCAGCTTGGAAAATGCCGCTCTACTGAATTATACGCAACTCAGTCAAAAGGCTAATATTGAAGGTAGAGTTATTCTTTTTAACTAATAAGTTTTACTAATTAGTGGTTTTATTATTTTTAGGTGTCAGAGTGTTCGACGAATTTTGATCAAGTCGTGTTGTTTTTACCAAAAATCATTATAAATTCCCATCTCTACCAATCAACTAATAACAATGGTTCAAAAGTAACCATTACATCATCTTGACCGACATTAGAATATCAAGTAATTACGAAGACTAGCATCAGTTGGGTCTTGAGTAGTGAAATAATATGGACATGCCACATATGATGAAAGGAAACTCTCTGTTAATAGTGATGCAACCAATTTTTTTGCAGAAGATCTGAGAGGCGAAACCATGGTAACACCAGCAAAAAAGTTAGAGGATCTCATACATTTAGCAGAATTGTGTGTAGATCTACTGCAACAGAACGAAGAACACTACGCAGAGGTACTTTAGATGGAACTAAACATAGAAATGCATTCGAAACAAATTTTGGAGCAAGGTATTTACTGACGTGAGGCATTTGAAAATAGGGGTCAAAATAAACCTTTTCGAAAATAGAAGAATTTATTCTTGCTCCAAAATATTGAATTCAACAATGTTATGTCGATCCTAAATGTCGTGGTTTCTGTTTCAATAGAATAATTTCAGAGATGTTTTTTCCTAAATAATTAATAGTTAAACCATTAATATTTTATATCTTTCTAAACTGTGAGAAAATATCTCTTTAAATATTCTGCCGATTGGTAAATGTTCACTGGAATAGCACCCTACTGTCCTATCGCTATTATTGTGGGGAATGATAAGGCATTATATTTATTTTATAGCTCTGCGCAAAAATATTATAATAATAACAACAGCTGGACGCATCAAATGCAAGATTAAATATTTTTGTGCCATTATTCGTTGAAGTATGCAACGAAAGGAAGTTTTGCATTAAACTGAACAAAGTATTTAATGTTCGTTGCGTACTCCTTCAGTTAAATAGAATCCAACCAGAGTATTTTATTTCCAAACTTATATATTTCATGCTTAGTCGCCAAGTGAATACACTCGGATGTTATAAATTCACTTACCGACGTTCGTTGTACGCAAAGTACTCTATATGACTATTTTATATTCCACTTCTATCTTGTCTTTTATTTCTCCGCAGGTTTATAACACAAAACCGGACTCTAGCGGTCAACAAAATGTAACTACTCATAATTTGATTGATTGATTTGCTCGGCTGATCGAATCACTTGTCAATCGTTTGTTCACTCGATTTGATCATCACTTTGTTCGATCACGAATTCTGTGAGGAGTAGACTCGGAAGTCCCAATAGTTCACGCGCTTCAGCAATGGCTTAGTATAGAAACATGGGACAGACGCGTTGCATGAAGATTGAGAATAGTAAATTAGTATCGCAATCCAGATTAATATCTAAACTTTTCATTATGGGCTCTCGAATCAAAATTTTTATGCAAAACTAGATAAACTACTAACGATTTATTGGCAGGGCTTTATTATGAAACGTCTGCAATGAAAAGTGGTGTACATGCATTCTCAATCAGTCTACTCCATAACTATGTGCGTCCACAACAAACATGAGTTACTACTCGATACCGTTTAACACTACATTTTAGGCCTTACAGTTACATCGAGCACATTACAATGAATTATTGCTTTGTAGAAGCTAATTTATTTATATTAGTATCAATCTAAGCTTGCACTAGATCAAGAAACATCTTAAGAACGACCCATTCGTACACATTAGGAACATCAAAGTTTATGTACATATCATACAGGACAACATTAGTATCAGTTCTGACACAATACGTCTCTTTTACTGCTTCCCACCAAATCAGACAAAAGTAGATAGATAGCTTTGTATTTTGATATTTATTAAGATTTATTGCATGTTGACCCCTTTAAGAGTTTATATTTTGTTGATCTAGCACAATTGTGTACTTAGTTAAACTTTTATCAAAATATTTGCAAACTTAGTTATTTGTAGTTGATTGTTGCAAATATTTTGGTGATAAAAAGGTAAGTAATCTGAAATCCTTTACTTTACTCGACGTCTTATTGAAATCATTAATACAGTTCAAGACCTAAAAATCTATAAACTCTAAAATTATCAAAAAGCTTCTTCACACATAAAAAAAATTAAAATAAATAAAAATTTAGATTAGTTAATTAAAAAAAAATCTAAAGTGACCACTGCTCTATATTTAATTAAAACATCATCGACGTATACCACACAAGAATGTTACTAAAATGAAATCCAAAAACACCTAATATTTTTTTCTGTCTAATCTACAAAGAATCAATCCACAACCCGAATGGCATTATATCTTCTCCAAAACACACTTCTCCATCACCCCCACTTCTTCTCTGCAGGCGTTCGCGTGGTTCTCAGAGTTGCTCGTTGAGCACGCAGAGATCTTCTGGGCGTTGTTCGGAGTGGACATGGACCGGGTGCTGGCGGAACAACCTCCGGACACGTGGGACTCGTTCCCGCTGTTCCAGATATTGAATGATTATCTGAGGACTGATGGTAAGTCTTATTCGGTGCATTTATGCAGAGATATAAAGATATTAAGTAATTGAACAAAACTTTGCAAGCAGGAACGTAAAGACTATATTAAAATATTTTAAAACCAGATATGACACCCTTCATAACAGACTCGGAGTCCAGTTTACCATCAGAGACACATCAGAGAGGTCGCATATCAAAACTTAAGATGATTGTTTAATTTTAATGCCGTTTGTCACTGTTATCTCGATAAATTGAAAAAGAAAGATACTAAACCATAAAAAAATACGAATTAACTGTCAACAATAAATCTAAAGTATTTTATCATTGGATAACGAAACGCATGATAGATATTTCTAGATTTGACTTACGTTAAAGTTAAAATTAAATCTGATTTAAAAAATACGAATAAAGTGTTGTAAAACCGATATGTCCACCATTAATTTAGTTGGATAAGCAAAAAAATACCTTAAACTATTGTTAAGCTCCTTATCAAAATGTATTTTACAGAGAACCTGAAAGGCGGAAGATTCCATGAACACTTGCGAGACACGTTCGCTCCATTAGTGGTGCGCTACGTCGACCTGATGGAGTCCTCGATAGCTCAGTCTCTTCACAAAGGGTTCGAGAAGGAGCGATGGGAAATCAAAGGGTAAGTTAAGAAATTTCCGAGTGCTAAACAACAAAATTTTAAATACACGAGTGCCTATTTTGAATGGTTGAAATATTTAAGAAGTCTGACATTTGTTAAATATTTAGTTAAATATGTATTTTATTGAATCTTAGATTGCTGGCCACGGCCTTACTGCTTTGTCCTACTGGTAGTACCAGGGGCAATTTTTGTAAATAGTCCTATCAGTAGGACTATAACAAAAACATATAAGGTACCGGCGGCAATTAAGGCCCACTTAAAAGGAAATGGCTATAAATCTGAGAATAGTGCGTATAAGATATCAAAAACTTATTGTTTACATAGCTTATTTATGTTGCTGTAATAAATGGTGTAAAACTATTAAGAAATGCATATATTTTAATAAATAAATATACTTTTTTAAAACCCTTCTCAGGGGCCTTATTATACTACGGTAGTATATTAAGGCCCATATAAAAAATCGCTTTATTTTTTAATACAAGTGTCCTAAATTGACCTAAAAAACAGTTAAAATTAAAGTAAATGGTTGTTTTTTACTCATTTAATCATTTTCCTTTATTTATTAAACGTGAGCCTTATTGGCCTCTTAATATTAATTACAGAAAATTTGATTTCAAATAACTAGTGGTCTTAATTAAGTTACTTAGTACAGCATGTACAAAACATGTTGTGCTTCTACTATATTGAAAACTTAAATAATCAGTTATTTTCTTATTAAACAAAGAATATCATTTTTTTTTTCATATTATATTAATTTATAAGACGTCTTATAATCAGACTTTAATTAAAGGTAAAATCCCAACTCAGTTCTCTATATAATATTCCTAGAAACAAAAAATATACTCTTAAAACAAAAGTAATAATAATCTTGCAAACCAAATCCAAACAAAACAATAATTAAGAAACAAATTAATCATACTGAGACGGTAAAATATAACTATCTTGTCCCACCAAAATTTAATTTTTCTTCCGTCCACTGTGCTCTCTTCTTTGGACTTTGGAGGCATTTTAAACAAAATCTATAACAATGATACATATATTGACAATAAAATTTACAAAGTACATTGACCTGGAACACAAAAAACAAGCAATCTGATACTCAAATATTAAGAGCCCAATAAGGCCCATGTACCGTTGAAATGGGCCTTATTAACCTCATGCCATGTTTTTACAAATTAACCTAAGAAACCTAAAATCTCTATCTCTGAATCGGGAGAGCCATATCCTTTGTATTGTACAACACATACTTAAAATAATAAATACAGCAATATAAGTGAATTATTGAATTAAACGTAAAAATACTTACAGTTTCTTGATATAAAAATTATAAAATTGCACAGTAGCCGGCCACTCCACCAACGCATCGCAGGTGACCGGCAAGATAGCGGCGCTGGCGACTGCCGACCAATTTGGAGAAATTCACACAGGCATTTTGCAAGTGTGCGTAAACAGTGAAGTGTTATAGAAATGTATTTCCGCAAAATTTTAAATGTGGGCCTTATTACCTCCTGGGCCTTATTTACCGCAGGTACCTTAATATTATTAAGATAAGCCTCGGGCCCTTAATCAAATTTTAGAGACAGTTTTAGTATAATTACTTAAGCTTACAATCACAAAGTGGCAACCTACGAGTAATCATCCGGCATTTTCCAATCAGGAAATACCTTATTAAACTTCCCTCAATGTGCTGCCAAACATAAGCATTTTCGTTTATTTGTAATGAGGGTGTTTGCGATTGAAAAATCCGCAAGATGACAATACGTAGGCGTGAGCTCTAACTGCTATGTCATTGGTGAATTCTGTCATATCTGTCAATGTCATGTCAAAATTCACCAATTACATACCAGTTAGACTCTACGCCTACCTACTGCCATCTAGCGGATTTTTCAATCGCAAACCCTCATTTTGAAGCCATCTGTCTTGGATCATTCCAGTAACGGCTGTGCAACAAGCGAGGAGTTGTTCTGGAAGCTGGACGCGCTGCAGTGCTTCATCAGAGACCTTCACTGGCCGGAGCCGGAGTTCAGGTCGCACCTCGAGCAGCGGCTGAAGCTGATGGCCAGCGACATGATGGAGACCTGCATACAGAGGACGGAGGCGTCGTTCCAGGTACGTTTATGTATATTGTTTGTGGAACAGCAAGTCAGAAGAAGTAGTTTAGTGACCAAGACGATTTTTTGTCAGCAAAAGCTGCCTTAGCTGTAAGTATAGATAGAATAAAGTAAAGTATCAGCCTATTAATGTCCCACTGCAGGGCAAAGGCCTCCATCATTTGAAATCAAGTTTTCGTTGCAAAGATGGGTTTTGGCTTAATCACCACGCTTGCCAAATGCGGATTGGTGATCGCAAACCCGGGCTGTGTTCAGAAAAATCAACACAAAGTTTGCCCGACCCGGGAATCGCACCCAGGACCTCGAGACCAAGGCCCGGTACTAAAACCACTAGACCATCGAGGCGTTTATAGATATAGATAGAATAGAATAACGTTTATTCAGTGACACAGATAAAACAAAGGCACATTACATAAAAACATGAAACAAAATAAGTAGAAACAAAAAATACATTAAAATAAGTTATGAAATTATACATAACATAGGCAAAATGTGTCACCGAAAAGGCTTGCTCAACTAAGAAAGTAATAGTGCCAGAGCGAAAATAATTGAAATTGGTACTCACGTTTCTCGTTTATTGTGGATTAATAAGTAGTCTATTGGCCAAGATAAATAATGAAGATAATAATGAAAGTAATTGACTTAAGATGATACGCTTGGAGAAAGGAGTTTTAGGAAATTGTGTTGTGAAATTATGTAATGCTAAGTTTTATTACTTTGGTCCAGAACAATGCTCGTCTAAAATGCATACAGGATCTAGTTAAAAAAGGCTTATTCCCCTATTCCTATATACTATGGACAGGCCCGTTGGTTGAGTGGTCAGAGACCCTGGCTACTGGCTGGGAAAATGTTTGCGTGATGAACATCGGCATTTGTTCTCGACTCATGGATGTTTATTGTTTATAAACGTATTTAAGTAAGTGTTTGTATCCGTTCCCTAGCTTCCATAGTGCAAGCTTCGATCTTAGTTTCGGGCAACGAATTTGTGCAAAAAATAAAACTAAAGAATTTATTTTTATTTTTTATATTTTATTCCAGTCTTGGCTGAAGAAGAGCGTCACCTTCATGTCGACGGACTACATCCTCCCCGCCGAGACCTGCGCGATGGTCAACGTCGCCCTGGACGCTAAGAATCAGGCTTTAAAGCTATGCGCCGTTGAGGGGGTGGATATTGTAAGATATTATAGACTTAAGGGTTAGGGCATTGATTGATATTACAGATGTGGCCTTACGTGTTCGCGACTCCAAGATGCTGGTAGAGTTTTTGACATTCGCACTGCCTTTACTCACACGCCGACGACTGGTTCTCAGTGACGTTTCATGGGTTGCCAACTTTTTTCTCCTGGAATATTAAAGTGTGATATGCATTTCCATATTTTTATAATTTTACAAACGACAGTCCAGAAGATTTCATTTAAGTCATACCTAATTTACCTACCTTCCTTATAACTAACGATTTCAAGACAATTTTGTGCCAAAACCGTTTATTATTCCGAACATATTTAAAATATTACTTTTTTGGATTCTTGCTCTTTTCTATCAAGATTTTCCGAAACAATATGTTGAGACTTGGTTTTATTAGGACCATTACTTATTTGAGGTATAGATAAAACTGACCCACTAAAATACAGCCGCGAGCAAAAGTATTAGGCACCCCTATTAAAACACTGGAACAGCAAACTAATGTAGTGATAGGCTTTTAATGACTATGCTTTTGTTTGAGGGGTATCATTTAAGTTGAAAAAACATCAAAAACATTTTTTATGACATGCAGTTGTTCAATTATTAATTATTTCTCGAAATACGTTATTTTTCAAAATCTTTACTGTAGTGCGTTAATATTTTTTTTATGAAAATACACTTGCTGTATGCAAGTGTTTTTAGCTGATTTTTGGAGAATAACATTTTTACCGTGAGTTATGCTAAAAAACAACGAAACTTAGTGCTGAACAGCGCCTAAGATTTTTTTTTTGTCTGAACAAGTTATGTCACTAGTGACTATAGACCAAGAAGTGAAATGCTCTCGCTGCGCAGTGCAATATTCAATAAATCAGCTAAGAGAGACCCGATCTCATGAAAACAAGCCAAAACAGGCAGAAAAAGAGTTGCAGCTGATCGAGATAACCAGCTAATGATTAGACAGTCTTTGCGGACCCCCAAAAAAACTGCTATTGACCTCGCTGAAAATTTTTAGGGGGCAAAAGGCACACCTGTAAGTGTTCAAACGGTGAGAAGATGACTTCTTAAAGCTGGATTAAAAGGTTGCAAAGCAAAAAAGGAGCCATGGCTGTCAGAACACAACATGAAAATTCGGCTGGACTGGGCCCTGAAACATAAAAATTGGATGGTGGAAGACTGATCCAATGTGTGGTGGTCAGGCGAATTCAACTTTAATGTACGGCTCTTTAGTTTACATACCTTACATAAAAAACATAAAACCATTGAAAATTTACTTCTTGATGTAAATTGTACTGTTTCAAAAATGAATCTGTTTTTCCCTATCAAACTGATGTTTGGAACTCCCGATGCAACCTATGTAAGACGAGGAATAGGTGAAGATTACGACGAGGACTGTGTGTTACCCACTGTTAAGCACGGTGGAAGCTCCATCATGACTTGGGGTTGCATGGCAGCCGATGGCGTGGGCGAAATGTTGCTGTGTGAGGGGTGAATGAACAGTGAAAAGCACACAAGAGTCTTAGTAAGAGCTCTAGAACCATAAATAACGAAGATTTATGGCGATATGAACTATGAAGGCGTCAAATTGCAACAAAACAACGCCAAATTGTCACAAATCTGCTCACTCCATGGCCTGGCTGTACCAAAACAGAGTGGACCTCTTAGGCTGACCACCACAATCACCAGACCCCAATCCAAGGGAGCATATTTGGTCAAATTGAAGAAAAAGATACGTAGACACTCTGTAACCAATAAAACATCAAGGGCAAGCAGCATTAAAAAAATAATAAATGAAATAACCCCTGAATAATATTTTCAGTTGATTAAATCAATGCCTGTAAGTGTAGTTTCTGTGATCAAATCTAGAGGTAGACCAACTAAATTTGAATAAACATGACATTTTAATAAAGCTTTTAAATAAACAAAAGCATTTTATTAACAATACCTTACACAAACACTTAAAACTAACAGTTCAGTAGGGTGCCTAATACTTTTGCTCGCGGCTGTATTTAAATTGTTTATAATTGATTAACTTATACTTCTTTTCCCTACCAACACTTTTGTCTTGGCAACCCTTCATTGCCTAACCACAAAGCCCTGTTCACAATATTTACAATTACGCTATTTTTACATTACATATCTTTGATAAATCACAAATTAGCAAGCTAGCAATACATTTACAACCACACACACATCACATTTATTAATACTAAACTGCATAATATCGTATAAATAAACCATTTGCACAATTAACATTATGCTCGTAAACATATTTTAACCATACTCGTAATCAGTGACATAAAAATCACCTAAATCATAGCATCTTGGTCTCGCGAACGATTTGTCACACCATAAGTTAGGGCTACACATAGGCAAATTAATGTGTGTGACAAGGAGAGATCTATGTCTTCTTTTTTTTAGAAACTATTTCTTTTTACTTTCATACGGTCTCTCAATATTGGCTTTGTCACGAACTTTTTAAACCTCTAAACTGAACTCTGTGAGCTGTTTTCCTTTTCAGTTTATCCTCGTTACTGAGGGACTTTTTTTGTTTTTCTTTTCAAAGCAGTTAAATAATTCTATACTCTCTGGTTTCTAGATGTATGCCTACGTTGGGAAGCTCAGGGATAACCTGAGTTGGTATGGCTTCAGTTTAAGTAAATAATGTAATAAATGCCACATCTTTAATACAAATCGATGCGGTAGGCAGTGGGTTTTATCAGCCATTGTGGTGGATGGCTGAGTCTCAATTATTGTAGCCAATACTTTGTTCCTGGTTCCAGAAAATGTTATTATTAATGTTCTTTTCAAAAATACCATACACCTAGTAAAAGTGCAAGGAACATTCCTTATGTCCTTTCAGTACAGTGAGGATCAACAATAAAGCCTAACTTTAAAGTTATGTTCTAGAAAACAATCTTCCATCTTTTGTATTGTAACAGGAATCAGAACTGGTATTCTGGCAGCACTAATATAAGACGACCCACCTTTTCTAGGTCCCATTTTTTCTTTTCCATTTCACCTTCATAAGACTGCACCAGCTTCAAGACCAGGTCAAGGGAACTTTCTAGAACTTTGGAGAAACTTGCTAATCCAATTTTATCAAGAACGAAATTGAAAATTTGTACTGAAATTGCTGAAAATGCTAGACAAGCGTCTGCAAGCCTTCCAAATTAACCTTATGCTCACACCATCAAAATCATAAATTAGGATTCTAGGATTAGTAGCGTCACTTAAGCATAATTTGGAATCTTAAGTTGCTACGATTACTTTTACTACGGTTTAATCTGAAGCAACTGTCGAGCCACGTTTTAACTATAAACTATTTTGAACCTTCTACCATTCTAAATATCTCAGAAAGTGCTTAAATTCATGAATAAATCACGAATGCTCACGACCTGGTCTTCACTGTAGTGCTCTGCTAGATCTCTCTGGTCCGCTGTCTTGTAGCTTCTTTACTTCTTCAACTGTAATGGCAACATCGCCAATATCTGATGACACTATTGTAGCATTGTCTGTTTCTTTGACTTCAACTTCTCTAATCTACAGTTTATGAACTACTTCTTCAGAAGTCTATATGGTTTCAATTTCTGACTTCTTAGTTAATTCAACGAATATTTTTGCAACACTGTTCTTAGCAACAATTATTTGTATTCTATCTGTGCTTATAATTTAAATATTGTGTATTATGGCGTTGACATAATGTGTGTCAAAAACAAACGCTGTATAATAAATGTTGAATGACCCTCAGAAGATTTTGTAATAAACTGACAATATTGGGTATACTCGTAATAGGTAGCGGAGAGTTATATTTAAATGGCACAATCAATCATGATTATGTGCCCTCGTTTATATGAAGTTATGAGCTAACTTCTAGAATATTCTACAGCTATAAATGATGTAGAGTCACTTTTTGACTATAATCAAAAGAATTATTAATTCCATATTCAGTCCAAAGAACTGAAGATGCCCCGATTTCGGCTACAGCAGCAAAGAGCTAAGGACCATGCTAAAATGGCTAACTTCTAGAAGATTCTACAGCTATTAATGATGTAGAGTCACTTTTTGGCTATAATCAAAAGAATCATTAATTCCATATTCAGTTCAAAGAACTGATAATAACACCCCAGATTTCGGCTACAGCTCCAAAGAACAAAGACCATGCTAAAATGGCGTCAACAGTGGCCAGTTGCTAGTTCCCTGTGCTGTGACTAAAGCCGAGTTCCCTTCGCAGTACCAATATCACACCAAGATGGACGCTCAGATCGAGGCGTGTCTCCAAGCAATGGCGACCGGGATGACGACGAGACTCTCCGCTGTGCTCGAAGCGACCCTGGCGAAGATCGCGCGGTTTGATGAGGGAAGGTAAAGAAATAAAACCGGCCAAGTGCGAGTCGGACTCGCGCACTGAGGGCTACGTAGAAATTATTTTTATGACGTATTAAAAAACTCATTTATAAATAATTTCATTTAAACCAATTTTAGTTGGTAGTTTGTATGGTCTTGTATGGTTTTTTGTATCTTCCTCTTATTTTAGAAGTTAAAAGGGGGATACACAATTTACCAGTTTTTGAAATGTGTCTCGTGCAAACTTTAGACAAAAATGAATTTAGAAACCTCAATATAATATTTTAAGACCAAGAAGTGGCCACTTTTAGCAATATTTAAATCATGGCTATATGGGGTGTAACAAAATATACTGCAAATAGTTTAAGGGCGAATTCTTGAGTGGCAAATTGGCAATGTAATCAATATCAGATATTAAAAAGTCAAAATAATGCCTACCAAATTTTGCATTTTCTGCATTGGCCAATTTGCTCTTTTCGTCCTGTACGCTTCGCCCCCTCTCCAGCACTTTGCTTTTGGGGCAGGACAAGTGAAGTAATTGTATAACTATGATAAGACACGACCAGCTGTCTTGCATACAGGGCCGCGCCAACACCCGGCAGCGCCTGTGTGCGAAACTTATGAAGCGCCTCATTTTTAACGAATCTTCATAAAAAAACCAATGGGCTTTATAATATCTTAGAAACCGTATCACTTAGAGCTTTGATTACTTAACTCTTTTTTTTTTAATTACTTCCTCTGTCGATTGACATGAGTCCATGACTGGTCGCCGAAACTCGATTTTTACAATATTATTAATTGTTAATTTTGACCGAAGGAAATGTTATCCTGATAACAGTACTTATATAATATTATCATTAATATATCAAAGTGTACAAAACTGGAGAACATTTGGGAATTAAGATACTAGATAGGTAAATCCCGTTCGCTTCTGCTTATCCATTACTACGAAAAATATAACTCGAACATTGCTTTAAATTGGCGTCTTTATTTTTTCCAACGTCCACCAACCAAACGTGGTAATATCTTCTTGAGGGCATCACAAACGATATTTGATATGGCAGTGTAGCTGTAAACTCAGTCCAAACTGAGTGAGACATTTTTCTATGGGAAATTGCATCTTTTTTGTCTCGCGTCCATCGACCAAACATAAAAATCTATTTTTCTAGGACGTGGTGTCCTTTCTTTTTCCAACGGCCATCAACTAAACATGGAAATATTATATCACCGGAATTAAACATAATCCGATCCGCTATTTTATAAATATCCTAGTAAGTTTATAATCTGAAGTAAGATTCTAAACTGGATAAAAAAAAAATATTTCGTAAGTTTAAAAATTTGCGACGTCTCGCGGTAAGTTTATAAAGTAACAGACGGTTATCCAATCGTAAGATAATAAACGGTTCGAACAATCGCAGAGCAGCATTAATTTTACGCTTCGTCATAACACGGAAAATAATACATCGCGCTCTGATTAGTCGATGTTGACGTGATGTTGATATTGCCCATAGACTTAGGTGCAAAAAGACCAGCCAAACTATGTATAATCTTCTAATGTAACGCGTATGGCAAACACGATTTTTTAAAGGTTTACAAAAAAAAACACCCTACAACCTTTGTCACGAAAGAGTGATGAAATTGATGAAGGTTATTTATTTTTTTGCGAACCCTTAAAAATCTTAGATATATTACATTATTTTAGTCATAGTCATTATAAAACTTTTATGTCTAACAGGGATTTTTAAAGGTTTACAACAAAAAAAAACCTTTACCTACCTACAAATATTGTGACAAAACAGTTTTACATTTTTCTATCATGGCCGCTATAATACATTCTTAGCTCTATGGAAAACTTAAGAAAGAGAAGGGACTTGTGCCTTATCAACCAATCGAAGTGCACATGGCACTTACTTGTAATTTTCCGTATGGGTTTGGTAAGTTTATAAACTTATGAAAATGTAGGCGTAAAATAATACAATTTATCTAAAGTTTAATATCTTGCAAAAGTTTATAAATTTACTGAAAAAAATACGTAAATTTATTAACTAACGGTTTCATATATTCTTAAGAGCATTGCGAATGATATTTGCTAAGTAAGTATGGTTGTAAACTCAGTCCGAACTGAGTAAGACAGGTTAGAACTTTTAAACACAGACTGAACCTTAGCTTCCTACATTTTTCTAAGGAAAGTGTTTGTTTTTTTTCACTTCCATCGACCAAACATGGAAAAATATATTCTTGAGACTATTACAAACGATATTTACAAAGACAGTATAGCTGTAAACTAAGTCAGAACTGAGTAAGACAGGCTCGAACTTTTACACAATGAACCCTGGCTTCAACATTTTTAATGGAAGGTAGTGTCCTTTCTTTTTCCACCGGCCATCAACCATACATGGAAATATATATTACTAGCGGCCGCCCGTGACTTCGTTCGCGAGGATTTTGATTTATACCATGGGAGCATTTAATCGGGATGGAAAGGATCCTCTCACCTAAGTCAGCCCGTACCCTGCCTGTATACTAAATTTTATCAAAACCCGTCCAGTAGTTTCAGCATGATTGACGGACAAACATCCAAAAAATCTAACTTTCACATTTATAATATTCATAAGAAACAAGACTAAGAGCATTGCGAACGATATTTTCAAGGCAGTATGGCTGTAAACTCAGTCCGACCAGAGTAAGACAGGTTAGAACTTTGACACACTGCCAGTGTAAAAGTTCGAGTCTGTCTCACTCAGTTCGGACTGAGTGAGACAGACTCGAACTTTTTGAAAATATCGTTTGTAAATAGTCTCAAGAATATATTTTTTTATGATCGGTAGTCAAAAACAGGCCCCACCTTAGGGGTATAAAAAAAGGTGGCAGTGGCGGCGCGGCGCCCCTATTGCCTTGGCGCCTGTGTGCGCCGCGCACTTCGCACACAGGGGCGGCGCGGCCCTGCTTGCATATGACAAATGTTGATTTTCTCGAAACTAGAGTATTAACAAAAAAATGTTACTAGACAAATTTATTACTTTTCCACTAACTAAACGATTCGCCCTTAAAATATTTGCAGTATATTAAATTTTATTACACCTTATATAGCTATAAAAACGATTGGTGACGCAAGTGTGCGGACTGTATCTACGCCTAAAGTGTCTTTTAAGCTCTCTTTGATCTAATTTTTGACTTATTTCTCTTCCAGCCTGATTGGGTCAATCCTGACGATCGCCAACGTGTCGGGCTCAGGCAAGGACATCGGCCAGGGATACGTCAACTTTATGAGGAACTCTATGGACCAAATTAGATCGAAGGTGAGAGATTCTCGGAATATATTCTAAGCATTTGGGACTTATTTGGGACCACTCACGCTAGTTAACGTTGCCATCCATTTACCGTGGCTACTATTCCATCGCAAACCCAGAGGTTTGGCAACTCATTTCTTTGCCGATGGAATGCGTTACCAGCGTGCATGTTTCCTCTTCCTATCACCTGGATTCCTTTATGATGATGAGAAGCATGAAAAAGTATTTTGCGGGCCGGTATGGCGATACCAACGGATATGATAGCATTTTTGCACCACAGCCGTTGTCATGGCAGTAGGGCTCCTCTTTTGCTTGATATCAGGAAGACACGCGCCAATACTCGTAGGTATACCATGCTAATATATAAAAAAAAAACATCGAAAGCAACTGCAAAATTATGGTTAATACAGACAGGAAAAATCTACAATTTATTAATATTCATATATTCTGCCCCTTTACTCGCCCAATTATACGCAATTCTTTGATCTAAGTTTGGCCGCCATTTTCCTAACCCCCCCTCACAAACATGCAGGTGACAGACGAGCTGTGGATCCTGCAGCTGTTCGAGCACTGGTACGGCATCCAGGTGGGGCTGATCAACACGTGGCTGCAGGAGCGGCCGGCCCTGCACCCGCACCAGGTCGCCTGCCTCTCCATCATACTGAAGGTATACCATCAGAATCCGGTGTTTGACTGGCAGGTCAAACTCACTTTTATTAAATGTCAAATCCTCAGATTAAAAAATACCATAAAATGCTCCCTATGTCAAGTTTGAATGTAGCAACCAAAACTGCATTCAAACGTGACATATCTCTAAACAGATCTCTAAACAGAAGACGAAGGCAGAAAAATTAAAGTTTAGATATACAACGATTGATTGGGAGTACTTGTGTACAGCAAGTTATTATTAAGACTCCGTCCGCGTGGATTTAGATTTCCAATAGCCTAAAGCCTTCCTCGTCAAATGGACTATTCAACACAAAAACATTTTTTCAAATCGGTCCAGTAATTCCTAAGATTAGCGCGTTCAAACAAACAAACATCTAATGATATTCATGATTCTGAGGTAAACGCAAAGAACTCGATTGTATGATCTTCTCGCAAGCTAGGCCGCGCGCATTGCCGCAAACAAACAAACCTATTCAGCTTTATTATATTAGTAACTTATAGATTAATCACTTCTTCTTCCTAGCGTTTATCCCGTTTCTATACGGGGTCCACTTTGACCATGATCCAGGATTTGGCAAGTCTCATTATTAGAGTGAAGCGACTGCCATCAGACCTTCGCAACCCATAGAGGGGAACCAGACAGATTGGATCATGGTTACACATTCAGATCTAACTAAAGTCAGAAATCACTGAATGTGCAGGATTCCTCACGGTGTTTTCCCTCACCCCCGAGCTAATGGCACAAATCCACAAATAGATTTCGAAAAATCTAGAGGTGTGGGCCTGTGTTTGAACCGCGGACCTCACGTATGTGAGGCGCCGTCCATACCACAGGTCACCATCGCTCTGCCTTATAATTAATCGTCTGCCTTATAATATAATTAATCACTAACAACTTAATTTCAGAAAATGTACAGCGACTTCGAGCTGCAGGGCGTGATTGACGACAAGCTGAACTCGAAGGTGTACCAGAACGTGGCCGCCAGGATGCACACTGAAGAGGCTACCTGCAGCTTACTCCTCGCTCAGCAAGATGCCGGGTAAGTGATTACCACTAATACCCTCCTAGCCGAATTCGGCCACGGCGGCCAATCTTACGATTAGCCACTTACACGGGATATATTATAGTGCATAAGCGCGTGCGCAAGCACAGGTGCACTCCCTATTCCCTCACTCCCATAATTCGGTGGGACAGCAGTCTGATACGACCGTAGAGTGATCAGGCGCAGGACCAACGGCTTAACGTGCTTTCCGAGGCAGTGGGGTGTAATTACACCGCCAACTTCCAAACTCCGGACTCATCATCATCATTCTGGCGCTTCTCCCGGTTGCATCCTCGGGCATTGCCTTGGAACCCAGGGTACGCTGCGACTATGATCCTGAATTGACTTGCCTGGTTATTTCAATGGAGCAACTGTCGTCTGACCTCCGTAACCATAAGGGTAACCAGACCAGTTGGATCATAGTCGAGACCAACGGCTTAACGTGCTTTCCGAAGCATGGAATCATCATTCTTATCGGACAATCAGGTGATTCAAGCCTGCAATGTCCTAACCAAACTGAGAAAACCAACACAAAGTGAAAGTGTTCCCCACGGGATTCGAACCCACGACCTCCGAGTTCGTAGTTTTTAAGCACAGCGCTCTAACCACTACACCACGGAGGCAGTACGGGGTAAGTGATTACCACTAATTAGTACTCTGTTATAAGAACTGGTAATCAAGCCCAATATATGGAAAGCGGTTACCGTGCTCTATGTATTGTACACTTCTACATTTATGCAAAACCAGAGCAGTGGCGTTTTTATACGGGGCCCCGACGAGGCACGCTTTGTCGGGGCCCCTTATAAATTTTTTTTTGAAGGCCCTTATATGTAGGTTTTTCACAAAATCGCTATATCTATGAAGGATTCCCGGGGATTCCCCACTGAGTTGAAGATGAAGTAAGTAAAACGGGGAAGTCCCGCAGCCCGCCATAACGATGTAGTGTTGCCAACTTTTGAACGCACGCTTAAGGCGGGAAAAAAAGGAATTGCTTTATAGAATTTTGTTATTTGTAAAATAAAATAAATTAGAAAGTTTTTATTCTTTTTCCTTACACACTTTGGGGGCCCCGTATAATTGATACGGCAAATACGGCGGTAGCTACGCCCCTGCCAGAGGCAGAGGCATCATTGGCCGGCCTGGGAGTGCAGACCGCACACTAGCGCCGCCAATCGTCTTTCTTTAATTGTAAAAAAATAAAATATTTAGATAAAAGAACGCACTGTAGCGCACTTAAGAATAAATTCTTTGATTTTTTGAAATCTTATTTAAATACTTTTCCTACGTAAAGATGGCTGTAATCTTGAATATTGCTAAAAGTGGCCACTTAAGTCTGCACGCCCTTAACGCCTAATATAATAATGACAGCAATGTTTTAACTCGTAAAAAAATGCCTAATTTTGTTAGGATCCGCTGCTACATATTTTTCTTTTTTAGTTCTAAGCCACAGTTAAGATCATTTTGGCTCTAAAAAAATCTGATTTAAATCTCCTCTTAAGTCACACAATTTTACTTTTATGACTTTTAGCGGCATCTGTCAACAAAATTTAAATCTTCTACATGCCGCAAATCAACGCCATCTAGCCGATACTGCAATAAGTAACATCTTTATTCATTCTTGATTCTATGCTTTTTATTTGTGTCGCTTTTTCTGAACACAGCCCGGGTTTGTGATCATCAACCCGTATTTGGCAACCGTGGTGATTGAATGATGCCTGAATGCTAAAACCCTCCCTTGTAACGAAAACATGATTTCAAATGATGGAGGCCTTTGCCCTGCAGTGGGACATTATTGACATTAGGTAATATTTTGATACTTTACTTTCATTTTTTATTATTACTCCAGCGGCGGTGATGATGGCGGTTCGGAGGAGGGCTCTAGGAGCGGCAAGTCGAAGCTGGAGTCGCTCACTGAGGAAGCCAAGCTTGGCAACGTGACTGCTGTCGTTGGGAAGGTAATGGATGTTTTTTGGTTAGGTCGAATCAAATTATCCAGATTGAAGTTAGTCTATAATAGGTAGGTGAGCAGATGACATATTTTCGGACGAAGTGATTTATGCGCAGTCCCGAAAAGAGCAGTGTAGGACGCCCTCAGGCTTGGTGGAGTGACGATCTGCGCAAGATGGCTGGCAGGAGCTGGATGCGAGTCGCCAAAATAGAGCTGAGTGGAGAGCCCTAGGAGAGGCCTATGTCCAGCAGTGGACTGCGATAGGCTCTTGATGATGATGATGGTGGTTTTTTGACATTTACCATGCTGCGGTCACCAATCCGCCTAGCGGAATATATATGGCTCCAAAATCCCCATTTGAGGGAAGCGGACGTACGTAGGTTCTTAATGGCCAAATATTTCCATAACTGAGATTTGGTTGTAAGTATATGGCTATGACTGCAGCAGGCTGAAGATGGTACCAATATTCGTACTATCCTATTCACAATTATATTTTTTTTTAGGTTGGCAACATCTTCGGCCGCGGCATCGGCGAGCTGTCGACGAAACTTGGCGGCGCATCCTCCTGGTTTTAGCGAACGAGCCCCTGCACACGCGTTTACCTAAACATACCTTTCTTTGCCTATATCGATGTACTGAGATGAGATTTCAAACCACATGGGTAAGATGCATATTGAAGAAACAGTCAGTTTAACGTTTCTTTGTACCGTAAAGGTATAACCCAAGTAACACAGATGAGCTGCACAAAAGCTGCATAGAAGATAAATTTTGAACCTAAGGCTGATTAGCCAAGCTGCACAAAGGCTGATTAAACTGCTATACAACCCTTGTAATTCCAAAATAGGCCCCAAATTAACCAGCCTTAGGCTGATGAATGTCTGCTTAAAGGCTGTCTACGTCTTGTAAAAGAGCTGCATTTAGGCTAAACCAGCTTATTTGTGCAGCTTATTCTCTACTTTTCAGCCGCTATCAAGCTTTTATCCATTGGTAAGTTTCATTGGGGCTGGATAGTGGCAAAAGAAAAAATAAATTAAAATGAAATGACAAAAATGTCTTAGTATTTTATAAATTGTTATGGCGTGCGCCATGAAGCTATAATTGCTGGAATTGGAAATGATATTATGTGCGATTTTCTTATTATACTTACTAGTGTTCTAAGTGCGGAGAAAGTTTTACTGTAAATGTATATATTAAATTACATAGACGAGCCATTTGGTGTAATGGTCGAGAAGTCGGCTACTACACCAAAGGTCGCGGGTTCGATCCCCGCACGGTACAAACATTTGTGTGCATGAACATGTCTGTTTGTATCGGTCTGGGTGTTTCTATGTATAATATGTATGTATTTACAAAAAAAAAAAAGTATATAAGTAATGTTTATCCGTTGTCTGGCACCCATAGCACAAGCTAATGCTTAGTTTGGGGCTAGATGGCGCTGTGTGAATAATGTCCAGAGATAAATACATCTCATTTTTCACGCGCCCTTCATATAACGCCTATTTAAGATATAATCGAAAGAAAATTGTGGGCTGAAAATTTTTGTGAAATCACTTTATGTCTACAATTTGATTATTTGTGAATCATAAAATTAATATTTATAAACTCAAAGCTAAAACAGCTCATAATGAAAAGCCAAAAGCTTTTCAATTGCACAAAACATACATTATTTTATCATCCGATTACTATCAAGATCGCACACAATGGCTGCCGTTTGTAAAGCAGCTCTGGCTCTTTGTTTCAGCTGTTATAATTCTATAAACTGCACACGGGTATCTATGGCAACCGTTGATCAGCTCATAGCTTTCTTATGTCTGTACAAAGTATGAAATAGTTACCTTAATCTGACTAGGATATAAAAACATTTTTTTATTCTCCTTTGCAAACATAAGCGTGTTAAGAGTTCCCAAAACGACCATTGTCAAGCTTACTTGAATAGCATTTAAAGAGAATAAACCTACTCTTTTAAACAACCTTTAGTTTTGGTGCAAACTGTTGTACAGCCAACGTCTGCACAAGAGCTTATAAGTTACCTAATTAACCAAACATATACAAGCTTAAGGTTTTTTACAAGCTATGAGAATAAGTTGCAACCAGTGGCTGGACAGTAACTTTTAAATTAACTGTTATAATGCTAAGAGTATATTGTTGCTCTTTATTGCAGCTCTTAATCAGCTAGACTGTACAAAACTAGAAAAAATCACTCTTGCACAGTCTTCAGCTTCACCCAGAACCTTTATATATCTCTAGTGGAGTGTTATTCTGGTTAAAAGCTTACTTATTTCTGAAAATTCAGCCTGTGTGCTACTTGGGAAGGAAATCAGGCCCGATAAAAGCTTGAATTCCTGAAATATTTTGGCATGACACAATTTTTATCCATTACTCGATTAACATGAGAACAACCTACATACAATGATGAGGGGCTATTACCTACTCAGACAGGCAGTGTTATCAAACCTTTACTCTATAATTACAGGCGTTGAATACATGGTCGGAGATTTTTCCCTCGTGAGATTATGATCACGATACAATTGTATGATCACGTGTGTACCAACCATTATTTAAATGTCAAGACGTGCCCTTTGACTTTTTCCTCCGATATGGACCTTACCCATGTGCTACAATTCCTTTTCGTCGTTACGTCATCGATTCTATGACGCAACGACTAAAAGTATTTAAACTGTTCTGTGATGACGAAAACCAACCTTCTTTTGCATTCGATTACATTCTAGAATGTCCGCCATTTTGGAAATAGATTAATCGAAACAAAATGGCGTCTTACGCGCTAGTATAAATATAAGTGGCCAGTTTGCGCATAGCTTAGTATGATTAGTATAAACAAGGTGTAGATTTTATTTTATAAAGGCTTTATGTACAGTTAGGGGTCATCATTCGTTTATTGGAACAAATAACATGTAATAGGTGTTAAGAGTAGTATTTGATATCACAATTTGAATATAATTAAAAATATATACGGTTGCATACATAAACACAGTGCTACAATAATAAAACATATCGCTTTGGCAAAATTACGTTATGTGTTATATTATTACGATGGTATATTACGTTATTTACAAAAATAAAAATATATTATTATTACTAATCGGAAGGACGCGTGGGTTGCGAATGTTGAGGGAAGAGATCCTTTATCAATTCTTTGCGGATATTTGGTTCGTTACAACTTTTTAAAATATGAATTGTTGAATTTAAAACTCTTTTTATAAACTTGATAGGCATATTTCTTGTGTGTCAACAACGTTAAACTCACTTCCATTGTACTCACGAGTGACATAGCACATAGTTTAAAACAGTGCAAAGTTTTTAATGCATCTCTTTCTATTCAGAAGCAGTATTTTTCTAAATAATACCTACAATCATCTTTTTAAAACTCGGTTGAATCTCGTGTTAAACTTGAAACTAAACTTTTTCGTGTGCATTTTTATAAAAATAAAAAGCAGCGCGAAAATCCGCAAATTATTTTTCGAACGCAGTTGTTGCCATTAATGAGTAATTTCCCGATTTTAGGGTAAAATATTTTTATAAAAATGCACGGTTAATTAGCCACTTTTTGCTGTAGTGATAATTCTCTATTATATTTTAATCAAAGATTTTGGAAGTTAGTAGATGGAGACAATGATTTGACAGATTTTTTGTCCTTTTTCTCCTTATTATGAACCACGTGTGATAGAGCAAGATACCAGACACCCGACAAAAATCGTCTAAAACGTCATTATCACGTGATGGAACTAGGGATTCCAGTACATGCGTACCGATTTTCATCGATATCGACTCTCCGTTTATATAATTATGTAGTCTATGATCTACTGCACGTAAAATTTTGATACAGAATTTTTTTGATAATAGAGGTGGTATTGTAAAATAACTTGAATGACGACATCATTTATAAAAGTGGCTATTTCAATTTCAATAATGAATATGGGTAAAGGTGGTCTGGCTATTATGGCGGTCAACTTTTAACGGGAATCGAATCCAGTGTAATTCGTACTTCGAGCGCAATATTGTAAGTAGTAAAAAGTGCCGTAACTATTGTAAGAATATTGAATGACAACCTCGAACAGTTACTTTATAACATTGCATTTCACTCAGATAAACGGATAATACTCGGTAAAAAGTACTTTATGGGATCAAAACCCACTCATAAATATTTTTATTAGTGATTGCTTGATCTCGGTTTTTTGGTTTAAGTTCAGATAGTAGAGACAATTAAACACAAAACACATAATCATAAAATACTTTATTAACAATTACAAAACTAAGAGACCTCCATTGTTAGTATCTAGGTATACTAACACTTGTGGAAACTGATTTTCTCACTTAAATTCTCCTTTCCTCTTTCTTGCGATCTGCATCCACGCACAATGCAATGCATTGTTATTAGATATGTAGGTATCTGTCTTTAGAACTTGCACTCAATCTACGAATTAATAATTCTAATCAACTTCTGTTGAGAGTTGAGAGAAACAAACTTTGTAGAGAGATACAGTCGTAGAGATGTGCTGAGTACGGGTCGACTTAAAGGTAATATAAATTTTAATTACCTTTGTTAAACTGAATCGTGTAATATTGTATCTTTTCTTTACACTTTTTCACTTAATAATGAACATTTTCAATGATTATTATTTATGTTGAGTATTTTCATATTAATAAATAAAAAAAATCTCTTAGTAGAAAAACGTCTTGTTGGCTCGAGGACTTTATCGATAGGCACGGCACTATAGGTGTAAAAATAGGTGAATTTTTGAAGTTTTGGTGGCTTCACTCAAACCTGACATATGGATTATCTACTGACTTCCAAAATCTTTGATTTTAATGCTCTGTAGATTCTAATAACGATCTAGTAACGTTTTACCTTGACTAGTCGTCAAAATAATACATAACTATTTATAAAAAAGTACTATTATAGTTATATTTGTTAACAAAATAATATTCTTCTACGCTAAACACCTTACAAATTTTTGAACTAGAAAATTAAAAGTTCTTAGATAAAACTTTAAAGATTAAAAATAGCGTTTAGTCGCTATGCTGAGTCGCCTTAAATTGTCTTGTTGGAAACGGCTTAAGAAATAGAATACAGTATTCTTATAAGAGTAAGTTACGAGAATAGTTTTGTCCATTAAACGCTTTTATTTGTTAAATAAAACAAATTGATTGTGTTTGTTACTGCTAACAAAACAAGAAATACAATTTTATTACTTTCGGCCTATTTGGAATATAACAATATATTTTTAAATTCTGGGAAATATTTTAAAGTAAACAATTTGGGGTCCTTAACGTCGGTAAGAATACAAACCTAAACGTATAATAAGGGTGAAAGCATGTTATTTAGATGAAGTACTGTCTTATTTGCTTTCTCAATGTCAGGCTTGACATCATAATATAGACTTTTCTTACTCTGAAATGAAATGTTATATTAGTATCTTTAGCAGTAACAAATACTATTCCTGCGTAAAGAACATTACTACGTGTTTGCAACTGGACTATAAACTTACCTTTATTTCACTTCTCATTCCAATTAACATTCGTTAGCTAGGTTTCTTAGGCATTTCCAGTTTCGTTTACAACAAAAGGAAAGTTAAGGGGCTAATATAGTAAATATTGATCATGAATATGGAGTTTGGAGTGTGTTATTTAAAAAATATACTGCCAGAAAAAGTATGAAAATGTAACATTTAGCTTTGTCAAGTGAGTGATGACTATTTACTCTCTTGGATTTTCAACTGTACATTGGCTTACTTTTCTCACCTTTTTCACAGCTATTAAGGCTTGTCAATATCGGTGGTTAAATCACAAGGCAATCCAAGCTCCAAATAAATGATAAACCTATACATTCTCACAATAGGACAGTAACAACTTGGCACAGATAATGTAAATGGAATAAAGTAGTGATCACTTATCGTGAATAGTTGATTAGATGTCATGTTAATCGCAGTTTTTCTATGCATTCCTTATATCGATTGATTTGATTGTAATATTATTGATTTGTATAGTATGCCCTGTTGTTTTTTCAAAGTTTTAATATTCCTATGTGATTTTATTCTCACTGTTTTATTGGGCATTGTGGTCGATTACAAAATTTTGGATAAGTTAAAAGAGTACCCGACAGTGGTATCGGTTGATTGTAATGTTCTTATTTTCATCAATATATTTCGTTATACTTGGAAAGCTATTTAAGTATATCTGTAGTACCACTGTTGATTCTGATGTCTGTAACACAAGTGCTTAAGCTACTTAAATCGGAATCAGATCAATGTATGTATTTTGCGAAATATATATTTATTTGTTTATATTTAATATCTCTCGAAAATTACAAAATTCCTGGCATATAAATAAAAATTCAAAGTATTATATTCTTTTGTTCTAAATTAAGCAATGTTTCGCACTGTTTTCTGTATATAGCTTCAATAAATTGCCTTTTGCGCTTTTGGAACACCGCATCCTTTCTTCTTATTATCTTTTATACTTAATGTCAGTTTCTAGCTTTTCAAGTCAGTGAAAACTCAAATTTTGTAATCGCACACACTGTCTGTTTTAAAGTTTCACCTATCAACATAATTATAATAATATGTTGGGTATCGAGCTCAATGGATGATAGAGTCAGTTCCGTAGTGTCTAAGTGCATTTAATACGAGCCGACTGAGATGTATCGCGTAGAGTTGCTTGTATAATTTTGCAAACGGCTGTTGGGACTCGCTATGGCAGTCTTTTTGGGCTGTGATAACGTTTGGAGACTAAACCTTACCCTGAACACCCCTTGTTATTGATATTTTGTCACGAAGAAGCTAAATGAGACTAACAAAAGTAAAAAAAAAATGCTAGATGAAAATGGGAAAAGTTAATTCCACATACTGATTAAAAGTATTCTGGCTTATGTGTATAACATCTTGAATGCTTATGCTGAAATATTATTCGATAGTGACTATTTTACCAACTAAATGAAATAATATCTGATTAATGGCAGGGTTTAAAGTTATAATCCCCACAGTCTTGCCCTGGCGAGTTTCAACGAATGCTTTGAGGAGCCATCGAGTGCATCGCGAGTGTAAAGGGATACAATAAAAATATTTACAATAAAAATGTTTACTGTTCATTGGCTTTTTTATTTATATCACCACGAAACGAGAGAATCGCTCAAAGCAAAAGCTGTCAGTAAATAATTTTATGCAGAGATCGTAAAATGTAGAATTCAGAAATATCAGGTTATTTCTGGTTTTACATTCATTTTTGCAAACACTAAGGAAATTACGAATCACACGTAAGACTACGTACTGCTAAATTGATTTGTCATCTCCGTTTGTATGTCATTTTTTTATGACAATATATCTAGAAGCACCCATACTTTATAAGACACAGTTTAAATAAATCAAAGCAAAGCACACATGAATTTGCTAAATGTACGATAATATTGGATTTTAAACGACGAGTTAGAAGTTAGAATTTGAAAAACAATTCATTCTCGTTTGCACCTATGATTGTTCATAATTAAATCTTTTTAATTTAAATTATTTTCTTTAAAATGCGAAACTTTGACAAACAAACGCAGTGCAGTTAACATTTTTACACCGTTCCAATAATAAATCATCAAGTTTATCTTTCGATCCCGAGAATATTCTTGTGACTCATAATATCGTAAAGTTTGATTCATCAAACTGAATTTATGATCAGTTTCTTATTACTGAATTGATCTTTTTATAATAATTGGGAACATTGAACTTCAAAAACTTTTTAGACACAATTTATTGTTCTTGTTCTATGTTTTTTAATTTAAAAAATTCTATGGATAGCCATTAAACCCAAAGCTTTGCATGCTTACTTTTTTATTCATGTAATTTCGTCTACAATAAGTTTCTTGAAACAGAATCTGTAAAAAAATATCAGTAACAAGAGTCGTCATAATTTAGTTAGACCAAAAAAGCGGTCTAAATGCAACCTGATTTGAACTTTTACAATTAATATCGCACACACCACAACTGTAACACAAAACTCCTTTCAGTCACATTTACAGCGCTATTCCTGCCGCTTTCTAAGTGTTGAAACATTCTAAATAAACAGTGCATTGATTCCCACTCAACGCTGCGCGAATGTGATTACGACCGCTGCGGACCGCAATACGTGCCAACAGGCATTTTTAAATATTTGACCTATTTTTAGTCTCCGCTAATAATAATTAGAAAAGGTAGGTAACGTGAACCTCTCAGCTGGCGAAGAATTTCGTGAGAAGTGACTTTTCGGGAACGTCATTAAGTTGACTAGCAACACTAGACCAAAAGCGTAAAATAATTTAATAAATCAGTTGGCGTATTACTAAATGAATACAAAAAAGACTTTTCGAATAATAAAAAGCCAGTTTTCCCGATGGTTGATACATTTTTAAGGAGCTGCATCAGTTATTTTAATTTCTAAAATTCATTTTTGTATGGTAATTCTGGGGAGTCGACGTTCATAAAGCAGCAACACCAAATCAGAAAAAGTTTGACATTTCGCAGTGAAGTAGTGTAGTCAGTGAACGTGTGTGTAGTTTTTATCAAAATATTTATTTTTATGTAGTGTTTCTTAAGAAATTGTAAGTGCTGACTGAAAGTTATTGTTAAATAATAAGTAGTTAGTCGCTTACTAACCAAAAATTGTGATGGATGGGTACTAACACCAGCTGTTCCCGGAAATGCCTGTTACGTAGGGCTTATTTTTAAAAAGAAAAAGTCAAAATAAAAAGGTTTGTACTCATGTGTTGCTTGCATTCCGATCTTATTGCGTAGGCGGGGTGTGGGACCTCTTTTCTTTTTGTTTCGAATTTGGCGCGAAGTCGAAAATTTTAGAATAATCAAAGTATGGACGCGCTATTTCTGAATCTTAAAATAGCCAAAAGATCGGGATGATTGGCAACAAAATGTTTGAATAGTTTATGTGTCAGTAGGTGAGGGTTACCTGAAACTAGAGTTATTTATTTTACCTTATCCTAATTACCTGGCGGTGAAAGACGTGGTCTTGGTACGAAAATGTATTTTTTACTTTAATAGTCTTCAAGTTTACCAGACCATTAAAAATATTGTTATTTATGAAAATTATTTCAATTGAGCAAATCACGCCATAAATATTGAATTCTACTTATCTGATAAAATTATATTCCCATTAGAATGTAAATTTTTTCAGAGTATAGGTATTTCTGAAGTATTTAATAAATTTAATTTATTGCACAGTTATGAACCTGATTACATTTTGATATTGAAGAATTAAATATAAGACTTGGTTTCGAAGGTGATTCAATTTAGTATGTTTAAACAAATAACTCTTGTGTAGCAGTTGTGTTTTTAACTAAAAACATCAACTTAGGGCATTGTCCTCATTTGACGGTTTAATGGTGACATAATTGAAAGGCGATTAATTCGCAACGCTGGAGTTATTTTAAGATATGTTTTTTTTATTTGTAAATAGTTTTTAAAATCCAACTCCACAATAAAAATTTGGCAATATTTTTACATGCTTGGACAGTTAACCTATTCCTACTCATCATCATCAACATAATAATCCTAGTGTTTGTCCCGGTCACTTTCTCAGTCATTGCCTCGGAGTCCAGAGTCCGCTTATGTCTGAAATAGGCACATAAGATGAAATACATATTTTGCAATCTAGTAAAATCTAAGTTATGAAATGCAATAAAAAAATAACTCACTTGCTTTGGTGCGTTGCATTTCTCTTTGAGCTTAACTTAAACCTATTATCTTATCAATGAAGTGTTTGTCACAGAGACACAGGGAATGCCATATTTACATTTTAATGGCCGAAGTAATTAAAAACAATTTGTCAGTTTATCTGGAAGCCTGTCACTGGAATAACTCCCGTTATCTAGTGCACTTAAAGCAATTAGAAACAATTGGAACAAGTGAAATAACATTATTTATTTTTAGGATGGATTAGTGGACTTAGTAGATGCATACTGAACTATGATTGAATCACTTCTTCATACCAAATGTTGGATGCAATTTCTTTTGAAATTTACTTGAATTTTCTGTAAAATTTTGATTTGTTACTTTATTATTTCCTACATTTATTGGTCATATAATAAACACAGAATGTAAGTGCATTATAGTTGACATTTCAAAAATCCACCCTGTATATAAACACCCAGACTAGTAGGAAACAGACATTGTTCATTCAAGCAAATGATCCTCCTGTGCGGGGAACCCTCAACCTCTTGTATGAACAATCACTTTCTTAACCTTTACGCCTGTAATGGAATTTCTAATTTCTGATGATAATATACTTTTGATTCTGCGAATTTTGCACGGTTGTTGATGTCCATAGGCAGGCAGTGGTGATCACTTACCATCAGGTGTCCCTCTCATTCGATTGTCTCCCTATAACATAAAAAAAGTAGGTAAACATGACTTAATATCCGTCAAAATGAGCGCTTGCGTCGCCCGGGCGAAATTCGCTGAGTACGGTTCGTAAATTCCGCTCGTCTTTGCAGCCGGTTGCATATTTCGCCGACGACAATGCACAATGCACATTTTGTTGAAGATTAAATGTAATGATGCGGTCGCCATTTTGGGCGGCCCGTTTAAAAAAGTTTGGCAAAGGTATGTCGGCGAAATTCATGTTTTTTGGTTCATTTTAGGTGGTCGATTGGTTTATTTTAGGAAGAATAAAATATTTAATAATAAAAACATTATTGCTACCAACCGTTTTCAGAAAGGCACATAATATCAATATTTATGCTAAATTAGCATTAGGAGAGGCCTATGTCCAGCAGAAAACTGCCATAGGCTGATGATGATGATGATGATGATGATAAATTACTGTGTATATAGACCTCCTATATTGATACTAGGTACAATAAATAGTGTTTTACGGTATGAATTACTACATTTCTCTAAATTATAATTTTAAGTGACGTTAAATTAAACTAAACTTAAAAGAAACGCCACTTTAATCATAGGTCTACAAATTTAACCGATTTCTACTTAGCCATCCTTAATGTCGCATTACAATTTGCTCAAAAGTAGAGCAACGTTTGGCAAATGCAGACAAATCTATTACTGGACTATTAAATCATCTTGTCTTAAATGTTAATAACGTTTGCACGTAAACAGTAGAATTCTTACATCTGTAGCCACTGGCAGTGTTTCAAACGAGCCACGCGGGTTATTTCTATGTGATGTCCACTTTACTAGGGTTATCAGTACTTCGGACTGATGTGGGTTGGAGACCAAGAGCTAACCTAAGTTAGCATTTCAACCAAATCTGACCAGGTTTTCATACTTGTGTGCGTGCACACTACAAAATAAGTATCGATAAATGCGCCAGCCATGCGAGCTAAGCTAAGCTCTTAGTCTTCAACACCCTCAATGATCAATCACTCAGGGGGAGACTCCACCAAAGCTAAGATGTGTGCTGTGGAGCGGGGATGTGTCGTAAGCAGCCAATAGGATTTTGACCCTAACACGTGATCAATCACAGCTTGAAATCCTATTGGCTACTTACGACACAGCACGCAGAACACATCTTTGGCTGAGTCTCACTCTAAAACACGGCCTCTCTTCTGCTAGGGTGTGAAGAATATTAGTTGTGGAAAGAGCAATTTTATATTTAGCCTTGAGACTAGACTCTAGCCATGTACTATGATGCCAACTTGCCTTTGTGACAACATAAACTTCTGGAAAACTATAGAGCACAAAAACTCTTTCCTAATTGTTAGCACATAGGGTAAGTTCGCCGGTTCGCGTCCATCGCCCAGTTCGCGTCCACTTTATTTTTAAATCCTCGAAAATAAGTAAACTACTTCATCAATCAAACGAAAAATCAATACCACTTAAACCTGTATGTTTAATAGGCTAGCACATATAAACAAAAGGTCCGTACGTCAAACCAAAATAAAATGAAAAAATAATTTGCCCTTGCTGTTCAACAAAAAGTGCGCGAACGCGGGATTTTAAGAAAAAAAATAGTGTGCAGCGGCGCGTTCGATGGTAAGTATTTTATTGTTTCATATGTATTTTGGGAAACTGAAATAGTTTTAAACTTTTATAATGAAAAGAGGAATAATATTAATTAAGAATTTGTTTATGTTTTATATATTTAACTAATAAAATAAGGTGGACGCGAATTACTAGATCAAATTTTCAAAATTTCCACTTTGCGTCCGGGTGGACGCATACTATAAACATAATAGACCAATTTGCGTCCACTATGTTTTTTTGTTAAAAACAATTGACTTTCTTGTAGTAATAATTTAAATGCTTAAATTCTTAAATGACAAGTAGACAAAATTTATTTAAATCTTATTTTGTCTTCATTAACAACTTTATGATTTTCTGGTAGTTAATGCGACGTTGGTTCTGTGGTGTCCTTAGACGACAAAAGAATTCTACCATTAGAAGATATTGCATCAAACTCCAATATAAAGTGATGAAAAAGAAACTCTCGTGAAGGAACTTACTCCAGAAATTCCTTTGACTTAATCATCAGCACCAACTGTATCGCTACCATCTTTATACCCTCAGAGTCTTAATTACAACCATTTTCAGCCACTACACAAAAGGGAACCACTGATTAATTTGAACACCACCTGGTGCTGACCAGCTGACCAGTATTTTTTTACAATGCTGGAAAAGATAATCAATCCCAGTACTCCAGCAACAATACCTTCTGCTGCATGAAGAAAATATTAGGAAGGAAAAGCAGGAAGCGCGTTATTATTGATCAATACTGATCTTAGATTAAAATTAGGAGCCATCCGTTGCCGTGGAAGGGTGTCCTTAAAAAATCACGAAATGTCACAGGGGGGGGGGCGTAGTAATATGTATGTATGTCATGTTTATTTTGTTTCCGGCAAATATGCTATACTTATCCAAAAATTGGCGTTAAATGTGTGGTGTGAAGACATTCTTAATAAAATTATGTTCATCTAGTGTTGTAGCGTGGGGGTGGGGGGTCTTAAACCTCACCAAGGGGGAGGGGTGTGGTCAAAAAAACATCACATGATAAATGGACGGCCCCTTAACTGAACTCATAATGTTTATCTTTAAAGGTGCCAGCACTGGTTAGGTTCCGACTACATAGTTATCTTATTTTAAGTTCAATAATTGTAGCGAATTATTTTTTAAAGTGATAAAAATGTTGATTTTTAATATTTATATTTATTCTTAAATAAAGACACTGGTAGAGTACAATCTTTCTTATCATTTTTCTTCATATCACCCCTATTATGCTTTACTAAGCTGGTGGACGCAAACTGGTCCATGGGTGGACGCAAACTATATTTAGTGGACGCAAACTGGGTAAAACGCCAAATTCCGATATTTTAATTTTTTTGGAATATATACAAAGTGTTTTAAGCAAATTTGAAAGTTAATCTTAAAATAGACTATATAATGAACTTATTAAATAATTTTGAGATACATACTAGTGCTCGGATATTTTTATTTTCGCCGTCAAACTTGGGAACTGCACTAAATGGACGCAAACAGGCGAAATGACCCTAGGCGGCAACCCTACAAACCATGATATTTTCCGACAGGAAAACGGGAAATCAAAATAAAATTCGCACGTTTATATCGGCGAGACATTTGATTACATACGAGAGTATATTCAATGTTTTTTAAATGAGCAAAGCTAAATTGATGCTGTGGATACTATTCAAAGGAAATAATTCTATTGCATTTTAGAAGCTGACTACGTGTTCCAGCTGTTGTGATATGTTTTAGTTTAAATCTGGAAATTACTTTATACAGATTACAATTAAAACATGTATTTATTATAGCTATATTTCGTATGGTACACTTGTTGCGACAACATTCCCACTTTGCCTATTTATCAATTATCGAGTCAAAAGCTTGCCCATCTTACCCCCACCTCGTCATAAAATGGTATTTAGCTATTATTGCCGCGTATCTACAACACCATAGTAGTCACAAAATACTTCTGCTCGAAAGTACGACGCACGACGAAACGCAGTACGAAGATTTGAAGACCACTTAAATGCGCTCATTATAAGTTTGCCTAATGGTAAGCGCTCACCATCGCGTATGGACGCTTGTAAGACCAAACTACTACTCGCGCGTTAGCGAATCTGTACGTACATCTTTCCTTCCCAATGAGCCCTGAAGAACTTACTCAAGGACAGAACCATAGCATAACAGTTATGGAGTGCTACATCAATGCTGTCTTCTGTAAGGTGGAAATAATACCTTATGACTCACAAGTCATATGGTATTATTTCTTACAGTAGTGTCTTATATCAGACAAGGACCACCGTCCTTGTGTGATATAAGACACTCAACCCTTTTTGCAGTTTTTGATGGAATGATTTGCCAACGCTTTCTTCTTTATTTATAAGAACTCTTAACGGGCATTTAGTTTCTCTGTAATATTGTTAACTAGCGGCCCGTCACGCGGTTTCACCCGCGTCCCGGGGGAACTACTTCCCGTACCGGGATAAAATATAGCCTATGTTACTCTGGGTGAATGTAGCTTTCCAACAGTGAAAGAATTTTTCAAATCTGCCAAGTAGTTTCGGAGCCTATTCAATTCATACAAACAAACAAAAAATCAAACCTTTCCTCTTTATAATATTAGTATAGATAGACAACGACTAAGGTAGCTAAGATATTAAATACAATTTTAATCCGCCTACCATTGCATCAGTTCACTTTATTGATAGTCCATCAGTTCTAAGTATAAATTAGATTAATGACTGCTGCCAACCGACGTTCAATGTTTACGATGCTAAAACAAACAGTATTGATTATAATGAATGTTTGAAACCTAATTTAATCATTGTTACCAATCGAGTCAATTGTCTTACTCGGGACTGAATCAAACATTAGTGGCACTGGCTGTTTGAATGCATTCACTGATGTGTTTTATTGTTGCGTTTAGTTCTATGACGGTTTTAAAAGTTTTTAAAAATCTTAACAAGGATTTCAATGATAGGATATCAAGGATTTGGATTATGTTTTAACGTCTAGAAGACTATTAAAATGGGTTATTAAAAATAACTAGAAGATTGGTCCTCCATCATAATCCTTGAAGAATACCAAATGATGCTCCGATCTTTACAAGTAGGGTAGATAAATATGTGTCATTTCGGTCATATTATTGTTCAACTTGTGTTTGGTTATATTTACTTCTGCATTATGATAACTTACATTTTGCTGAATATAGTCCTAAATAAGCGTCGTGAAATTAGAAACTTGGCCTGCAGGAAATTACTATCTCGTGCTTAATTCTTCGAAAATTTATTGGCATATACTTCAACAAGTGTAATTTATAAGACGATGCTAATATCCATAAATGTATTCTGTCCAACCAGACCTTGCAATTATCCTTTTGTATCTAGAAACACGGAAGCGATCTCTGCATACCAATAGATTGTTTACTTTATATGGATTGATTGATTTTAATAAAATTAACATTTGTTAATTAAAGATAGCGGAAAGGTTTAAAGACGATCGTTTGTTTGATCTGTCTAGTGACTATGTTAGATCTGCTTTCCGAATCGGTGGTAGAGTCATTATTTTGTTGTTTTCTGACGATTGATAAGTGCTTCTATGAAGCCTATGTTAATAAAGCATATTTTGAATTTGAATTTGAAAATATAAATAGCTGTTTATATTGTATATATATATGTGTTTTCTGGATTGCAAAATTTTCTACTTAAAAGCCATTGAGCTATTACTAAAAGGCCTGGAATATTTCGCTGTAATTTGTTATTATCATTCAAATTTTGGCAGATTTGTTATTTTTGGCAGGACCTAACCAAATATATGCTCAGATTAGTAAATAGTTTGTGGTGACTCATTGTAAGCTCAGCTCCACTGAAGAAAGGATCAATGAATATGTTGAGATCGAATCTCTGTTAGATGGTTTTTAATGAATTTACAATATATGAAAATTGAAGGAGAGACTAAACTTAATACAGTCCTTTCTAAGAAGTAGTTTGTTTTGTATAGCACGGCTTTATTCTCTAATCCGAGTGATACAGTACATGTAAGTCTTCAGCATGCCCCAATAAAATTTCGTCGCCCACTTTCCCGTCATCGGGAAGTAATTTCCATTAGCTTCTTCGTTACTTATTCGTCGTAGTGCTACCTGAATGTCATGTGTTAGTGTTTTCCGTCTCACATGGCCGCCCCAATTAATGCAGTCCAATTATGACTTAATCGGCAGAACTGGGACCGTGGAAGGAAACTTGCGTGCGGACGAAGAAATTCTGATTCGTATCTCGGTTGGAAGCGGGCTTGATTTATCTGTGGAAACTCACTGACATGGTTTTGAGAGGCGTTGAAGTCTTTGATTAATTTTTTGATTTAAAGGGGTATTTGTAAGTGATGGATGGACGGTGACTCCTAAACAAAACGTAAATGGTCAATCGGGAATGATGATTGCTCTTATATCATTCAGGACAAAATATTCTTGTGATTGTGGTTGTTATTTGTTTGGAATGTTGTCTCTGTTGAAGTTGACCATTTTGTATAAGGTACTTCAAACGATTCTGAATATTGTTGTTTATAGTCACGAATCAAACGTCTTGTTCCATAAATCAGGAATAGTAGTGGCACTTGCAAATATCTCTTTGGTCTGTAAGTTCTTCTGAAACAAATGTGTCACCGATTTCTGCTCCCATTTCGCATTAGTTGTGTTTTTAACTATATTTCCTTTGTCCTGTATGATATTTGTCCTCTTCGGCGGATTGAACTTTGTCATATAGCAGAAAATAAGCATTATAGGTAATACTTTATCCTTAATAATATTATATATGCTAATATAACTCTATCTGTCTGTCTGCCTGTTCAGCTTTCCTGTATAATCATCTCAACCGATTTTGATGATAGGCAAGGCACAGACAATATTTAAACCCTGATAAAGAACATAAACATCCTTTATTGCGAAAATAGGGATCTGAAATCCACGCGGACGAAGTCGCGGGCGTCGGCCATTTAGAATAAAAAGAATCATCATCGTCATCATCAGCCTTCCTCAGTCTTCTATTGAACATAGGCCTCACCAAGAGCCCTTCTGAAACGAACAAAATATTCTTTATTCATATAAGCTTTGGCGATGCATTTATAAATCGTCAACTTTAAAAGAAGACATAAGTTACGCTTCAATGCACAAATGACACATGCATTGACGCCGCTTATTTTGACTTGATACACGTATCGGCTGACTCATTCGGGTCATAGGTGATTAACCGCCATGCAAGTACGGTCGAAACAATGAGTACACTTTCCCTCATTTTGCGGTCTGCGTTTTGAGAATTACCTTTTTAATGCCCATCGTTATGGTTAAAGTTAAAAGTCGAGTCATGTTTGTGGTCGTGTCTTCTTATGAGCAAAATTGTCGCAAATAGAGGATGTGCTCAAAAATGTGTGCTCTGGAAGGAATGCTGCGAATAAATTCATGAATTTTTAGTTTTTTCTGGCCAATTCTTGCAGTATAATCAAACTTATTTCCTTTTGGTTACCTTTGAACAGTAAACGAAGCAGATGTTTTTTTCAAATATAATATTTGTTATCTATAAATTAGAAGGTTTCTATGATTTTTTGTAATTTCTTATCACACACCCGATCTAGTCCATTATCAAAATAAGTCTTATTCCAATGGAACAAAGTATTTTATTCTTCGAAATTCCTGTTAACTACACGACATTGCATTAAATGTATGTATTATGCACTTTATAGCTTATGTTTGAGAAGATAAAGATCAAGAAACATAAGCTTTCTGCCACTAATTTGAATTTGATCTTATCAGTAGAACCTTACTTGAGCCATTCCGATTTCAAAGGGACTGCATCAGGTTCCGGTGTTGTAGTGGGTCCAGTAGTGGATCGAATGAGCCGCTCGTCTGGGAAAGTACCTCCTTCTTACATAATGCTATGTTTTTGCTGGTGAGTAAGGTCACCAGAGTTCAGTTGGCGAGGGTATGGGGTGTTAAAGGCAGACAACGCATGTGACACTTTTGTTCGTCAGCCTCCCTATTATATAAAAAAAAAAACTTGATAATGACTCTGCTAAAACTTGGCTGCCGCATTCCTCATACATACAATTTCCTATCGGTCCATTGAAATTCAAACCGTCTTGGGATTGGTCTGTGGCAGCTTCGCAGAATGTGTTCACCAATATTAGTGGCAAATATCTGACTCTGCCTGTTTAATTAAATACAACAAATACAAAGATTTACTTGACACATCTCTTAGGTTTCTCCATTGCAACATTGTGGATATCACGTTTTCACTGGGCATGCGTACTGTCTAGATTCTAGATTCTAGATAGTCTGGTTTGGAGTCGTAAACATTTTTTGTTATGGGTGAAACGCTTGGCAGGTTGCTTATGTCGCTTTGGCCGCCTGACCACTTTGTTTTATTCAAGTTCTATGTTTTTCTTACAGTACAATAATCTTACCGTATTTTTGGTTTGTTAGGAGGGGGTGAATAAATAACGAACTAACACATCAATTGCCTAACCCCAAACTAAGCTCTGAGCTTGAATGGCTATGGATACATAAGACCCTGATCAGAGCAAACAGACATGTTCATGCACATAAAAGTGTGTCATGTAGGGATCGAACCCACGACCACTTGATTCTACGTTCATATAAACATAGAGCTGTCTATTTCAATCTGAATCTTCCCACACCATCCACTTGTCGTTTTGGCGAGCACCAATGGTGTTACGTGGTTTTGATACTCGATTATGAAAATGTCTAAGTACTTATTTATTACTCTACATCAACTGTATTTCTCTAAATAATAAGTAACTTATGTCTAAAGTTTAAAGTGTAGTAAATACTTATTTCGTTAAAATTACAATTTTAAATTTCATAAAACAAAATGAGTCACTATTATTTCTGAGAGTTAAAAAACAGAAAAGTTTCACTTTTCAAAAAACTGCACAGATACGAAATATTCCCTCATTGAACAAGTAGTGGCACACACAACAGCTTGCCTCGTCATCCACATTCCTGTACATCGATTAGTATCAGTAATCAAAATGGCATCCCGGTTTCATTCAGTCGTGCGCATTTAATGTAAACTAGTTGCATGCTATTGACATAACGTTAGGTTTGCGTCCAATGGTAGAGAACTGGCCCCACGTTAGGGCGCCATGGAATGAACAATACAAAGCATTTTGCGATAGATCTCTCTCCCTCCCTCTCTCTCTCTTATTGATCTAAGAATTCACATTTCTGCTCATTGATTTATCAGTACTTATGTAAAGGCAGGCATTCAGCTCCTTATGAAAAGGGACTCTGACATCCATTAAGAATTGATTAATTTCATAAGAACCATTGCTCAATTCTGCCATACAGTATAATCTTAAGCTCTTTCACGAGGCAAAAAGGAAAAAGATTTAATAAACCCTTTCAATACTAAAGTTCACTAGTTCATTATAATTACAGTATTGACCAGCCCAGTGTAAAAATTCGCCGACGAAAGCACGTGTGTGTCATAACAATAACATACCCACATAATAATACAGTAAAATATGTCCGGGACGAACGGACCATTGTGTCCAAAGAGGTTTTGTGTTACCTTCGCTTTTCCACTGACAGTTAGTTGCCAAGGTCGCTTGCATCAAATTGCTCTTTTGTTTACCGTGTGTTCGACTTAGTTTTTCACTTTTGGACTCGTTTTTGTTTGGAATGAGAGTGCTAAGTGACAAAAGAAGTAATTTATTGTAGTCCCGTCCAGAGAGTTAATGTACCTATAGGACAGTAGTAAGAAAATTTACCAATGCCGTATCATACAGATCTAATTAGAATTAGAATTCTTAATAGATGAATAGTTAAAAAACATATCTATTAAGATTTAATAAACCAACTGCATTCTATACTTTTTGCATTTAAAAATTGTACAATCGTTACAAGCTAAAACAACAGTCTGACGCTGATTCACGTTGTTTCTTGTCTCATACAACAATAGGACGTTTACTAGGTGTCAAATGACTGAATCGTCGTGATTCCGTGAATGCTATGCTCTAGCTCTAGCTATGATGTTCTTGCTATCATGTAGACATTTACTATCACTTATGAATACCTGAAGTAAAGACGTTTTAGTAATTATGGCAACATTCTCCCCGTCATCGAAATCGCTTCATTAATGTAGATAATACTAGTCTTTAATGTGCAACGCCCTTACTTACGTGCTACATTGTAATACCCAAGATCAGTGTACAGGTTTTATAAAACTTTGTACCCAATGTAGCATGAAATAAATAAAATACCTAGTCCAATTTGTGACATCAAACTTGCATAAAGATGGGAAAATCCGGAACAAATCTATGTCCCTAACCATCTAAGTCTTGAAACATAAGACAATTCAGAACTTAAACAGTCTAACTCTTGATTTACGGTATTCCGCAACATAGTTGAACCCAACGAAAGTTTTCATACGTACTTCAGTGCTAAGTGCCACTAATGGCTGTTGGGTAAACGTTTACCCCGGTCGTCAACGCGACCTAATTCCGCGCAAAACAAACCAGGAAATGACCGGAGTCCTGTATGCAGCAGTGTTAGCATTGTCTCAGTGACATAACACTTGTGCGGCGCTAAATTTAGCCAATCGGAGCCCTGCGCTGGCGCATCGCTGCAGGTGCGTCGGTGTTGCCAAGTTGTAAAATTTACCCTGGAATTCGGGTGCGGTTTTTGTCAACTTGTCAATTTTAGGATATTATAAAGGTTATATTCTGCCTGCCCGTTTGCTAACATAAAAAGTAGTTAGCTATATTTATGGAAGGTCTAAATTGAGATTTAGTCATCATAGCAAAAACAAGAGGTGTATCCTTCTGTTTTGCTGTCTAAATAGAAGGTGAAACTTAATTTTCCGCGTTACTTCTAAATCGGAAAATTGAGTTTACCGATTGACGATTCTTATGTAGTAGGTATTGTTAATTGACGCTTGTGTTTTCATTTCTATTATAAATAAACAATTACTAGTGACCTAGAAAACTCTTCAACCACGTGTTGGAAAATCGCTAGCGTAAGTCGGTGTAAGCACATTCACATACCATTCTCGATACTCGATATTTTACCTTTTTGTTCCTTTAGCCTTCGGTCTGACAGCTTCGACAGTTGTACAAAAAAAGGAACAGAAACTTCAAACAAAGCGCTGCATAATGATACAAGCCGATCCCAGAATGTCTGGTAATTGACAACTGGTCTCACACCTGGGAGTTGCCAGGGATCCCGGCGCAAGCGCATGTACAGTAAAAGACGAAAATAGTCTTCGAATGTGGACTTTATTGCTTTCGCATAAGTGCTGAGTTGTTGGACACTTGCGATGCTATCGAATGGACTGGTTACGATTTAATTTTGCAAATGTGTACACACGTTACGTATTCCTTCTCTGTATGTATGTATGTATAGTTTGTGCGAAGTGAATCATAGATGAGTCAAGGGATTACTTATTTAAAAATATGCATTGTAATATGTCTGAAAGCAACACTCACTTTGATGACACAGAAATTATGCAACGAAAGACAAATGTTTTCTCAATATTTCGTTTTATGTTAATTATTTGTTAGGTGAAGAGGAGTGAAAACAAGCATATTAAATGTACTTAATAATTTTACTGCCAACATTTCAAAATGTTACGGAAGATGATTTCCTGAGATTAGCGCTTTCAAACAAACAAAGTCTTCAGCTTTTTCATATTAATATGATATAGATTTCTGCAAATAAACATTTCTCAACATTGTTTTTACTGTAGTGCAGTATTTCAGTAACTAAAATCATTCTTTCATTTAGCAATACCATCATGGTCCACTAAATTCTTAAATCTTTCTAAATTCCAAACTGCTGCTTACACATCTACCGAAATAAATGAGGTCCAAAGTTCAGCGTGAATCTGCAATATACTCGTAGCATGACCTTTCAAAGTTGTAGAAAGGAAAGGACAACTAGTTTTCCAGAATGCCCTCGCTCTTGCAAACTCCTGCCAAAACTGATGCCATTTATATTGTATATTATTTTCGGAAGGACGGGAATAGAAATGCAGCGAAATACTGCAGAATGCAGAAGCGAATTCTTGCTTCGTCATTGTTTACCTCACTGTTTACGTTATACTTGAGTTCTGTTCCCGTTTGGAACCAGTTGATCCTTCAATGTGTACCAAACAAGATGTTGATATTATACATAGCTAAGATTAAAGCAAGACTTAATATTGTTGTTACAAATTACTTAATTGATTGGAAATTTTGTTCTCGGAAGTAACATTAGTGCCAATATTGAAATTTTGCTGATTGATATAAGCTTGCACAGATTAATACAAGAAAGTTGTTGTCCTTCGTTTCATACAATGATCACGACTGTTTAAAGATGAACACGACTAAGGAAGGAGAAAAGATTAAATCATGAAGTCCCTTTGTATTGCAGTGGTCATGATTTTATACGTTTATGGAATTAAATTGTTTGGTTGACGTCGATATTAATTTGGCTTTAAAGGCAATTAGATTAAAGAAGAACGTATGATTTGACAATTTGATTTGCAATGAAATTATTTTGCACGTCTCATTTTACACATACTATAGGAATACAGACTAAAGCTATTGGTAGATGCCATCAAACTTATTAGGCGTGAACTAACGGATGTGCAACAATGTGTTCCAACGTATATCATCCTGATCTTCCTTAATTTTCGCGACACGGAGAATCTAGCACGTCTGAAATCGGCATTAGCCGATTCCGCGAAGATGAATTGTAGGCGCAATGGAGACATATTGAGCAATTAAACCACGATTTATGGCGCGCAAGTTCTTTGGTGACGGGAATAATTGTTATTGCTACCGATTCTGGCTTGGGGCATAAACTTTCGGCGCCGTTAGGAAACTTGGTGCGAGCTTTAACGTTTGAATAAATAGGACCACCTCTGGTGATTGGATTATGTGGGTCAAAGGTCTACAGTAAGAAAATTAATAGTGTGTTGTAAACGCGGAGTTGAATTTGGGTTCTACCCTTAATAAACTGATTCATTGAAGATGACTATCATCTTTTGGTTGTAAGAGAATATGAAGTATGGACTCGTGCTACTGACGCCCTTAGTTTTTTGTTGCAATAATGACGCCCTTAACCCCAAAAATCTCTACCTTGCCGTATTGGGACTCTCTTCGCGGGCCAATTATAGTCTTAAATCAAATCTTAACTCCTGTATAACCACCGAAACCAGTAAAATGTTGAAAGTGGTCCACTAGAAAAAAAAGTTTGGGAACCACTGATATAGAGCTTCACCAAACCCCCAAAAAGTCACAATTTGACAACTTTTGTCTACTTGAATCCAAATACTCATCCAAATATACTATAGCTATATGTTCAAAAATATGGTTCCTCTTTTGGATGGTTTGAATGGATTCCGTCTAACTAAAATATGGTCATTATTCTATCATCGATCTCCTTTCCAAGACGTATTTTTCTCAACTCTCATAAACACCGACTGTAGCGTGAATCAACAGTGTTGCAGCGACATATAAACCTTTGATAACCGACGCCCGAACAAAATCTGGTCCGGCGGTTAAAAATGCCTGTGAAAACACACAAATTCGTGGAACGACTTGCCCTGGATTAGTTAAACAGCTATGCGGAATTTGAGATGCCGTAAAGACGGACGGAAAGCAGGCGACGGACGAATCTATTACATTATTTTAGAATGATCTAATCGAGCTGGTGGAAAGGAAACAATGGGGAATGGACGTTCGTTATTGCGCAATGAAGGAAGATTTAGTTCCACAAGTAGCTGATTTTGGTACTATAATATAAAATGCTGTGTTATCAATTAAATGATGTTTTCAATTTATATACTATTCCAAAATACTACGTTAATATAAATATAGTGATTAAAAATGTCGTAAAATTCAGGTAATTTTTAAAATTTAATACTTTTACAATTGAAAAGCTAACTACTTATAATTTCACATAGGTATATTAATTTATATTTTAAAATGATATTATATTTTATAACAAGGCAGTGAATAAGTATTTCAATGAAGATATCTTCAGAATGTGTACAGGACAGAAATACCTCAACGTCCCGTTGTTATAATGCCATAAACTTTTTTCGAAATAAAAGCGGGAAAAACAACCGGCGGAAAATAAAGTGCGCCAAAATAGATCGGGCGCCATGTTACCTACCACAGAGTTTTCATAACTCTTTATTTTAACCGTAGCTTTGGAACACCGCTGGATCAAAACCGAATCAAAATACACATTGTCTGGACTGTTTCTGGGAACTTTTGATTGCTTTGATTGCAATAAATTGAGCCATGTTTTAATTCAAACTGTCAAAACATGTTATGACTTAATGATGGTATTAAAGATGGTGCTTTGTGGTAGGTCGTTGCATTCCACATAGTTAAATAATGAAATTGTTCTGCAGATTCCGACAGGCGTCTTCCGAGTTCAAATGATAAATCTAATTTTATTTTCCTTAGGATCATTAAAGTTTGACTTAATGTGGGGAAAGAAATATTTAGCACTGAAATTAACTTGTGTAATTGAGAAAAAGAGCTTGTGGGTATTTTTATTTCTACGAGTATATTGTGTGATGAATGACAGAGTTATTAAATAACACGAAAACAGACAGAGTCAGAGATTCGTGTTACTCCATTACTAAAAGTTGTGATAATCAATCCGGATTGATTCTCTGTCTGTTTATCCCAACTCTGTTTAATTGAACAAAGTGTCAAGTTACTTTCCTTGTAGCGCCTGTATAATTAGAAAATGTAGTTTGCCGTACTCTTTCTTTAACACAGAGATGAATGGTTATTTGTTTTAAATACTTTTGTATTTTCCCAAAACTCTTTGTAAAATGTATCAGCTACTTAAAACTACAAGTAGTAGATAGTTGTGTCAGATCGCATACGAGTACTTCGAAATATCAGTTTATAGTTTACATTGTAGACTATACTATACTATACAATGAGGATCGGGGAGTAAGGAATTCTTGCCAGATTACAAATTAATAAATTAGTTGGATCTCAGTTCGCTGAATGACAATGAAATGGCATTTTAACAATTGTAATTATTGTAATGGCATCATTTGTACAATGTACTGTTCAGTCTATACTGCATTGATGAGTTTATTGATACGTAAGAGAACTGTCGCCACATCATTCATCAAATCTTTTTCACACCTCGATTTGGAAGCCATTTGAATTGGAAAAAATCACTCCAGTTTTGCTTGAGTTAATGTTAGTGCTCTTTTCAAGCTCCGATGGAGCCGGTCAATACATCAAAAGAAGAATCTTCTATCTCCAAAATTCAAAACAATACATGACTTTCCGCCAAAATTTACAATTTCGCAATCCCACTCCTACACAAAGCTCGAAGCTCACTGATCTCTGATCAGTCACTGTCCTATTTATTAAAGTTTGCTAAATGATTCACAGCGGACCATTACGGCAGGTATAATACAGACTCACCCAAATGTTGTCTGGGCATGGGTGCTTCGGCAGCTACTTACACCGGGTGGCTAGGCGGGAGACGACTCCGCGCTGCCACCATTGCAACGACGACAACGACACCGCGCAACACACTTTGGAGTCCTGTCCCGAGTGGGCTACTCAGCGCGGTGTCCTTGCTTCTACAATAAGAGAGAATGTCTCGCTGGCAGCCGTCATCCGTGCGATGGTTACCAGCGAGACACTTTGGTCGGCGGTCTCTTCATTCTGTGAAAGCGTAATGAAGAAGAAAGAGGAAGCGGAACGGCTGCGGGAACAAGATCCCGAAGCCGATGTAATCCGCCGGCGAAGAATCGGCAGGCGGCAGCGGGCATACGCCCGTCAACTCCGGCCGCCTTAGCCCGGGACGGCGAGTGGCTGAGTAGGGCCTCACCACTCGCGTCGTGATGTCCCTTCCGAATGGGTGTCTCTAGAGATGCCCAATATTGCCGAGCCAAGTGAGGCAAAGCCGCTCCTGCCGCGCTGAGGATGAAAAGCGACGAGCAATCCCCTCTCGCGCAGGGCGTAATGCGGTCAGCGGAGGATAGGGGGGTTTTAGTGGGTAGTTTCGGAGTCACGCCGTAGAGTCCCACATAACCTTGGTGGCAGCCCTTTATACCCCAGGTACGCGTAAAAGCGTTTCCCCCCTCAAAAAAAAAAAAAAAAAAAGGTATAAAAAGATCTCTTGCAGTCAGGAATAGATATTCACAAGCGATAGTTCGTAAAGGTCGCTCCGGTGTTAGACTTTGGTTGGTTGTAAATTAAACGGAATGGTTGTGGTTACACCCTTTTCCTTTGGTATGTGATTGATTGTTTAATTAGAAGTGGTTTACGGGCTTTTAGTGAGGCTTAAAACATGTCTAAATAATACTAAAATCTTACGAGTTATTAAGATGTGAAGACAGAAACTGAAATCAAAAAGAGGCAGCCATCAATTTGAACTCCTTCCAAATGACTGTATCTAAAAAAAGCAAATTTATTCCACGCTATGTTTTAATTGTGTATATTAATCAAACTGGATATAAAAATATGAAAGTACCTATCAAAGTGATGTAATAGCTTATATAAAGGATATTTCGTTCTTTGCTTTAATAAGGCAGTTCGTTTTTCTTCAAAATAATAATAACAGTAGCAAAGGAACTGCTATTCATAATGCCACTAATGCTAAAATTACATGACCTGGTATTTCAATGCGAGTTTACTACGAGTATATACCTTTTTGCTAAAAAAGATGTCAAAAGATGACCTTGCAGGTAATGACCCAGTTTCAAAGAGAGTGACAGATCATTAAGACAGCCACCAAGGTCACCTATATTCCCACTCATTACGTATGTCTGGCACATACTCAATTTACAAAACGTAATAATACCTACTTCCTTAGAAATGTTGCTGCATGTATTTACAGTGAAAGCTGGGAAAGTTTTTAAGAATTTTAACCTACTGCTAACATAATGTATCTTTTTTCTTTTAAGTTGACAAAAAGATACGTTTTGTCTTCCTTTTAAAATATGGCAACGTGCTTAAGCACAGCTTGTTTTTTAGACCTTTCCGTAAACGGGAAGCGTGGTGAGAAACCTTGAGTAACCCAGTAAAACCCATAAAATTGTAACGATGACAAGATTTCAATATTTGGGGTGACACTTGTTATTAAAAGCTCCACGTTTGCTGAAGACAGTTACAATGCAGGCAACGCATCTGAGACCCTTGTGTTGATGTCCAAGTGCAGCGGTGATCACTTACCATCAGGTGACCCGCTTGTTCGTTTGCCTCCCCATCACACAACTTCATACTACCAAGCAAGCAGTCAAGCATAGGTGCGGTGTGCACCTGTGCTTTTCCCTATCTCTCATAGTTCGATGGGACAGCAATCTGACACGATAGTAGAAAGATCATGCACAGGACAATGGCTTAACATGCTTCATCATCATCCTCCTGCCTATATCCCACACTAGATGAGGTCCGCTCTACGTATCTTTTCCTTCCACTCACTCCTTTCAGCCGTCAACGACTTAACATGCTTATCGGGGCAAGAGGCAATTACTTCGCTAACTGCTTCCAATTTTCTCTTTCTGACATAAATTGATGGAACCATTTCTTCTTTCCAGAGCACAAAGTCATGGCGATGGCTACCGCGACGGCCACGATGGAGTCCCAGACGCTGATCCAGTCGGAGTCGAGGGTGCAGCGCTCGTACCAGGAGGTGCAGGTGTCGGAGCAGCGCGTGGAGCGACAGGTCAAGAAGAAGAAGTCCATGAGGAGGCATAAGGACGAGGGCTCCATATCTGTGGTGAGTTTCAGAAGATTCTAGAAAGAATTTAGGGGGAGGTAGAGCTGGTTGGATCCGCTTTTCTGGAGACAATCTCCACCTTACAGAAGACTACAGTGAAGCAGCACTTCATAACTGTCATGCTATGTTTTTACTGGTGAGTAAGGCATCTAGAGTTTAGTTAAGGTTTTCAAGCAAACCATGAGCGACTCTTATAGGGCTGTTGAAGTCTATGCAGCGTTTTGGTCTACCTTATTGCTGTCACTAAGAGGGAGAGGCGTAAGTCTTGGTGACGTAAGTAAGATTCAGGCAACGATGGAGTCCCAGACGCTGATCCAGTCGGAGTCGAGGGTGCAGCGCTCGTACCAGGAGGTGCAGGTGTCGGAGCAGCGCGTGGAGCGACAGGTCAAGAAGAAGAAGTCCATTAGGAGGCATAAGGACGAGGGCTCCATATCTGTGGTGAGTTTCAGAAGCTTCTAGAAAGAATTCAAGGGACCTAGGGCTGATTGAAGCCGCTTGTCTGGAGACAATCTCCACCTTACAGAATACCACAGTGAAGCAGCACTTCATAACTGTCATGCTGCAACATATTTCCGCTGGTGAGTAAGGCATCTAATGCTCAGTTGGGTTCTGAAAGGCAGGCAAAGCATCAGCGGCAGTTGTGGAACTGTTGTTATTCATAGGCGGCGGTAATCACTAACCATCAGGTTGTTCGTTGAAACCTCTCTCAAGCAGCAGCGTTATGGTCTACCTTATTGCTGTCAGCAAGAGGGAGAGGCGTGAATCTTGGTGACGTAAGTATGATTCAGGCTACGATGGAGTCCCAGACGCTGATCCAGTCGGAGTCGAGGGTGCAGCGCTCGTACCAGGAGGTGCAGGTGTCGGAGCAGCGCGTGGAGCGACAGGTCAAGAAGAAGAAGTCCATGAGGAGGCATAAGGACGAGGGCTCCATATCTGTGGTGAGTTTCAGAAGATTCTAGAAAGAATTTAGGGGAGGTAGAGCTGATTGGAACTTCCACTCGAATAAGCCGCTCGACAGGAGACAATCTCCACCTTACAGAAGACCACAGTGAAGCAGCACTTCACAACTGTCATGCTATGTTCCGGCTGGTGAGTAAGGCATCTGGAGCTCAGTTGGGGTTTTAAAGGCAGACAAAGCTTCGGAGACACTTTTGGGGTTGTTAATGTCCATGGGCGTCGGTGATCACTTACCATCAGGTTGTTCTTTTACTTCCCTCTCAAGAAGTAGTGTTATGGTAGGTATACCTTATTCCGGTCACTAAGAGGGAGAGGCGTGAATCTTGGTGGCGTAAGTAGATTCAGGCCACGATGGAGTCCCAGACGCTGATCCAGTCGGAGTCGAGGGTGCAGCGCTCGTACCAGGAGGTGCAGGTGTCGGAGCAGCGCGTGGAGCGACAGGTCAAGAAGAAGAAGTCCATGAGGAGGCATAAGGACGAGGGCTCTATATCTGTGGTGAGTTTCAGAAGATTCTAGAAAGAATTTAAGGGACGTAGAGCCGATTGGAGCGGCTTGTCTGGAGACAATCTCCACCTTACAGAAGACCACAGTGAAGCAGCACTTCATAACTGTCATGCTATATCTCTGCTGGTGAGTAAGGCATCTAGAGTTTAGTTAAGGTTTTCAAGCAAACCATGAGCGACTCTTATAGGGCTGTTGAAGTCTATGCAGCGTTTTGGTCTACCTTATTGCAGTCAATAAGAAGGAGAGGCGTAAGTCTTGGTGACGTAAGTAAGATTCAGGCCACGATGGAGTCCCAGACGCTGATCCAGTCGGAGTCGAGGGTGCAGCGCTCGTACCAGGAGGTGCAGGTGTCGGAGCAGCGCGTGGAGCGACAGGTCAAGAAGAAGAAGTCCATGAGGAGGCATAAGGATGAGGGCTCCATATCTGTGGTAAGCATCAAAAGATTCTAGAAAGAATTTAAGGGACGCAGAGCTCATTAGAACTCGATTGTAGCCGCTCGTCTGGAGACAATTTCCACCTTCCTTAAAGAAGATCACAGTGAAGCAGCACTTCATAACCGTCATGTTAAGCTTCGGCTGGTGAGTGAGGCATCTAGAGCTGAGTTGAGGGTTTTTAAGGCAGGCAACACAGCTAACCTTGTGAGGTTGTTCATATCCATGGGCGGCGGTTATTACTTACCATCAGGATCAGGTTGTTCCTTTGCCACCCTCTCAAGCAGCAGCCTAGAAGTGTTGTGATCTACCTTATTGCGGTTACTAAGAAGGATAGGCGTAAGTCTTGGTGATGGAAGTCCAGTAGATTCAGGTCACGATGGAGTCCCAGACGCTGATCCAGTCGGAGTCGAGGGTGCAGCGCTCGTACCAGGAGGTGCAGGTGTCGGAGCAGCGCGTGGAGCGCCAGGTCAAGAAGAAGAAGTCCATGAGGAGGCATAAGGACGAGGGCTCCATATCTGTGGTGAGTTTCAGAAGATTCTAGAAATAATTTAGGGGAGGTAGAGCTGATTGGAACATCCACTCGATTAAGCTGCTCGTCTGGAGTAGAACCTCCACCTTACAGAAGACCACAGTGAAGCTGCACTTCATAACTGTCATGCTGCAACATATTTCCGCAGGTGAGTAAAGCATCTAATGCTCAGTGTCTTGTGGCGTTGTTGATGTCCATGGGCGGCGGTTATCACTAACCATCAGGATCAGGTTGTTCCTTTGCCTCCCTCTCAAGCAGCAGTGTATTGTCTACCTTATTGAGGTCACTAGGAGGGGAAGGCATAAGTCTTGGTGACGTAAGTATGATTCAGGCCACGATGGAGTCCCAGACGCTGATCCAGTCGGAGTCGAGGGTGCAGCGCTCGTACCAGGAGGTGCAGGTGTCGGAGCAGCGCCTGGAGCGACAGGTCAAGAAGAAGAAGTCCATGAGGAGGCATAAGGACGAGGGCTCCATATCTGTGGTGAGTTTCAGAAGATTCTAGAAAGAATTCTAGGAAGAGCTGATTGGAACTCTCACTCGTATGAGCCTTTTGACTATAGAAAAACCTCCACCTTATAAGGAACCACAGTGAAGTAGCACTTCATCACTAGAGGTATGCTTCTGCTGGTGAGTAAGGCATCAAGAACTCTGTTGGGGTTTCCAAAGCAGGCAAAGTAACAGCGACACTTGTAAGGCTGATGATGTCCATTGGCGGCGTTAATCACTTACCATCAGGTTGTTGGTTTCCCTTCCTCTTATGCAGCAGCGTAATGGTCTACCTTATTGCTGTCACTAAGAGGGGGAGGCATAAGTCTTGGTGACGTAAGTCAAGTGGATACAGGCCACGATGGAGTCCCAGACGCTGATCCAGTCGGAGTCGAGGGTGCAGCGCTCGTACCAGGAGGTGCAGGTGTCGGAGCAGCGCGTGGAGCGACAGGTCAAGAAGAAGAAGTCCATGAGGAGGCATAAGGACGAGGGCTCCATATCTGTTGTAAGCATCAGAAGCTTCAAACAAGAATTTAAGGGACGCAGAGCTCATTAGAACTCGATTGTAGCCGCTCGTCTGGAGACAATTTCCACCTTCCTTACAGAAGACCACAGTGAAGCAGCACTTCATAACTGTCATGTTAAGCTTCGGCTGGTGAGTGAGGCATCTAGAGCTCAGTTGAGGGTTTATAGGCAGGCAAAGCAACAGCGACACTTCTTGGGTTTTTAAGGCAGGCAACACAGCTAACCTTGTGAGGTTAATCATATCCATGGGCGGCGGTTATTACTTACCATCAGGATCAGGTTGTTCCTTTGCCACCCTCTCAAGCAGCAGCCTAGAAGTGTTGTGATCTACCTTATTGCGGTTACTAAGAAGGATAGGCGTAAGTCTTGGTGATGGAAGTCCAGTAGATTCAGGTCACGATGGAGTCCCAGACGCTGATCCAGTCGGAGTCGAGGGTGCAGCGCTCGTACCAGGAGGTGCAGGTGTCGGAGCAGCGCGTGGAGCGACAGGTCAAGAAGAAGAAGTCCATGAGGAGGCATAAGGACGAGGGCTCCATATCTGTGGTAAGTTTAAGAAGCTACTAGAAAGAATTCTAGGAAGAGCTGATTGGAACTCTCACTCGTATGAGCCTTTTGACTGGAGAAAAACCTCCACCTTATAAGGAACCACAGTGAAGTAGCACTTCACAACTGTCACGCTATGTTTCTGCTGGTGAGTAAGGCATGTAGAACTCTGTTAAGGTTTTAAAGGCAGGCAAGGTATTAGCGACACTTGTAAGGCTGATGATGTCCATGAGCGGTGGTTATCACTTACCATCAGGATAAGGTTGTTTCTTTGCCTCCTTCTCAAGCAGCAGCGTTATGGTCTACCTTATTGCGGTCACTAAGAGAGAGAGGAGTAAGTCTTGGTGACGTAAGTCCAGCGGATTCAGGCCACGATGGAGTCCCAGACGCTGATCCAGTCGGAGTCGAGGGTGCAGCGCTCGTACCAGGAGGTGCAGGTGTCGGAGCAGCGCGTGGAGCGACAGGTCAAGAAGAAGAAGTCCATGAGGAGGCATAAGGACGAGGGCTCCATATCCGTGGTGAGTTTCAGAAGATTCTAGAAAGAATTTTAGGGGAGGTAGAGCTGATTGGTACTTTCTCTCGAATGAGCCGCTCGTCTGGAGACAATCACCACATTAAAGAAGACTACAGTGAAGCCGCACTTCATAAATATCATGCTTTGTTTCCTCTAGTGAGTAAGGCATCTAATGCTCAGTGTCTTGTGGGGTTGTTGATGTGCATGGGCGGCGGTTATCACTTACCATCAGAATAAGATTGTTCCTTTGCCTCCTTCTCAAGCAGCAGCGTCATGGTCTACCTTATTGCTGTCACTAAGAGAGAGAGGCGTAAGTCTTAGTGGCATAAATCCAGTGGATTCAGGCCATTGCTGTCACTAAAAGGGAGAGGCATAAGCCTTGGTGACGTAAGTATGATTCAGGCCACGACGGAGTCCCAGACGCTGATCCAGTCGGAGTCGAGGGTGCAGCGCTCGTACCAGGAGGTGCAGGTGTCGGAGCAGCGCGTGGAGCGACAGGTCAAGAAGAAGAAGTCCATGAGGAGGCATAAGGACGAGGGCTCCATATCTGTGGTGAGTTTCAGAAGATTCTAGAGAGAATATAAAGGACGTAGAGCCGATTGGAGCCGCTTGTCTAGAGAAAAATCTCCACCTTACAGAAAACCACAGCGAAGCAGCACTTCATCACTGGTGGTATGTTTTTGCTGGTGAGAAAGGCATCTAGAGCTCAGTTGAGGATTTGAAGGCAGGCAAAGCATCAGCGACACTTGTGAGGTTGTTGATATCCATGGGCGGCTATTATCACTTACCATCAGGATCAGGTTGTTCCTTTGCCTACCTCTTAAGCAACAGCGTTATAGTCTACCTGATTGAGGTCACTAAGAGAGAGAGGCGTAAGTCTTGGTGGCATAAATCCAGTGGGTTCAGGCCATTGCTGTCACTAAGAGGGGGAGGCATAAGTCTTGGTGACGTAAGTATGATTCAGGCCACGATGAAGTCCCAGACGCTGATCCAGTTGGAGTCGAGGGTGCAGCGCTCGTACCAGGAGGTGCAGGTGTCGGAGCAGCGCGTGGAGCGACAGGTCAAGAAGAAGAAGTCCATGAGGAGGCATAAGGACGAGGGCTCCATATCTGTGGTGAGGTTCAGAAGATTATAGAGAGAATTTTAAGGGGGGGTAGAGCTGATTGGAGCCGCTTGTCCGGAGGTAATCTCCACCTTACAGAAAACCACAGTGAAGCAGCACTTCATAACTGTCATGTTAAGCTTCGACTGGTGAGTAAGGCATCTAGAGCTCAGTTGGGGTTTTAAGGCAGGCAACGCAGCTATCCTTGTGGGGTTGTTGATGTCCTTTGTCGGTGATAATCACTTACCATCAGGTTGTTCTTTTGCCTCCCTCTCAAGGAGCAGCCTTGCAGCGTTGTGGTCTACCTTATTGCGGTCACTAAGAGAGAGAGGCGTAAGTCTTGGTGACGTAAGTCTTGGTGACGTAAGTCCAGTGGGTTCAGGTCACGATGGAGTCCCAGACGCTGATCCAGTCGGAGTCGAGGGTGCAGCGCTCGTACCAGGAGGTGCAGGTGTCGGAGCAGCGCGTGGAGCGACAGGTCAAGAAGAAGAAGTCCATGAGGAGGCATAAGGACGAGGGCTCCATATCTGTGGTGAGTTTCAGAAGCTTCTAGAAAGAATTCAAGGTACCTAGGGCTGATTGAAGCCGCTTGTCTGGAGACAATCTCCACCTTACAGAAGACCACAGTGAAGCAGCACTTCATAACTGTCATGCTATATCTCTGCTGGTGAGTAAGGCATCTAGAGTTTAGTTAAGGTTTTCAAGCAAACCATGAGCGACTCTTATAGGGCTGTTGAAGTCCATGGGCGGCGGTAATCACCATAATTACCATCAGGTTGTCGTTTGCCTCCTACTCAAGCAGCAGCGTAGCAGCGTTGTGGTCTACCTTATTGCTGTCACTAAGAGGGGGAGGCATAAGTCTTGGTGACGTAAGTATGATACAGGCCACGATGGAGTCCCAGACGCTGATCCAGTCGGAGTCGAGGGTGCAGCGCTCGTACCAGGAGGTGCAGGTGTCGGAGCAGCGCGTGGAGCGACAGGTCAAGAAGAAGAAGTCCATGAGGAGGCATAAGGACGAGGGCTCCATATCTGTGGTGAGTTTCAGAAGATTCTAGAAAGAATTTAAGGGACGCAGAGCTTATTAGAACTCGATTGTAGCCGCTTGTCTGGAGACAATCTCCACCTTAAAGAAGACCACAGTGTAGCAGCACTTCATAACTGTCACGCTATGTTTCCGCTGGTGAGTAAGGCATCTGCAGCTATGTAAAGGTTTTAAAGGCAGGCAAATCATCAGGTTGTTCGTTTGCCTCCCTCTCAAGTAGCAGCGTAGCAGCGTTGTGGTCTACCTTATTGCTGTCACTAAGGCTCTTGTTATTGAGTGCGAACTTGATCTGTCATCTATGATTCTCATATAAAACAGCACATCAAGTTCGCGCTCAAGATCGGTCTCAGAGTTGAGAGTGATTTATTAATACGCGCCTAGGAAGGAGAGGCGTCAGTCTTGGTGAAATAAGTCGCGTAAACCTAAAAAAAAAAAAATTATCACTGTATGACATTTTTAAGAGCTATCTTGAGACGACTGTGGAATTGTGCAGTCTTGTCCAAGCCAATCATCACTTCAGCCATTGTTATCAATTGTTTTAACCTGTTACTGTTATTCTTCTCTTCCAGTCCAAGAGCTCATCGAAACTGCACAAGAAGATGAAGGCGGCGGCGGACGGGGAATCGAACCCGCAGTGCCAGAAGTGTGCCCGGCCGGTGTACGCCATGGAGAGAGTTAAGGCGGAAAAGAGGGTCTGGCATAAAGAGTGCTTCCGATGCGTGCAGTGCAATAAGCAGCTTACGTGAGTATCTATACTTATAACTAGTCTTCTGCCTGCGGTTTCACCCAATGAGGTTGAATGAAAAAGTTATTATGCGCCAAATTTGAGGGAAGAGGGCGGATAATCCTACTACTATTATAAAGGCGAAAGTTTGTATGTATGGATGTTTGTTACTCTTTCACGTAAAAACTACTGAATGGATTTGAATGAAACTTTACCACAATATAGCTTATACATCAGAATAACACATAGAATATTGGAAATCGAAATCCACGCCGACGGAGTCGCGGGCGGCCGCTAGTTCAGTGATATTTTTGGCTTTTTATCTATTTAATAACTCGTCACCATCTTTATTTTTCGTCTTATAATGATTGTACATGGTTTTAAAACAAAACAAGGCATTTTTGATTTTTAAAATGGTAAAAAAAATAATATTGGACGGCAACTTTGTGGTCCATGGACCACAATGCGGGTAAGAAATTTTTGTTCGTGATTTCACCTCCATACGTAGTAGTAATACCTCAATGGAAATAACAACTAGACCAATGGGCCCGCCAAAAAGTGCTTTTATGTGCTCTTGCAAGCACCATGTATAGCAAATAATTGTTTTGGGAGGCTGGTAACTCTACTAAGAAAAACAAGAATGTAATTTATTCCATTAAATATAACGTTAATTCTATTCTATTCTATTCTAATTACTTTTCCTAAGCCGGGTTTAATCGGCATTCAAACCGAGTTATTCGGCCGAGAATTAAAAAAACCCGCCGAGTACCGACTATCTACCGAGAACTCGCCTCATCTTTAATTGGGTATTTGACTGTGTTCACGCAAGGAGGTTTCTAGCAACCGACAGCGGAGCGCGCGCTGCTGCTTTACCATCAGCGTCGGTTGCCATGGCAACGCTACGCGCCATTATTGTTATTTAAATGTCACAATTTTTCTCTCCTTCTGTCATCGACGACGATGAATAATATTGTAATATTTTTAATCGTAATTTAAATGTATCCATACCAAGAACCGTCGTTTCACTGAACTAAAACCTACATTATCGCACAACACCTGATTGGAGCTGAGAACACACACAAAACCCAACATATTTGGTCTTCGAGCCGGACATAATAGGTCGGGGAAAAAGTATTTTCGCAATTAGTATGTACAAACTTGTAATAAAATCTCTTTGGCTGTATAAGTTGTAGCTGGCTGGTTTTGGTTCCATTAAAAAGGTAACATTTTAAAAAAAGAAAAAAAATATAAGAAGTGTGCTTCCCGCCATCTTTCATTTGTTTTTCATGACCTCAAAATGAGTGACTCTAATGAAGAAATTCGGTATATTTTGAAATTTTATTGCAAAAAAGGAAAGAATGCAACGCAAGCCGCAAAAAAAATTTGTGCCGTTTATGGACCTAATGCAGTATCAGTCCGAGTAGCACAGAATTGGTTTAACCTTATGAACGCCAGTGCTCAAACGCATCGGCGCCCTTCCCACGCCAAGCCATAAATTCAGAGCAAATACCTACAAATAAAATAGGAATGCCAACGATGTTATCGATAAGTTGTCAATAACCGATTTAATCTCTGCTATTCGTCACATATTTTTGAAATTAAATATATTTTTTTGATTTCGTATTATTTAACAGCAGTTAAAAAATTCTATACAAAGTAAAAGTAGACATTAGAACTACAAACGAATAAATCAGGTAATAATAAGATACATCACTAATCTCGTTCGTGTAGGCATTCGCTGTCGGGAAGACCCGACTCTGGCGTGGTTGGCACGACCTTTGACAGCTTTCTTGCGTGCGAGGTAATGATGTGACATTTCAAGTAAACTTATAATTATTATTATAAATTATAAACAAAGGTAAAGAAAGGGTTGTCTATTAGGAGTACGAATTAATTACCTAACTTTAGTTGATTTTCTCCGTTTTTACTTAAAGAGGCCTGTTACATCTCGATCATGATTTTTGCGTAAAATGCCCCTTTTCACATTTTATAGTAATTTTCCAATTGTATTTATCGTTTTTATGGAAATAGGATAATAAATTCATGCTTAGTATAACAAATTTTCACTCTGCGAGAAAAAGCTGAGTTCGGACGGCCGGCACATATTTTGTAGTAATTTTGCAGTTGTATTTATAGTTTTTATCGAAATAAGATAATAAATTCATTATAAAATATTATGAAGTAACAATTATTCTGGTATAAATTTTGTTCAATAATATTATCGTATAGGTGAGATTCACAGCGATCTTAAAGCGATTTTCGACGTTTTTTGGTTTAGAATAATTTCTAAGTAAAATCAATGACATCTAAAAAATCAGAGGCTGCTACGAACTATTCGACTATTTAAGAGATAACATTCTATTTTTTTTAATTTCATTTGTTTAGAACAGTAGTTCAATCTAGGAGCTCAAAAGTGCCTTCGCGCACTTAATGAAATTTCTAATATAAGTCGGTATTTTGGTAACCCAATGAAACAAAAGCGTTCAGATCTTGAAAGTTTTATTCATCATCCTCTTCTACACTTCCTAACACACGAAGGAGTTCTTCGGAAGTCATTTGACTGCTATCCATTTTTATTCATATTACACTCCCCGTTATAAATTATAATAGGATAGGACATCACTAGCAGTCTCCCGTAGCGCTAATGACGTCACCGCTTGACGTGTCTTCCCGACTGTGGCGTACAGGTAACTGTCTATGCGCTGTTCCGTAGGGATGCGCGAGAGTGAACAGTTAACTATCGATCGATAGATATAAATAGTAATCATTTTTCAATAATTTCATAAATATTACGCATTAAGAATATTCAGATACAAATCGTTGCTATTAAAAAATAAGTATCGATGTAGTAGTAAGCTGCTTTCAATAAAATATTTCATAAATTCAAAATTTAATTTACCTAACTTACCCATCACTAGCTGTCGTGTCTTGCCGACTGTGGCGTGATGAGAACACCATTTTGGTTAGCAATATTTAGAGATAATTTTTGCTAGTGAAATGTAACTGATGGATATATCTTCGTGCCATTTTACAATATATGATTAAAGTACTTTTAAATAATAGGAAAAAGAAACACAGAAAAGTTGATTTAGTATGTTTATTTTGTGTTTTAAAAATGTCGTTTTCTCGTCGGCCATACACGACGGTGGCGTGTTGGGCACTTTTTCATTTGTCGTCCAGTGCCGACCGTGGCGTTCAAAAGGTTAAACGATTTCAGTCCGGGAATTTTGATGTCAAAGATGCAGCTCGCTCTGGTCGCCCTGTTACGGATCAAGTGGACGCCATTCTTGAAAAAGTGGAGCAAGATCGCCATATTAGCAGTTATGATATAACTGAAGAACTAATGATTGACCATAAAACCGTTTTGACCCATTTGAAAAAGGCTGGGTACAAAAAAAATCTCGATATTTGGGTCCCACATGAGCTTACTGAAAGAAACTTAATGAACCGCGTAGTCATTTGCGATTCTCTGTTAAGACGTAACGTAACCGAACCATTTTTGAAAAGGTTGATCACTGGTGATGAAAAGTGGATCACGTACGACAAAAACGTGCGAAAGAGGTCGTGGAAAAAGGCCGGCCAGGCTCCGCAAACTGTTGCAAAACCCGGATTAACGCGCAATAAGGTAATGCTCTGTGTGTGGTGGGATTGGAAGGGTATTGTTCATCATGAGCTCTTGCCACCGGGCAAAACCATCGATTCGGAGCTCTACTGCCAACAGCTAACGAGACTAAAGCAACAAATTCAAATAAAACGGCCGGAATTGATCAACCGAAGAGGTGTGGTCTTTCATCATGATAATGCTAGACCACACACATCTTCAGCCACTTTGCAAAAGTTGAGAGAGTTTGGCTGGGAAGTTTTGATCCATCCGCCGTATAGCCCCGACCTCGCACCCTCAGATTTCCACCTGTTTCGGTCTCTTCAGAACTCTCTAGGTAGTGTCAGGTTAACATCAAGAGAGGATTGTCAAAACTACTTGTCGCAGTTTTTTGCTCAAAAGTCCCAAAATTTCTATAGCAACGGGATCATGTCTCTGCCTGTAAGATGGCAACAAGTTGTTGAACAAAATGGTACATATATACTATAGTTGAATATAAATAAAGTTTAAAAAATTTAGTTTTGATTTTTCATATAAAATACGAAAAGACTTTTTCCCCGACCTTATATTTGGTCTTCGGAGCCGGATCTTCACCTGAAGCAGCAGCAGCAGCCGGTCAGGTCAATCAATTCCTCTTTCCCCTTTTCTTTCCCTCAGTTTGTGCTAATATCTTTTATTTTATAACAGTAATTGCCGCGACAGCGTGTGCATCTACCTATCAATCCTGCAGCCTGCAGCCAGCGAGCAGCGACATTGTAAGTGCTTGACTTTTTCCTCTTGCAAATCACCAATACGAGTAAAGACGATAGTATGATCCGCGATTTAGTTAAAAAACGAGGCTCGGTTAAAGGCAGATTTTCTTTATTTGTTAAATATGTACAATCTTTAGATGTATCGCAGTTAACTGAAGCGCATAAATCCGAGTTACAAGAGCGTTACCAAAGAGTCAAATTATTATTTAACCAATTCAGTGAAATCCAGGATAGTTTAGATTTGATTGTGTCTGAGGATCTAATAGAAAAAGAGTTACAGGAAAGAGAAGCGTTTGAAAATCAGTATTACGCAATAGTAGCTAAATGTAATTGTATTCTGAAAGATTCTAGCAATAAAACAATTCATAATCAAAGTAGCGTAGGCTGTGTTAAACTACCAACTATCTCTTTACCCACTTTCGACGGTTCATACGATCAGTGGCTCGAGTTCCGCGACACTTATTTATCTATTATACACAATAGCGGTAGTTTAGACAACATTCAAAAATTCCATTATTTACGTTCAGTCCTTTCAGGCAATGCACTTCAAGTTATTAAGGCATTAGAGTTTTCTTCGGATAACTATTTAGTTGCGTGGGGTCTTTTAGAAAATAGGTACAACAATAGCCGACTTTTAGTTCACAATCACGTAAAGGCAATATTTTCGGCTCAGTCTATGTCTAAAGAGTCCGCGGCTCAGATTAGAAAATTAATTGACACTATTTTACGCAATATTCGAGCACTCAAAACTTTAGGGGAACCAACTGACACATGGGACACATTAATAATTTATATTATCGTTACAAAACTAGATTCTTGTACTGAGCGCGAGTGGGAGCTTCATAAAAGTAATTTCACAAATACTTCCTTAGACAAAAAGATAGCTTTATCAGATTTATTACAATTTCTTAAAGATCGAGCTGATTTTTGGAAGCGGTTAAGCCGTCTCAGTATAAACAAACGGTAATGGACAATAATAACATTCACACAAAAAAATCGTCGTCGGTAAAATCACACAGTTATATCACAACACAGAAGGATAATAAGAAAACACATTATTCACGTCGTTACAAGTGTAATATGTGCGGTGCCAACCATCCCATTTATTCTTGTGAAAGTTTCCTTAGTTTGTCTTTAAGTGATAAATTAAATGTTATTGATAACCAAAAGCTATGTCACAATTGTTTACGCGTCGGTCACACAGTTACCGATTGTTGGTTTGGTCCGTGCAAACACTGTAACAAAAAGCACAACACTCTCATCCACAGCGATTCATTAGACACTTGTACATCATCAGCTGTTGCCCATATCACACACAATTTAGCTCAGCGTGATCCTAGTGCAAGTGCCAGTCACACACAAGTAATTGAGTCCGCTTCTCACAAATCGCACACATTATACGCGGGAGATAATCATACAAACACACACTATTATCAAAATCCAGTATTATTATCGACTGCATTAGTAGAAGTGGCGGACGCACATAACACATATCACACAACTCGCGCTCTCCTAGACAACGGGAGTCAACATTGTTTTATTTCGAAAACATTGTGCAAAAAGTTAAATATTCCATTGATACAGTCCACTGTTCACATAAGAGGGGTAGGTAATACTGTCACTCAATCCACACAATCTTGTAGTATACAATTGAGATCAAAAGTAAACGCATTTAAAACACGCTTTAATTGTTTAGTTTTACCTCGCATTACGTCACATTCACCGGCGCTAAGTACCAGCAATATTATAGACATTATACCGAATAATATTCAGCTGGCCGATCCTGAATTCTGTTCCTCCGATGAAATTCACTTACTGATCGGGGCAGATAGGTTCTGGGATTTGCTTAGTGAAGGTTTAGTTAGGTTGCCTAATGGTCCATACTTACAAAACACTAAACTTGGATGGGTCATGTCAGGTATCGTTCACAAAAGAGCTTCACACATTAAAGAAACTCATTGTAATTTCACACAAACTTTAGATTCGGGCCTCAAACGATTTTGCGAGCCCGAAGAAATTAATATTAATAAAAATAAATCTTTCAAAAGAAGAAAGCGCATGCGGAATGTTACTACAGATCGCATCCGATTCACATCATGACACATTCTCCGTAGCACATAGCAGGTTTCATACATTCGAACGCAAGTCCCATAGAAGCGCGCTTTGCTATAGATTATACCTATAGATAGAAAATTATACGAGAATTCAGATTTTTTATATATTTCAAAGGTTTTCTAGTTTTAATCGTACATTATTCGTTTCGCGCACAATAGTAATAAATAAAAGTCTAATACACGTCTCACAGGTTTTTTATCAATGATTGAACTAAATAATTCTGTTCGAATTTTAAATCGCTTGACGCAACGACAATCTTTTCCCATTATTTACGATAGTTTAGAAAATAACATCTCATTTAAATGTCCAAAAAGTATCTCTAGTTTAAATATACATATGTATGTACTTATGGATAAAGACAAATTAATTAGATTGGGAGGGAGATTGTCGCAGTTTGACTTGTTTACCTATGATTAAAACATCAATTGTTGTTATGCAGCAAACATACTTTTACTAAGCTCACCTTTGAATATCATCACAAAAAGCTATTGCATGCTGGACCGCAGCTGCTTTTAGCAACTATTAGACACATGGTGGCCTTTAAAAGGACGCAATTTGGCAAAACAAGTTGTACACAAATGTGTGAAGTGCATTCGCATGAGAGGTACTCCACTTAAAATACAAATGGGTAACTTGCCCAACGAACGGCTAGAACCGGGATATCCATTCTTACGTTGTGGTGTCGATTATGCCGGGCCATTGTTCGTCCTGAACCGCGCAGGGAGGGGGGCAAAGTTAACTAAATGTTATATCTGTCTTTTTATATGTTTCGCAACACCTGCTATACATTTAGAGCTAGTTACTAGTTTGACTAGTGAGGCATATTTACTGGCTTTGAAACGCTTTATCTCTAGACGCGGCAAACCCGCACAGATCTTTTCTGATAATGGAAAAACGTTTGTAGGCGCGCTAAAGGAATTCTCCAAATTTCTAGACACAACTAAGTCAGACATTTTGGATTTCACTGCAGATAATTCCATAGAATTTCATTTTATACCTCCGTATTCGCCTCATTTTGGTGGTTTGTGGGAGGCAGGGGTCAAGTCCTGCAAACATCATTTATATCGTATTGTAGGAGATGCACACCTGACATACGAAGAGTTGAGTACAGTGTTAGCACAAATTGAGGCTATCCTCAACTCCCGTCCCATCTCCCCTATGTCCACTGATCCGAACGATTTACTCCCTCTGAGTCCTGCTCATTTCTTGATTGGCCGACCGCTCACTGCACCTGCTGACCGGGACCTCACTACGACGGCTACACATCGCCTGCCACGGTACGACCGCATAGAGCAGATGCGGCAACACTTCTGGCGTCGATGGGCTACTGAATATGTATCTGAGCTGCAGAAGAGAACGAAGTGGCAATCAAACCGAGACTCATTACTTCCTAATACACTAGTATTGGTAAAAGAGGACCACACACCACCTATGAGATGGCAGCTGGGAAGAGTAGAGAAGACACTTCCTGGTCGAGATGGTTTGTCTCGTGTTGCAGTCATTAAAACCGCGACAGGGGTAATCAAAAGGAGCTACCCGAAACTCTGTCCACTGCTGGATCCTGAGGAGACTTCGTTGGAACCCGGTGCTTCCAAGGCTGGGGGCATGTTCACGCAAGGAGGTTTCTAGCAACCGACAGCGGAGCGCGCGCTGCTGCTTTACCATCAGCGTCGGTTGCCATGGCAACGCTACGCGCCATTATTGTTATTTAAATGTCACAATTTTTCTCTCCTTCTGTCATCGACGACGATGAATAATATTGTAATATTTTTAATCGTAATTTAAATGTATCCATACCAAGAACCGTCGTTTCACTGAACTAAAACCTACATTATCGCACAACACCTGATTGGAGCTGAGAACACACACAAAACCCAACAGACTGCATACGAAATAAATTATGATATACCAACATTAAAGATGAAATCTAAAATTAAGCACATTTTTTTATCCTACAGTTACTTTTGAGCTTTTAATAAATTATGACACCTAATTGAAACTAAAAGAGTATTGATTTGACAATAAAAAAAATGTGACGTCACAATTTTGTATTCCATACAGTTTTTCCTACAAGTTTCCGTTTTTGACATTTAATAAAAGAAGGTGATTTGACCTGTCAGTCAAATCATCATCATCATCATCCTAGCGCCTCTCCTGGTTGCATCCTCGGCCATTGCCTTGGAGCCCAGGGTACGCTGCGACTATGATCCTGAATTGACTTGCCTGGTTATTACAATGGAGCGACTGTCGTCTGACCTCCGTAACCACAAGGGAAACCAGACAATTTGGATCATAGTCGGGACCAACGGCTTAACGTGCCTTCCGAAGCACGGAATCATCATTCTTATCGGACAATCAGGTGATTCAAGCCTGCAATGTCCTAACCAAACTGGGAAAACCAACACAAAGTGAAAGTGTTCCCCGCGGGATTCGAACCCACGACCTCCGAGTTCGTAGTTTTTGAGCACAGCGCTCTAACCACTACACCACGGAGGCAGATTACAATCCGGTATTTGACCTGTCAGTCAAATACCGGATTGTAATCATGATGATGAACCGTCTTTTTGTTGCAGAGTTGAGACTTACCAGAGCGATCATACCACTTTGTATTGCAAGCCGCATTTCAAACAGCTGTTTGAGCCCAAACCAGTCGACGGTGACGACCAGACAGACGGTAAGCCAATTTTTTTTCATTGTTATTTTACTGTTTTATTGCAATACTTTGGTTTTAAATTAAAATGAGGAGTTGAAATTTTATAATTATTTTAAGCATTAACATGTTTATGGGTACTTTATCGAGGAGGATAGTATTTTATCCAACATTATCTTTGAACCCGAAAAATTCCATCATATCTCAGGCCCTATGTGATCAATGTTTTCCTTTAATTTAATTTATGAAGTTTGTTGGAGAGATTTCAACCTTATTAGTCCTTAACGATCGATGCAATAAAAGTACAGGGTGCTACTTTTACAGATTTTAGTTGGTTAGATTACTGGGTATGCCAAGCGAATTTTTTTTAAATAAAGGAATGTTCCCTTTGAGTAAAATTTCTTTCTATCTTCTCCCTCCTCCTCCTACGTTACTTACTTACTGCGATGGCTAGGCTCAACGACCCCTTCAGGTGTCATGGTGTTCATTACAAAATTCCAACCTTTATATCTACTTTTTGCCCCTTTCCTACCCCCCTAAAATGGGGGGTGGAAGTTTGTATGGAGCATTCCGCAATTTTCAAGGTAGGAAGCTAAAAATTGGTATGCTGACTATTTATGACTACCAAAATTTTTTTTTTAAATCTGCCCCCAACTTCTGGGACTGGTATAGCACGACCAGATTCAACGCGAGCCAAGCCGCGGGCAAAAGCTAGTTTGATGATGAATGTTTTAAAACATGTTCTATTGTTTCAGCAACGATCCCGAAGAAGCACCAAATGATAATTTGCGAAAGCAATCCCGTTGAACTACCACCAGACGTCGTCAGGGGTAAGTTTTCATAAATATTGTGAAAAGTCTTCTGTACTTTTGGAGTTCTATAAGATGCAACCCCATTTTCTTGTACCTACCGATCTAACAAGAACCATTATTCGTAGAAAAATCTCGTCACCACGATCATAAAGTGTCTTGCTAGACGTGAATGGCCTGCTGAGAAGAGACGCCGGAAGTAACTCAGCGGTTACGACTTTTTGAAAAATATATTTCGATATTACAATTATTTCGATGCATTTTTGTCTTTCGAAAAAAAAACATCTATTTTAATATTAATGTAATTAAAATTTTCGATCTCTAGGGCCTACTTTTACTTCGCATTTGTGTAGGAACCCAGACCCATCTTTCCCACTGGTAACAATGGGCACGTGCCCAAGGCTCCGCAATCAATTGGGGCCCCAGACCAGGTTCTTTGCCCCACGTTTACCAAACAAGATATTTAAATTCCCATGTACCCAGGGCCCCTAATAGGTGAAAGACGGCCTTGAAGGAACCTATTCCAGTATTTAACAACTTAAACTATCTCTTTCCCCACAGCATCAGATAAACCAGACCTCGGTCTAGAAGAGCTATCCACCCTGGACGTGAAGTCTCGTTTCGAAGTGTTCGAGCGCAAGGCGAAAGAAACATCGCCGCCTCCCGCAGAACCTCGTACGCCGAGGGAGAAGAGTGCTACGCTTCTGTCCAAGTTGGCCAAGTGAGTATGAACACCATCATGTACCAATTTTAATTTTTACTAGCGGCCGCCCGCGACTCCGTCTGCGTGGATTTCGATTTCCAATATCCTATTCTGATGTTTAAGCTATATTGTGGTAAAGTTTTATTCAAATCCATTCAGTAGTTTTTACGTGAAAGAGTAACAAACATCCATACATACAAACTTTCGCCTTTATAATAGTAGTAGGACTAGCTGACCCGACAGACTTCGTCCTGTCAAAAAAAAATTGTAATCTGGCAGGGCTGTTTTTAGGGTGTTCCCGGCAATTATTTTTTCTCGCCGTAAGAACCATCCTTGGACTAAAACGAACATTTAAAAAATATAATTGGCCAAATAAAATTGGTCCAGGCGTTGTTGAGTTATGCGCTTACCAACACATTTTGCGATTCATTTTTATATTATAGACTAGCCTTCCGCTTGTGGTTTCACCCGCGCGTGATTTCTTTTTTCAAATATGCCCCCTTCCCCCCACATTTTTTTTTTTTTTTTTATTTCCGGGATCAAAAGTACCCTATGTGCACCGCGGATAGTGTAGCTAGCCAACAGTGAAAGAATTATTCAAATCGGCCCAGTAGTTTTTGAGTTTATTCGTAACATACAAAAATACAAATCTTTCCTCTTTATGATTTTAGTGTAGAAGTGTAGATGTAGATTACTGTAGACTAGCGGCCGCTAGCGACTTCGTCCACGTGGATTTCAGTTCTTCAAACATAGCATATACTTACTGTAACTCAAAGATAGATCTTTTTTGACGGGCCCGATGGTCTTATGGTCAGAGTCCCTGGTTACAAAACCAACGGTCCCGGGTCTCCGGTTTGTGTGATGACCATCGGCATTTGTACTCGAGTCATGGATGTTTATAGAAGTATGTCTATCCGTTCCCTGGCTTCCATAGTACAGACTTCGAGCTTAGTTTGGGTCTAAGCAATTGGTGTGTTGGTCAATGGATTTATTTACTATTCTAGTTTGCTTTCAAATTAAAATAAAAATACTGTTTTAAAAAAAATTGGTGCAACCTTGAACAATCTTCATCCTCCAGTGAGCTCTAAGTAACCACAACATTTTTCCCAAATGACACTTTTCCTGTGTAGAGTAGTTTACTATTTTATAAATAATTCGCCGCCGCGTCGTCTGTGCCGCTACATCGGCTTTTTATTACACCCTGCGTCAGCGCAGGATCGCGACAATGTGGTGTACGCTGAAGTATGATGTTGATACTTGAGAATAATATTAGTGTAATAAAAAGCCGATGAGTCACTTCGACTAATTTATTAAATAGTTAAGCACACGTCACAGAAAAGCGTCATTTAGAAAAAAATCCACTGGACGTAAGGGTTCCATTGTGGTGGCTTATTTGCATAATAACCACGCGGTGTAGGTGGATTGGCGACCGCAGAATGTTGAACGACAAAACACAGGTGAGCGCGGCTACCCAGCCCCCGGCAAATTAACCTGAGTCACTTCTTACGAAAACCACGAAAGTCAGTCTAGAATAGTGCTACCCGAATTGTTCGGAGTAACTCCAATGCCGCCGCGTCGTCTGTGCCGCTACATCGGCTTTTTATTACACCCTGCGTCAGCGCAGGATCGCGACAATGTGGTGTAGGCCGAAGTATGATGTTGATACTTGTAGAATAATAGTACCAAACTTTATTGTACTGCCCTAATTCCTTGCGGGGCGTTGTAAGCAGCTAAGGGATATTTCGAAGGATGGGCAACCGTGCTACTCATTCTGCGGCCAAAATATGACTACTAGAGTTTTTTTAACAAGTTTTGTGTGGATTTAACGTAGATTTTTAAACATCATTTGCTTTTACGATGTAAATAAAGATAAAAGTAATATGAAAAATGTACTGACGTTCAAATAAAGTTTTGATAACTTATTATAATTCCTATAATGTTGAATGATGTATTTCAGATAGCAAAAAAAAATATACTTTTCTCGCGTCAAATCGCGTTCTTGCAAAACACCAGCACATAAAAATAGCTCATTTAAATAAAAAAGTTTATTCACTCCTATCAATTATTTTCACACCTGAACACAATTTGACTGATTTATCATCATTTATTTCCAAGTATCAACACTGTTCGGCCCACGTAGGCCACCGGTTTACGTCATAAGAGGCGTTCGGTTTTTGATGTTCTATTTTCGAATCCCTTGGGAACTATCTGACGGTATTGAGCGATCGATAGTTTTTGTTCGATGTACATTGCTTGATACAAATTTTGATAAGTACAAAGAAACTTTCCACTAGCCTAAAGCCTTCCTCGTCAAATGGATTATCCAACAAAAAATATTTTTTCAAATCAGACCGGTAGTTCCTGAGATTAGCGCGTTCAAACAAACAAACATACAAACATATTCGTCAGCTTTATATATAGAGAGTAAGAGTATAGATAAAAGAGAAAAAAAAATACTACAAATAATTATTTTTCATGTGTTGCCAAATTTAGAATTCAATAAGTAGGTACATAAATTAAAAATATATTTTACTTAGATGCTTTTACTAGATACTTAAGTAATTTAAAATTTAGAAGGTTTAATGAATTTGGTAAGATATTTTATAATCAAGTATTTTTTTTCTACTTGATCGTTGGTGGCCAAATCACCTAAATTTTCAAATGTCCTGACTTGACATCACAAACTTTGCAAACTGATAAAAGCTCCAATTTTTTTTAGTTTCTTTGATATTAAAGCTGGATCAGACCTGGATCTCCAGGCGGCCTTTTACCCACTTATCCAATACCCTTTATTTTAACCACTTTAACCACTTATCCAAAACGAAGCCAGCATTGAACTCCACACATGTTTTACCGCCGTTTTTTACGCGCCATCTTGACATATGTGATGGCTATTCACTTGTAAACTAATATATGCATTCCAGTCTTTGGAACAAGGTTGAAAATTGAATGCACTAGATGTTAAGAAGTAAAAAAGTACAAGAGTTGTTTCATTATAATACGATTTTTGAAAGACGCCAGACGTGTGTGGTTTTTGTTCAGAGTTCTTGGTTTAAGATTGTGTAACTGGAATAGAATTTTGAATTATAAGAGTGGTTTAGTGCTATTTGCATCGTTATATCAGATTTGGTCTTCTAAGAATTGGTAAAATACTTAATCTTTTTTTAGAGTTTGATGCCTAAAAAGGATTATAGGATTATGTGGTGAGCCTGTTTATAAACCCCTAATGTCGGAAACGCGACATCTAATAAACGTAAAGGGCGAGCTTAATAGCTTATTTACGGGCATTGTCTACTAGTCAACTTCTACTCTTGTGTAAGTTCCTCTTTTATCTGAACTTTCTTTCGATCATAACTTTTTCGTTCATAAAGTGGCTTTACTTTTTAAATTACATGTAATTATCCTTCCGCCGCGATTTCGACCGAGTGTAAATATTTTTTTCATATATACCCCCTTCCCCCACAATTCCGGGATCCGGGAGCCGGGACCGGGAGCCAACAGTGAAAGAATTATTAAAATCGGTCGGGCAGTTTTTGATTTTATTCGTTACATACAAAAATACAAATCTCTCCTCTTTGTACTATTATTAAAGTGAAGATATTTTTTAATATTTGTTTAATTAATTCACCGGTAGCTTAGAGATTAGAATCAACGACCTCACACATTTGAAACTTTTCAAAGCCCTCTACAACGATAGCTTATGTTTCAACTACTCATATTCAGTCTGTGACATATAAAATATGTGGTGCCAATTTTGCTGGCAAATATAAATGTTTCAAAGAGATGTCGGAAAGTATTTAGATGTCGTTCAGGCGTGAAAATGAACAAGTGTTGACGTGTTAGCGATTAGTCGTACCTACTTACGAGAAATGTGTTTGAAACATGTTCAAATTTGAGCTTTATTTCGGTCACATAAGACTTAAGGTGTAAACCTATTTCTCTATTAATATACAAAGATAAATGTTTTTTTAATAATTTAATGTTCAAACACTAGTAATAAAGTTGTAACGTGGTTTTAAATTCATAGTATTGTGATTGTGGCAAACCTATACACATATAACACGCTCGGTTTCCTTACAATTTGATACATAGAGAACTTTTGTCTTGATTTATTCTCTCGGCTTTAGAACTTTTGGCCAAAAACTAGGCTACCATTCTTACCTGCAAAAGTAACTTTGTGGGCTATTGATCAATTAATGTTCTTCCTTGAATTGGTTATTCATTTTCTAAGTGTAGAAACACACTATGGCGGAAAGACGAGACCGAAGTTCGTCGTGACTACTCATTTTAAATGGAGAATGACGCAAAATGCGACTGAATTTCGGCGTGACTACTCCTGCGATTTTAAATGGAGAATGACTTACCATGTCGAATTTACGTTGCGTAGAAAATGCATTGACGTCGAACTTCGGTCGCGTGTTTCTAGGCTGGTGTGTTTCTACACTTACATAGCTTAAAAGTATCGCAGGAGCGGTTTTGTAGTTATATAGAGCTTTGTACTGAATTTTATTTAATTTTGTATCAGTACTGTATTTTGATACAATATGGTGAATAAATAATAAGTATATGTATATTTTTCTGATGGAAGTATTTCTTCGCAGGTTCAAGGCTAAGGGAATGGACGTGGGTGTATCTGACGAGTACCTGAACGGCGTGCCGGTGGAGGAGAGCTCGAGCGAGCCTGAAGATGAAGATGGTGAGTAAATGTGTAGTTATTATTTACCACGTTTTTATGTTTCTTTTGGTGTGCTGTTGTTTAGACAACATACTCACAATAAAGATTGTAGAATTTGGCAATGACTAGCTGATGGCCCTGGGTTCGATTCTCGGGTCGGGCAAATTTATGTCGCATGGCTTGCTATTCGAATAATTCGAATATACGCTTGCCAAATACGGATTGGTTAACACAAACCCGGGCTGTGTTTGGAAAATGCGGCGCAAATTTGCCCGACCCGGGAATCGAACCTAGGACCTCGATCAACGGTCCGGTACTGCAGGCAGGCAAACATAGGTACCTTATTTTTTTAACCAATTTTGAAAATTATTCGACAGTATATTAATGATGATGATGAGTTTTATGTTACCTCCCCAGACGAAGACTCGGTCCTCCGCAAGTCGTACAAGCACACATCAACCAAAGAGCAGCCAGTCTCTTTCTGCAACATGAGCGAGATCGTCGGCCGCTTCGAGACCGGCCAGCTCGAGACCAGCCAGAGACACCGCGAGCGCAAGCAGGAGATTCAGAACATACGCAGTCGCCTCTTCATGGTGAGTACTATCCAGATAATATTCATCAGCTCATGGAGCGAATATCCACCAAAACTTCGGGATAATATCCACCAAAACATCGGGATAATATCCACCAAAAGATCGGGATAATATCCACCAAAACATCGGGATAATATCCACCAACACATCGGGATAATATCCACCAAAAGATCGGGATAATATGCACCAAAACATCGGGATAATATCCACCAAAACATCCAAATAATATCCACCAAAACATTGGATAATATCCACTAAAACATTGGATAATATCCACTAAAACATTAGATAATATCTACCAAAACTTCGGAATAATATCTACTAAAACATCAGGATAATATCCACGAACACATCTGAGCAATATCCATAAAAACAACGAGATAATATCCACTTAAATATAAGGCAAGTGTTCTACAAAATGCGCGTAATAGTGAGCCGCTTCGAGGTCCGATTTGTAATATTTTTTGTTTGTTACAGGGAAAACAAGCTAAAATCAAAGAAATGTATGAGCAGTCGGTGCTTCAGAGTGAACAAGGTAAGTTGAACTGAGGGTCAACTATTATATATTTATATTTGTTTGTTGATATTTTTTTGTTTCTGATTGATTTGAAATCCAAATTTAAAAAAATTAGTTCAAATAAATGAGTTCTATTCTATTCTGTTTCATGAGATACGTATTAACTTGCACGCCTTTTAGATGATAGCGCACATAGAAAACTAACCGTTTTTTTCCTCAGGTGTAACATCCGCCGACAAGATAGCCCGCGAGTTGGATCTTGACGCGGAGAAGGCGCGCGCCATCAAGGAACGCTTCGAAAACGGAGAAGTGTTCAACGACGAGAACCAGCCGCCCAAAAACAGGGAGATCGAGGACCGCTCGCTGTTTAACGAGGGTAGGTATTGAGGAAATATCCAGTTAATGATGGAGCTAATATCCACATAAACTTCGGGATGGTACCCGGATAATCCAGTAACACTTACAGCTAATATTGTTTCAGTGCATGAAGCTGATATCCACTGAACTAGAGATTTAAAATAAATAGAGCTAGTATATTTTGTTTACTGGTAAATATTTATCACTTAAATTAAAAACGGTTCCCAAGAAAACCCCAAGAATAAATCTCAGTATTCATCGTCGCCATCATATCAAGCTAGAGTTTGTTTTTTCAGGAATCGGCAAGAAATCCCGGTCGATCTTCCTGGAGCTAGACGCCAACGCGAAGAATCTCGCGCCCACCTCCCCCCCACCACAGGAACCGCCTAAACGCAAGGAAATCGTGAGTACATTACAGTTGCCAGTATTAAAATTGAAAACATTAATTTTAGCAGCCTTTTATAACATAATATAGCAGTTTAATCATGAACTCTAAAAGAGCCCCGTGGAAAATATCTAATCAAATTATTTTTGGAAACTTGTTTTGTATAACATATTATTTTCATAGCCTTTCCGTGCTCAAAAACTATTCATGCATTTGTATCATTCAAAATCAATTCTACTAGTTCATTGAGTTGGTTTTGTAAACGATTAACTAACATTCAATAAAACACCTACTTGTTTATCCCCAGCCGTTCATCCCCAAAGACGTAGTACGCGCGAGCGAGCAACCCGAGGAGGTCCGCGTGGAGACAGCAGACATCTCCGACCGGTTCAAGTTCTTCGAGACGTACAAGCCCGAGGTGAAGCGTCGCGAGTTCCGCATGACGCCGCCCAGGCAGACGCAGGTACTTGATGAGCTAATATCCATTTACTCAATCGGAACCGAAATCGTTTCTTGTTTTGTTTTGTAAAAGTTTTTTTTATTTTAGCCTTATTATACGGTAACTTGTACGGGAATTGACCCCCACGAAACAACCCTAGGGTGAGATTCATTGTTTACTGTATATTGTATGTAATTAATAATGTTGGCAATAAATATTTTCATTTTAATTTTTTTCATCTTACAAATATTGTCCAACTTTTATGTGTAGGTCTAGAATTACACTACACAATTTTCTTTTGTGGTTGCCCTAAAGCAGACTAAGGGAAGGGTAACATGAGATTGTTGTAGAGTTCGTTTGGCTAGGAATAAGTTCAGCGAACTAATTCCTTAACTTTTTTTATAAATACGAGGTCTATATGTTATTATTACTTTTTACTGATGATCTATGACACCTACGAAGGCTTCCTATGAGTAAGAATATTGAGACGAAAACTTCCAGTAGTACTACTGTAAAGACTACAAGGAACAGGCGGCTTTTTGGCCTGAAACCGGGACCTTCTTCAGTCAGGCATAATTTTTTTAACTTATCCATTTCACCTAAGATGATTTCAGAGATTTGGTTCAAAGAAAAATCGACGCTGTTCTAAAGCTCGTGGAGCTGATTACCTTAAAATAAAGTTTATTTTGGTAAAAGAAGTATACCTGTCACATAACGCCAAAGAAGTATACATTTTAGCTGAGATGGAATATAGATTAAACTGTTTTTGCGATTAAAATATTGTTATTACAGTAAAAAAGTCCTCATTAGTAATTAAGCTCTGGCAACCAGTCAAGAGATATTTTTTTCGCTGTTAGGTATATTAACATTTGTTCATCTATTCCCCAGCGACCCCGCTCCCCTTCCCCCGAAGTATACCACGAGCCATCAGTCGTCCGCAGCGACGAGGCGGCGGGCGACGCGCGCCTGGCCGCCGACCGCCACACCGCCTCGCGCATGATCTCCGTCTTCCGCCAGATGGAGCAGGACAAGAACCGCCCGGATGATGCGCAAGGTAACAATATGCGACAGTATACCACGAGCCGTCAGAGCAGGACAAGAACCGCCCCGATGATGCGCAAGGTAACAATATGCGACAGTATACCACGAGCCGTCAGAGCAGGACAAGAACCGCCCGGATGATGCGCAAGGTAACAATATGCGACAGTATACCACGAGCCGTCAGAGCAGGACAAGAACCGCCCCGATGATGCGCAAGGTAACAATATGCGACAGTATACCACGAGCCGTCAGAGCAGGACAAGAACCGCCCGGATGATGCGCAAGGTAACAATATGCGACAGTATACCACGAGCCGTCAGAGCAGGACAAGAACCGCCCCGATGATGCGCAAGGTAACAATATGCGACAGTATACCACGAGCCGTCAGAGCAGGACAAGAACCGCCCGGATGATGCGCAAGGTAACAATATGCGACAGTATACCACGAGCCGTCAGAGCAGGACAAGAACCGCCCCGATGATGCGCAAGGTAACAATATGCGACAGTATACCACGAGCCGTCAGAGCAGGACAAGAACCGCCCGGATGATGCGCAAGGTAACAATATGCGACAGTATACCACGAGCCGTCAGAGCAGGACAAGAACCGCCCGGATGATGCGCAAGGTAACAATATGCGACAGTATACCACGAGCCGTCAGAGCAGGACAAGAACCGCCCGGATGATGCGCAAGGTAACAATATGCGACAGTATACCACGAGCCGTCAGAGCAGGACAAGAGCCGCCCTGATGATGCGCAAGGTAACAATATGCGACAGTATACCACGAGCCGTCAGAGCAGGACAAGAACCGCCCCGATGATGCGCAAGGTAACAATATGCGACAGTATACCACGAGCCGTCAGAGCAGGACAAGAACCGCCCCGATGATGCGCAAGGTAACAATATGCGACAGTATACCACGAGCCGTCAGAGCAGGACAAGAACCGCCCGGATGATGCGCAAGGTAACACACGCACAGGCAGACACACGACTGGATACCCCCTCACACACAGAAAAAAAGAAAAGGAGCATACTCACTCCAAAGGACCGGCAACGGACTTGTGACTCATCTGTTGTTGCCTCGGGTGTCCATGGCCGGCGATGATTGCTTTCTATCAAGCAATCCGTTTGCACGTTTGCCACCTATTTATATATAAAAAAACACAGGTACAGACGTATATAGAGTGGTTTACAGCAACAGATGTAGACCAAATATCCGCTTACATATGGATCATATATCCACTTACACAAAAAAACACGTATACACTACACTGACTGAGAGTAATTGTGGATGCTAACTTGCCAACAGAATTTAGTTATAGTTGAGCATAATAATGGATCTCTTATGTTTTACACATGTAATGATGATTATGACTTGCTTTTTGATAAGTCGCATTGTACTCAGTTATTAAAAATTCAAGATTTTTCCATAATACCGAATCAATCATGGAAAACAAGATTATTATTATCAAAAAATTCTTATTTTTAATACTTGCATTCAATGACAATTTAATAATCATCCCACAGGACCCAAACCACTGAAGAGGTTCACTCCCCCTCCCCCCGGCGAGAACAACCACACCGGCGACACGGAGTCGGAGGGCGAGGAGGAGTACAGCGACGAGGACGAGGACGAGGACAGCGAGGACGAGCGGCGCCGGCTGTACTGCGAGGCGCGCCAGAGAGACGAGGCTCTCAAGCAGGTAGATAGATGACTTTACTGCTCGTAACGTAGTCACAGCCGGAGCTTCGCCGTGTCTCTCGATGGCTTCACCCCACAAATGGGGTGCAGGTAGCTAGCAGGTAGATAGCACAAGTAACTGCTCCCAACGTAGCTCGTAGTCCGAAATCTTGAGATTGTATTTAGGAAGCGCGCCAACGGGACGAGGCGCTCAAGCAAGTCCTTCTTCCTAGCGTTTATCCCGTTTCATACGGGGTCCGCTTTGACAATGATCCAGGATTTGGCAAGTCTGGTTATTACAGTGAAGCGACTGCCATTAGACCTTCGTAACCCATTAAGGGGAACCAGACAGATTGGATCATGGTTACATATTCAGATCTAACTGAACTAAATTCAGAAATCACTGAATGTGCAGGTTTCCTCACGGTGTTTTCCCTCACCGCTTAGCTAATGGCACAAATCCACACATAGACGTCGGAATAGCCAGAGGTGTGGGCACGGATTTGAACCGCGGACCTCACGTATGAGCGGCGCCGTCCGTACCACTAGGCCACCATCGCTTTTTCAGGCGCTCAAGCAAGTATATAGTCTAATCTACCGGGTCTGTATCCGCTACTTCGGGATTACACCTTAGCAATACCAGGACTACACCTTAAAAATACCAGGATTTCAGAACGATAATCCCTGTATTACAAAACGATAATCCCGGGATTACAAAAGGATAGTCTCCCCCAGGATTGCAGCAAGAAATTACCGTGGGATTGTTTTCCGAATAACCCGGAAGGAGTTCCTAAAATCCCGGTACAAATTCTTTTCAATCCTGAAATGTCGGGGTATTAGGTATTAAATAGATTAAAAAACCAAACACATTCTAGAGTAGTAAAACGTTTAACCTTTCACAGGCGCAGCAGCTAGCGCGTACGACGAGCTTCCGCGACCGGTTCGAGCACTGGTCCGAGAGCGAGAACACGCCCAAGGACAACGGCCGCGTCGCCCTGCACGACGACGACGACGGCGAGTCGCAGCTTGAGACCGCTAAGAGGTACTGATAAGCTTTGATAGGCTTGGGTGTTTTGTATTGTCGGCGTAATATAGTACAACATAAATATTCATTAACACAATAAGCAAATAATTAAAATCCACTTAAACATTGGGTAAATATACACTTAAGCGTTGAGCAAATGTTCACTAACACATCGAGTAAATATATACTAACACATCTGGCAAATATCCACCAAAACATCGGTCAAATATCCACTAACAATTCAGGCAAATATCCACTAACACATCGGGTAAATATCCACTAACACATTGGGTGAAAATCCACCAACACATCCGGTAAATATCCACTAACACATCGGGCAAATATCCACTAAAACATCGCGCAAATATCAACTAACAATGTGTTAGTGGAGTAAGAGTAAATCCACTAACAATTCGGTCAAATATCCACTAACACATTGGACAAATATCCACCAACACATTAAGCGCAAATATCCACCAACCCATTGAAATGTGTATTTCAATCAGAGCACGTTTCTTTTTCAGCCTTCGGGAGAAGTTTGAGAACATGAAGGTGCAGTCATCCACCGTCACCAAGACCTTCGTGCCCAAAGTCAATAGATTTGTGGTAAGCTTCAAACAAAATTAAATAATAGATATAGTCATGAGCACGAACATGTATACAAACACAATATTTTTGCTTTGACATAAGAGTCGATGTGTAATGTGTTTACATGTTGGTGCTCATGACTGTACTTACTTCAGATTTGAGCTCAATGGGTACAATATGACAAAAAATTTAAGATTTTAGACTTGTTTGCTTTATAACATTACCCTTAAAATAGCTGGAAACATTATCTTTCAGAATTGTTTAAAAAAATTAACAAACTGCTTTAACAATTTATCAAGCTGATAAGTAAATGATAAAACAAGACAGAACAAGCATAATAAAATAAAAAATGAAGTATCAGCCCATTAATGTCCCACTGCAGGGCAAAGGCCTTCATCGTTTAAAATCATGTTTTCGTTACAAAGATGGGTTTTGGCTTAATCACCACGCTTACCAAATGCGGGTTGGCTATCACAAACCCGGGCTGTGTTCAGAAAAATCAACACAAAGTTTTGCCCGACCTGGTAATCGAACCCAGGACCCAGGATCTCGAATCACGGCATAATAAAATAGGATATTGTTTATTTTTTACAATTCATATTATTTTTATTTCCAGTGACCGCCGTGATACCCACGCTGTTATTGCCAAAGCTACGTTTTAACCCATTTTAAAGTTATCAAGTCACCTACTAAACTTGCCAATTATAATAAATACTAGTTAAGCATGGTTGTAACCTTTTTTTTATTAATTTGACGATTATTCTAGATTTAAAGTAAAAATATTTATTGTATTCGATATAGGACTGATAGGTGTTGCATTTTATATAAAAACATGTGCCTTACTTTTGTGCAATTTCATTGACTTTTAGGTATTTTTTAACGCGAAAAAGTATTTTAGTCTTGTTGAACTGAAATCTGTTTTGATAGGCAACTTATATCATTAAAAATGTTAAAATCAAAATAAACACATTCTAATTAAAAAAAGGCAAAATATTATATTGGTACTTCTAAATCCAAGACAATCTGAAATTATGTCTAATAATTATTCGTTGTGATTTTATAAATCAATGATGACTGAAAACAATGCAGATTTTAGTTTGATATTGACATTTTAGATAATGAAGGAGTAATCATATTATTATGGGAGTGAAATTGTATAGTCATTAAGGAGGCAACTTAGTCATTAAAATTTCGACAGAAGTTTTCATATTTATAAATACAGAATACCTAAGAAATTAGATATTCTGTATTTAAATAACTGTTTTAGGAAAAATCACAAAATTTTTGTAACATTGTCGAAATTTAAATGAAAAAGAGGTTAGTCTTCATTTTAAACGTAGGATAATATCTTTCATGTTTTGTATTATATCATAATCTATTGCGGCTATCTAAAAAGTTATAAGTCGACTTACAATCTTAATTGAACAAAATCCATGACTCAAAACTCAATTGAACTGACTTACTTATAGTTGAGCTGATTAACATTAGTTAATTTTTCAATTAATGAACCAATTTCTTAAAGTCTTCTTTTCACAGAAAAGGAGACTAGAGATACAAACATAAAAATATATTATTTGATCCTTGTTATTAAAAATTTTAAGTCCACTTACAGGTTTTAAGATTGTCACGCCAGATATCATTCATTATGTTGCTTCATCCCATTTTATTATAAGTCCCTAACAAAATATGTAACCTTGACACTGATGGTATTGCAATCAAATACCTGTGTTGATTTGATATTATGATAAATAAATAATGACGAATTTTGTAATAACTATTTCTTATATATCTACATATAAACATTATTATTATTACCAATCAGAATTCAAAAACTCTATTATCTTATTGGTTAAGAATCTCAACAATCATTTAATTTCATTATTTAATCACCTGTGCCATCGCCATTTTGTCATTAAATTAAGATATTTGTTAAAAATATTGGTCTTTTTGCAAGCGGTGATCAGCTGGTTATGTATAAAAAAATATTGTCTGATATGGTCACTTGACTTGAGTTGTAGACCTCAGTTGTTAAGAAGTTTTCTTTTACTGAGCTGTTTGGTCAATTGCTCTGAACTAATTACCGACAAAGTTGCTATTTTGAAGATATCAAAATGAAACTAATTTCAAATTTATTTTGATTCTGGACTGAAAGGCTTAATAATTCAGAATTCGTGTATTGAATAAACACGATTAAAGTTTGACAATTACGTTAACAATTTAGTGAATATATAAATGAATGAATCTGGTTCCCGCTTGCACTGTGAATCTCAATATATTTAGATATTACGTGGTTTACGATCTGACTGAGTACCGTCTCTCTGTATTTATTGTTTGTACTTAAACCGTTGTGTCGATGTTTTTCTATATTATACCATGACGTCGGTATAAGAATTAAAAATAAACAGCGAAATTTATCATGTTGGTTTTATTTTCCATTTTACTTATATTTTTGCTTCTTCTAATACTACTAGGCTTTTATAAAAATGTTTGTTTTACTCATTTAATTTGTAGTCTTTCTTATTTTATTTCAAGATAATTTATTTACGCGCCGTACACAAAATAATATATAATTTTAATGGAGAAGTCATTGTCATTCCTGGCGTCTGCGCATTTCTAGCGAATTTTAATGTAGGTAAAGTTGTCACCGAAACTTAATTGATTTTTAATGCAGATAAAAACCCAAAGCAGATAAAAAGTCAACCTCGTCCTTGACCTTTTTGAGTGAGGTCATACGATAGGTCTAAAAAATCTAATGGGTTTTTCTAAAAGGGGATCAAAAATGTCATCAGATTTTACGTACGACGCATAGTTTTCGAGATATTTGCAGTTTTATCAATTTTTTTTGACACAGTATTCCCAAACGAAATAGGTAACCAATTTTTTTTAAGTTCGTTCCTCTTTGCGAAACTGTTGTTATTTTGGGGTTTTCTGTTTGGCACTCATCATCATCAGCTTATCGTAGGCCACTGCTGGCAATCTCAATGGTCGTCCCAACCTTAGAATTAGCACCCATATAATATACATAGTATCTAGCTTTATTTTTGTTTATTTATTTAGTTTACTTTCTACTCCATGTTCGACACACCTGCTCATCAATAATGTCATCTACACGCATGTTGAAACGTTCGCTACGTCAAACAAAATAATAATAATGCTACAGTTTTCTGGCGTCTGCGCATTTCTAGCGAATTTTAATGTAGGTAAAGTTGTCACCGAAACTTAATTGATTTTTAATGCAGATAAAAAGTCAACCTCGTCTTTGACCTTTTTGGGTGAGGTCATCGGATATGTCAAAAATATCTAATGGGTATTCCTAAAAGGGGATCAAAAATGTCATCAGATTTTACGTACGACGCATAGTTTTCGAGATATTTGCAGTTTTATCAATTTTTTTTGACACAGTATTCCCAAACGAAATAGGTAACCAATTTTTTTTAAGTTGGTTCCTCTTTGCGAAACTGTTGTTATTTTGGGGTTTTCTGTTTGGCACTCATCATCATCAGCTTATCGTAGGCCACTGCTGACAATCTCAATGGTCGTCTCAACCTTAGAATTAGCACCCATATACATAGTATCTAGCTTTATTTTTATTTATTTATTTAGTTTACTTTCTACTCCATGTTCGACACACCTGCTCATCAATAATGTCATCTACACGCATGTTGAAACGTTCGCTACGTCAAACAAAATAATAATAATGCTACAGTTTTCTGGCGTCTGCGCATTTCTAGCGAATTTTAATGTAGGTAAAGTTGTCACCGAAACTGAATTGATTTTTAATGCAGATAAAAAGTCAACCTCGTCCTTGACCTTTTTGGGTGAGGTCATCGGATAGGTCTAAAATATCTAATGGGTATTCCTAAGAGGGGATCAAAAATGTCCTCAGATTTTACGTACGACGCATAGTTTTCGAGATATTTGCAGTTTTATAAAATTTTAATTGATAAAATATTCCCTAACGAAATTGGTAACAATTTTTTAAAAGTTTCGTTCCTCTTTGCGAAACTGTTGTTATTTTGGTTTAGTTTTTCTGTTAGGCACTCATGATCAGCCTATCGTAGGCCACTGCTGGATATAGGCCTCCCCTTACTATCGGCCTTTAAAATTATAATTGTAATTATGGAGTGGTCATCAACGTTGCTGCGGCTGCCTACACCGCCGTAGTAACTCATGCTGAGGCACGGACCTGATTGGCATAACACACACAAGCTCCTTGTTCCAATATAATAACTTGTTAGTCGTTCACTTTTGTATTAATTTTATTTTCATTATTTTTTGTTGTATTATATTCTTCTTATTATTGAACTGTTTATGTAACTATTTGTGTTTTGTCAACAAATGTATTTTCTTTCTTTCTTTCTTTCTTATTCCTGATAAAAATTTCTTCATTAAATATATTACAACATATGTAGTTTAGTCATATGAAAGGATGATATCATAAAATAAAACAACAGAATTCTATTTATAACCTAATTATTATTTTTCAAAAAAAATATAGGAAACGTGAAACAATAAATTAACTTCCTAAACATAAATACGTTAAATATCAATCACATTATGTCCGGGGACACGAAACGCGAGGTACGAATACCTCGATATACGATCTTTTATCCGAAACAAGTATGCGATGTTATGCAACTGATATTGCCAAAAAACTTTGTATTCATATTGCAATTTGCTAATTGATAAAAGGTATTTTTATTACGTTAACATTTAAACAAAACGTTGACAAGAGTTTGTTCACTTGAGACAAAAAAAAAACCTAAACTTCAATGTATTTTTTCGTTAATGTAATTTATATTAAAATAATATAGGTAATTTATTTGAATAATAACAAAATAAGATGTATAAGAAAGCAATTTGGGATTATCAGAAGCATAACTTCAAATTTCGCATTTCGTACAAGTTAAGACAATTATTCTCAATCAATGAATACATCTATTAAGTAAGGCCATCTTCACTTAAAAAAAGAATTATTTTAAGTCACGATCACGCCATTTGATTCCTTGGCCATACTTTCAAGATCATTCCAATTTAAAAATAAATAACGTGTCAGTCGTCTTTTATCATTTTTTTTACTAATTAACAAAAAAAAATCCTTTTTCGAAAATAGGTTAATATAATTTGTCCTCCAAACTGTACCATTTTCTGAAACTTAACCTACATACGATTTAAAATATACAAATGTACATGTTTTCATAAAAAAAGGAAAATCTTAAGATTTAATGTAATAATGAAACAAGGTTTGCGCATAGCAAAAAAACATGTTTAAGAACTGAAATGAAACTGGAATAACTTTACTACAAGCAATACTGAGTATATTTTTCAAGACCGAAATATTTGTAGGAGATCTTCTTTCAGAAGAAGAGAATGCTTCTTCAATAGTAATAAGATTTATATTCCAGAATTACTACAGTTCTTGAAACATTGACTTACAGTTTGTAATAGAGGATAATGAAAGGTAAGTCTTATAAAAAAAACTGTTAAAAATAAACAATAATACTGCTTTTCTAACGTAACTGTCGTTCTTGAGAAATGATTTATAGTGTAAACAAGATTTTATAATGAGAGTACAGTGAACTTTGAAATTGAGTAAGTTCGTATTATACCTAAAGGTCGCTTAACAACAAATCCTATCAAATGCAGACAGATTATCACAAAGCCATTATTCATGATTATCCAATGAATTTATATAGGTATCGCATTATGTAGGTAATGAAAAAATATTTGCTCTAAGTGAGAACTGAACCCAGGACCCTCAGACCACAATCAGGTACTTCAACTTTCATCAAAGACTAAGGCACGTATCAATGACAGCTAAGCCCATATTTATCTAAAAAGGTAAATAGCAATCAATTCTACACCCTCATAATATCAAGATAGAACACAATACAGGTCACTTGGGGTCGAAAGCCCATCTCACTGACGGCACATATTCTTGATTGCATAATGAGATAAATAAATTCATTGAACTTACACACAAATTGCCTTGCCCCAAACTAAGCTCGAAACTTTTACTATGGATGCTAGGGAACGGAAAGACATATTTATGTACTTCACTATTTTTATAAACATCCATGACTCGAGTACAAATGCCGATGTTCATCACACAAACATTAGCCCCTAGCGAGATTCGACCCCTGGGTTTTGTAGCCAGGATTTCTGACATATAAGACCAACGGGCCCGTCAGATGGTCACATAGTTGTCCACAGAGATAATAAACAAGATGTTTCAAATACATTCAGTGTAGGAACACATTAAGCTGAAATTACGCAAACGAATTCCGGCACAAAGTATTATAGTCCATTTAAAATATATTAGGTCGCATTTTTTTCGCCTAGTGTGTGAAGATGTTATTTCGACATTCTATACTCGCATTATTAAAACCTTGTTTTGAAAATAAACATGTATAGTAAAATGAATTGACAAAATATGTTTTTTGTATATTCAATGGATGTGAAAAAGGGAATTTTGGTCCATCTAGGATTTTATAATGGATGGCTTTTAAGAGAAGATTTGTAAGGTTATGGATATATAGTCTATGTTGGGTACATTTAGATCAATACCGAATCAGTTTCAGAATATGGATTCATAAATTGGTAAACTTCGGCCCCACGGCAAAAATAATGTGAAAAAGACTTTAGATCGTATAAAAAAACCTTCCGTATCTAGTTTTATTAATCATAACTTCGCTAGATCGTAGGAAAATATGACTGGGTTGACTTCAAAACTCAACATTTAATACCATCAACAACTATGAAAGTGAACTCATAATTAAGTTAAGGTAATTTAATAAATTATGTAAGTAATAAGTGGTAACTTCAAACTGTACAGAATAAATAAATATACATCGACTTAGCACACAAATGTGGTACCGAGTGCATAATTTTTTTAAGAATTGAATTTAATTTGATTTGTTTTTAATATCGTAACTTTAGATAAGGAAAAAATTTGAATGAGTTTTCTTTTTCGTTAAATTAATACTGGTATTAATCTATACATACATTCTGGAATTAATATCCCCTTATATTGATCTCTTACTGGTACTATAATTTTTTAAATATCGAAATCAATAGAGCCACCACAAATAAATTCATTTGAAGTACATGCCCTAGTAAACAATAAATCATGATCAAATAAGCAAAATGTTGGTTTTAAACTAATGTTCTTGTCTACTATGCCAAGAATTAAACCTCCATACATATGTATGTTATTTATTTTACCAATACTTTTGCTACACCCAATACCACAAATTGTCAGACCTCTTTCCTATACAGTTTGAAATCAACCAAATAATAAAAAAATCACAAACTTTAAAATTATCCTTAGCTACTCTATCAGAATATATATTTCTTTAATCTTAGTGCAATTTTTAGAAATAGGTATGTGTGAATATTAATTTACTTTTTCTCATCTTAAAATTTATTTATTATATCTCTTTCGTCACGTTAAAACTTTTCACATCACAATCACATTGCAGTTTTAGAGAATATACTCATTATTTACAAATAAATGCATTTTTTTGATTTTTACAACTGCTTTCACCAATGTTTTTAAATTACATTAATTACTAGTACTCGGAAAGGATTTTATTGAATCCAAAACTTCTTGGTTCCAAGAAAACAACAAATTTTCTTTTATCAACCTAATTCCATGTAGGGTTAACTTTCAGACTTCCAAATAAGAAAAGAAAATCCTCCTTTCCAAACACTGATTATACCTATGTAACATTGGTTCAATTTATGAGATCTCAGCAGTCAAACAATGTAGGTACCCAATTTTAATTTGGATTAAAGATATTATGGTTTAGCAAAGAACATGTTATTTTATAATAAAATGTTGTAAAATAAAGAAAAAATATACCTTTTACTGATAAAACAGTAAAAGAGGTTTCCTTTTGATAGAATTTACTAGATATTAGATTGATTTTTAGGTCGATTTTATATTTTTAACATGAAAGTAGAAAAAGAAATGTCAAATTGACAAAATCAATGGTGCTTTGCAGTAAATATCATAACTGAATACTGAAACGGTTGTTATCAATGTTAGTTTTTGATTGTCAATATCACAATAGCTTTCATGGTGAGAATGGTACTAAATCACCCTTGGGTAACCAAATTTTCATACTATTTGGGTATTCATAAAATACAAATTTTCCTGTTAATTCGAAAAGAGAGTTACCTAGATGCTTTTACATTTTATATTACACTAATACTATTCCGAATGCTTTTTATTGAAGTAGCCTCTAGTACCATTAGCAAGTACTATTAATGGTATAAATCGAAAAGGAAACTGTTCAGATAAAATTAACCGTGTGATACCAACTATCAAAAAGAAACATTGATTGAAATATCAAATCTCATTATAATAAGTTGATTTCAACATATCAAATCATATCTTACCGCATAACACCATTTTAGTAATGATATATTCTCATAGTCGATTCACTGGTGTCTAAAACTGCACAATCGCTCACATCAATACCTCACTTAGCCTCTAAGAGACCGTTCAATATTTACAAAAAGTCTAACCTAAGGTACTAAGTATCAGTTTGAAGGTAGGACGTAGGTATCATTTTGCTAGACAAAACAAGAGATGTGGACCTCAATGTCTAGTTTTTAAATAAATATCTAAATATAACTAGTAAATTTAACTATAATTATTATCTCATGTTAAAATTCTGGTTATGTTTATTTATTTTGCAAATGTATTATTTATTTTCACATTGACTGTTGGATAATTGGTTCAAAGATTAATCCATAGTTGACCCCAGGGTAAGATCTTGACAAGCCTGGTTATTACATTGAAGTGACTGGCATCTGACATTATGTAACCCTTACGAGGGAAACCTGTAAATTTTTGGATCATAGTCATGAGACGAACTTCTTAGCTATCCATGGATTCTCCGTGCGGGTGCCGGATCCATCGCGTGGAACAGAGAGGAATGTCAGTCGGCGCCTGGGACATTCGACCCAGCTTGTAGGTTTAAGGGTTCTCCAACATCTCAACGTGCCTTCTGAAGCCCAGAAACATTATTTGTATCAGGCAATCAGGAGATTCAAATCTGCATTGTCCTAAACTTACTGGGAAAACCTTATAAAGTGAAAGTATGTGTAAGTACAAAGTCTCACAATTGAAGTTCTTCATTTTGGGGGCAAAATTGGTGAAATTCTCTGTATAGAATCAGAATCCAACAATCAACGCTACTATTATAAATAAACCAATATCTATGCTACATTTTAAGATTTACTCACGGGCCATCCAATCTTCTGGGCAAGTATACATCCAAAACAAACTAAACACTGTCCAACGCCCTGTCTGCCAAACAAAATGACACTGACACACTTCAAACTATGTCTTCAGCACTATACTTCACTAATCCGGAGGTGCGTGGACCGGAGAAGGCTTGACCGCCTCAATTTTGACATCTCTGACTTCTTTATGCTTGTGGTCATACTTCCTATCTTCTGATCTGTGGTCTTTCCTGTGGTCCCGTCTGTCTGACTTGTGCGATTTATGCGATCGTGAAGACGAATGCCGCCTGTGATGGTCATGCTTCTCCGACCGATCAGTCCGATGCTTATCAGAGTCCTTATGCCTATGGTTCTTGTCTTTATCAACTGATTTGTCACTCTTCTCTTTAATTTCTGATTTATGTTCACTTCTGTCTTTGTCTGTCCGTTCTGATTTCTGTTCACGTTCTTTATCGTTGCGGTCTGATTTCTCTTGTTTGATCTCTTGTCTGTCGGAACGATCTGATTTTGATTCGATTCTCTCCTGTTTTGGCTCTGTCCTCTCCTGTTTAGGCTCATTTCTCTCTTGTTTTGGCTCAATCCTCTCTTGTTTCTGCTCTGGCCTCTCCTGTTTCTCCACTTTATTCTCCTTCTCCCTCTCTGACCGTTCTGTTTTCACTTCTGTCTTCTTTTCTTTCTTATCCTCCTGTTTATCTTGCTTGGTTTGCGTCTCTATACTTTTCCTGGTCTGGTTTAGTTTAAGAGCCGGCTTCTCTTTGAATTTCGCGCTTAGTGCTCTCATTTCTATTACACCGGCCTTGTGTTTCGATGAAGATTTTTTCTCTGTAAATAGAAAATGATGACGTGAGTTAACAATATCTATAGGAATACAGTAAATGAAAGTGTTTGTATCAAATAAACTCAAAAGCTACTAGATAGATTTCGATAATTCTTTCTTCATTCAAATAGTGCATAATTTCTTAGTAAGATAAATTCAATTTTTTTACCCGATCCCATCTCGTTTAATATACATATTTTACCCCTCGCGGGATTCTGAAATATTAATTCAACTCCTACATAAATAAAATTGTAATTTATCGATCACATATTATGGATGTGATCGTTATGTGTGCGCGCTAGATGTCACTTCTGTGTCTGTCTGACGATTAAACTCGTGTGCTACCAACGCTCCGTCTTTTTATTTAATCACTAGCCATCTGCCCGCGATTCACTCGCGCGTAATTTCTTTTTTGAAATATTAGCCCCTTCCTCCCCACATTTCCAGGATCAAAAGTACCTAATGTTTACCGAGGATAGTGTAGGTAGCCAACAGTGAAAGAATTATTCAAATCCAGTAGTTGCTGAGTCTAGCGCGTTCAAACAAACAAACAAACTCTTCAGCTTTATTATATTAGTTTAGATACCTTATTTTAGTCTTGTCCTGCGCCTCTAAATAAAATAAATAAATAAATATCTCTGGACATTGTTCACACAGCGCCATCTAGCCCCAAACTAAGCATTAACTTGTGCTATGGTTGCCAGACAACGGATAAACATTACTTATATACTTTTTTTTGTAAATACATACATAATATACATAAAAACACCCAGACCGATACAAACAGACATAATCATGCACACAAATGTTTGTACCGTGCGGGGATCGAACCCGCGACCTTTGGTGTAATAGCCGACTTCTCGGCCATTACACCAAACCAACCAAATAACTACTAATTTAGTTTTCATTCCTTTTGCGATCACTCACTAACTACTACACAACACAGCTTCCATTAGGGCCAGTCCGTACTGTGTATCTACTGACCTGGCGTGGGCGTGGCGACGGGAGCAGGTGTGACGGGGGCAGGCGGCTCGGCGCGGTCGTCGTCCGGCGACGACGCCTCCGACGGCGGGTAGTACTGCTTCAGACGCAGGTGCCACGCTGTAAACATATAGTGGTATAGTATAGTATATATAGATAATATAGTACGTGTGTGGAGAAGGCAATGGTAAACCACTCCATTAAAATTGCCAAGAGAGTTGTTGTGTGTTTCATTTCATACAATGATCACGCCCCTTTGTAATGAGGTATACGACTCAAGGAGATAGTACGTGTCGAGTATCTTGGATGCTAGATATGCAGGCCAGTGATCTTAAGGGTCTAGATTAGATTCCTAGGTTTGGAAAAAATAAGTCTATGGTCCCCATTCCGCATAAACGACAAGCGTGATGATATACCAAAATATATCTATTAATTATACATATTATTGAATTGAAAAAACGCATCCCCGTGTTTTGGGGATATGCCCAGAACTACCAACATGGGCAAGCTGGACAGTAATTGGTTAAAAGAAAATAGATAACGGGTTTTATAATCGAAAAACATAACTCACCGACAGACGCAACGGCGGAAACCGTACGGAACTGATGTATGATATTCCTCGGCAGGAAGTATATGTCGTCGGAGCAGAGCGGGAGACGCGAATACCGAACGCCCTCGCGCCGTAGTTGGTTTAGTTTAGCTTCTTCTAGCCTATGAATAATATAAGTAATATAAAAAAATATGACAACGAATTAAAGAGATGAGGTAGTACTCAACTCAACTCAAAATAAAAATATTCATTATGGAATTGGGCTTCATATGAGCACTTATGAATCGTCAACCGTTACCAATTATATATTTTAACAACATACAGCGACTATCAATCGTACCGTCTACTCTACCTAGAGTTGTGTTTTTTTTTGTAAACCCTCCCTTCCGGAGGCTTGAATCTTTGAATGCAAAAGGTTGCCAATGATTAGTGATGTGCAGGATTGCTTAAAAGTTGTTTCGCGGATACGGAGCAGAAAACGGATATTTCGTGTCAATTTCTGTCCGACGTTATTCCGGTTTCTGTTAAGTGTTTGTCTTATACAAAGAAACTTAAAATGATAGACACTTCGCTCGCCGCAATGACACGCAGGACATTTTTCTACTTGGCTCGAGTATTCGTTTTGTTTTGCGTATGCTAAAAATTCTTGATTTTAAGTTTTTTTTAGTAAGTCTTATCTCATCCCCAACATACATTATTTTATCTTAAAAAATTTAAAACTAGTAAAGCAGCAGCGGTTACGGATACGGATACGATTTTTTTTCTAGCGGTTATCAGCAGATACGGATATCCAGATCATCACTACATGATAATGATAACGCTCTCAGGCCAAAGTCCAAACGTCCACAAGTGGACTGCAACACTCACCACGTGACGCACTGCGATATAGGCGGCTCGTGCAGGTCCAGCTGCAGCAGTTGGACCAGCTTATTGAAGTCCCTCGCGTGGAAGGCGACCACGTCCTTGGTGATCCGCCCCCGGTCAGATTCGTCGCCGCAGTGGATCGCTTTGAGCACACCTGAGATGAGAAATAAACAATTAGAAACACATTTTATACAACAAAGAAATATTGTGCGAATCTCTGATAAGGTTAGGGGATTATCGTCAGGTTAAAGGGAAATTAGAGTACGAACAAAATGTATGGTCGATGTGTGCGTCTGTGTATACGGAGAAATATCTTTCTGTCTCTTTGTTTGTTTTGAGTGCGTGTGTGTGTCTCTCTCTGTGTGTCTTCCTGTGTGTGTGTGTGCGTATGTGTGTGTGTCTTCCTGTGCGTGTGTGTGTCATTGTTATATACAGGTACGTGTGACAGTGTAACAACAAGGTGTTAGTGGTCCACCTAAGTCCTGGAACCAGCTCAGAGGGAGGTGGGGGGGGACATGATCCGGAGTCCATTGGTGTACCGACACCAATGGACTCCGGATCATGTCCACCTAAATAACCAAGCTCAACCACCGGGTTGAGCTTGGTTGTTTCGGGGTATGTCATCAGCATGTCTTTCTGTAATATACAGGTGCTTGCTTGCGTTTGTGCATACATGTGTATGGGCGTGTCTGACTGTGCGTGCGTGCCAGTATGTGTGCGCGAGTGTGTTTGTGTGTGTCTGTGCGCGTGCTTGCGTGTTTGTTTGTATGTAGGGGCATGTCTGTTCGTCTGTCTGCCTGTGCGTACTGACCGACGGCGGCGGTGGTGATCCTCTCGAGGCCGTGTCCCACGTGGTCGGCGTGCGCCCGGGTGCGGTGTGTGTGTGTGCGTGTGTGTGCGTGTGTGTGTGTGTGTGTGTGTGAGTGTGTGTGCGTGCGAGTATGTGTGCGCGCGGGCGAGTGTGTTTGTGTGTGTGTGCGCGTGCTTGCGTGTTTGTTTGTATGTAGGGGCATGTCTGTCTGTCTGTCTGTGCGTACTGACCGACGGCGGCGGTGGTGATCCGCTCGAGGCCGTGTCCCACGTGGTCGGCGTGCGCCCGGGTGCGGTGTGTGTGTGTGTGTGTGTGTGTGTGTGTGTGTGTGTGTGTGTGCGTGCTTGCGTGTTTGTGTGTAGGGGCATGTCTGCTCGTCTGTCTGTCTGTGCGTACTGACCGACGGCGGCGGTGGTGATCCGCTCGAGGCCGTGTCCCACGTGGTCGGCGTGCGCCCGGGTGCGGTGTGTGTGTGTGTGTGTGTGTGTGTGTGTGTGTGTGTGTGTGTGCGTGCTTGCGTGTTTGTGTGTAGGGGCATGTCTGCTCGTCTGTCTGTCTGTGCGTACTGACCGACGGCGGCGGTGGTGATCCGCTCGAGGCCGTGTCCCACGTGGTCGGCGTGCGCCCGGGTGCGGTGTGTGTGTGTGTGTGTGCGAGTGTGTGTGTGTATCTGTGCGCGTGCTTGCGTGTTCGTTTGTGTGTAGGGGCATGTCTGCTCGTCAGTCTGTCTGTCTGTGCGTACTGACCGACGGCGGCGGTGGTGATCCGCTCGAGGCCGTGTCCCACGTGGTCGGCGTGCGCCCGGGTGCGGTGTGTATGTGTGTGTGTGTGTGTGTGTGTGTGTGTGTGTGTGTGTGTGTGTGTGTGTGTGTGTGTTCGTTTGTATGTAGGGGCATGTGTGCTCGTCTGTCTGTGCGTACTGACCGACGGCGGCGGTGGTGATCCGCTCGAGGCCGTGTCCCACGTGGTCGGCGTGCGCCCGGGTGCGGTGTGTGTGTGTGTGTGTGTGTGTGTGTCTGTACGCGTGCTTGCGTGTTTGTTTGTGTGTAGGGGCATGTCTGCTCGTCTGTCTGTGCGTACTGATCGACGGCGGCAGTGGTGATCCGCTCGAGGCCGTGTCCCACGTGGTCGGCGTGCGCCCTGGTGCGGTGTGTGTGTGTGTGTGTGTGTGTGTGTGTGTGTGTGCGAGTGTGTGTGTGTGTGTGTGCGTGCGAGTATGTGTGCGCGCGCGCGAGTGTGTTTGTGTGTGTCTGTGCGCGTGCTTGCGTGTTTGTTTGTATGTAGGGGCATGTCTGCTCGTCTGTCTGTGCGTACTGACCGACGGCAGCAGTGGTGATCCGCTCGAGGCCGTGTCCCACGTGGTCGGCGTGCGCCCGGGTGCGGTCCTCGAACAGGAACTCGCGCGCTTCGCTGTACCGCGGCAGGTATTGGAGATTGCGCAGCTCGTTGATGCCCGTCCTGCGCAAAAAATACAGACAGATTCTCGTTAAAATTGCTTATTATTTACCAAAGGCCGCCCGCGACTTCGTTCGCGTGGATTTTGGTTAATCGCATGGGAGCATAATCCGGATAAAAAGTAACCTATCACTTAAGGCTGCCCAAACTCTGCCCGTATACCAAATTTCATCAAAATCCGTTCAGTAGTTTCAGCGTGATTGGCAGACAAACATCCAAACAAACAAACTTTCACATTTACAATATTAATAATTAATAATAAGAAATAAGATTCCTGCGAACACAACAAACACTAGCGACACCTAATCTCCTAAAAAGAAAGCAGAAAAGAAAAACAAGTTGTAAATGATTTAAGATGCCATCATCAGTTGACACTTGTCAGTCTTGCTGTCGCAAATGTCAAAATTATACAACATACTTGTCAAATAAATCATTTCGCATTAATTAAAACAGTTTAAATATTAAATCTTATTAATAAAAAAAAATTAATTATACTCTGTCCACTATATGAAGCGTCTTTTGACAGGTCGCCGATTGACAACATTGGTGATGTCCTAAAGTATCTCAAATGTGTCAACAATCCGATTGTACTATTATCATTATTCGACTTAGGTACGTAAAAAATAACCGATTTCGATAAACATGCGTTTTGATTTAACATTCTCTTAGATCTATTGTAAACAAATATAAATCCATATATTTGAGTTTATAAATTAAATATAAATCAAGTAAATCATATTAGTAAAAGAAATTTAAATCCAAATGTTGTTACCTTTCTATGTAAAATATACATTATACCTTATGAACATGTTATGAAGAAGTTTAGATTTATTCATAGCATTTATTTCTATCGATTATTTGTAATCGGGGGCACAATCGTTCTAATCGTTTTTCGTAGCACATCACTGAGTTGGCAGTAACCGTCCATGAAGAACAATATTCTTTTTTCGAAAATTAAACGAAAACAATTCGAACTTTCATGGGCGTGAGCTGTCAAAAGACGCTTTATAAAGTGGACAGAGTATAAACACTATACGAAGAAATATATGAGTACATGTTTTTACCGATATTATTGACTATTTGGTTGCTTCTCTTTACATTTTTGAGTACTCTAAGTGCTACTATCTACCTAACTATGTCTGTAAAAACTATAAATCTCATTTCTCACCTCCGCTTCTTAATAGGACTCTTGCCTAACTCAGCGGTGGGTACTAGCTGTTCCCCGGGCCGAATCCACAGGATGGGGCCGTCGTTGGAGCGCCGAGGGTCCATCTCCGCCGTAGACATAGGGCCCCATGGCATTGTCTGTGGAATGAAAAAGACAATTATTCGAAAAATGAATTAAAATGAAGCTTAATAATAAAATCAAAATGTGCATAAAGTCAGCGTGGTTATTCAACGCTACAGCATCATATTATAATGAAGGTAAAAAAAAAATGGCCAAGTGCGAGTCGGACTCGCGCACTGAGGGTTGTGTAGAAATTCTATTTATGACGTATTAAAAAAACTTCTCACTAGATTTTGTTCAAACCAATTTTCGTTGGTAATTTCTAGGGTAATGTTCATTATATATTTTTTTTAGATTTATCATCCTCTTATTTTAGAAATTAGAGGGGAGGGACACATTTTACCACTTTTGAAGGGTCTAGAGACCCTTCCGAAGTGGTAAAATGTGTAAGTTATCAATTTAGAGAAAAATAATATGAGAAACCTCTATATCATTTTTAAAGACCTATCCATAGATAACCCACACGTATATGTTCAATGAGAAAAAAAACGTTTCAGTTCTAACTTTAGACATCCCCAATTTTTTTTTTCTATTTTCGTGTTAAAACCTTGTTGCGGTTCACAGAATACATCCACTCACCAAGTTTCAACAAGATTTGGTGCAGGAGGACTCACCAAGTTGAGGAAGGGGCAGGTGGCGAGCATATCGAGCATGTCGGGGAAGTATCCGCCGACCTCCTCGTGCACGGTGCCCACCAGCGAGATCTGGTGCAGCGGGCCGCAGCGGAACGTGCCCGCCGCGTACGACGCAGCCACCTGGGGGGAGGGGAAACTGTTATTTTATGCATAGTTTAAATCCGGTATTTGACTGACAGGTCAAATCACCTTCTTTTATTAAATGTCAAAAACGTAAACTTGTTTAAAAGCTCAAAAGTAACTGTGGGATAAAAAATTGTGCTTAATTTTAGATTTCATCTTTAAGCCTCCACTGGTCTACGAAGGTCGAGGACTACGTCCAGAAGAAGTCTACCTTCAGACTGAGGGTTGAGCGGTTGGTGCCTCGCCATAAGACGAGTTTTAATTCGTTTGTGGTGAGAGTGCCGACTCATCTTCTTGCAAGATTCATGAAGGAGGACTTCTGGCCGCAGGGCGTCGTGTTTCGGAGATTCCGAGGTCGGCTGCCCGCTGAGACTGCACACCCGGTGCTACGTGTGCATTAGTTGTAAATTTAATTTAATAAAATTGTTTATATGTATGTTAGACTGTAAGGTATTTATGATATGGGCCTCTGTTTACATATATTTAACATCTTTTTATGTAAATATTGCCTGAAATAAATGATTATTATTATGTAGGTACATTGGAAATTCACGGGTCCATAGGGACCCGGTCCTTTGAAGCATGCGTGGGGCCAAAGCCAACAGCGCAGAGGCTTTTGGTACCATTTGATCTAAATTGGAAGCTACCACTCCAAGCGGCCACTAGGGTCGCGGGCAGCAAGGGAGCAACACCGGCGTGGTTGGCTAAGGGTGCCGAGAGGTGTGCACCGGTTTCTGGATCGCGTTTGGTCGGTCAGCCGTTCCCCGCTATTACGCAGATTGAGCACTTCCACCCATCAAGCATATAGCTCTTGCGCTCCACTCTGGACGGCCAATTAAGGCAAGCCAGAGGTGGGGGAGAAGATGGTAAAGTTCCCCCGGGAGGTCTCGGGTCCGTGGTGTCGCCACACACCAACAGCTCGCCACAAGCTGCCCTGCGGTGACTGATTGCATTGATGGAAGTTGTAACTCCTCAAGGAGGAGCTCCAACTTCCATCAACGGGCGATGGGGTCGTCACATCCCTACGTTATTATTATTAATGTTGGAATATCATAATTTATTTGTATGCAGTCAAATACCCAATTGTAAAAAATGCCTTCGCCGTACTTTATCGGCACTATTTAGGCTACGCTTCTTAGAGAGAGGCAGCACGTTGTCACCCGTTTAAATCAATGGTCAACGTGCTGTCTCGCTCTTATTTCAGTGCCAATTTCGAAGTAGGCGTGGGCAAACGTAACGATTAACATCAATGATTTTATGCGCACTCTCTTGTACACTATAATACCTATTTCCTGCGCACCTGGCTCATGGTAGGATCCTCCACCATGGTCAATATGTTTTTCTTTCTGTGTAAGCTGGATGGAGATGATTGCTGGACCTACACCGCCTATCAACAATAACCGCCTAGCGGACAGTTCAGTAAAATGGCCAGGGAACGCAAGCTGTTTCTGCTGGTGAGTAAGATCGCCAGAGCTCAGTTGGGGAGGGTATGGGGTTTTTACAGGCAGTCAACGCATCTACGACCTTTGTGCGCCTGGATGTCTATGGGCAGCGGTGATCACTTTCCATCAGGTGACCCTCTTGTTTGTTTGCCTTCCTATAACAAAGTCACTCACCTGCTGGTAATACCGGCTGACAGTAGTGGTCTCTATATCGGACGCGCGAGCCAGCACCCCGGACTTGACGGTGAGGTTGGGGTGCGTGTCGGTCAAGTACTGCAGCAGGCAGGGGAACTGCCAGGGAAGCAAGCTAGATCCGTGGACTTTCACGCTTCCTAACTGTTCCGACTGTCTAACTAGGCAAATAAAACGACCACGTGGGCTAGCCAAGAGGCCACTTTCGCAAGCGTTTCGCTGTCGTTGGCTAGCCCACCAGGATCGGGCTTAGTGGCGACACCTAGGAGAGGCCTATGTCCAGCAGTGGACTGTTTCTGACCGGCCTTTGATAGGCTGATGATGAAGATGAAATCGCAAGTCACCCACCTGCTGGTAATACCGGCTGACAGTAGTGGTCTCTATATCAGACGCGCGAGCCAGCACCCCGGACTTGACCGTGAGGTTGGGATGCGTGTCGGTCAGGTACTGCAGCAGGCAGGGGAACTGCCCAGTGGTCATTTCCAACTGTCTATCTAGGCTGAGTGAAGAGCCCTAGGAGAAGCCTATGTCCAGCTGTGGCCTGTGATAAACTGATGATGATGATAAAAACAGCCAGGGGACACAAGTCACTCACCTGCTGGTAATATCGGCTGACAGTAGTGGTCTCTATATCAGACGCGCGAGCCAGCACCCCGGACTTGACCGTGAGGTTGGGGTGCGTGTCGGTCAGGTACTGCAGCAGGCAGGGGAAGGACGCGGCGGCCCCGCGTACGACGCCGCAGACGAAGTGCGCCCAGCCCTCGCTGTCTTCGGAGAACACCAGCTGTGGATACGTAATATAGTGTTAAATAAGTACGTTTTTTGCAACACACGCAAATTCAAAGTAACTGCTTGCTCGGCATTGGGTGGTATACGGGTGTTACTACACTAATCGATTGACATCGGACGATGTTGATCGACTGGTGTGGTTGCTTTAATTGATCGACGCCATCGACGGACACCAGTCGACTAACCAATCGATCGATCGATCGACGCCATCGATGGCACCGGTCGACGTTGATCGATCGATTGACGTCGACTATTCCATTCTACCATCGATCGATTGGTCTTGTAGAAACTATCGATCGACGTCGACTATTCCATTCTACCATCGATCGATGGCGTCGATCGACGATCGATCGATTGGTGTGGTAACAGCCTACCAAAGATTTCATCCTGCATGCTAATATTGCGACGGGGTGCGGTCTTATGGGGACTAAGAGAATTAGCACTCCGTAACTATAAAGGTATAGGTAGTTGAAGGAAAAGTATAGGATCACAAATCAAAAGATCAAAAGTATAATGTTATTTAGCACTATTACAAGGTTATAAGTATTAGATTAATTTTATATATATTTAATACTAATATTTAGTGATTAACTAATTAATTATGAGAACTGAGTCTAGACCCATTTCGATTGTACTATTATCACTAATCTAATTAGGTACTTAAACAAAATAAGCTTCCATGAAGTACAATATATTTATTCTAGAGTTAAACGTAAACAATACGAAACTTCATGGGCGTGATCTGTCAAAAGACGTTAAATAAAATTGACAGAGTGTATGTAGCTGTTAGAATCATACCTTGAGAAATTCCTTGGCAAGAGACTCTTGTTGTTGTGCATTGAGCATGTCCACGTCGCGCTGGTGGAGGTAAACAACGCTCGCTCCACCGTTCGGATGGGTCTCCACTCGCATCAGTCTGGGGACGAAAACAAAATACGTATTATTGTAGTGTACACTTGAAAGTTTATAAAGTTTTTTTTTTATGTCATAGGCGGCAAACGAGCTAGCTCTCACCGCCGCCCATGGACATCCGCGACACCAGTGGTATCGTTGATGTGTTGCCGGCCTTAACCCCATACCTTCCTCAACTGAGCTCTGGCAACCTTACTCACCAGCAGAAACATAGCACAACAGTTACGAAGTGCTACTTCACTGCGGTTAGTGTTCCAGATATCTAAATCTTTACTAATACTAGCCTTCCGCAGCGGTTTCACCCGCGCGTAAAATATTTTTTTCATTTATCCACCCCTTCCTCCCTCATTTCTGGGATCAGAAGTACCCTATGTTCACCGGGGATAGTGTAGCTAGCCAACAGTGAAAGTATTATTCAAATCGGTCCAGTAGTTTTTGAGTTCATTCATTACATTCAAAAATACATACAAATATTTCCTCTTTATATTATGAGTGTAGATTATAAAGAGGAAAGATTTGGATTTTTGTATGTAACGAATAAACTCAAAGCTAAGGCTAAGGTGGGGCGGGCCGCTAGTCTATTATAATATTATGAACAGTTGTGAAGCGTTGTGGCGACCTAGAATGGTACTGCCCCATCTCTATCCCTGCGTGCCGCTTGATCCTCGTGATGATGATGATGATGATGATGATGATGATGATGACGAGTCCGTGGCGACACCTATCTACATCGCCACAAAGGAGTAGTTCCAATACAACTCTACGGAAGGCACGTTAAGCCGTTGGTCCTGCGCCTGATCTCTCTACGGTCGTGTCAGACTGCTGTCCCACCGAATTATGAGAGTGAAGGAATAGGGAGTGCACCTGTGCTTGCGCAATCACTTGTGCACTATAATATATCCTGCGTACCTGGCTGATCGTAAGGTCGGCCGCCATGGCCGAATACGGCCGGAGGGTATTATTATATTTATCTCACCTGTGGTACTTGAGCTCCTTGACCACCACGTTGTCGGCGAGGGGGCCCCACGTGTCGGCGCTGGGCAGGCCGGGTCGGTCGCGTCGGCACTGCACGCCGATAGAGCAGCGCTTCACCCAGTGATGATGATGATGATGATGATGATGATGACGAGTCTCTCACCTGTGGTACTTGAGCTCCTTGACCACCACGTTGTCGGCGAGGGGGCCCCACGTGTCGGCGCTGGGCAGGCCGGGGCGGTCGCGTCGGCACTGCACGCCGATAGAGCAGCGCTTCACCCAGTGATGATGATGATGATGATGATGATGATGACGAGTCTCTCACCTGTGGTACTTGAGCTCCTTGACCACCACGTTGTCGGCGAGGGGGCCCCACGTGTCGGCGCTGGGCAGGCCGGGTCGGTCGCGTCGGCACTGCACGCCGATAGAGCAGCGCTTCACCCAGTGATGATGATGGTGATGATGATGATGACGAGTCTCTCACCTGTGATACTTGAGCTCCTTGACCACCACGTTGTCGGCGAGGGGGCCCCACGTGTCGGCGCTGGGCAGGCCGGGTCGGTCGCGTCGGCACTGCACGCCGATAGAGCAGCGCTTCACCCAGTGATGATGATGGTGATGATGATGATGACGAGTCTCTCACCTGTGGTACTTGAGCTCCTTGACCACCACGTTGTCGGCGAGGGGGCCCCACGTGTCGGCGCTGGGCAGGCCGGGTCGGTCGCGTCGGCACTGCACGCCGATAGAGCAGCGCTTCACCCAGTGATGATGATGATGATGACGAGTCTCTCACCTGTGGTACTTGAGCTCCTTGACCACCACGTTGTCGGCGAGGGGGCCCCACGTGTCGGCGCTGGGCAGGCCGGGTCGGTCGCGTCGGCACTGCACGCCGATAGAGCAGCGCTTCACCCAGTGATGATGATGATGATGACGAGTCTCTCACCTGTGGTACTTGAGCTCCTTGACCACCACGTTGTCGGCGAGGGGGCCCCACGTGTCGGCGCTGGGCAGGCCGGGTCGGTCGCGTCGGCACTGCACGCCGATAGAGCAGCGCTTCACCCAGTGATGATGATGATGATGATGATGATGATGACGAGTCTCTCACCTGTGGTACTTGAGCTCCTTGACCACCACGTTGTCGGCGAGGGGGCCCCACGTGTCGGCGCTGGGCAGGCCGGGGCGGTCGCGTCGGCACTGCACGCCGATAGAGCAGCGCTTCACCCAGTGATGATGATGATGATGATGATGATGATGACGAGTCTCTCACCTGTGGTACTTGAGCTCCTTGACCACCACGTTGTCGGCGAGGGGGCCCCACGTGTCGGCGCTGGGCAGGCCGGGTCGGTCGCGTCGGCACTGCACGCCGATAGAGCAGCGCTTCACCCAGTGATGATGATGATGATGATGATGATGATGACGAGTCTCTCACCTGTGATACTTGAGCTCTTTGACCACCACGTTGTCGGCGAGGGGGCCCCACGTGTCGGCGCTGGGCAGGCCGGGGCGGTCGCGTCGGCACTGCACGCCGATAGAGCAGCGCTTCACCCAGTGATGATGATGATGATGATGATGATGATGACGAGTCTCTCACCTGTGGTACTTGAGCTCCTTGACCACCACGTTGTCGGCGAGGGGGCCCCACGTGTCGGCGCTGGGCAGGCCGGGTCGGTCGCGTCGGCACTGCACGCCGATAGAGCAGCGCTTCACCCAGTGATGATGATGATGATGATGATGATGATGACGAGTCTCTCACCTGTGGTACTTGAGCTCCTTGACCACCACGTTGTCGGCGAGGGGGCCCCACGTGTCGGCGCTGGGCAGGCCGGGTCGGTCGCGTCGGCACTGCACGCCGATAGAGCAGCGCTTCACCCAGTGATGATGATGATGATGATGATGATGATGACGAGTCTCTCACCTGTGGTACTTGAGCTCCTTGACCACCACGTTGTCGGCGAGGGGGCCCCACGTGTCGGCGCTGGGCAGGCCGGGTCGGTCGCGTCGGCACTGCACGCCGATAGAGCAGCGCTTCACCCAGTGATGATGATGATGATGATGATGATGATGACGAGTCTCTCACCTGTGGTACTTGAGCTCCTTGACCACCACGTTGTCGGCGAGGGGGCCCCACGTGTCGGCGCTGGGCAGGCCGGGGCGGTCGCGTCGGCACTGCACGCCGATAGAGCAGCGCTTCACCCAGTGATGATGATGATGATGATGATGATGATGACGAGTCTCTCACCTGTGGTACTTGAGCTCCTTGACCACCACGTTGTCGGCGAGGGGGCCCCACGTGTCGGCGCTGGGCAGGCCGGGGCGGTCGCGTCGGCACTGCACGCCGATAGAGCAGCGCTTCACCCAGTGATGATGATGATGATGATGATGATGATGACGAGTCTCTCACCTGTGGTACTTGAGCTCCTTGACCACCACGTTGTCGGCGAGGGGGCCCCACGTGTCGGCGCTGGGCAGGCCGGGTCGGTCGCGTCGGCACTGCACGCCGATAGAGCAGCGCTTCACCCAGTGATGATGATGATGATGATGATGATGATGACGAGTCTCTCACCTGTGGTACTTGAGCTCCTTGACCACCACGTTGTCGGCGAGGGGGCCCCACGTGTCGGCGCTGGGCAGGCCGGGGCGGTCGCGTCGGCACTGCACGCCGATAGAGCAGCGCTTCACCCAGTGATGATGATGATGATGATGATGATGATGACGAGTCTCTCACCTGTGGTACTTGAGCTCCTTGACCACCACGTTGTCGGCGAGGGGGCCCCACGTGTCGGCGCTGGGCAGGCCGGGTCGGTCGCGTCGGCACTGCACGCCGATAGAGCAGCGCTTCACCCAGTGATGATGATGATGATGATGATGATGATGACGAGTCTCTCACCTGTGGTACTTGAGCTCCTTGACCACCACGTTGTCGGCGAGGGGGCCCCACGTGTCGGCGCTGGGCAGGCCGGGTCGGTCGCGTCGGCACTGCACGCCGATAGAGCAGCGCTTCACCCAGTGATGATGATGATGATGATGATGATGATGACGAGTCTCTCACCTGTGGTACTTGAGCTCCTTGACCACCACGTTGTCGGCGAGGGGGCCCCACGTGTCGGCGCTGGGCAGGCCGGGTCGGTCGCGTCGGCACTGCACGCCGATAGAGCAGCGCTTGACACGCGCCCGCCGTCGGCAGTGGTGGCACGACGACGATGATGATGATGATGAGTGCCGCGAGTGTGATGACCTGAGGAAAAGAGAGATATGGTTTAGTAAATTAAAGTCTACCTTTAACATCAACTCAATTCCATTAGAAAGGAAAGGCCAAAAGCTGATGCAGATGTGTTACAGATATCAGAATCAACAATGGTATAAAAAAAATCTTAATAGATACCTACAGTCAACACCCAGACCAGGACAAACAGACATGTTCATGCATAAAAATGTTTCTACTGTGCGGGGATCGAACCCTAGGTCTAATTGTCAACTTTTTGACCACTCCACCAAGCTGGTTGGAATGTTGCTTAGTTAATGTTTTTTGCAATACACGCAAAATCTAAGCTTCTCTTTGCTCTGACATGGGTGGTGGGTACCAAATGATTTTATCTTGAATGCTATTACCAAAATGGAATCACGATCTAATACTATTTTAACTCAACGAATCAGCTTACTATAATAATAATATGACAATAGCAACAACAAAAAATACTTCAAATAGAACTCACCTCTCCCTCTCTCTGTCCTTCTCCTTCTCCCTCTCTCTATCTCTATCCCTATCTCTCTCCAACTTCACTTTCTCACTCTCAGTTTTCACCTTCACCTCCTGAACCTTGTCCTCCTTCAAACTAGTCCTCAACCCCGACAATACTTGTGGTAACTGTGGTGTTGTCCCCGGCTCTTGTTTTATCTTCAACGGTAGTTCCAAATTACCGTAGCATGGTAACTCTCTTCTCGGAGTAGATTGGAATCGAATAGCCTTCATCGTCAAACTGAAGTGTGCTCCTGATCTTCTTGAATTCGAAGTCTCTAACAGCACATTAGATCTTGTTACCCTCGGATACTTGTATCTGAACATAGATCTGTGGAAATGCGTGTTGATGATCTTTAATTGTCTCGAGACTGATGATAAGATTCGTCTCGTCACATCATTGTCTTGAATCTTCTGTGTCAGGCGACTTTGCTTCAATGACACGTTGAGACCTCCGAACCAATCGCTCAAAGGTTCTTGGAGAGAGAAGTCTGTGTTGTATAACAAAGGGTTCTGTACGCGTGGGGACTTGTTCATCAAGTGTAAGGTTAGGACTGTGGTGTCTCCGAACCCTCCGGAATCGAACACGGGCCATATCTTGGTCAGTTTGGAAGGCTTCGCGTCTACCCACTGGCATAGCTCGGTCGATTCCTCGCTCCGCTTGCGTTTCTTGCCTGGAACAAGATTGAAGAACACTTTAGCATAGATGACAATATAAGTCAAATATTTATGTATCAAAATGTTACTAACATAGTCCAATGACTGGGTATGGGGCTACCGGCTAGGACAGACAGCCGCATTTGTCGGTAAACACTTGCGTAGCATTGATTATTTAGTTGGCATGTCATTTGATATAGAAACAACAGAATAAATCTGGACAGTAGTTAAAAGTACTTCCATCAATGCAATGCACTCGTGGGAAACCGATACGGGTCGTCAATTGCAATGAATAGAAGTCGTGTGAATATGGACATTTCAGGAGTATTATCTCGGAGCCCTTTTAAGCTTGTACCGAATTGAACTGGGCGATATAAAAACATGGCCCCCATTTTTTCGCAAGTCAGTTTAATAGAACAGCAATTGAGATTGCTGCTTGCCGAACCAGGGGCCCTGGCCAAGATGCCACTTTGTCGAATTCGCCATACGTTTTCGTCGCGACTTATATTGCCCTCCCGCACACGTACTATTGATATGAGCGGGATGGAAATATAAGTCGCTACGAAAGCGTCTGGCGAATTCGTTAAAGTGGCATCTTGCTTGGCTAGCCTACCTGGTTGGTAGATTCTGTATTTTGATAAATTAAAGACGATTTATATAGGTAAATCTCTAAAGCAGTGGTTAACCTTTTAAGCATGAAGGACCATTTTGCTAAACTGACTTTACAAGGAACACGGAATTAATTGATCTATTGGCAATACCCGACGGTTAATATAAATAAGATTAGTCAGGCGCCATTTATCTACGATCGCTTCGCGGACCACTTGGAATGGCTCCAGGGTCCACCAGTGGTCCACGGACCATAGAATAGGAACCACTGTTCTATAGCTTAAAAGAAAAAATAATTATTTATTTATATTTAATCTAATTTTCAATAATATGTACCATTGTAGCTAAATCTATATAGTTGGGTTTTTACCCAAACACTTTTACGAGGCCCTACCACGTTTTCGGGTGATTTATTCACATCGGAAATCAACAAAATATACATAAGATAACATCAACGAATAGCCCTTTGGACTAGAAGTAATTTATAATGTACTCGTAAATAAACAATGCAATGTGCTGTAGACAATATCGTATAGATATACCATTGTATAATAAGTTTACGGCGTACCTAACTGTAATAGTAACATAAATGGTAGTATTATGGTCTGCCTGTGTGGTATGGTAGGTGAAGAAAACTATTGTAATTGTAACTCAGGACAGGATACGCAAATCTATTAATGTCTACTGTAACAATGTTTTTTCAAAGGAAAATCTTAGTTAGTTGGTTTAGTTTCTAGTCTAGGCGTATTTTTTCTTAAGTGACTAGTAACTATACCGAAGCTTGATAACTTATCGTGTAAGCGAAAATTTCGTAAAAACCGGCCGAGTTTCAAGGACCAATATGGTATAGAATATAGGAATATAGTGCAGGAAAAGACTCCACACGAGATCGAATTTACGCGGCTGAATTTACTTTCCGTCGTGATGGCACACTATGCCGAGATTTAGTCGCATAATTTTCATTGCCGCCGAACATCTGTCGCGTAATATCAACCTGTAGGTATTCGTACACCCAGTATGGATCTCGGTTTCCACATAGTGTTGTTATATTATAGCGTAAAGCCTTCTTCAACAAATGTCCACTATCCAACACAAATATAATATAAATAGTTTTGCAATTCGAAACTGTTCCTGAGAGTACCGAACAAACAAACAAACTCTTCCGCTTTAAGGTAATATTACTTAGAATATATTTTCTGCTTGACGTTTCGAATAATGTTACTGCGAACTGTTGGTGCGTCAATATTAGTGTGGGAAAGTTAAAATATTCTAATTATTTCGTGTAATACCTAAGTATTCTTAAGTCTCATAAAACACTTCGTCTTGTAAGACCAAAGTTATTAGGATTTACACATGTTCTCGCCCTTGTCTCTGCCATATATCTTGCGTAGGTGATTAACCATAGCAATTAGGCGTTGTAGCCGAAGTTTGCTGGATTAATTGAAGCAGTTTTGTCTTAGTCCGAAGGTCGAAGGACTATCGGCATGAACCTGGTTTTATGAGTATAACTAGCGGCCGCCCGCGACTCCGTCCGCGTGGATTTCGATTTCGACAAACAAACATACAAACAAACAAACTCTTCAGCTTTATACATTAGTATAGATATGGATTTGTACCAGTAGTTCGTGAGATTAGCGCGTTCAAACAAACAAACTAAGACACAAACTCGTCAATTAAAGTTAGCTCACAAGGAATAGGTATCTGTCCTATTAGTTGGCATCTGGTAGGTACACATACCTTTTATAACCATTCCCAGAGAAGCATATTTAATTCAAATAAACACACAAAATGTCTAATTGTTCCTCTTTGTTTTTTTGATAACTTAGGGGAGAAGAATGTTTAACAACAGAAATACCATTCGAGAAATGATTAACGTCAAATTCTTTTTTTTTAATGAATAAGGCTGTTGGGACTTTATAAATGAAAGAAAAGATGCTTCTCTGTATAACAACACTGTATTGTCTGACTCCACATGTTACTTAAATTTATCACTTAATATTAACATATATTTTAGGAGGGCGTGTGTACAGCGCGAGCGACGAAGAGTGAAGAAGGAAGTGAATGACAGAGTGAGTGAGTAGAAGAATGACATTGAAGTGAGGAGATATGAAAGGCAAAGGAAAGATAGTTTAAACAGCCTAAAGGAAAGTGGCTGTACGCCACATCACCCCCCTACGGAGAGAAATAGGTACAAATTAACAGCATAATAACAATCTAGAGCTATGTAGAAACTAAATAATGCTAGTCCTAAAATATTTGGGCTCGTGGTTCACACTATAAAGTAAGAATACAATTAAATTTTGAAAATTAAAAGTTAAGGCTAGTTAGTCACAAATTAAAAAACTTAAAATCAATTCTTTTGTCAAAATGCAAAATGTAGCAGAAATAAAAACATGCTAGTGAGCGAGTAAAACCTTAATACTAACACAAAATAAAAACAAATTTTCAAATTAAAGAGAAAATTTAAGACATTTTTCACAAAAACAAAATAAAATTTTTGTAACTTACACTTAAAACTTAAAAACTAACACATACAGTGAGATCCAAAATTAACACAAAATTACTATTAATAAGTCACACAAATTTATATTTACAAATCTAAAATATCCCTAAACCTAACTTTGCGACCAGCCCTGGTGGTTACAGGTTGTGGGGCCGGTGAGGCCGGGATAGGTTTTAATGCAGGTTCACTAGAAACTGGGCAAGGAGATGTTGATAGCTGTGCTGGAGGAGTTGCAGCAGTAATTGGAGGCGATGGTGAAAGGGATGGAGCTGGACAAGTGCTGGGTACCTGTGAATCAGTCCAGTCTAGATGTGCTGGTTTAACCCTGTCTAGACTCACCTCCACCTTCTTATTTCCAATCTCTAGTGTAATAGTCTTTGCCGATCTCGAAATTACCTTGTAGGGTCCAGTGTATGGCGGTTGGAGCGCCCGTCTCACAGTGTCGTCACGAAGAAAAACGTGTGTAGCTGTCGGCAGGTCTTTGAAGACAAATGTCGACGGCTGCGTGTGACGCGAGGCAGGGACGGCGCGTAAATTAGCCATTTTAGAGCGGAGCTGGCCTACAAAATCGGTAGTGTCAATCTTTGTTGCTGGTGATGGTGGTACAACGAGCTCGCCGGGTAACCGAAGAGGCTCACCGTACACAAGTTCTGCTGCAGAACACTGAAGGTCTTCTTTCAGTGCCGTGCGGATGCCAAGGAGGACGAGAGGTAGAGCTTGGCTCCATGATGAGTCATGGCACATCAGCGCAGCCTTCAGTTGCCTGTGAAGGCGCTCTATCATCCCGTTGGCCTGTGGGTGGTAACTTGTAGTCCTTATCCGTTTACTAGCGCAAAAAGACATCAGCTTACCAAACAGAGAGGATTCGAATTGGCGACCTTGGTCGGTTGTTACTAGGAGTGGTACGCCGAACCGCGAGATCCACCCTGTAGTAAATGTTTCCGCTACTTCCTCTGCTGTTATAGACTGCATGGGCCATACTTCAGGCCACCGCGAGAATCTATCGATTGCCGTGAGGCAATATGTAAAATTCCTGGAACAAGGAAGTGGTCCAATAATATCCAAATGGACATGCTGGAAACGACCTGATGTAGCTGGGAAGTTTCCCAGAGGTGTGGTAACGTGTCGCGTTACTTTGTTTCGCTGACAAGCGAGACATGATCGCGCCCAGGAGCTGCAGTCTTTCCGCATGTTGGGCCAGACAAAACGGTCAGCGACCAGGCGGGCGCTAGCGCGCGCGCTCGGGTGGCTGAGGTTGTGCAGTTTGAGGAAAGCCTTGCGACGGAAAGCAGCGGGTAAGTATGGGCGTGGTTTACCTGTAGAGGTGTCACACGTCACCTTTATGTCCATGCCGGGAATAGTCACATCTTCGAGCTTCAAAGAAGAACTAGAGCGCAGCTGAGCAAGCTCTTCGTCAACAGCCTGAGCCTTAGCAAGCGAGGTGTAGTCTTCTTCGAGGGAAATAGCTTCGATTCTGGACATAGCGTCCGCTACAATATTATCTTCGCCCTTAATGTGGACTATGTCAGTGGTAAACTGGCTTATAAATGACAGCTGGTTAAGTTGGGCTGGCGGGAGTCTGTCTCGCCTTTGAGAGAAAGCATACACAAGAGGCTTGTGGTCGGTAAAAATAGTCACATGCTGGACTTCCAGTATGTGCCGAAAATGTTGCACGCTTTCGTAAACGGCAAGAAGCTCACGATAGTAGGCCGGCCAGTCCTTCTGCTTTTCCTTCAGTTTTTGGCTGAAGAAAGCTATTGGTTGCCAGTCACCTCTCTCACCAGTTTGTTGCTGTAAGCAAGAGCCAATATGTGTGCTAGAGGCATCGGTGAAAAGACCGAGCTTGGCACTGCTGCTAGGGTGGGACAACATTGTAGCTGACTTGAGGCTACTTTTGCAGTCTTCAAAACTCTTTTCGAGTTCCGACGTCCATGGGAAAGGTTTTGAACCTTTGCTTTGTGTAGCAGCTATGGCATCGATGAGTGGTGCCTGGTGCTTAGCTGCATCTGGAAGAAAACGTCGGTAAAAATTCACCATCCCAATGAACCGGCGCATGCCTTGAATGGTTTTGGGAGGCGGGTAGTCCATAAGAGCTTGGATGCGTTCTTGGGGTGGTTTGGTGCCAGCAGCACTTATATGGTACCCCAGGAAATTTACTGTTTTTGCACCAAAGACACACTTGGTTGGATTGATGACCACACCATAATCGTTGAGACGAGCCATCAATGTGCGCAGGTGCTGTTCATGTTCGATATGGTCTTTGGAAAAGACGAGTATGTCATCCAGGTACGCAAAACAAAACTCCAGGCCTCGCAGCACCTCGTCTACGAAACGCTGGAAGGTTTGTCCTGCGTTCCTGAGACCGAACGACATATACGGGAATTCGAATAACCCGAAGGGGGTTATTATCGCCGTCTTGCAAACGTCTGGAGGGTGTACAGGAATCTGCTGGTAAGCCTTTATCAGGTCGATAGTGCTGAACACTGTGCACCCTGCCAGGTTATGATTAAAATCCCCAATGTGTCGCACTGGGTATTTATCGGGGACAGTGCGTGCATTGAGGCCTCTATAGTCCCCACATGGACGCACTGTTAAATCCTTTTTAGGGACCATCTGCAGCGGAGCTGCCCAAGAGCTCATAGATGGTCTGGCGGTGCCTGCTTCAACCATTTCAGCGAAAATTTTCTGAGCAGTACGCAGCTTGTCGGGTGCTAAGCGGCGTGCGCGGGCGCTGACTGGTGGTCCTTTTGTGGTGTTAATATAATGCACAGTAGAGTGCTTCACAATTCGATCTCGGCCAGGCGGGCGTGTGGTGTCTGGAAACTCAGCTAGCAGTGCAGCATAAGGTGAGTCCCCTGAATGTGATACAGCCCTGATGCTGTCCTGGGAGATGAGTGCTAGAGAAGCAGCTACAGTGCACTTAGTAGTGCCGTCGATTATCCGTTGGTTTCTGCAATCGGGTAACAAATTATAATAACTGAGAAAGTCAGAACCAATGATGGGAGTGCTTACATCAGCTATAAGAAAATTCCATTTGAAAGCACGGCGCAAACCTAAATTAAGATTAAGATTAATGCTGCCATAAGTATCAATAGAGCTACCGTTGGCTGCTCTAAGGTCATAGCCGCTGCTAGTAAATCGGCCCTTTAGTAGTCTGCGAGGAAAGCAACATATATCTGAGCCAGTATCAACAAGAAACTTGTTGTTTGTGTACCGGTCGGTTATAAATAGGCGGCGACTAGGAGCGGAGCGATCAGTACTCGCCGTTACTGACCGCTGGTCTTGTTTCCCTGTTTTGAATCGGCTGACCATTTGCAGGGGTCGATACATTTCCTGGCGTTCTTTCCAAATCGGTCATGGTACCAACAAAATTGCTCGTTTCGTGAGCGTGAACGGCTGCGAGGCCGTTGTGTACTGCGACTGCGGGATCTGCTTTGCCGGCTACCACCTCCAGTGGTAAGGGCGGCCACAGTCCTGGTCAAGTCGGCCATTTGTTTCTGCAGTACCAGTATTCGCGCTACAGCAGACTGTGGTTGTGGATGGGAAGCAGTTGATACGGCCAACACGTTGGTATCATTGGCTGAAATCTCCATCAGCTGGTCTGCAAGATTGGCCAGTACCGTCAGTTCCTGTTGTTTCTGAGCTGCAAGTACAATTTGAATTTGTCGTGGTAAGCGATTGCTCCAAATAGTTTTCAGGAGACGTTCAGGAAAGGAAGCTCCAGCTAGGGACTGCAAATGACGGAGGAAAGAAGAAGGTTTCCTGTCCCCCATCTGTTCTTTCTCCATGACCCTCCGAGCCTTTTCCTCGTAGGAATCAGAAAGCCTAGATATAATGGTTTCCTTTAAGGTAGTGTATGGTGTGAGTCTAGGAGGATTAAGAATGAGGTCTTCGACCTCTTGTGTGGCAGAAATGTCCAACTGTGAAACTGCATAGTGAAATTTGGTTAGCTCTGAGGTTATAGAATTAATCACAAACTGTGAATCTAAGCTCGCGAACCACAGAGCTGGTCGCTCTTTGTTAAAATTAGGTGTGCGTATGGTTATTCTCTGTACATACTCTTTCGAGTCCCTCGTGTCCTCGGCAGGAGCAAGAGGTGGGTTAGCGTTTTGAGCTTGAGGTAGGTTAGCGTTGTCCTGCATTATGAATTAGTAGTTAATGAAATAGCTGATTGTTATTAAGCTCCAGTTTTCCCAAAAATAAGCACACGCACACAAAAACAATGCAAATAAACACGAAAAACACAATATAAACAAAAGTAAAGTTAAAGAAATACGTACCAACACATAAAGCACAATCCAATAATACAATTTCAGCACAAAAATTAGTAAAACATAAAGGTTAGTTCGACAAAATAGTTTCAAAACAAACAAAACCAAAACAAAACACGCAATTGTCAAATGTCAATGTCAACTTCCGTTCTTGTTTCAGTCCGTTCTTTCTCACTCGTTCAGTGAGTGAGCGTGAGATGGAACGTGCGAATGATGAGCGAATGAGTTAGTGCGATATTAGTACCGATGTTTCACGAGCGTGGCGCTAGCATCAATGCGAGATGATAAATTATTGGAAATCGAAGCGTCCAAAATGGCGTCAATGTGAAAATTTTTCAAGCGCACACCATGCAACTTTGTTAATGGGTTATTTACACTTGTTAGTTTAACCACACACACACAAGAGCTTCGCGTTGACTCGACGAAAAGCAATATTTCCCCAATGTTGCGCGATGGTTGCATGCAGCTTTGCAGGCACAGATTGCGTCACTCGGCGTCTCTCGTATCTGGAGTTTTTACACGTAGGTAGTCACCACTGTTGGGACTTTATAAATGAAAGAAAAGATGCTTCTCTGTATAACAACACTGTATTGTCTGACTCCACATGTTACTTAAATTTATCACTTAATATTAACATATATTTTAGGAGGGCGTGTGTACAGCGCGAGCGACGAAGAGTGAAGAAGGAAGTGAATGACAGAGTGAGTGAGTAGAAGAATGACATTGAAGTGAGGAGATATGAAAGGCAAAGGAAAGATAGTTTAAACAGCCTAAAGGAAAGTGGCTGTACGCCACAAGGCAATGTTAGGCAACCACTAAAGATTACCTTTTTTTATTTATTGATTTAGTGATCTTATTTAATCAAATATAGCTTCTGAACAAGTTCGAAGATGCTTATACATCTCCTCAAAAGTTCAGAGCAAAAATATGTAAAACATGATACCTGTAACTTCTTTATCTCCAAATTAGTGAGCTGAAGAATTAAAATATAGGTACTTTACTTCTATACAAGTGAAGTTTGAAGATGCTTGGACATGCCCACAAAAGTTTAGAACTAAAGTATGTAAAACATAATATAACTTCTAAATCTCCAAATTAATAAGCTAATTTAATCAAATATAGCCATTAACTTGTTCAAAATTAACTTGTACAGAACAAGTTAAATTTGAACTTGCTTAAATATCCCCCAAAAGTTTAAGGCAAAAATACCTATCTTAACATGTTTTAGTTTCTAAATCTCTGAATGAAACCAACCACACGAATCCAACCACAAGGAACAAAGATGCTGTTGCTGGCGCGAACATTGTTAATGTCTCACTGCAGGGTTTGCCTTGCACTGGTACAATAATTAGTTAATTATTAGTGGGCCTCCATCATTTCAAATAATGATTTAGTTACAAAGGTGGGTTCTTTAGCTTAATCACTTCCACTGCTAAATGCAAATTGGTGATCAGAAACCCAAACTGTGTTCGGAAAAACTGACACAAACTTTCCAGACCCAGGATTCCAACTCAGGACCTCGAGACAATGGCCCGGTACTTAAACCACTAGAACATTGAGGGTTTGTTGTGTTAAATTTATTGTTTTGGTTTTCAATTAACATCAAAGTTTGTGGATAAATGAGTCAATGAAAATACCAGTATTGGTGTAAATTAATGTGCATTACCTAGATTTTAATAAATCAGAGATATTTTTTTGTGGCTTGATCAAGTGATTCAGACTACTAGTTATGAGGACCTACAGACTCCACTGCTGCTAATACAATTTTTTTTTAACAAAGGAAGATAATGAGGAACTTAAAAAATAATAAATAGGAGTAGGTTACTATGCAGAAGTTTAATTATTAATTTGTTCTTCATCATTGAACATCAGAAAATGATTGACTATATAAAAACCATATCACCAACGCTCCATAAGAGTCCAAGAAAATAATTTTCATGTTTCAAATAATTCTATACCTTTAACTCCATCAATTAATTAATGATTATTGACATACAATGTTATCACCTTTTTTATTTTAAAACAACAGCATTAATTACCTGTGAATGTGATTTGATAATATGAATAATGAGTGTGTACCTACGTTGAAATAAGAAACATATATCCATAAATAAGATCAAGAAGAAAAGATGAAGATGAGGACCCTTTTAACAACAAAATTTGGATATTTTTATTAGATTTTTCATACAATATTGTTGAATAACCAGACCGCTATTAGAGTAGAAAGTGCAGTGTAGCCCTGACCAAGGTCATCTTGTGATGCAAGTTGCACAGCATTGCAGCAATTTAAACTGACAGATCCATGGTCAAACTAATGGCATTCTCCCGAAAAACTCGACCAAAACATCATAAATGTGAGAGAAATGTTTATAAACAGTCATGACCTCCATTAAGTGATGTAACTAACAAAAGATAGGTTACCATATTTCCCACCAAAAAAAATAATCAATATTTCTACATTGTACCTGCAATTACGTGCATGATAGATGAAAAAACAATTTATAAGTAGATATAGAATGATCTGTACCTTTGGAATCAAGGGATTGTGAATGTTTCGCATTGGTTGACACACTTGGATCATATCCCAATTTCGAAAGTCTTTTGTAGTCATGAGTCACTCTTCGACGCTTGGTGCCCTCGCCGGCGTCCGCTTCGCTGTTCTGACTGTAGAAATCTTGAGCAAACTCCCGATTTTCGCTTACTTTTACATTCGATTGTAAAGGCTCATCCGACGCCATTGTTTCAATGTGAATGATGAAAACTCAATCAAACAAAAGCTATTTATCAGTTAAACATCGGCGGCACGGACTTACTTTACATCAAACACAACAAACAGATTCTACAATCACATTAAATGATTAGAAATACATTGATTTCGAATAAAAAACAACTTGCGACGCCATTTCTTGCTACCTCACTTTTTTTTATAACTTTTTTAGAAACTTGCCCACTTTGGCAAGCGATTGAAGCAATGGACTGAAGAGTTGAGTCTTACTTTTTTATAATTTGTTGTACAATATTTTCAATTTTATTTAAAAATTATTTATGCATTTTTATGATATTTCATAAAACACTTTGTATGTATTTTATTACATTAAACATAAAATTATTTAGGAAATAAAAATAAATCATGACATACGTGGCTACAGAGACATCTACTGGTGACACTTGGTATCAACTGCTAGCGTAGACGCAACGTTACATGAATATGAATATAGATGGCGGTAACGTTTCATGATTCCATTGCTATTTTATGGCACATGTATGGCATAAATAAACATATTAAATTATTCTAAATAGTTTCCAATATTGTTAAAAATTTAGGTATTATGACATGTTATAAACAATATTTGTAAATAAATATATTTTTAGTATCGTCACAGTTTTGTGATGTCTCTATCTGTGATTGGTGTCTGCTTAAAGAATACCGAACATTATGGTATAAAGTTAGGTGTAGGTAGGTAGGTTTACGTGTTACACTAAAAGTTAGAGAAAATTAACACCTCAAACTTGTAACAAAAATGTAACTGTAGACTCACTACTTTTCAACAAAGGTGAAAACGAGATTCAACCAACTTTGGGATTGTTTGCTTTTTACCTGCTTGGTCTCAATCTCCTTCCGACCACATTGTTATAATCTGTGCTGTGGTTAAATAAGTTTTGCTCTACATTTAAACATTTAAATTGTATTTTGAAATATTTAAGTCATCGGCGTTTTAAAATTGATGCCGTGTTTGTTGTGTTTTGTTTCATAAATTTGCTAGGTATGTACGAGGCGAGGGTTTCTAAAAAAAACTTTGTTTGATAATGAACTTAGGTAGTATCTCAAGTCGAGACCGAACCCACTACCACCAGAATGTCTCACTCATTCACAAAAATCGAATTAATTATTGTAACATTACCATCGTAATTCGTAATCAAAGAACTATTTTAATTAATAATCTTAATTTACAGACAGACACTTTAACCTTTAGTTACGCCTTACTAAGTAATATTAACAATAAAACTGTAGACGTGACTCAGTACCAGGATAGAAAACCGTCAATAATAAGTACATTATTAAAAAAAATATCGCAGTTAACTATTTAAAAAAAAACTGACGAGTTTCTTGCCGATTTTTCAGCAGCTTGCAGAGTCATCATAATTATTGTAATTTTTTTGACGATCCATAAGTGATTATTAGCCTAATTGAAAAAAGTATATTTTGAGTCTGAGCTGAATTCTGAGTTTAAAAATATTAAGTACTAGCGGCCGCCCGCGACTCCGTCAGCGTGGATTTCTTTTTTTCGAAATAAAAAGTAGCTTATGTTCTGTCTCAGGGTCTAAAGATTGTCTGTAACAAATTTCATCAAAATCGGTTGCGAGGTTTAAGCGGGAAAGCGTAACAGACAGAAAGACAGACAGACAGACAGACAGACAGAGTTACTTTCGCATTTATAATATTAGTTGGGATTTGCACACAATGGGCATACTGTTTTGTTATACCTAACCTACATCATGCGTCATTTGTTTAAAACCTAGTTCTTACATAATGAAGTTCTCCTACAAGTCTCCTACAATTTAGTGCAAAAATACAAATAAGTGTTAAAAATGTTATTGGTCAAAGGCACTTTACTATGGATCGACGGCACAGTGGTTACCGCGCTCGGCCGCTTGTTGCTGAGTTAATCAACTTTTACAGAGGCCAGTCATCGGAGGGGTGACTGAAAAATTTCATATCGAGCTCCTCCTTACTTCGAAGGCACGTTAAACAGTTGCCCCTGCGCCTGATGTCTCTACGGTCCGCGTGTCAGATTGCTTTCCCTTCGAACTATGAGTGTGAGGGAGTAGGGAGTGCGCCTGTGCTCGCGCACTCACTTATGAAGTAAAGTAATAAGTATAGGTATCTTGATTACCCGGCTGATTTTGAGATCGGCCACCAGATGAATGAATATTAATGGATGAAGCGAATGATTTGACATTTATGTTACCCTTTTTAACCGACTTAAGGAGGAGGTTCTCAATTCGTCTGTATGTAAGTATAATATTTTTTATTTATGTTCTCCGATATTTTTCTCCTTATTATGAATTACGTGTGGGAGCAAGATAGCAGACACACGTACCCCCGTGGCCTAACTGTAACGGGAGTGGAAACTGATTTTCTCTCCGCATCCACATTGCATCCAATCCAATTGAATAACAATGTACTGCATTGTTATTAAATAAATATGAACCTGTACACAAGAACTTCCATAATAGAACATACATAATGAAAGAACTTCCACACAATATTCGAATCCCTTAACTTTAATTTTTTTTGCCATTGTGAGAAACAGATTTAGCTGAAAAATAACAATAAGGTGATTTTTTGACGCTTTTGGTGGTATACTCAAATGTGAGGTAGTATCTATGGTAGGTATTCATTTATCTGAGGGTGATTACTTACCATCAGGTGACCCTCTTGATCGTTTGCCTCCCGCTTACATAAAAAAAGCAGGGACAATATTAAACTCTCAATTTGTCTTTGTCTCTCAAGTCACTATCAATTTTGTCAATAAGTACGCCCAGTTAAAAGTCTAAGGTTCTTCTGAATACGTTTTTGACACAGTATTTGTTCACATACAGACACGTACATACGTAAATGATGATACGTTGGTATTTTTCGCTGTAAAATATAATCATTGAAAGTACTTACGCGCGCTACAACCGTGCGCCCATCCACTCGAACAATATTGTTGTATTGGCTACGTAGACCAATCTATTCCAACTAATATAATAAAAAGCTGAAGGTGTAAGCTATAAATTATAATACATAGTGGTATCTTATAGCTTAACCCTTCCTTGACAAATGAACTAGGTATCTAACATAAAAATGTAATTTTAATTCAAACCAGTAGTATTTCAACCGAACGAACCTTTCTGCTTTGTTATATTAGTAGGTATAGATAACTATATGTTACGGGCAACGTGATTAATCGGGAATTATGAATAAGGGCCGGCCTTTATTAATAATTCCCAAGAGCGTTGGGCAAAGTGATTAATTTATCACTTTGACCGGCCCGTATTAATAATTCCCGACGCCTCTTGGTCCATGTAATAAATCAGTGTTTGAGATGGCTTGTATTTATCACTTGGACCGGGCATTATGATAAGAAATGTTTAAGGGTCACAAAAAAAATAGCCCTAACCTATTTTAGACCACCTAAGAAGCGGAAGACTAATGGATGGATATAGGTTAGGGTTATTTTTTTTTTATGACCTTTTAAAATTCCCCTAGTCACGAACATAACACATGGTAACGACTTTTCATCTTATGTAAGATTTTTATCTAAATAAAAGTAGGAAGTTAATTATATCAATAGTTGCTTTTTTTAGTGTTTATTTTTAAATGTTCAATTGGTGTGTCCTTTAACTTTTCATGTTAATATTGTAAGTTTAATAAGATTTAATTAGCAAAAACACTTCAAATAACCTATTTTATCACTTTGCCCAATATGGGTTGGGAATTATTCATAATGGCCGGGAAAAGTGATTAATTTCGCTATTTTTATCACATTGCCCAATTGAGTAGGGAATTATTAATACAGACCGGGAATTATTAATACGGCCCGGGCTTATCACATGGCCCGTAACATATATACCGACATAGGTATTGAGCTCACAATATTACTAAAGTTGGTTGTCTGAAATAAATAAACGATAATAAATAAAATAATTGAATATCATATGTAGAGCAACATTTTATGTATATTTCGTGTGAATATAGAATTATGATTAGAAAATACATAATATTAAAGTAGTTCAGTAGGTGTACATATTTTTGTGCAAAGCATAAGTTTTATAGAGTAATTTTGCATTTAAATTCATGTTTACAAGGAAACAGCCATTAAAAGATAACGTCTTATGTAAACAAAATTTATATGCATTCAGACATTTATAAACATTTATGTGGTTTGATAAGTAGTTACTGACACATTTTGAATAGGTACTTAAGTATTTTCACAGGCCGGTAGTGAAACTTTATAAAATGTGTACAAATGTTAATGTATTGATATCAATCAAAAAGCTTTGGTATAATGCTGATTTGGAAGCCTTTTTAGAATTTAAAGGTGCGACACGAAGTATTTTTAATTCATTCTTCAATTAAAGTTATCCTAGCTTATTAACATAAATGACTCTTCGAAGACTTTTTTTTTTATATCAAAGGCGGCAAACGAGCTAGCGGGTCGCCTGATGGTAAGCAATCACCGCCGCCCATGAACATCTGCGACACCAGAGGTATCGTTGATATGTTGCCGGCCTTAACCCCATACCCTCCCCAACTGAGCTCTGGCAACCTTACTCACCAGCAGAAACAAAGCACAACAGTTACGGAGTGCTACTTCACTGCGGTCTTCTCCATCATTTGAAATCCTGTTTTCGTGACAAAGATGAATTTTGGCTTAGTCACCACTATTCACCACGCTTGCCAAATGCGGGTTGGTGATCACAAACCCGGGCTGTGTCCAGAAAGTCGACACAAATTTTGCCCGACCCAGGAATCGAACCCAGGACCTTGAGACCACGGCCCGGTAATTAAACCACTCGACCATCGAGGCGTCGATTACGATTTTAGCTGCTGCAAACAATTTTGCTTTACGTACCACTAGTTGGGACCCACTATTTGTACATATTAAAGTAGGTTTTAATTAATAAATAATTCTCTTCTTCTACACTTCAAATATAGTTTTATTCAAACTAGTAGACCTAAACGATTACTATTTGATTTCATCCTCGTGGTTGGGTGACTTTATCAGCAAATTATATTGCACGAATGTGTCTATTATGACGTCATAATGTTATGTAAGCGCGGTCCATAAATTCGGCTCATTATCATTCAGCGCGCGGTCGCAGATTCGATTCCCGCTCGTTAATATTCGTACGCTGGTGATGGTCAAATGACCATGGACGGTTTAATATGGACGGGTTTGAAGTTACATTATTATTATATTAAAACACAAGCAAACGGGTGCACACGGTTTCACCTGCGTCCCGAGGGAACTACTTCCCGTACCGGGATCAAAAGTACCATAAGTTCACCGGGGATAGTGTAGCTAGCAAACATTGAAAGAATTATTCAAATCGGTCCAGTAGTTTTTGTGTTTACTCGTTACATATAACAATACAAATCTTTCCTCTTTATAATATTAGTGCAGAGTGTAGATAGTGTAAAAGACTAGTAACAGCTCAGTAGCCTAGTGGTAAGAACGCCGCTTCATATGCGTAAGGTCGGCTGTTCAAAACCGGTCAGGCATGCACCTCTGCATTATCAAAAATCTATGTGCACGATTTAAAACCAGGAAATACCTAGCACTTCTAATTATAATTACCCAAATATCTACTCACTTTCATGCACACAAATGTTTGTCCCGTGCGGGGATCGAACCTGCGTCCTCTTGATCTAATAGTCAACTTCTTGACCACAACTTCATACAAGCCGATTGCTGTTGGTCTGCAGTGCCGTAACTAGCCTTTTATGCGCCCGGTGCGAGCTTTCAAAATTGCGCCCCTAGTATCTACCAGTCTGGTCATTTCTGCACCGTTGGCACCGCCCTAGTTTCGGCACTGTTGGTCTGCTTCGGCAAAATAAAACAAACCACAAGACCCCAAATGTCATCTTTGAACAATCGATGATATTATCAAATTGACAATAAACAACTATCTTCGCTCTTGTCTCGAGTAATCAATGCTTTGGTTCTTATCAAAAGCTTTATACACACTAACAAGGAATAAGTTTATACAGAGGGTACAATTAAGTGGTAAAGATAACTTTTTTTGAGATGGAATTTAAAGAACTAGCATCCGAACGAGACTTCTTCCGCGTTGCCTTTTTGATTCCCTTTTGGGATGGAATTTATCAAAATGCTTTTGTAGGGGATGCCTGAGTAATAGGAACTTTATGCATGCAAAATCTCAGCCCGATCACTTAAAAAAAATCATACAAAATTTCATCCCCTACTTAATCATAATGGGGCTACAATTCATCAAAAACATTTTTTTGTGGATGTGTTCGTCATAATAACATGTACTCGTATGCAAGTTTCAGTCACCTTTGGTTTTTTTAGGGTTCCGTAGCCAAATGGCAAAAGGCTTCCGTAGCCAAATGGCAAAAAACGGAACCCTTATAGTTTCGTCATGTCTGTCTGTCTGTCTGTCTGTCCTTGCTCGTTCTCCGCCGTTTCTGAACCGATTGCCACGAAAATTGGTGGAGAGATGTATAGTGATAATTCAAGAATTGGTTTTTAAAATAATCGAAAAATAATTATTTTTACCCCCCCTCTCCATACAGCGAAAAGTAAATTCGAAAAAAAAATTCGACTTACCCCATCGTGTTGGGTATCATTAAAAAGGTATTTTTAAATACAATAAAACTTGCCTTGAAACCATGTGGATCAAACACCCCAGTCTCGAGATATATTAATACAAAGTTAAAATTAGAGCGTCCCCCCCCCCCCCTTAACTTTTGAAATACTATTACAATAATTCTGAAAAAAATTTCATGTATACCTCCAAGTAAGTACTTTCAACTAAAACTATAGCGAACTCTGTATCATACATAGTTATTTTTATACAACTCGACCAACTTATGACGTACAGTTGCCCTTACTAAATGGTGTCTTAAGCGGTCGGGCCATCTTTTAGCTACGGAACCCTTTCATGGGCGTGTCCGACACGCTCTTGGCCGGTTTTTTTTATACAGAGTGGAATTTTGTAATGCCACCTAAAGGCGAAGTACTCTTAATATTGTAGTATATACTCCTAGAACATTTTATTCAACATTTAGACATATTCCTTTATTTTCGAAAAGAAAATAAAAACTGCTTTAAATGAGTTTTAAAAATTAGCTTGCTTCATTCACCGGGTACTTACTAAAATTTGTAAAATTTCACCCCTACATTCATAAAGTTAATTAAGTATAAGGATGAAAACTCTTTAACAACCTTCATAAATAAAATGAGAGGAAAATTGCTCTATTTCGAAACAAGATTCAGTACCTAAAGTCATATTAGCTTAGACATACAGGCTTTAATCTTTCAAATTCCCCACATTCTGTATTTTGATAATCTTTGCCAAAATAAACTTACAATCAGTACAAATACGAGTAATAACAATCATTGTTACATTTACTGTGACGTCAATTTGACAAGATGTTTTATGGACGGTTATTTATCATTACGATTGTACAGAAGCGGGGGATCGTACGATCTATATATAGAATACAATCGGGTATTGAGAAAAATATACTTAAAAGTAAATAAGGCCTCTTCATTCATACTACTTTTAATTATCATCATCCTAGCGCCTCTCCTGGTTGCATCTTGCATCCTCGGTCATTGCTTCGGAGCCCACGGTACCTACGCTGCGACTTTGATCCTAAATTGACAAGCCTGGTTAAATACACATTGAGGTATTATTATTACCAACTTACTACTTACGAAAAGAGTGGACATCGACAATAAAATCTGTTGATGAACTTGGGAGGGAAGGGGGCGGATAATTTAGTAATTTTTTTGTCTTTTTATTTATAAAATGACATGCCAGTAGCTTTTTGTTCGTCCTGTAATGATTTTTACATTTTTTTAAAACACAAGACGGCTTTAGACTATAATTTTTTGTTCTTGAAAACTCTACCTCTTGTCATAATGTCGATCGTTGAATCTATGGATCGACAGATCTCAAAAAACAAATAACTAACAAACCTTTTGCCTACTCCCAAAATAAGCTTGAAGCACTTAACAGTCATGAGTTAAGTACAAATTCCAATGTTCATCTAAGTGTTTAATATAAAAAACATTTATTTAAATGTACGGAAATAAATTGTCTCCATATGGGTTAGTAAAAGTTTTTTTAATTAGGTACTATGGTAAGTAAAAGAACAGAAGGTACATTTTATATTTATTTTATAGGTATACCTACTCTTAGGTCTTTAATTAAATGTTCTTTAAGTGTATTTTTTCCTATTACGACCTATCTTTACGAATAAACGCGCAAGATAGGTATTATAATTTAGCGCACAAGTGAGCGCGCAAGCACGGGTGCACTCAATCTTAAAACTCGATGACAGCAATTATACACGACCGAAGACAGATCAGGCACAGAATCACAGGAGAATCTACTTTATGGGGCCCACTAACGAAACCTTAATCATCATCATCCTAGTTCTTCTCCCGGTTGCAACCTCGGTCATTGCCTCAGAGCCCAGTGTATGCTACGACTATGATCCTGAAATGACCAGCCTCGCTAATAAAATGGAGCAACTGTCGTCTGACCTCCGTAACCCATTCAAGAGAAAGCCGACTATTTGGATCATAGTAGGGACCAACGGCTTACCGTGCCTTCCGAAGCACGGAATCATCATTATCGGACAATCAGGTGACCAAAGTAAATACTTTGATCAACATTAAATTGTTTAGTTCGTAAAACTAAGAGAGCCGCATCGTAATGTCTTTATCAGTGAATATATATTGTGTTATTGTGCTATATAAAATAATTAGTATTATCATCCAGATAATTAAGATTTTGACTGTAAAACTTTTTAATCAAATTCATTGGCCATTTGCTACGCTAATTCCGATTCAAATTTCGAACGAGTGACATTAACGCAGTAAAACCGTAGTAAGTAAAACAAAATTACGAACGAGCTTCGAACAAGAACTCTAAAAACAGAAATAACGCGGATAGTTTTTTAATCTGCTGATATGTGATTATATTAATAGCATCATTTATCTGTGGTAAACAACCGCCTAATTAATTCGCATAGACAATGAATGACGCGAGGCCCAGACAGATTCGAATTTTAAAAATAAAAAGCAGCATCGGCTGTGGCCGCGTCCGCTCCATTCGCGTTCCACATTCGAAATAATAATTGTATTAAGGAAACATGAGCGCGGCGCATGTGTTTGTTTGTTTGTTTACTCGCCGGTGACGTCATATGTTTATTCTCGCGGGGAGAATGGGGCCTCTCGGTCACAGAGTTTTTAAAGTTTATTATTTTTTATTTTATTCATCTAAGTTTTGGAGGTTATAATGAAATGTAACAAAATGTTAAATCGGTAATGTGAACAATGTTTCTGCTCTGTGTCAAAATAAACTTTTCAGGTATTTATTGGAAACGAATTCTAGGGTGGGTAAAAAAGTTTGTGGAATGAGGGCTAAAAAGTTGATAATAAAATTTGAAATTAATGATTCTCCATATTATGTTTGTAAGAATTTCAGCCTCTGCGGTGTAGTGGTTAGAGCCCCGTCTCAAACCATGTGGTCGTAGTTTTGAATCCCGCGGGAAACGTTTCACTTTGTGTTTGGTTGAAGGCTTGAATCACCTGTTTGACAGATAAGAATGATGATTACCTTTTTCGGAAGGCACGTTAAGCCGATCGGTAGTCCCGACTATGATCCAAATTGTCTTGTTTTCCTTGTAAGGGTTACAGAAGTCAGATCAATTCAGCAAAATAGTCGTAGCCTACCCTGGGGGGCGATTCACTAAGCGCAAATGTCATAATCTCACGGTTGTATCATCGTTGACAGTAGAAATTTAGTACTAATTTTGTACTGTCGCCGTTGATACAACCGTGAGATTATGACATTTGCGCTTAGTGAATTCCACCTCTGGTCTCCAAAGCTATGGCCAAAGATGCGTGGTGGTTATATCCATAGTCAAGTCACCACACTCAGCAGACGGGTTGGTGAACGCTGCTGCCCATCCTCCGGAATTTTCGTAACAAAGATTTTATAATTTGACATGTGATTTGAATTAAAAAATATTAGCAGTCTGTTGAGGCGAGTGAGCCGCGTCGCCTCTTGTTTACACACGCACACACGCGCGCGCACGCACACTCCGCCGCGCCCGTCGAGCCGCTTATTTAGGTATATTGTTGTTTATTTTATTCGGCGCTATGCTCCGACACGGGGCGAGCCTTTCGTTCGACTCAGTTTTAACGCGCACGTTTTATGAAACGACAACTATGCGTCGATGCTCGCTCGCCGATAATAATTATTCATATCGGGAACGCTCTTAGCGACCGAAATAGCGCGTAAACATTTTCGCGGTACATTCGCATTGTTTGTTAAGTTTATTTTTTTGTAATTTTTTTTTCGCGAATCTCCCGGCCGACGCGCGTTGTCTCCGCGAATCTTAATAGCGGTTAATCATAGTTTATTTTTGCCGCGCAACGTGTGTTAATAATTGTGTTGGGGCCGCTCCGGTCTTTTATTTCGTATTTGATTGAATCGCGAATTGAATTGCGGAAGCGTTTTAGCAAAAACAACTCGTGTGGACTGTGAAATCGAGATCATGTAAACGTCGATTATACTTTCAAATGTGTTCGGGGTGAAAAAAAATTGACAGTTCCAAATTTAGCGGGCACGTTTTCGTTCGATATTCAAAATTCGAATTTGCGTTTTGGCGCGAAAGGCGTTAACGAAGTAGGCTGCACAGAAAGTTTGGAAAAGTGTTGAGCACACATGGATGCTGGCTAGTGTTTTTTCAACGCGTTTTCGAGGCTAAGCGCTAGTTGTTTGAACAAGTGTGTTTTCTAATGGATTTATTTTGAGGTGAGTTTAAATTTACTTGTGTGTTGGTGTTTGTATTGTTTGCCGAGTGTGTTTTGTGTGAGTGCTCGCGCCGCTGGCGGGAAACTGTGTACCGAGCCGGCCGCGCGTGTGTGGGTGGACAAACAGTATGGCTGTGTGCGTGCGACTTATTGTCACTTTGTAAGAGGGGAGCAAGGAGGGAGAGGTTACTTGTCATGTATTTAGGCGAAGACAAAACTTTGATGAGTTGACTTTTTAATTTATTATGCTCCTTTTATGAGATGTAAGTTCATATGTTTGATCACGTACGCTGGCAATATCTGTATTGATTTTTGTCATCACGCCATCAAATATTTTATGTCAACGCGAAATGTGATTAGGCTTTTCACGAGCGGACGCACTTTCAAATTATGTTTGTGTTGTGAAATCACACTAAATCACACAATTTATAAATGGGGAAATTTTTGGTTTTTTACTCTTTTGAAAACTTATAAAACTGTTTATTTTCATCAAGCATCACGAACGCAAATGGCTACAGGCGAAGATGTATTAATCCAATATCCATTGATGATTATAAAGTAGCCACTAGCCATGGCATAATATGATGGTTAATTTATCAAAATAATTTCCGAAACATTCAATTTTTTTTAATTAAACTGTTCATTTTTTTTTCACTAGCTTAGTGAAAAAAAATGAACATCTAAAATACCAAATCAATAGGTATGATGAATTGAAAAATTCTGATCCATAATAGGGTGGACCAATGCTTTTAAAATAATACTTCTATGAAAAAACACATTTGTTGTGTTTCCTGAAACAAAATAAAACTTGTACAAATTACCTATTTGTTGCATCACCCTCTCCCTGTCAGATTGATCTAAAATATTGGTTTTAAAATTGATTCACCACTTTCTGTATAGGTAGCTTGCTTGTACAATAATAAATGAAAAATAAATTTCTATCAAGTGTTCCATATTTCCCCTTTAAAAAGTGTACAAATAAAACGTGTTACCTAATAGGTATGAAAACTCCTTTAAAATAGTCAAAATAAATTGTAACTGAAATATAAATAAAGAAATTTTAACTTTGACTTTGACATTCATACATTATTTGGTGATATTTGAAATGTCGACTACTACATAGTTATTACAGTAGGTACCTAAAGGTCGTGGGTTTGATCTCCGCTCAGTACAAAACATGGCTATCTGTCGGGTCTGGGTTTTCCCATTCTTTTTATTAAGACGCATAGGTATAAAATGTATTAATTTAAATAGTTACATATTTTTTATGACATGACATCTTGGCAAATAAATTAAGTTATTCTGTTATTATCTGTCTTTGGATAAATATCTGGAACCGCTGTAGTTTAAGTATTAAAAGCCGATTTCCTTTATACACAAAATTTTATCATAATAAACAATTTCAAAATGATACTAGAGAAACAAGAGCCAATCTACAAATTATAGTCCATTTCACGTATGATCCTGTGACAGGTTTACTTCTGATACCGAAATTAAACTTTATTTCAAGGGTATAAAGATCCACGAACTATTTTATTGATTTTCCTTCATAGAAGCAAGCGGAATTATTTTACATCATGTGAATTATAGGTATTATGAGATAAGATGTATCTAAATAAAAAATGTAGCATAAATTATAATACAATTTGTGTTTCAATTATTTTAAACAACAAAATGGGTTGAAGTAATTAATTAATTTATGATTGATATGCAAAGGTGAAGCAATCTATTTTTTATTTTATTATACACTAGTGTTTGAAGTTTGAAGTCTGAAATTTCGCAATATGATTACACAGCACGAAAAGCTGTCAAGTCCAGTCAGATAAAATAGAGGTAGAGCTTAGAGGAACTTCCACTTGAATGAGCCGCTTATCTGGGGAAGGACCGCCACCTTACAGAAGACCACAGTGAAGTAGCACTTCGTAACTGTCCTGCTATGTTTATGCTGATGAGTAAGGTCGCCAGAGCTCAGTTGGGGAAGGCATGGGTTCTTAAAGGCAGGCAACGCATTTGCAACCCTTGTGCGGTTGTTTATGTCCATGGGCAACGGTGATCACTTACCATCAGGTGACCCTATTGTTCGTTTGCCTCTATCCGTATAACCCTGTAACATAAAATAACGAAATTGCTTTACTGGTGCTCGATCAAAGCCGATCAGTAATAATGATACTCACCACTGATCAAATACAAGAATATTTAATTTCATTGTGATCAGTGTAGTTTTGTGTCGAATTTATTTATTTAATAAATAGTTTATTGGTAAGGGAATGAACTTATCTGCTCAAAATCATGGCGTATAAAATTATTAAAACCGCTGGACCAACGGTGCTTATAGTAGAAACAAACATCGTCTAAAATATAATTTACATAAACATTATAAGTAGGTACGTTGAACGTCAATTTTTGAAACACGTGTAAATAAATTACTTTATGTAAATAATTAATTAATATGAAAATTTACCCGTAAATAGGGTAAGTTCGCCTGTTCGCGTCCATCGCCCGGTTCGCGTCCACTTTTATTTTAAATCCTCGAAAATAAGTAAACTGCTACATCAATCAAACGAAAAATCATTACCACTTATACCTGTATGTTTAATAGGCTAGCACATATAAACAAAAGGTCCCTACGTCAAACCAAAATAAAATGAAAAAATAATTTGTCCTTGCTGTTCAACAAAAAGTGCGCGAACGCGGGATTTTAAGAAAAAAAAATTGGCCAAGTGCGAGTCGGACTCCCGCACTGAGGGTTCCGTACAAATTCTATTTTTGACGTATTAAAAAAACTACTGAATAGATTTCGTTCAAACCAATTTTCGTTGGTAGTTTTTATGGTAATGTACATTATATAATTATTTCAGTTTTATCATCCTCTTATTTTAGAAGTTAGAGGGGGGGGACACACTTTTTTCCACTTTGGAAGGGTCTGTCACGCAAAGTATTCACTTTAGAAAAAAGTGATATTAGAAATCTTAATATAATTTTTAAAGACCTATCCATAGATACCCCACATGTATATGTTCAATGAAAAAAAATATTTCGAGTTTCAGATCTCACTATGGGAACCCCCCACTTTTTTTATATTTTTTCTATTTTCGTGTGAAAACCTTGTTGCGGTTCACAGAATACATCCTCTCACTAAGTTTCAACAATATAGTACTTATAGTTTCGGAAAAAAGTGGCTGTGACAGACTGGCGGACAGACAGACAGACAGACAGACAGACATGACGAATCTATAAGGGTTCCGTTTTTTTGCCATTTTGGCTACGGAACCCTAAAAATAGTGTGCAGCGGCGCGTTCGATGGTAAGTATTTTATTGTTTCATATGTATTTTGGAAAACTTAAATATTTTAAAAGTTTCATAATGAAAAGAGGAATAATATTAATTAAGAATTTGTTTATGTTTTTTATATTTAACTAATAAAATAAGGTGGACGCGATTTACTACATCAAATTTTCAAAATTTCCACTTTGCGTCCGGGTGGACGCATACTATAAACATAATAGACCAAATTGCGTCCACTATGTATTTTTGTTTAAAACAATTGACTTTCTTGTAAAAATAGTTTAAATGCTTACATTCTTAAATGAAAAGTGAATATAATTTCTTTACCACTTATTTTGTCTTCTTTTTGATTTTCTGGCAGTTACCGCGACGTTGGTTCTTTGGTGTCCTTAGACGACGAGAGAATTCTCCCATTAGAAGATATTGCATCAAACCAATATCAAGTGATGAAAGGAAACTCTCCCGAAGGAACTTACTCCAGAAATTCCTTTGACTTCATCATCAGCACCAACTGTATCGCTACCATCTTTTATACCCTCAGAGTCTTTATTACAACCATTTTCAGCCACTGCACAAAAAGGACTCACTGATTAATTTAAACACCACCTGATGCTGACCAGCTGACCTGTATTTTTAACAATGCCGGTAAAGATAATCCCAGTACTCCAGCAACCATACCTTCTGCTGCATGAAGAAAGTAGGTATTAGGAAAGAAAAGCAGGAAGCGCATTATTAACCAATACTGATCTTAGATTAAAATTAGGATTCGTCCATTGCTGTGGAAGGGTGGAGGGGGTCCTTAAAAAAATCACGAAATTTCCCCCCAAGGGGGGAGGGGGCGTAGGTCGTAATATATTATGTTTATTTTGTTTCCGGCAAATATGTTGTGATGTGAAGACTTTATTAATAAAATTATGTTTATCTAGTGTTGTAGCGTGGGTGGCCTAGTGGTACGGACGGCGCCTCACATACGTAAGGTCCGCGGTTCGAATCCGGGCCCACACCTCTGGATTTTTCAAAATCTATGTGTGGATTTGTGCCATTAGCTCGGCCGTGAGGGAGAACGCCATGAGGAAACCTGCACATTCAGTGATTTCTGAATTTAGTTCAGTTAGATCTGAATGTGTAACCATGATCCAATCTCTATGGGTTACGAAGGTCTGATGGCAGTCGCTTTACTGTAATAACCAGACTTGCCAAATCCTGGATCATGGTCAAAGCGGATAAACGCTAGGAAGAAGAAGAAGTGTTGTAGCGTGGGGAGGGGGGGGGGGAGATTCTTAAAGCTCATGTATTACCAAGGGGGAGAGGTGTCAAAAATGGCCGAAAAATACATCACATAATAAATGGACGGCCCCTTAACATAGGTACATAGTTATCTAATTTTAATTTCAATCATTGTTGAGAATTAATTTTATTTAAAGTGATTACAATGTTAATTTTTAATTAAGATTTATATTCTTAAATAAAGACACTGATAGAATCTTTCTTTGATTTTTGCTTCATATCACCTCTATAATCCTTTACAAAACTGGTGGACGCAAACTGGTCCATGGGTGGACGCAATCTGGATTTTCGTGGACGCAAACTGGGAAAACGCCAAATTCTGATATTTTAATTTTTTTTTATTAAATACAAAGGGTTTTAAGCAAATTTGAAAGTTAATCTTAAAATAGACTATATAATGAACTCATTAAATAATTTTGAGATAGATACTAGTGCTGGGTTATTTTTATTTTTGCCGTCAAACTTGGAAACTGCACTAAATGGACGCAAACAGGCGAAATGACCCTAGAAGATTTTACTTATTGTTGAATTGTAATTGGAATGTCAAATAGACGAGACAATTAACTGTTTTAAATTATCAAATAAAGTTCCAAATTAAATATTTTTAAGATGATAACAAATAAATAAAATAAATTGATAGTTTCACGAAGTCTTAAAGCTACAAAGACTAATAATGAAATAATCACAAGTTGTTTTGTTATTAAATAAATAAGAATAATAAATAAAAAATATTTCTATATGGTCCCTACAATTCCCACTTATCCCCTAAATTAGATAATAATCTGACATGATTTAATTAAAGCACGTACTTACTATCAAGAAATGCATAATCACTCAAAGTAACTGTTGCATTTTGAATATCAAAATACATATTTTGTAGCCGTTGAAATATAAGAGTACCCAATTGCCGCTCTTCTGGGACTGGGAAAGGCAAATAAAGGGGATTGAATTGTAAAAACAGGGGATGGAATGCCCTCCTATTTTGGTTTAGGGATCCGTAAAAAATGTGCTACGGGAATAAAGTGGGTCAAGCTTGTTTTGAAGGATTAATTTATTCCTAACTAGTGGCTGCCCGCAACTTCGTCTGCGTAGATTTCGGTAAAAGGTAGCCTATGTCTTTTCTCAGGGTCTTAAGATTTTCTGTGCTAAAGGACAACGGCAGAATCCCATGTATTTCCAGTACCACATAAAGACTTAGCGTTCCAAGAAGTGAATACTAGAAAATCAATCCTCTAATGATGCTTATCAAAAAATGTAATGGTAACATATTTTTTAAAGCTGGGGATAAAAAGATGATTTCAAACATAACCTCCAATGCAACTTTTACATTATCCACAGAATTGCCATTTCCCCAAATGTTACTAAGGCTTTGACCATCTGACTGTCACTTTGAAATGTAAGCAAAAATTGACCTTATTGCCATGGAGTATATTAAATATACGAGCACCGACATCTATTGGTCTAAAATGTCAATAGTTCTGTCCCAAATAATGCCAACGTCAAATTCGTTCTCCAGATGGCGTTATAAACAGTTTTTAAACCTGTCAAATTGAAGTGTACTAAATATGAGCCCCAATGATATTTTTTTAAATATCATTGATGACCCTCCATTGTTATTGCTTAATATTTGTATAACATTGCGCAAACTAATATAAACCTGTAGGGTGGAGGAACACCTTACTGGTGGTTAAGCATTTTTATGATAGATCAACGTACAGTCACTGCTTTTTCAAAACAAATAAAACAAGGAGGAAAATAAAGACCAACATCATTATGTAATAATTATTATTTATTTCTCTAAAATAATATTATGCTTCTCTTCTTTGTAAGATAAGATAAATCCAGCGCTGAACAATATTGAGAAGATTTTCAATCGAGTCTTATTGGACATGACGATGTATGCGTGATAGGCGCGCATATTTCAATAATCACCGCATTAGCAAGTTCCCACACTAAATACTAAAACATTCTGGTATATATTAGAAAGTCCTCACAAATAATCACACAAATCACACCCGAAGAGTCCCTTTTCGCAGAATAGCTGACAGCGCAGGAGCAAAGGTGCTCAACCTACACACATCTATTGTAATATTATTATATTACATTTTTATTATTGTATACAACATATTTATTATTGTATGTATCTGCGTGCTCAACTGAAGGCAAATCATTTAACAAATCATAACACGGCAAATATTGTGAACAAGAATGCAATAAAGATTATGAAAATGAATATTAATTGACCGATGTCTTTCCGATCAATTTTGACACATTATCAAACATAAATTAGAGAGTCGCTGTTCAGATAACGTCAAATGCGTTCTGTTTTTCCATGTTCGATGACCGGCGTTTTGTTTCAGGGATTTTATAAGATAATACAATCAAGGATTTCCGGCTATTCCCAGCTTCTAAAAATCTACTTCAAATTGAAAAATGTTCGTCTCATGATTACCTTTAAATCCTATATAGTTAGTTCTGGGAACGCTTAGTTTTACGACTGGTGCTCAGTTTGCCGTTCTCCTTTCATCAAAATCGGTCGAGATGTTTAAGCGGGAAAGTAACACAGACAGACAGAGTTACTTTCGCATTAATAATATGAGTGGGGATTCAGTTATTTTATTTTTATTTTATTTAATTCTGCGGTATGAAATAACTTTAGTGTGCCGTGTATAATCTCCCTAACTTCTTAGGAAGCGGCGCTCTTTCTTACCACTTAGCTACCGACACTACCGAGCTGTTTTTTGTTAAGTACATACATACCCCGAAGGTCATACGTGAGGTCCGCGGTTAGAATCCGGGCCCACACCTCTGGATTTTTCGAAATCTATTTGTGGATTTGTGCCATTAGCTCGGCGGTGAAGGAAAACACCGTGAGGAAACCTGCACATTCAGTGATTGCAGACTTTAGTTCAGTTAGATCTGAATGTGTAACCATGATCCAATCTGTCTGGTTCCCCTCTATGGGTTACGAAGGTCTAATGGCAGTAGCTTACTTGCCAAATCCTGGATCATGGTCAAAGGGGACCCCGCATAGAAACGGGATAAATGCTTGGAAGAAGAGACATTCTTACCACAAAGTCAAATCAATGAATGTGATGATGTTATATGAGATTGAATTAACTCTATTTTAAAAACGAGTGTAATCTTATCACGGAGTAAAAATACCTCAATAGGTATCTATTTCCGTAGGTTTTAGTGAATCAGTAGGCCGTTTACTTAAGTTTTAATTTAACACTTATTTACATATGTTTTTTTCTTGTATTTTAAATAGACGATTAACACTTTCTTCCTCTCTTCGGTAATTAGTAAGTCAAACACCGAATCTTTATTCATATAATAATATGCAAGACCTAATTTGCAAATCACAAATCTGTCCTTTTTCATTATCTAGACTTCTATTCTTAAATTATGTTAAAGGGGATAGATTTTCTTTTAAATTAAACTGTGCAAAGGTTGATTACTCACAGAAAAAAACATTCACAAAATTGTCACACGGTTATGTTCTTAACAGCGGCTACGGAACCCCACATTTGTTTCCCTTTCGCACTTAACCGTATTTTCCGTCATCCGCTCAGCGATCTCTGAAAGAGGCACTCCATAAGACAAAGCAGTACGGAACAGACTTAAGGTCAATCCAGGTCTTTGTTTAGGTCTTAAGTTGTAGCCTTAAAGGGTTTGTATAAGGCGGGTAAAAATAAAATGACGTTTGGCACAGGCCTAAATCTAGGCGTCCTAGATTTCGATTAATGATCTAACTCTATTTCCAACATGCATGCAAGCATGTTTTGTGAATTAGTTTTCCCTTTTCTCCCAATTCTACTTAAACTTGAATTAAGGTTAAATAGATAAAGAGCGACCTCTAAGCCAAATCTAAGAACAACTGTTTTCAAAATAAGATAAATGGATTAAAACTATATTCTAACAAGATACAGTAGATATAAAAAGATTCAAACTTAATATCGTTTCCGCCTCAGGTTGCCGTTTAAAAATATACAACGCCATTCACATAATAGTCCAGTAATTTTAGCAATTTTGATCCACGATCTGCGGAATAATTCCTAGTGAGCTGAATTTTCGTATACACTTTTATTATGATATTGTAATGATGATGTGAAAAATCGACATTGATATCGTGCCGGCTAAAAAAGTTATAGGGGTCCAAACGTCACGAAAATCAGTTTTTCGCAAATAACTCGCAATCTATTGCTCAGAGGTCAATAATGGTTTCGTAAAAGTTGTTCGTCTTAAAATTGTCTACAAAAAAGGTCTCTTGCAATTTTCTGTAGAATTAACCGTTTTTGAAATAGAGACTAGAATGCACTCACATATGGTATTGTATACCGTACGCCGCATACCAAGGCATAAACCCTATTGTTTGTTTTTTTCCCTTTTTTGTTTGTGTGTTTTTTGTTAGTATGATGTTCTACATATAGAAATATAAAGGACTTGTAATACTAGTACAGTAAGGAAAATAGGAATATCAACTATAAAAAACTAAGTGGCAATTTTTTTTGTCACTTTATAACTCAAGAACGGGCTCATCGATCTAAACCAAATTTTCAGGGTTTGTACAAACTATTTAGTATATGTTTTATGTGAGGTTTGAACAAAATCGGTCGTTCAATTTATATGTAGCGAAGCACGTACCGGGCCGCTACTAATGATTAGATATGCTATGTCCAGTGACGTTTGGACCCCTATAACTTTTTTAGCCGGCACGATATCAATGTCGATTTTTCACATCATCATTACAATATCATAATAAAGGTGTATACAAAAATTCAGCTCACTAGGAATTATTCCGCAGATAAAATCTAAAATTCCTGGACTATAATGTAGTTGTGTAAGACTGTGTAAGATTTTAATGAATTAAACAAAAAAAAAAACATTCTAAATTCAAGCAATTTTCAAAACATACAATTAAAAAGATTAGCTAATATTTTTTTTCACATAAAATTATAAATCGCGTGCCAGTTTCAAGTGTTTAGGAAGGCAAAGGAGGTCGGAAGCATAACTGATAGTCATTTATTTAGATTTCGAGGCCGTACATTATTTAGGTTGTTTTGTTTTATCAGTAGGAAGGCGCAATTTCGTACACACTAAAAATATGTACACGCGAATTTTGTAGATAAAACTATTTTTTGACGTTTGTCACGCGCAATCTTTTTTGCAACTTACAAGATTTTTAAATAGTCAAATATTTTTGTAATTTCACTCATTGAAAACATAATTCGAAAAAAAGTAAATAACACGTAAAATAAAAAAAATTGAAAAAGATACACTGGCCTTGGTTATGATCACGCCTTAAATAAATATTATAATTTAGGAAACACTTATTAAATTGTTTGTAAACTTTTTTTAACGCAAAGAACCTTAATGCTAAGTGATTAAGACCTAGTTAAAAAAAGTATTCTTTTCTAGAATTTGTACATCATGCAAATTTAACATAAAAAAGAGCTACAGTATGTTGAGGTATGTTAGGCGCTTTTGTTTATTTTGTCAATTAAAAAAAAGCAAACAATAACTATCCTTCACCAAGAACTTTATTTTTATCAAGCTCCATATAGTTAATTCTAATTGTCTTTGCGCTTAGAAAAGCATGTTATGTAGCTGACAATACATTATATATCAATATCATCAAGCTTATCTGGTGTTTAGTTAGGCTTTCTCGTGAAAAAATGTGACAAGTGAAATTCATGTTAAATAATATTTATACCAATTAATATTAATAACGATGTATGAATTTCAACTGAAATGCAGTGGGCATTTCAAAGATCCGTCTTATTAAACCCGCTTTCCAGTTATCTTAATTTGGTAAGTGTGGTCGTTAAGCGATCTACAAACCTAACTTAAATTTACAACGAAACAAATGTTGATTGGAAATTACGGCATTGTGAACTAAACTATAGTTGCCATGCCAATAATACTTTTTAATAAGAAGAACATAATGGGTGTTATGAGTTAACCAGAAAATCAATAATGTAAATATTTCGTAAGAACTAATTCGGAAATAATTTAAAAGTACAATCTTTGGCTAAAAATTAAACGACGTATTGTTTGGTAATTGATAACATTTTATAACCGAAATTGATAAGTAAAAATAAAATCATCAATCAAACATTGCTGAATGTTTGTGTTGATTTGTTTTCTAATTGATTACACAGCGTATGAAGGATGAAAAATCAATTAATAATGGTCTATCTTGAAATTAATTGTTTTGTCCCCGATTACAATAACTCATGTCGACTACAACATAAAAAAATTAGACGGAAGTATATGTGAAATACTGCGATAAAAAGAATAAATACTTCGATTGAAGACATAGACTCGTACTTGATATTATTATTTGCTAAATATTTTATTTCGTATTCATTCACCATGCTACGGTCACCAACCTGGTCGGTCAGCATGGGCATAACCCTAACTGATGGATTATTGTCCAACAGTGGACTTCAAAATGCTGATAATGATGATGCTTTCTGTTTTATAGCGGAATGAATAAGTGGGTATAAGTGGATATAATAACTTTTGATAATTTTCTTTTTAGACTTGCCCTTGTTTGATCACCTTTATTGCGGAGGCCAAGTTTTGTTTATATTACCTACTTTTTTAATCGCAAAAGGTGAGGCAGAGATAAAAACCGCGCAATGTAGATGAAAGAGTCATAGATAAGATTAAAATGTCTGGAGGCGAAAATTTGGCTGGTTTTATTGTTATTTATAATTTTTAGAGCACTTGCACTAAACACGACTTAGTTATACACATATTTAGGTTTAGGTATTTCTTATAGTGTTTTCTTTGTTACGCTCACTGATTTTTTCATTGAGTGATTCAGTCGTCCTTTTATGCTCGAAAGATCTTAGTTTATTTTAATGCTTTTTCACGAATGTGGTTAATGGTCAGACCATTCATAGTTCCTTTTTTTTTGGAACTGACATATTACAATATGTCTAACTTAAAATGTTACAAGCTGTTCTAATCTAAGTTATGTTTTAGCCAAGATTTCAATAAAAAAATTAATGCGTATCAAAAAATCAGTGAAGCATCTGCAAACGCCGCGTATACTGCCCATGTTTGTTGTGTATTTTTGCAAGGCTCGAACGATAACGCTATCGCCCGTCACGCCTACACTCATACAAACACATACAACACATACAAGTGTGCGTGCGAGGAAAAAAAACATAGTTCATACATTTGTTGCTAGCTCGCCTAAATACACTGTTTGTCTTATACTGTTAAGTTTGTTTTGTACGTCGATGTTTGCACGTTTTTTTCGCGAATACCGAACTGGTCGGTTTATATATTTACTATGTTGTTACCAGATTTAAAGGCTTGGTTGGTATATAAACCGATTTTACATAAAGATTTACTATTTGGGCTATAGGTACAACATGTGTTTTCGACGAGGTATCAAAGCCACACATGAATATCTTGTACGAGGTTTTTGTGTAAATGTAGTTGATGGCAGATAATAACAGTAAAGTAAAGTATCAGCCCCTTAATGACCCACTTCAGGGCAAATTTTGCCTTAATCACCACGCTTGCCAATTGCGTTGTTCTGCTGTGTTCGGCACAACCGACACAAACTTTGGCCTAATTAAAATTTAATCCAAGACTAATTTAAAAAAAAAATAACTCTCAATATTTAATAGGTTATTGAAAAATCAAGTCATAATATACAAATGTGTCATATCGTAAAAGCAACCGCACCTCTACATACTTTGTATCAAAAACACCCAACTTATTTTATTATTTGATAGTTTACATTTAACATTTGCGTGGGCTTAAAGATCTTTAGCGGACTGGAAGTAGCTAATTCAATGGCAATGCAAATATTTACCGTTTTGAATTATTTATGTCAACAGCGGTCAAGTTTGAATCCCACCATGACAAACATTTAATATTTAACACATTTTATCTGTTCATGTTAAATATATTTTAATTATATCTGTTCATGTTAAATATATTTTAATTATATACTTGAAAGAGGTAACTGTATGACCTAGTACAAGTATGTTATCTTATTGTATGGACAAACTATTGTTATTATTTGGCGATTGAAAAGAGCAACTATCGAGTTTCTTGCCGCTTCTTCTCGGTAGATGACTGCATTACGAAGTCGGTGGTCGAGTCATTCTATTGTAATAATATTTTATTGACGATTTATAAGTGCCTTGCAGAGGCCTATATAAATAAAGTATATTTTGAGTTTGAGTTTGAGTTTGAGTTTAAATACGGACTCTAAAAAAGGCCTTTAAAAAAGGCAGGTTTTTCGACTTACAAAATTAAAAGTACTGTCCCAACAGGTGGCATATAAAATTCCACCCAATGTCCCACTGCAGGGCAAAGGCCTCCATCATTTTAAAATCATGTTTTCGTTAAAAAGAAGGAGTTTAGCTTAAATCAGCACGCTTGCTCAATGCCAATTGGTGATCACGAACTCGGAAAAACCGCCATAAAATTTGCCCGACCTGGGAATAGAACCCAGGACCTCCTGACCACGGTCTGGTACTTAAACCACTTGACCATGGAAGTGGCTTTATGTGTACCTATAGAAATTTTCTAATGTTTTCTTCAATATAGCTTTGTCTTTGAAAACGTCCTCATTTATCTATTGATCCTAATTAATTCGTTTTTCAATTACAACAACAGGGCTAGCGCATATTCGGTGGAATAATGATAAATATTATCACTTAATTACAAATACAACAGAAATAATGGAATAAATAATTAATTACAAAGATAATTAGTTTTCAGTCAGACTTCTGCATGCTTCCGTGTCGCGAAGCGAGAGAATTTGCGAAGCAGCTTTTACTAAAAGCTGTAATAAGCAGTTTAAACTAGATATTATCGGATACAAGCGGTTATAGTTGGAAAAATCTGGATAGATTCGGTTCGGAACTAGTTTTTTGCGGTTCTTTGGTGTGGAAATTTCAATTTCAGGTAGGTATTTATTTTAAATACTTATTGGTGGTTTACTTAGTTCAGTTTTATAATAATATCTCTACTATTCGTTACGTTTATTTAAGTATTGTTGTTCTGAAAATTCGGTAAAAAGCACTGTAAAGTTATGTAAGTAGGTGTACCTGCCCTTAGGGTATAAGCAAGGCATCGTACAATATTTTTATCGTGTTTTTTTCCCAAGAATGTGTTAAGTTTTAATTTATTTATTTCGGAAGACATATGGACGTTCATTCATATTTTAACCATCACCATCATCAGCCTATCCACTGCTGGACATAGGTTTCTCCTTGGGCTCTCCACTCAGCCACCTGTAACCAAGTAATTTAAAATGAGGGTTTTCGCAAATGAAATTCCGCTAGAAGGTAGTAGGTAGGCGTAGGGTCTAACTGGTATGTGATTGGTGAATTTTATGACAATGACAGATATGTTGAAATTCACTAATGATATAGCAGTTGGACCACACGCCTACGTATTGACATCTAGCGGAATGTTCAACCGCAAACACTTTCATTAAAAAATTGATTGTTAGAAAGATGTTAAGGTTCCTAAATGATGACAAAGAAATTCGCACTACGTGTAGTGGACCATAAATGATATGCTATGACTAACTAATCTACTTTTAGTCTAGATCGGTAGGTACTATATAGATCTTACATATATAAATGCTCATATTGATTCAGAAAGCCCGCTCAATTTTTATCTGTATCTCAAGTGGCTGTAACGTAAACATTATTTGTTTTTCGTTACCCACACACGTACATGAGTGACGGTATAACTTCTGTCTCACTCTAACGAAGCTTTTGGTTCAGATTATGAAAATATACTTAACTAGCTTTCCGCCCGCGACTTTGTCCCCGTGGATTTCGGTTTCCGCATACATAGGGAGTGTTACATTATAGCTTAAAACAGTGGTTCCCAAACTTTTTTTTCTCGTGGACCCCTTTCAAAATTTTACTGGTTTCGGTGCTACATTTTTACCACATTTATAAAGTCGCCAACAACGCCGTAAACATCTTTTTAACCACGTGTACTACCAACCATTTTGAACAACATATTTGTTCCATGGCTGTTCGTAATTCGCATATAAACAAAATCAACTTTCACAAAGACCGCCACGTAACTTGGTCTTTTTGTATGGGTAGTCGAACAATTTTTGTCGATTTTTGAAAACTCGTAAAACAAAAATGTTTTTCAGAGCGGTTGGTAAAACACGTGGTTAATGTGATGTAAATGAAATGAACACAGACACACTCCGTATTTCGATAGGTCAAATAAAAATGAAAAATGTTAGTACATTTTAAACATACGGAGCGCGTGAAATCTTTGATTTAATGAAATGTTACTTATCTTTGGGATTTCGAATTTGATATTCGATTCTGAGTACTTCAATTTTTATTTGAACTTCTAAAATTAGTGGTTTAGGGATTATTCCCAACGTCCACTTCATAACTTCTCCCACTGATAGACGTTTTTTGTTTTTTTTACATAATGCAATGGATATAGTATATAATAACTTTTGTAAATCATTAGAATAACTCTACTATTATTATTAGTAATGTGGGTTTATATTTCCTAGCGTTTATGACTTAATTTTACGCGACTGCAAAGGGAGGGTCTTGCTTGTTTGTTTTAATTATTTTTAAGAAATATTTGGCTTTGGAATATTCCAATACGATAATATTATCACACGTTTTGACATTCCTCAGAAATTGTAGTGGCAGCCTAGACTAAATAGCCTAAAATAGCAACTAACTACTAACAATGTAGGTAACCCTAATAAAAAATATGCTTACATTTTTGCTCTTTACTATCGAAATAAGATAAATTTTCGTAGACCCCATTAACCCCCTTATGGACCCCCAATTTTAATTCACGCCTACGTGGACCCCTAGCAAGTCTCCCGTGGACCCCTGGGGGTCCACCTGGACCACTTTGGGAATCACTGGCTTAAAACATTCGTCGACAAATGGACTATTCAATACAGCACATACAATACATTCAATATAAACATCAGTTTCGAATATTCGAAGCGTACACTGGGCTCCGAGGCAATGGCCAAGGATGCAACCAGGAGAAGCGCTAGGATGATGATGATTCTAGTTACAGCGCATACATAGGTAGAGCCTAGTTTCATTCAAAGAAGTCGCTTGCCTGGGGAAGTAAGTAGCCTAAGAACTAGTGTTCAAGATATCAGTGAATTTAATATTACAAATAATCTGAAATATACATACCTACACGTATAACGCCCAGTCCAGGACAAACAGATATATGATTTTATGCACACAAATGTTTGCCCTGTGCGGGGATCACACCCGCGATCTCCTGGTCAAGTATTGAAGTTCTTGACCTTTTAAGCGGGTCGTCAAATATTCATTATATATCTTATTACAAATTCAAACTTCTAACAACATACCTAGAACTAAGCGTAGAACTTTTCCCCTTGAAGGAGCCGTTCGTCCGTAGAGGTACTTCCACCTTACAGAAGATCACAAGAAAAGGAGACTCTGGTATTACTAGCTTACATAGCCAAAGGTAGAATCCCACCATCGTAGTCAGAAAGATATAGAACCATCTTAGTGATTATAAAAATACTCGTAAACAGAGATACGAATCCCATTTAATAAACAAACGCTGGGAAAACCGTAAATGTCATAATTCATTGGATCTTTTCCGTCTCTTGCTAAAACTAAGATAGTTTATCTGTTACTTAACAGTTTCACATGAATACAATTTGTATGTTCATCGTTCTCTGTACGCATGTAAGTATTATATGTTGTAGTTGCTGTGTGAACGTCAGGCGTTTTGTGGAACTTCTAAATTATTTTAGACCAGCCTTCCGTCTGCGATTTTACCCGCGCGAAATTTCTTTTTGCTAATACATATTCCCCCCTTCCCCCCACATTTCCGGGATCAAATACTTTTGATACCGTATGTTCACCGGGGATAGTGCAGCTAGTTTAGTTAGTTTTTATTATTTAAAGGGAGTGAGAAAATAGCTGTCATTATAATTTGAATTTGTAAACTAGGATCTCATGCTTAAATTAGCTAGTACCTACGAGTGCTCCAACATTTCAATTTTTGCTGTGTTTTGAAGTAATTAAGTATTATTTTGTGTGCAAGATAGTGAGTCTTTGATTTTATTCTAAAACGTAAAAAAAAGTGCTTAAAAGAAAGTTTGGGAAATCGAAGCTTAGATATTTTTTTGTTTCAAAATTTCATGGCTCAAAACGGCTGGAAGGGTATGATTATTACTCTTAATACTCTCTTTTCTGGATCAGTATCTTAAAATAAGGTATGTACGTAGCCATCTACTTTATTACGTCAAGTATTATTAAATTAGATTTAACTACACACATTTGCATTAATTATTAGTTCAAACTTAACCGCAACATGCCACTTCCACATAAAAGTGGTTAAGAAAGCTATTTTCCCATACTTCATTGTTTTGCTTCTTAACTGATGTAGGCAACAAACAAATTGCGTAACTATGTTATAGCTATCTGATTATGGAGGTCTGTAAGTGAGACATTTACTTTAACACTACTGAGAAAACGTTTGCATGTACAGGTCTGGGAATTAATTGTTTAGTAGGATTCAGGATTCGTTGTGCGAAATTGAACTTTATTTCTCAGTTATGATTTGAAATAAAGCTTACAATTATAAGTTTTTACCCGCGGTTTTGCACGAGTTTTTAAGATTTTTTTTATCCCATGGGAGCATTTAATCGGGATAAAAAGTATCCCATCACCTAAGTTTCCCTGCCTGTATACATTTTTTAAAATTCCAATCGGTAGTTTCAGCATAATTGACGTACACACATCTAAACAACAGAAACTTTTTTCTTTATCATATAAGTATGATTGAAGAGGTGAGAAATTAAACGCATTATCTACAAGAGAGGTAGAGCTTCTTGGAACTTCCACTCGAATGAGCCGCTCCTCTGGGGAAGTACCTACCTCCACCTTACGGAAGACCAGAGTGAAGTAGCTTTTCGTTACTGTTCTGTCTGTGTTCCTGCTATTGAGTAAGGTTGCCAGAGCTCAGTTGGGGAGGGAATGAGGTTTTTAAAGGCAGGCAACGCATCTGCGACCCTTGTTCGGTTGTTGATGTCCATGGGCAGCGATGATCACTTACCATCAGGTGACTTTCTTGCTGGTTTGTCTGCCTTAATCATCAAAAAATATATGTGAAACTACCATTGGCATGAGCCGTTCGTCAGGGGAAGTACGGCACAAAGCAACTTAAAGTTACAAAGGAAGGACCATAGTGTGATATTAATTTTAAGCTAAAGCGTGAAAAAATGCCCTGTTTACCGAAACGCATAAAGGTGCATCCACTGTCGGTTCCTGTTGCGGTTATAGGGCCGAAACCAGTACACAACAAGTTTACTGTTTTTTTTAATTCCAAAATATCCGGTGCACGCAAACGCTTGCAAAAACATACGTTCCGCAAATATGTCCCATCCATTTAAAGCATGAAACGGAACGCAGCTGCTTTATAATGGCGGGCGGGACATTTTTCGTAAATTGTATCGCTTATTAAGAAATAGAAATAATTAAATACGTATATAAAACATGGGCAGGCGACGTCAAATTGTTATTTTGTTGTTCTATTCAAGACATGTCTGTTTTTTTCCATTCCTTTCTAGGTAGGACGGTATTTCTGAGATGCGAATCGAAAAACATTTTACCGCGCTTTCTGTTTATTTCTTAATTGAATTAAAGTTGAGCGACATTCCGCAGATGTTTAGTTTATTTATTGTTGACTCTGTTGTTTTAATAGGTAAAAACTTAAGATGAAACCTAGAATAGTTTATCGTAATAAAAAGTGGAATTATCATTGCCATTTTCTAAACTTTATGCTTGTTCGACTTCGACTTGTTTGGTCTATATGCCCCTTATAATTAATTGCCGTAACATGCCCTATATGCCCTGATAGCGCAGTCATTGAAGCGAAAAATATGGTCCAACCTCCGAATTTTTTTACTGTGAACCGATTTGCATGAAATTTTGGAATTAGTTTCATTGTACCCTTAAATTCAAAAGTGAAAATAATTTGAACGCCGCAACTACCCCTGGAGTGGTTGCCACCCCATCTCGGGGGTGACTATTTTTTTTTAAGATAACCTCGGATATCGATTGAAATACTAATTTTAAGCAAAAAATCATTTATAAAGTTTTTCGATTAATCTAATACTTTTCAAGTTATTGGCAATTGAAAATACGCAATTTTGTCACGTTTTTCATCGGTTTTTTGCAAATATCTCCAAAAATATAAGTTTTATCGAAAATTTTATAAGGAACAAAATTGTAGCTGGTAAAATATTAAATAATTTTGTTTATCCTAAAGTTTTCTATGAGCAATATTAAGATATATATTAAAGATCGTAGCCGTTTTTTATTTTGTCTGCAATTTCATCGATCTGGTCAATGTCATCTAGCGGCGAGCAGATGCATTTTATGCATTCTTATAATTAAGAGTTTTGTAGTGCTTGAAATAAGCTTTCAAATGAGTACAATTAAAAGTCTTTTGCACGTAAAATAAGTAAGCTGTATTACAAATAAGAGGATCATCGAATGCTTTTTCTTGTAAATCAATGGGTTTCACAAGTGCCATTTCCAAGCTATTCATGCTATCACAATTTCTAAAACAGCATTGAAAAGGTAATTAGGAAAACTACAACATCCTTTATTGCAATATATAATTACAAACGTTTTTCGAAAACGGTGAAGGGTTAAAGGGCTTAAGAGAAGCTGTGATTGCCGCCGCCACGCGCTCTTTAAACAATCATATCTCCGTCAGTTTTTGTTTAACAGAAATAACAAAATTACTAAATTTTTTGTCAGAAACATACCTAAATTTTTTATTCCTACACTTTTATACGCATCTGTCGTAATTTTTGAGATATTATGAAAAGAAGGTGGGATTTTTTAAAATATGAGATTTTATATTTTTATTTTAATCCTGTCTATTTTGAAAAATATGTGTCTTAAAGCAGCCAAACTGATACAATTTATCAAACACTTCATAATAAAGTTAATTCTTGGCGGAATACGAATAATTTCAATTCTGGTGGAAATAGCACCTATGAAACCCATTGTTTTAAAAGAAAAAAATATTGGATGCTCCTCTTATTTGAAATACAGCTTACTTATTTTACGTGCAAAAGACTTTTTATAGTACTCATTTGAAAGCTTATTTCAAGCACTACAAAACTCTTTTTTATTAGAATGCATAAAATGCATCTGCTCGCCGCTAGATGACATTGACCACATCGATTGAAATGCAGACAAAAAAAAAACGGCTTTGATCTTTAATATCTAACTTAATATTGCACTTAGAATACGTTATAATAAACAAAATTGTTTAGTTTTTTACCTACCACAATTTTGTTCCTCATAACATTATCGATAAAAGTTATATTTATTGAGATATTTGCAAAAAACCGATGAAAAACCCGACAAAATTGCGAATATTCAATTGCCAATAACTTGAAAAGTATTAGATTTATCGAAAAACTTTATAGATGATTTTTTGCTTAAAATTAGTCTTCCTGTCGATATCCGAGGTTATCTTAAAAAAAGAATACTCACCCCCGAGATGGGGTGGCAACCACTCCAGGGGTAGTTGCGGCGTTCAAATTATTTTCACTTTTGAATTGAAGGGTGCAATGAAACTAATTCCAAAATTTCATGCAAATCGGTTCACAGTAAAAAAATTCGGACCCAAAATGCTTCATTGCCTGCACTATGACTACTTATATTATACGACGTATTTATCTTTCTACGAACACAAATGACTTACCTATATAATATTAATTGAGTACAAAAGCGGCCACCCGCGACTGCGTCCGCGTGGATTTCAGATCGCTTTTTTTCGCAATAAAAGTAGCCTATGTTCTTTCTCAGGGTCTGAAGATTTTATGTGCCAAATTTCATCAAAACCAGTTGAGAGGTTTAAGCGGGAATGCGTAAAAGACAGACAGACAGAGTTACTTTCGCATTTATAATATTAGTAGTAGATATTACAAAATACTTCTTGAGGAATAGCCAGCTAGTCGACTGGACTCTAAACTGCAAAGATTCACCAACAAGGCGCAAGGCATCTATAGTTCCTGAGAGTTGATCCAAATCATTAAGTTAATGTGAGATGATCTTGATCCAGACGTAAAAGACCTTCAACTTTATCAAACCAAACTGCACTGGCTGTCTTATCAAATACTGTTATCGTATCAGCATTGATTTTTCGGTAATATTTGACACCGGCTCTTCATTCTCGTAGGTGTATATGAATCCAGAGTCCAAGCTTTAGCATTCAAATCTTATGGAAAAGGATTTGTTAGTAGAGCCTTCTAAAATCTTCTTAACAATAACGATAGACTAACAGAAACGTGGTTTGCTAATCCTAAAAAGCGAGCTGGTATAAAAACATTTGTTAGAGTTTATAGTGCATTAGATTGGCTTCTATAAACCTTCTTGTTTCTCATGTCTAAGTTTTATTAACATTGATGTAAGATGTCCAGAGAAATCATACGTGGATAGTTTTCATGGTCGTGTTAGATACAATGTCTTTAACCCTTAATTTGGCACAGATAAAAATATTCAAAATATAAGAATTTGACAATTTTGTGGTTTCATGAGTATGTCATAAAGTTCAGGAAAAATGAAAAAAAAAATCTACAATAGCCCACCGCTGGGAAAACTGATGTCCGTCACAGCGTACCTTGCCAATTACTGTGCAATTAATGGTCAGATTTATATGTTCTCTGAGGCGGACACTGCCAAACTACGGAAAATAAAAACCACAGCTATTTTTGTGTTTATTTACTAAAGAAAAATACAGAAACGAACATTTTAGAACTAATTTTTCAATTTATTTTGTATGAAAATTTAAAAAACAAATTACGGGGCTTTTCCTGTCACGAAACATAATCTTGTGTTGCATTTTATGCAATACACGACAGTCTTCATTTGGCAGAAACTGCAGCGTCCTTCTTCCATGATCGAAGGGATTTCACGCACGATAGAATCTGGTATAATATCAGCATCTTCGGAGTGTAATTGTTCATCGTTGGATGATCTATTGTTAAGTTAGCAAGGGAAGATGCAATAGATGGTGCAGGAGAAGACAGGGGTTGGAAGAATTAGTATGTGCATTATGCAATTCAGTTTTCGAATCTGATATTTCGCTAGCATCGTAAGGTGAATGTATATTCGGCACTAAAGCAATAATTTTACTTGCGCGATTAGGCTGTTGGCAAAGAAAAAAGAACAATTTCAGAATCATAACCAAACAAGCAAGAAGCACATACATTTTGGCGTTGTCCGCCGCAGCGGACATAGTAATGAAGTTGTTACTTTGGCAATGTCCGCTGTGACGGACAAATCATTTAAGTTACAAATAAGAACCATAAAATTGTAATAAAGTGCGCATGATCATGTTAATAATTATTGATATGTTTATTATCTAATAAATAAGTCTATAATTCAAAACATTTTTCCACAAAAAATAAGAAAAACAATTATAAATACCTTGAGCAAAACAGGTGGCCGCCTTTTCGCTGACATTTTGCGTCACAACTGACATATTCAACGTTTTCACTAAATGACTTTTTTTTTACTATTTGTTTATGGTATAAATAAACATTTCATCGATCAAAAATCGACGAACATGAAATAAAAACTGGGCAAGATTAATTTTAAATAAGTGTCCGTCACACCGGACTCTATCAAATTAAGGGTAATCAAACAGTATAAATCTTAGGAGAATACCATTACTACACACGAGATTTTGGTCTAGTTCTAACAAATAAGGAACAGGAAACTAATACATTGATCCGATGCCAAAGTAAGCAGTTAAAACACTTGCGTTATTAAGATCAGAATCAACGAAGGCAACACAAACACGGTTATGTAAATAGACACTCGAACAGAGGACTAACAAAGTATTTATCTTGTGGATGTGTTTCTGGCTAGGGTCACAAGTAAATTCCATATTTTAAATTTTAAAAAAGAAGAATAGTTTGAAAGAAAAACAATGATTTTAGACAATCTGGTAGATATTGAAGATTTAGATAAAAGTTTCAATAATGAAAAGGGATAAAATTTAAACGACATAGGAGTTTTTAGTGATCTTCTAGACACGTTTTAAAGTAAATCTGTTAATTAAATTATTCACATTTCCCTTTATTATGAAGGTTAATTTGATTGTTAATATTAAAACACACAAACTGCTAGGTACATCTTCAAGAAGTAAACTACAGAAAAGAGGGAGTGAGATTTACCTATACTGAGTGGAATTGTCTTAGTATTTAAATTAGGTACAACACATTAGATATTCAGGGTATGACACACCTCGTTTCTTACATAACTTTTTCAAATTTGTGATAAAGGTAAATTGAACTTAGTATGGAGTTCAATGTCAAATGATTCGCCCGTTCAAGCTATGGTTTGTGGAAGCGTGATGACAAAAATTAAAACGGCATCAATACAATCTAAATTCCTTCAATCGATCTACATCAGCTACTAAATGAAGCAACAATAACCGCAACATAAAACAAAGTAACGATTAAGATCTTTGTTAAATCTTAAGCACAATCGTCATTCTCATTACCTTACATGCTCAAAGACAGAATTTATTGCCAGGCGAGCGAGCAAATAACAACATTTTGTGTGCCGTCCTCGAACACACAGCCGGCTGTGAAAACACGCACGCACACACACACGAAACCAACCAGGAAACGTCTAGCGAAAAACAAACAAGGGGTCGCTTGTGTTGTGTAAACAATGGCTGTTCGTACTCCGTGCAACAGGCGTGACGCTCGAAAAAACAAAGCTACAGGTTAGCGCGGCCAGATGGCGTTGATGAATTATTCTCCTCGAGGCTGTGGTGGAAGTTCGATGAGAAATGAGTAGATGGCGCTGCTATTCGCAAAATTTGCTAATTGATAGAATTTGGGCCCCAGGAGAGAACCTTGTGGGACTCTTTGATATGATTAAGTTGATATGACTAGTAATGATTGTCTAATTTTCCTATTAGCGTCGTATATTACTAAACAAAACATCTTTAAAATTGTTAAATTAACATAAAGGTTGTAGATGTATAGTAGTTTTCATAGCATACAGCCTAAATTTAAAGGGGCATAGGTACTTTAAATTTAGGCATTGTAATGTGTTTGAGTTTTATCCAATAAGCGTGTTTTACCGTAATGGTCTCTGACTGAATGACTAAGCTTATGACTAGCCTTTTACTTTCTCTAGAACAAACAAAGAGTCAACAAGTAATTTTCATTTTGTAGTGTCAAACCTTCATACATGCGATGACAAAAGTTCGAACCAGTCATCATTTGGGCAAGAACCCGAAAAAATTTTACATGTTACTTTAGTTTTATCTAGAATATATAAAAATGAATCGCAAAATGTGTTGGTAAGCGCATAACTCAACAACGCCTGTACCAATTTGGCCAATTCTTTGCCGGGAAAACCCTAAAAACAGCCCTGCCAGATTACTTTTTTTTTTTGACAGGACGAAGTGTGTCGGGTGCTGACCCGACTAGCTGTAGTTGGATATAATTTTAACGTTATGTTCATAACCAAAAATCGAACTTGCAGAATTCTCTACAAAAAAAGTGGGTTTCGTATTATCTGAAGTTCATTGAGGATTTTAAGCAGCGCGGTGATTCAACCACTTGTGAAGATGGCTTGATTGAAACCCTGGCATCTAAATGACATTGAGAAATATGGATAATTAAATACTAGTAATTAAATTAAATATTTGTATAAATTCAATATGTCTCACCAATTCGATTGTCAATCAAGGACAAATTCGACTTGCTTCGAGAAATCTTGATATATCTTGTCGAAATACCTTTCCGACCAATAATAATTAAAGATGTAACAACTTTCTGGCTTTATAGAATGAGAAAGTCTTATATATTTGGTGTACGGGAACACCCTAATTTAGGCCATAATTTAAAATTAGTAAGTGCAAAGTAAAGTAAATTACATGCGTAAGAAATTCTTCGTTCCTACTACTTCAGTAGACTTCAGATTATAATTGAATATATTCCGAACAGAATACTACCCAATCACTCCCTTCATGTTCAAATCTTGATTCCAAGTTCTTAGGCACTGTTCTCCATAACTATTCACTGGATTACAGAGGCAGCTAAACAAATGGATGGATTGGATTTGAGCATGTGTCAATGAATTTGAGACTTTCTGGATCTTACTGTAGGGTACAAATAAGTACGATTGCTCTTTCTGTTGTATGCTTCAGTAATCTGCCTATAAAGTAATAATTTGAATAACAACACAGGGGATTGCTGATAAGGACATTATGTTTGTGTTTTTGTTTTGTAAACACAGAAAGTGCGTGACAAACGATATCTGTATTTAGGTTTTATCTCGGCGTTCTGTAGTAGGCAGTGAATGTATAATAAATGTGTTGTAAATGCTAACAATACCTAGTGAATTCTGCAAGAATAATAACCAAGCGTTTTTTACGTTTTTGGTCTCCGATTAGCAAATAATAATGTAGTCAAAGTTTAAACCCAAAGATTTCTGATCTGTTCCATGATTTTGTATAAACCCAATATATTTTATGCGGTAGAATTCGAAAGTGGGCTAGATTAGTTGTTAATACACTTAGTTGCATAGAAAACACCTACAGTATTGCATTCACATTAATTATCTGGTGCTTATAAAAACGTTTGTACTTTGCAAGATAAACCCTTTCATGTAATTTACCACTTTGCTTGACTACTGAATTGGTGTATATAATATTATTTAATTAAATGTATATTATATTATTTATAATATTAACTCATTTGTCTTTATTTATCTTTTACTTACCTACAATAAACCTGCTAAACTAGATTTTTCAAGTTTTTTATTATAAAGAAAATTTTAATGAGTGTTAATATTTAGATAAGTTAGTAGTCATAGAAGATAATAATTATGAGACGTCCTAATGTTATGCTTAGGTAATATAGTCTCCTGATAAAAACAAAATATTTACTTTTAGACTAGTCTGTTCAGGTGTTCTAAGCATACACCATCGTAGATCTAGAACGTCATAAAACATTAGCAGAATCAACTGATATAAACCCTAACGAATTGTAATAGAGCATAGTATAGCTTGAATCGATTTTGGTCAGTAACGTAGCTGATGTTGTAGGAACATGCAATTAGTCATAGACTAAGATTGCCGAGCAATATTTAAAAAAATATTAATTGTTTACAATAGACACTATCGTAGAAACGATCAAGCTCGTATAAGTGACATAGTTTAGTGGTTCTTTATGTTTTATTATTTCAACTTAGAAAATACTCAATGTAATAAAGGGGGACAATTTATTAGTTATGGTTCAGATAATTATAGGCTTCATTTGATAATTAAAATTTGATTCAAATTATACCGTAATTATGATTTATATTTTAAGGGAAACAAAGTTTTGTCGGTTTAATTTAAATCTACGTTAATAATTTTGATCTACTGTAAGATAATGAAGCATTTTTTTCACAAAAAGACGTCAATGTACTGAGAAAACGTTTCATTTATTCATGAAAATTACTTGAAGAAGAAATATGGCACTGCATAAAGAAGTAAACTGTATCTTAGAAAAATAAAAACTGTACAGTATATACATATTTATAGATTTCAAGTATGCCTTAGACCAACACCACCCCAAATGAACCCTTTGCCGCGTGTAAGCACTACACTATAGCTGTTAGCTTTATTATTGTTTTTCTTCTGTTACAGATTGTATTGAAAACAAACGGAGTTGTCGCACCTACAGTCGTCAGTGCAGCGTTACAGCGGAGTGCCGCAAGGCGGGGAATTGGGACCTGAATTATAAATAGTATCGTGATAACAGAGTGCCCCAAGGCTCGCTACAGGGACCTGAATTGTAAATAGAAGGAGAATTGTCTGAGTTAAAGGTTCATAATTGGGCCCTTATAAGTTAAAAAAAACAGAGGTGTGCCGCAAGGCGGGGTTCACACTTCAAAATTGGAACCTGAATTGTAAAATACTTCAGTACCTGGACCTGAATTGCAAATAGAAGGAGTATCGCTTCGGTGTTAGTGTGGAACTGGATGTTATTGTGATATCTGGATGTGTCTCCAACGGGACGAGGATGTCGACTACATAGATGACTCGGTGAGTGTTTAAACTCAATTTTAACAACCCAAAAAAAATTTAACTACATATTGAAACCAACTAAAATTATTTAATCCGAACTAATTCATTAACCGATACCTTTTTTTATTGTAGTCGATTTGCGACATGACAAAGGTATAAAGATCTGGTTAATATTTATACTCGAAGTTAATGTTTTTGAATTTGATTGTAATAATTCAAATTGTTACTATAGTTTGTCCTGACATGGATGTAAACTTACAGCTACTGAATTCACTGAACCAATTCTATAGTACTTATGGAGGCCCAGCCTCCCAATATTATCTTTCACGGAAGGGAAAGCTATCAAAATATGTTTTTCGCAAGAAAAGCACCGTCACCTAATGATATTGCCATCCTGTTTTCCGTTCAACGAAGGATAATTTGTTTTATTTGAAGCGATCCATGGGTACTTGTTGGATAAAGATCTTGTGATAAAATATGTTTTCTAAAGATCTTTGCGTAAAGAAGAGCCATTCTGTGTGAGCCTGCTTATGCCTCAGTCTTCCATATCAAAAAATATAGTGCCTTAATAGACAACACCACCGTTTAGTCGGTCTTTGCTGACCATTTATTTGTTATATTCCCAATAACATTGCCTTCAACGCTTTTAAGAGAGGTAGAGCTTAGTGGAACTTCTACTCGAATTAGCCGCTCGTCTGGAGAAGTACCTCCACTTCACAGAAGACCATAGTGAAGTAATTCGTAACTGTTGTGCTATGCTTCTGCTGGTGAGTAAGGTCGCCAGAGCTCAATTGGGGACGGTATGGGGTCTTAAACGCCGGCAACGTATCTGCGACACTTGTGCGGTTGTTGATGTCCATTGGCAGCAGTCACTTACTATCTGGTGGCCCTCTTGTTCGTTTGCCACCGTATAAGGGAACATACCCAAACTACGTGACCGATTTAGGGGGGGGAGGGGGGTCTTCAAAGTACCACTCATGGTCACCGGGGGGAGGGGGGGGGTTTGGTTTCTTGTCACGTAGTCAATAATACTGGTATTAACCATCGCCCCCATTATCCATAACGTTTCCCAGTGGATTGATAGTGGTAACGTCTTCATTGAAGATATTTGATTTAATAAATAGTTTCTTGTTTTTGCTGTATTCTGATTTTATTTCTTTCCCCGCAAATGTGATGAAAATCATTATGAAGAGAAACGGGATGGCAGACTCGAGCCAATGAACTTAACAAAATTACATTTGTAAGTACTCGATCGTAATTCTTTTTTAACGGCCCGTACATATACATTGTGCAATGTACTATTTTTTCTTGATATATTTTTTACTAAACACAATTACAACCGTATGCAATTATAGGTACGCATTCTCAAAGTACGCACTTTTAGGGGCCGTATAAGAAAATACAAACAAAAGCCATTATTTTGTAACTTTACGCAAAAAATATTGATAAAATATACTACGTGAAAACTAGGGGGGGGGGGAGGGGGTCTGGGCATATACTAATGTTGGTCACCGAGGGGGGGGAGGGGGTCAAAAAACACGAAAAAAAGGGTCACGTAGTTTGGGTATGTTCCCTAAAAAGTGTATTATAAGACGCATAAAAATAATGATTTAGTTATTACTTGAACTTGAAACAATTTAGGAAGCTTTGTAATCCGCCCTCAACATTACAACCGCTCTTAGGCTTGCTAAATGTACCTAAGGGCATAATATTTAAAAATAGAAGTTCACGGTCCTCGTGCCTTAGAGGCATGGGCGGATAGTTCTTCCTGCTCGTGTACGAAGGAAACCGCTGGAGTTTAGTGCGTAGTGGGACATAAAGTTATGAGCACCATTATACCTGCAAAAAGGGGGGCCACATAGTCGTGGTCAAGTTAGTATAAATAAAAAAATATGTTCAAGTAGTGATCTCCCAAGTCCCAGCCAAGGGGGGATCCTGGAGGGGGGGGGGTTTGCTTGGGGCTACCTAGCACCTAGCAATATCTACATCAACATTAGCATATTTACAAACCCAACACAGTTTATCCATGTCGTCTTTACGGCCATATTTGTTTTCAATCGATTTTTCTTGTTTATCATAATCGATGAAAGCGACACGCGTTTGTTTAGGAATCGATCTTCTCGCCTGTTCCGAGTTTACATTTAATGTTTACGTTTAAAAATAATGTTATTCGAAAACATACGGTTGCTTTCGTAACTAAGGTTTTTTGAGTAGTTTAATTTTCTTTTAATTTAAAGGTTGGTTATGGCTGTTTTGCCATTGGGGAATATTTACTAGAGTCCGACTTATGGTAAAATCGAAGTATTTAAAAATAAAAAATAATCGATTTTATTTAACTGCTACATAAAATTTATCGCCCAACCAATTAAAGCCATATTTTAATTCATTCATCATCATTACATCCTAGCGCCTCTCCCGTTTGCATCCTCAGCCATTGTCTCGGAGCCCAGGGTACGCTTCGACTATGAACCTAAATGGCATATTTTTATCAATTCATTCAAATAATTAAATTAACAAAAATAAAACGGATTTAAATTCTATATCTTGTATGACCTTCTACTAAATTGACGATAAACAATAGCTGTCATGTTTGAACCAAAACGTAAAGGCACTTAAATGAAACACACCAAGTTAAGAAAAAAACCGGCCAAGAGCGTGTCGGACACGCCCATGAAAGGGTTCCGTAGCTAAAAGATGGCCCGACCGCTTAAGACACCATTTGGAAAGGGCAACTGCACGTCATAAGTTGGTCGAGTCGTATAAAAATAACTATGTATGATACAGAGTTCGCTATAGTTTTCGTTGAAAGTACTTACTTGAAGGTATACAGGACATTTTTTTAAGAATTATTGTAATAGTATTTCAAAAGTTAAGGGGGGGGGGGGACGCTCTAATTTTAACTTTGTATTAAAATATCTCGAGACTGGGGTGTTTGATCCACATGGTTTCAAGGCAAGTTTTATTGTATTTCAAAATACCTTTTTAACGATACCCCACACGAAGGGGTAAGTCGATTTTTTTTTTTCGAATTTACTTTTCGATGTATGGGAGGGGGGGTAAAAAATAATTATTTTTCGATTATTTTAAAAACCAATTCTTGAATTATCACTATGCATATCTCCACCAATTTTCGTGGCAATCGGTTCAGAAACGGCGGAGAACGAGCCAGGACAGACAGACAGACAGACAGACAGACAGACAGACAGACATGACGAAACTATAAGGGTTCCGTTTTTGCCATTTGGCTACGGAACCCTAAAAAGGAGAAGATATCAAACAAGTTTTAAAACATACAAGACTATCTAGTTTACATAATAATAAATTATCTTTCAAGCATAAAGTAAGCAAGCAAGCCTACTGATAAGATCCGCAAACACAAATAAATACTATTGAGTTATCATGTTTTATTCATAACAACTACACTGGAGTGAGATAAAAACTTATTCAAGCGTTTTAAGATTCCGCGGGGAAGTTTGTATAAAATAAAAATCTAAGATATACCTAAATAATACGCAAAATTACACTATTAAAGCTTCACATCTGTGAAAGTACATCCATCTAGGTGGAGGTTCTTCTTAAGCGGCTCATTCGAGTGGAAGTTCCACTAATCTCTATCTATCTTAAAGCTTACTTCACATCTGTTTCTGATGAGGCAAAACAGACTGAATTAATTAAATTTAATTTTATATTGTTTCAGAGACAAATGGTGCAGTTACCTTTAGTGGTAAGTTGATTTTACATAGTATTTATAGAATTAACACCTATTAAAAGATGTTTACTTAAGACCTAGTTGAACGTTTACTGTCCATCTTGTGCCGAACTAATTCTGGGCCATTTATGTGATAACATGTGCAAATTAATAAATAAATAAATAATTATTGATTTCCACATTTAGAAACATTGTTTGAAGCTGTAAGTATCCTTACTAATTTAAAAAATCGGAGATTGAGTTTGTTTGTTTGTTTTTTTGGAACCGTTTGCTTGGAAAGTTAAAGGTCCAGATTGAATAATAGGGTACTTTTTAATAACCAATATATATTGCCGAGGGAAAACAAAAATATTGTTTACAAAATATCCGAATTGCACGCGGGCGAAGCCGCGGTCGGCATGCTAGTAGGATATAGTTCAGACCAATAAAAGATAATGATTAAGAAAAGTAGGTACGTACAACATAATCCCCTTTTTTAGTCTTTAAGGATGCGTTGCAAATGAGTGCCCTTAGTACCCCCTCTGGTTGCTACAAAGTCAATATTGCTAGGGCTATAAGCTGTTTGACCTTGGCATTATATTTTGAAGCTTCTAATCGATAACACACTTCTTTATTTGCGACCATCCTCTTAACTTCAGTCCTGCGATTGCTTGCGAAGCTGAACATCATTCGCAGATGCCAGTCATCGAATGGGTGATCGAAAAAACTCATCTCCAGCTCCTCCGTGCTTTGGAAGGCACGTTACACACACCGAACTATAAGAGTGAGGGAGTAGGGAGTGCAACTGTGCTTGTGCTTTCGCTTGTGCACTTTAATATATCCTGCATAACTGGCTGATCGCAAGATCGGCCGCCATGGTCGAAAACGGCCGCAATGGTATAGTTATTTTTATTAAGTATAGTCTAGGATGAAATATTATTTGAAATTCGAATATTTATAATACTCTATTGGAGTAGAGATATCTGTGCGACACCAGGATTGGACAGGTCGTTAGTAAATTCCTCGGACAAACACACAAATTGCCTAGCTCCAAACTAAGCTTAAAGCTTGTAACATGGGTATCAGGAAACGGAATATAAACTAAACATACATGACTCGAGTAGCTACAAATGCCGATGTCCACCACACAAACATTTGCCTAGAACTTGATTCGAACCCGCGACTCTCGTATTTGTGGCCAGGGTCACTTAAGAATAGAAGGCGGGCCAGTTTGTAAAATATAAATACTAAAATTATTTGTATTTTAGCATAGTTTTGATTTGCCACCCACACAACCGAAACTATATTAGAAGATCGTTATACCATCTACAATGAACATTCATTACTGTAACTGTTGCAATTGACTACATGCAAAAATACCTAATAAAATTCTAAAATTAATAACAATAATATTAAATCTGCACGCAAATTATTAGACCATACTGTTGAGCTTTCAACAAAGTTATACAGCTTATTGAAACTAAAAGTGTATTGATTTAACAAAACTTACACGTAACTTCACAATATGAGTATTTCATACAGTTTTCAATACAAGCTTACATTATTGACATTTTATAAAAGTGGGTGATTTGACCTATCAGTGGAATACCGTATTTTAATTTTATGTAGAACTAGCGGCCGCCCGCGACTCCGTCCGCGTGGATTTAGATTTCCAATATCCTATGTGTTATTCTGATGTATAAGCTATATTGTGGTTAAGTTTCATTCAAATCCATTCAGTAGTTTTTACGTGAAAGAGTAACAAACATCCATACATCCACACATACAAACTTTCGCCTTTATAATAGTAGTAGGATAGAAGCATACTTGATTAGTTTAACGTGCAAAAGAAAAACCCCACCTTCAAATTTCCATTGCAACAGCAATAAATAGATTTGACGACATCCACATAAAAGGGTTTCCGGACATTTCCTTCGTGTTAAACTGAAAGAATACCAATAAAACTGTTTTCCTTACCTATCCCGTAATAAAACGAAGCCGACTCAGATATCTAAATCATTGCTTTTACTACTTTTATACCATTTTAGTGGATGAATGCTTATTATGTGCTTTTTTATGGGATGAGCAGTTCAGCTGATGGTAAGTGGCTATGGCCGTCCATAGCCATTTGAAACACCAAGAATTTAGTGGGTATCGAGAAGCTTATTAAATGTTCTAATATTTCCCTACATCACATAGATTGATCTGACTCCTTGTTAAGTAGCTTAAGCACTTGTGTTGTAAGAATCAACAGTGGAATACCACTTTGTAATAACAAATAAACTTAAATAATATGTAGATTCATATTACACCCAGACCAGGAAAAACAGACATGTTCATGCACACAAATATTTGTCCTGTGCGGGGATCGAACCTGCGACCTCTTGGTCTAATAGTCAACTTCTTGAACATTACATCAAGCTTATACTTTACTAGCAACCAAATCAACTCAAACTCTACATTCAATTTTGCTGTTTATAAAAGTATACAACATTTTTAAATCTGTAGAGAGGTCAATTCTGAACATGAAATATATTTGGAAAATACCTATCAGGGGAGGATTAGTGATCGATAATGATGACAAAAAACCACTCATAATTTTTTTTTGGTTGGTAACTGATATTTCGTAACCAGTTACGAAAACAGAAATAAGATGTCGTTTTCGTAGCCAAGTTTCGTAGCCAGCTACGAAAGGAGACTTTTTTCCATAAACCTGGTTTTAAATTGAGAATGTTTTGTTCACTTTCATAGCTGACTTTATTTATTTTTTTTCATCATTATTATGAGAAACATTGAATTACTAAATTGGTTCTTTTTCAATTCAAAATGTAATAACCAACAGCTGCCATATTTAAAACTGCAACGTCCCGTTTATTATTGAACCGCTTTTGTCCTAGTCCTAGTGCATTCAGTTGAAGCTTAATATTCATCCCGCATTTCCCAGAACTTAGGGAGAACCCCCCCTTCCCCCCAACCTGTAAACCTAGTATTCTCACTTCAGCACTATTTATTTCTGCTAGAGGAAAGTACGCCTTATTTTTATTGGGGTTAGGTCGAATTGAGATTTGTTTTAGATTCTATGGCGCTTTATTGCTATTTCTCCGCCATTAATGGCTATAGTTTAGGAGATGTGGGACTTATATTAATATCTTAAAGGATTGCAACTACTCTTTAAGATTATAAACAAAGAAAAAATCATCAGATCTTAGGTAGCTCAGGCGGGAATCGATCCCAGCGTCTCTTGCAATCCGGGCAAGCGCTCTGACCATTAAGCTACCGAGAACGAACGACTGATGTTCCTTTGTTTATAATTAAAAAAAAATAGATAAAAATCATAAGAACATATGCCTAGCATGAAAATAACTTTAAATAAATAAACAAATAGCTCTTTAAGGGTTTCCTGCCATCACCATCATTCGACTGCCCTGGTCCCGGTTTATCTGAGGTCAGTGCAATACGTTGACTTCTTCCATATGGGCCTATCACTCGGCATCGAGTCCTTTAATCCTTTTTCACTCATATTATCCTTCACACAATCTTTCCATCTTTTCTTTGGTACCTCTTCGTTGAACACCGTTCACCTTCATAATGCATCGCTCTTTTCGTAACATGGGTTTCCTCCCTTATCATCATCATGGGGATAACACGTACCCCTTATAAAATTTAATTGGTGCCATGGTTGAGAAGTAGAGACAAGAAGCCCAGGGGTCTCATGTTCGATCTTAGTAAATAACACATTTATTTCTATCTTGCAAATTGCAATAATTATGAGTTTCACATGTGGTGAACTTGTAAGAAAATGATCCAAAAGAAATCGTGAAAAGTGCTAGCTTAATCACTATGCTGTGTAGAGCATCTCAAATGTAATATGAACTGGACACAGCTCTAATTCCGTCTGTTTGAAAAAAGCCTTAATATCTGATGATTATTCTGAGCCCTATTACTAAAGCTCACGACACGTATGAACTAGGTAGGTATATGAGTTACTCAATCAGAGTCATCACAAGTAATTTCACTGAATGTCTTGCTATTCGTAGAAATAAGAGTAAGTAATTTTTAATCCGATGTCATAAACAGCTCTAAACTGACTTCTGATAAATTATAGGAGCTGAGAAAATTATGTTTTCGATCTAAAACATCCGGACATATACCTATACATATTTTATTTAGTAAATTTATCTATATAGTACGAGTTTAATGAGAATTGATACAGAAATATAAAGAAATGCGTCCAAAACAGGTAAAATTTCCTCCTAAAAATGTCTTGACAGACTAGATTACAAACAATTTATCACACCAATCGCGTCAAAACCTAAATTACATCGCCATTTTGTATTCCTTATAATATTTTTAGTCTATACCTCGTCTCCAAAGCGCGGGGTAGGCGGTCGCTCAAAAGCGCCGCTGGGCGTCGCTCTATAGTGGGCGGAGACACGCCCACCCGCTCATCAGGCCCTCCTGTATTATTAAACCTCATAGTTCAACTCTTAATTAATATTTTTTCAAAAGCCACGCCAGCCATTTTGACGCTTTTTTTTGTTTTCGAAGTTTCCGCGCGCGATCGATAACGCGCCTTCGATTTGAATGTGGAAGGCGAGACGAAACAGGTAAGGAGTTTCGATTCTTTTTTTGAAAATGGAATACGGATTTAGAGGTTTAGCATAAAACCTTTTTTTTTTTCAGCATTTTTTTTATTGACGTGTCAATAAGTTAGTTGTTTTTTAATTATTGTTTCAAACAGACAAAGGTATGGTTTACTCTTATTGCATTTTTTTATTTTTTTATCAATATAGGACATGACAAAATCAGCATGTCTCATTTATGTAATTTCGACTAAAAATTGTAAGTCTAAACAAAGATGGATATTAATCGTCTATATCAGCTCCACTTCCGAACAATGAACTGTGATATTTCACTTCAAAAGTCGGTGAGGCGATTTGTCTTACGAGAGCAGACTGTAATTCTAATTTTTTCCGACTAGATGACTAGTGGAGGCGCAATCGATTGGTGTTAAATCATCGCCCAATAAAAATGTCAATGGCCTACTGCTGAGAGGTTGCAATCACACCGATATGATATGTAGGGTGCTACAACGTTTCTATTGACAAAAGGTTCCTTGTTTAGTAAGACTTTAGTCACTTTTTCAAAGTCTGCAACTTAGCATTTTGAACAATAGTTATCGTTTATATTGTAAAGAAGTTTTTACCCGTGGATTTGCCCGCATTATCAAGATTCCTGTTTTAACCCACGGGAGCATTTAATTGGGATAAAAAGTATCCTATCTAGGTGATAGGATTCAGCCCATACCCTGCCTGTGAACCAGATTTCATCAAATTCTGTTTAGTAGTTTCAGCGTGATTGACGGACAAACGTCGTCGAAGCACACAAACTTTCACATTAAGAATATTAGTATGATGATTTTATGCAACTTCCTTTGGAACGATATTCCCAACCGTTGAATTCTTAGTCATTGGGTCCATCCATTTACAGTTCAGGCTTAGTTGTGGACAGCACTTTTTACTCGGATGCCAAAGATGAGGACGACTAAGTTTTTAAAGTCTTATTTGCTAGTTATTACTTACCTCCTGAATTATGAAATAGTGTAATCTAATAGATTAGTAATGAGTCAAAGTCTAATAGGAGACTAGTTTTATTTTTTTTCAGAACATTTTCATTTAATTTTTTTAATGTCCGCTGCACTAGCATTCTCGAACATGGCAACAATGTGTTTTTTATCAGATTGAATTGGATGGCTATTTCCAAATTCTAAGAATTTGAAAGTTTTGTTCATCCTTCATTCTTGTGTTGTCATCGAACGATACATATACAGCATGCACATAAGCCGAACGTCGATGTCAACCGCGTCGGTGTGAATGCTGCCATACGCATGCGCGGATGGTTCATATTGAATTATAATTGAAATAAATCCAGCTCAAAACTCCCCGCAGACTTTCGCAGAAAACTGATTACTTTCTTATCTGCCTTACCTACTCGACTATGTTACGACATCCGTGAATCATCCATTTGGCTAAATGCATTGCCAACTTTTGGCGCCAATTTTGAATTTGGAACTTTTTTTTTCTTATTTCTTAATGGCTGCCTATATTTTTTTTATAATGGTAAAGGATCAAAATAAGCAAAGGAAACGCTAAATATACAGCCTGAATGACACATTTCTCGTCGAGTTTGCGTCAAAAAATAAACATTTTGCATCGTCAATAACATTTCGCACTCCGACCTACGACGCATGCGTACAACGCTTCCGCACAGACGCTTTCCCTGTCAAAAATATGCAAATTAATCTATAAAAAAGCTGATTTAGTGGTGCCACTACATATCAATCATAGTTTGGAACTTTTATATCTTATTACATCTTCCGATGGACGTTTTAAATAGTTGTTAAACGTGTCAAAGTCGGTTGTTGAGGTCTCTCGTCGTCCCTGTCTGCGACTACGGCGCATGCTCAGTTGTAATGTTTATATTATTTGTATTTGAGCTGTGTATCACGTAAACTATAACTACCACAGGCGTAGCGCCAATACTGTGGACCAGTGCCCGCCCCTCCCCGCCTCGGTAGTTAAATATTTCTTGCTTATTTCGCCCTAGCATTGTTGTTGCCGTGGCGGAGAGCTGTTGTGTATTGTTTAGACGCTCGCTTGCCAAGCAAATATATTTTACAATAAATAATATTAAATCTGGAACGTTCGGTTGAGACTTATATAGTGACAGTTCGGGTTTTTGATTTTATTTTCGGCTGGAATGCAGCGAGTTGCAACCGCGTAAATAATTTGCATTCGCAACTGCAGAAATTTGAACTGCAACGGTGCTCATGAGTGGTAGTTTTCGTCGCTGTAAAGAGTTAATAAATTGTTTTGTTGCATAATTGTTGTTGTTTTATGTTGTTTTGAGTTTGTTTTAATATTGTTTTGTTGGTGCGAGTGTGGTTTTGGAGTTTTTTTTGGATTTACGCGACTCGACGCCCCAGTTTTGGATGTGAGTCGGTTTCGTTTTATTTTTTGTTATAATTGTTTGTTTATTTTTTATTTGTTTTTTGTTGTTATTTTTCTTTTGATTAATTTTAAAAAATCTGTTGATTAAACCAAAGGATTCACGTAAGTAAGACTAATTTTACAAAATTAAGTGAAAAGTGAACAATAATAAAATTTAGTCAACCCTTACAAAATCAATAACAGTTTCTTACTTCAAAAGCTTCGAAAATGATATTTCACAAATCAATTTACAAACTAGCAGTGCACAAAAACTTTTTAACGTAACGTATCTCGTAGCAACGTAGTTCGTAGCACTGCAAAAGTTTGAAATTCGAACGCGGAACTTATAAGCACGTGGTGTGTCGCTGTTCCGACCAATCAGCGCGTCGCTCATCAGCGGCGGCCAATCGCAGCGGCCCGCTTTAGAGCGCCACTTTTGACAGCTGATGAGAGATGGAGCTTTCCCGCGGAAATGCGTTCGTAGTTTGGTAAAGTTTTTCTCGATGTCTTTACGACTATAATTCATTATTTTTAACACGTCTTATCTTGATCATTTTATTTCGATTTGACTCCGGGATGTTTTTCCGAGTATGAAATTTGAAGATGATTGTTCAATGTATGTGCCATTCAAGGCTTCGTTATCTTAAATATTAGTCATTAATACACTTACTTGCTTTTATATGATGAAATAAAATGTAATGTATTTATCGTACATATAATTTGCTAACCCATCTGCAGATGGGGTCCACTAAACTGTATTTATTATTCGTTCTTGTTAATTATATTAAAGGACATATTTTCTATCCTTGGATAAAGTGTTTTTAGATCGAATGTAGGTTTTTATGAATCATATTAAGTGTATTCCGTATTAATTATTTTAGAATATGATTTAACCTAAATTTTCAAGACTAACAACTACAAATAATTTATGTAAAAATTATTCTATTTCCAAATGGGAATTCCGCTTGTAATTTTATTTTTCACATTCAAATATTGATTTTAAACTTTTAAAAATATTTAGAATTGCCCCTGATATCCTTTATTTTATATTTTTTTCATTCTCAGGTAGTAAAAATATCTGTTATAATATATAGTGGCAAAAATCATCTTATATGTTTGTAACGACTACTTTTTCTTTCACATTATCACGCCTTGAATAATACTGACAAGCCTACATACAAATACTCTTTAAGGACAACATATCGAAGTAAGAGTAATTGTTTATCTTGAAGTAAATAACGTAGTTATTATGATTCGATTGAGAAAATCATTCCATATTTTTTAATTTTGTTGATAGAACTTTCCCGTCGTTAATTACGAGTAAAAATTTGATACCTTTAATAATTGTGTTGAAAGAATTTATTATAGTTTCGTGTTTGCTATATTGCAATACAACATTTTTTAGGAATCCCAAGGATATTTACTATAGGGATGTTGACAGATACCACTGTTAAATTCAAAACACTTTTCAATTCAAAATGATAAAATTAATTACTTAGTTGACTTCAAAAAGAAAGACGTCATAAAGTGCTATTCCCATACGAAATTCATGGTTTGGAATCGTTTTTGACAGTTAAATAAAAGACGTCAAATGACTGGTAGTGTTAACATCCCCATTGTGTCAGCTACCCAATATAAAGTTGTCGGTTACTTACCCCATACCAAAAGCTGACTACAAAATACTACGTCGTAGCTGTGCGTTTTAGATTTGATTTCATGTCTAAATCTAGCTTTTATTTTATAGAGGTAGCTAAGTGGAACTTCCACTTGAAAGAGCCGCCCGTCTGGGGTTGTACCTCCACCTTACAGAAGACCGCAGTGAAATAGCACTTCGTAACTGTTGTGCTATGTTTCTGCTGGTGGGTAAGATCGGATAAGGTCGAGGTTATGGGCTGTTAAAGGCCGGCAACGCATCGGCGATACCTCTGGTGTCGCGGATGTCCATGGGCGGCGGTGATTGCTTACTATCAGGTGAACCGCTCGATTATTATTTGCCGCATATGCCATGAATAAAAGTATTTTGTTCCGTCCATTTGGATCCAATGAATTCTTAAACTTTGAAAAGGAATTCGTGCTTGTCTCAAAATTGCAACTTAATGTGTAATCAGGAAGGCCATTAAAATAGAATTCAAACCCGTGTCTCCTTGATCGTACTCCTGACCTGACCTTTAAGGTCTTTCTGTCAAGAACTCAATGATGCTATAATAATCACAGCTATTCAACCAGTTTAAGTAAAACAACGACACGTTTCAACCAAAAATCGCCTTAAAAGAATTCATTATCTCATTCTTATCATTGCCAATTCTCTGTGTTGACCTAAATATGCGTATGTGAAGATAGAGACGAATGTTGGTTGTAAAAAAATAAATAATAATACGTAAATAAATTATCTTTGGTTGAAGTCACCCGTGAAGTGACGTAAGCAGATAAATATGTAGATTTTGTGAATAAGATTATTGAGCTTCATGCTTGAAGATCTTGATTGATTTGAGTCTTTCTACCGTCAACTAATGTTTTAGTTGATTATTTACGGATCTCGATGGCGCAGTGGTGAGCGCTCGGCGGACGATTGCAAAGTTAAGCAACTTTCGCAGTGGCCAGTCATCGGATGGGTGACAGAAAAATTGCATGTCGAGCTCCTCAGTGCTTCGGAAGGCACGTTACCGTTGGTACTGCGCCTGATCTCTCTACGGTAGTGTCAGATTGCTGTCCCGCCGAACTATGAGAGTAAGGGAATAGGGAGTGAACTTGTGCTTGCGCACTCACTCGTGCAATATAATGTCTCGTATATCCTGCGTCGACAAAAACCGGTAGGATTATTATATTTAGGAGTATGCTTAGCCAGAGCACAGGACAGGCTCATCTGGTCAGATAACAATTGTAGATGGACGGTACGGAGCATGTTTTTAACGCTACTGGCTACTGCCCATCCCTCGGACAGTTTTAAGTGAGGTAGAGCTTCGTAGAACTTCCACTCGAACGAGCCGCTTATCTGGGGAAGTACGGCCACCTTACAAAAGACCACAGTGAAATAGCACTGAGTAACTGTTTTGCTATGTTTCTGCTGGTGAGTAAGGTCGCCAGAACACAGTTGGGGTCTTAAAAGCAACGCATCTGCGACCCTTGTGCGATTGTTTATGTCCATGGCAGTGGAGTGGTGATCACTTAACATCAGGTGTCCCTCTTGTTCGTGTGCCTGCCAAAAACATCTAAAACAAATGTCCGCGAATGTCCCTTGGTCACTTGGATAGTATTCATTGCATGAGAATACGTCTGTATAAAAATACAATTATTTAGTAAAAAAAAATTGGCCAAGTGCGAGTTGGACTCCCGCACTGAGGGTTCCGTACAAATTCTATTTTTGACGTATTAAAAAAACTACTGAATAGATTTCGTTCGAACCAATTTTCGTTGGTAGTTTTTATGGTAATGTACATTATATATTTATTTCAGATTTATCAGCCTCTTACTTTAGAAGTTAGAGGGGGGGGGGCACACTTTTTTCCACTTTGGAAGAGTCTGTCACGAAAAGTATTCACTTAAGAAAAAAATGAGCTTAGAAACCTCAATATAATTTTTAAAGACCTATCCATAGATACCCCACACGTATATGTTCAATGAAAAAAAAAATTTTCAGTTTCAGTTCTAACTATGGGGACCCCCATTTTTTTTCTTTTTTTTATATGTTCGTGTAAAAACCTTGTTGCGGTTCACAGAATACATTCACAGACAGACAGACAGACAGACAGACAGACAGACAGACAGACATGACGAATCTATAAGGGTTCCGTTTTTTTGCCATTTTGGCTACGGAACCCTAAAAATGGTTTGTTTAGCTCCACTTATTATGTACTAGCGGCCGCCCGCGACTTCGTCCGCGTGGATATCGATTTTTTGGAATGAGTCAAAAAATAGCCTATGTTACTCTCCATCCCTTCAATTATCTCCACATAAAAAATCACGGCAATTCATCGCTCCGTTTTGCCGTGAAAGAAAGACAAACATACAGACAGACACACTTTCCCATTTAGTATGGATTTTGAAATGTTAAAATTCCTTCCATCAAATTGAGTATTTTTCAGGCATAAAGTGACTTACTGTTCAAAATAATACAATACACCTGTTCATGTAAAGAAGCACATTGCGTAAATGTATTTTAATATGGTTGAAACTGTCAATTGAATGTCTAAAAGCATTGCATTTTCATAAATCAAAAGTGGATTTTCTTCAAATCATAGCTAACAGTAATATATTTTTCCTGCGTACTTTGTAATGCCCCTCTTTTTCTTAAACTGGGTCAACCGTAATATCAATTTTTCAGTCTCCATTTTGTATTTTTGTGTAGGTTCCTGTCAAATTATTTTCATTGTTTTATACATTTACCACATACAAACTTTATGGCTTTTAAGATTTAGAAATATTCGTCCTTTGGATTGTTACGTCTGATCATAGTAATGTATTGTAGCGCAATTTTTGTTTGACGAAATTATCTTTATATTATTCCTGATTGAATTAATCATATAGAAGATTCTGGAGATTGCCTGAATCTGATTTTATCCTCTAAAATTTTCTATCTTATAAAACAAAATACTTCTGTTATCGAACGAAACCCAAGGTTTTCGTCTAGCCTCTTGCGATTTCAACCAAAAAACAATAATAAATTACAACAAGAAAAGCTGTATCACACAAAAAGCTATATGTATACGCATTTCCAAAGTAGGCTATTTCATGAAAATCGGTGAACATCAAAAGGCGGCGTCGTCTCTTTTAAGCGGGTGGGCGTGGCCCTTTTCAGCGGCGGCACGCCATTGGTCGACGCGTCCTTTGATCTCGCCGCCGCTGTACAGTGGGCTGAGTCGGCGCTTTTCATGGAAACTTGGATAGAGCCTTTTTATGTGGAGCTTTATATACTTTGTATGATCCTAAGGCAGCTTAGGTTTATAGATTTGGCTTAGTATCCTACTCTTATTATAAAGGCGAAAGTTTGTATGTGTGGATGTATGGATGTATGGATGTTTGTTACTCTTTCACGTAAAAACTACTGAATGGATTTGAATGAAACTTTACCACAATATAGCTTATACATCAGAATAACACATAGGATATTGGAAATCGAAATCCACGCGGACGGAGTCGCGGGCGGCCGCTAGTAAGTTCTTATTTGTAACTGTAATTTCAGAATACCCAGGGCAATATTTGCTATGAAATGAATTTCTGAAAGTATGTTTATGACTTTTGTATTGCACGGGCAAAGACCGACTTGTTAATGAAAAAGAAAATTATATTCTGTCGCCTATGCTAGTCAGAAATAATGGAATAACTGATGAAATCTGTCATGTACCTTCGTAACGACAATACAAAATCAAGCCTGATTTTGGAAACATTCTGTAAATCCTACTGACTTCAGTCTGAATGTCGATCGTAAGGGAAAACACGAATTTGTTATTTTATATCAATATCGTTTCTATTATGTTTGTACATTTTTGTTTTTGTTCATTTTAATTTGCTTTTAATTCTCCATTATCAAAACAATGGCGAAACTACCGCAAGAGTTTAAACTTATTTCAACAATCTTTCAGAATAAACAACCATGTTCAGTTTATAACATGAAACGGACACAAAGTATTTGTAAATTTAACATACTCGTAAATAAATAGTATAAAGATATGACTGATAGTTAGTACGGGCGAATAAATAGTGTACTTAAATACCTGTGAGTGAGATTTGCTGAGAAGAAAGAAGATATTGAAATGTTGTACGCCGTAAGACAGGTGAGTTTTGATAATATCGCTACCAGGACATGTTTTTTTTTCATCAAAATTTCATCTCTAGCTCCTTCGTGCTTCGGAAGGCACGTTAAGCCGTTGGTCCTGCGCCTGATCTCTCTACGGTCGTGTCAGACTGCTGTCCCACCGAATTATGAGAGTGAGGGAAAGAGAGTGCACCTGTGCTTGCGCACTCACTTGTGCACTCACTATAATATATCCTGTGTATGTGGCTGATCGTAGGGTCGGCCACCATGGCCGAATACGGGGTTATTATTATTATTACTAGGACATAGTAGATAGTACCTTGTAGACTATTTAGCATTATTATTTTAAGAGACATCGATCGCCTGTCCTATTCTCAGTTTAGCTGGGACCTAGTGAAATCTAGTGGATCCTAGAAGAAGCAATAACCGAGGATGCGACCGGGACAGGCGCTAGGTTGATGATGATTGGTATCGTCCGTGGAAGTACTTCGACCTTACAGAAGACCACATTGAAATAGCACGTAACTGTTGTGCTATGTTTCTGCTTGTGAGTAAGGTCGCCAGAGCACAGTTGGGGAGGGCCTCCATCATTTGAAATCATGTTTTCGTTACAAAGATGGATTTTGGCTTAATCACCACGTTTGCCAAATGCGGATTGGTGATCACAAACCCGGGCTGTGTTCTGAACACAGCCCGGGTTTGTGATCACCAATCAACACAAAGTTTGCCCGACCCGGGAATCGAACCCAGGACCTCGAGACCAAGGGTCGGTACTTAAACCACTAGACCATAGAGCTGACTTAATAGAACAAAAAGGTGTTGAATTAAACATGTTACATTCCATATGTCGCATTTATCGCCATGTATAAAGTTTTTGTTATTCCGCGTCCCAACACAATATTGTTTTGTTTCGGTCTCGCGTACGTACCGTGTTTTTCGCAAAAAACAAAACACTGTAACCCGATAACTAAACAACGTGCTGACTCAAATATGGATCGGATCGCAGTTAAACAAACGAACGTTGTGTTACTAATAAATATGGTAGCTAGAAAACTGTTTTAGATTCTGTTTAGGGTTGATGAAGTTTTATAAATGTGATAGCGACTGCCTGCGACTCCGTCCGATTTCAGTTACGGCACACAAAGTATTATATGATAGCTAAAAGCATTCCTTGACAAATGGACTATACAACATAAGAATAGTTTTTTCAGTTCGAACCAGTTGTTTCTGAGATAAGCGCGTTCAAACAAACAAACAAACTATTCAGCTTTATTATATTAGTATATACTTAGATAGAACAAAACTTAAGAATTACATAGGTACTTAGTTATCACCGCGTGCATTGATGATGCATGGACATTAACAACTCGTTTGGACGTTTGTCCGTCAATCATGCTGAAAGTTCGGAACGGATTTTGATTAAATTTAGTATACATGCAGGACATAGGCTCACTTAGGCGAAAGGACACTTTTTATATCCAGATTAAATGCTCCCATGAGATAAAACAGGCAACTTCACGGGAACAAAACGTATTTATTAGATACTCGTACCTATTTAATATTTGTTCAGTGCGAGATCGATCTTTTTTCGTTCTTCGACACTTAAAACGCTTACTCCACATTATAACTTTAGGTATAAGTAATTAAACAAACGTTTTCATTGTTTCCGCACACCCAGCGTTATTGAGCACGGTCACCTTTTCTCCGATCTGTTTATTATAAACAAAAGTCCACACGTATTATGTCTTTATGTTACGTGATGTTTTATACAAACAACTGTGAAGCTAATTGTTTCGTACTAATTGCAGAGTGTACGTAACCTTTCTTTATGTTACACGTTGGTATATAAAGAATCATCATCATCATCAGGTTAACAGGTAGAGAATGCCATGAGGCATTAAGTCCGCCTTTTGTACAATTGTTATATCGTGCAATAAAGTTTAAATAAATAAATAAATCATCCTAGCGCCTCTCCCGGTTGCATTCTCAGCCTTCTTGATTTCTTAACCACAACTTCAAATCAGTCAGTAAAATTTAGGTCATTATACCTTTAGGTCATCAACATCATCCTAACGCCTGTCCTAGTTGCATCCTCGGCCATTGCCTCGGAGCCCAGGGTACGCTGCGACTATGATCCTGAATTGACGAGCCTGGTTATTACAATGGATCGACTGTTCCTGACCTCCGTAACCCTTACAAGGGAAACCGGACCATTTGGATCATAGTCTGGACCAACGCTATATGGCAGCTAGGGCAGGGTTTTTTAACTTTTTTGCAGTCACGGACCAATTTCCCAATTTACTCGTTAACTATTAAACGGACCCCAGCCGGTGGTAACAATTCTAAGTACCTAGTGTGACGACAATTGCAATTAAAATTATAACAGCAGTTCTGTAGTTAGTTTTCTTCCTTCTTGTACTTATGTCTTGTGATGAATAAAAGTTTATTTCTTGCTTTTTCCAGTTTTTACCATTTATTGATTTTGAATCTTGGGCTATCGCCCTGGTCATTTCATTTGGGTGCAAAAATAAGCGACTAAGGGAGGGACATTCTTATTATTTTCTGGTACTATTCTAGGCCTGCACTACATGGGACATACTAGTTATTATACCACTTTATTACATACCACTTATGTTATTGCTACCAATACATGGACATTAGGGTGTCCCTTAAAATTCAACTTCAATATATTTTTACGCATACCTTCTAAAAAGTTTCGTATGGACCTAATATAGCCTAGAAATAAATATTAGCCCGATTTATAAACGATAACCCGTGCCGACTTGAGTTTTTAACTTTTCCATACAAGTTGCGCGGGAGCAGCGCGGCGACCTGTTACTGCGAGTTTCAATTTTCATTTCATAAGTGATTTCTAACATTTTTAGCGCGTTGTTATTTATTTTGTGAAAATGTATGTGGAATTACGAAGTGATAAACAAAATATTTTCCTTAACGGACTGCCAAGCCACTAGATAAATGGTGCAAAATTACCATCTAATCGACAAGTTCTCACCGTTTTATTTTACAATAGGTGTTCGTGAAGTCAAGCTGACTGTTAGTGAAAGTGCGAATCTTGTTATAAGAAAGTGCATTTTATTTTGGAAAAAAGCCAGAATTCCTACGAAGCCCAGCCCAGATATTCCAATTTTTAAAAAGTTAAGAGATTATTGGAAAAATATTAACACTGATAACATTGAGTCACCTCAAAATTTCGTTAAAGCACATATTGCTTAGACAAACATTACATCTTTGTTAACTTTTTATAAGACTGAACTGGAAGAATCTTTTGTTAGAGACGATTACCGCGAATTGGTTGGCTGTGTTTTTAAGAGGAGACACAGTGAATAAACTAAAATTCAGGCCCACCGGAGCTTTGCATCAAGCGCGATGGCTCTCGCCATAGAGCAATCTATTCTATAAAAAATATGTTTGCTTCAATCGCAACTTAAAATTACTGCAAAGGACAAAAATGCTCTACAAGATGTTTGTTTATTTATCGTCACCTTGGCTCGAATGTACAATGGCACTTAAAGCACCTAACCAAGACTTGTCCTTTTTGAAAGCTCTAAAAGAATATGAAAAAGTAGACGCAACAAGTTCCAAGGCATCCATAAGCAAGTTTATTCATCATTTATGGTATTTTTATGAAGAAACAGTCATGTTATCACTCTTTGATGAAGAAGTTGATACCAAAACCAAGACAAAAATGATTAATAATTTAAAGAGAGACGAAAGTTCAGATTCCTCTAAACGCTATGTCCCATCGAAGGAAGAAATTACGCAAAACTTGTTTGGTAAGTACTCAATATTTTCTTTTTCTTTTTTAAAGTTTTGCTGTTTAGTTTTTGCTTATTTAAATGGTATTTTTCTATATTTCAGACATGACGCTGGATGATTTTGTGACTCAAAGAAGCAAACGATTTCTATCTCGACTACAGATCGCCGACAGTTTTCTTAGGGAAGACGTATCTTCGTGGGGTGACAATCTTGCTTTTTTGGAAGCTAGAAGACGATTAAGTCGTTTGAAGGTCGTAAATGACACTGCTGAAAGAGCTGTTAAATTAATGCAAGATTTTAATGGTTGAAGAAGAGCAAAAACAGTTTTGTTGCGTTGTGTTCAGGAACATAGAAATCTGTATCCAGACTGTAGAAAAAAACTACATTAAACAGAAGTTACCCTAATTTATTATTATTATTGTATTTAAATAAATGTTTGTATTGATATTTTTTTAGTTTTACTCATATTTACTTTATTTGTTGCATTTTAATTAGTTTTTGATCAAACCAAAATGTCAGACCAAAACACCATTTTTATTAAACTTTAGAGCTCGGTCGGCACGGGTTGCAATCATGCTACAGATATGAAATTTCATATTTAAGTACATTTTAGCATTTATAAAAAAATTGGAGGGTATGCGTTTCGAAATTCTAAAAAAATTTTTTTTTCGCCTTATAAGGGACACCCTAATGGACATCGCAAACATATTTACACTATGACCTCATCGGTCAGATTTGTTTTGACAAATAGCTCAAGCTATTATACACATGAAAGCTAGATTGTAAACTATGTCGGTGCTATTTTTTAAAACATCCTACGACTAGACAATTGGTCTGATGCTGATGAGGGTCAATGCGTATGTTCGTAAATATTTTGTCTTGTTTTATTTAACTCATGTGCACGTGTAAGAGACAGGATAAAAATGGGCCTATAAGGGTGTTACCACACAAACAGAACGATCGTCGATCGACGGCATCGATCGATGGTATCATCGTCGACCGGTGCCATCGCTCAGCAATCGATCGATTGGTAAGTCGACGGGTGTCCGTCGATGGCGTCGATCAATTACCCTTACCCTTAGTCTATTAGCGTCGCCGGTTCAGTCCCTTCTAGGGGCAAATAATAATAAAGGAGAGGCCCAAACCTGGACCAAAGGTTAAAATAAAAAATGTTAGCGGCCACTTCAAAATTGTATTTCAAATGAAAGCTATGAATTAGTGCTTTAATTTTTTGTTTTGAGCGAAATTCTCAAATGTGTAAAATTTTTTTTAACCCCGGTCCACACATTTTTGGTCACTCCTCTTTCTTGGGCTAACACACGAATTGCCTAGCCCCAAACTAAGCTAGAAATGTTGTTCGTGAAAAGGTATTTGTACTCATGAATCATGGATGGTCATAAAAGCATTTCAGTCTACTGACGGACCCGATGGTCTAGTGGTCAGAGACCCAGGCTACAAAACCAAGGGTTGCGGGTTCGAATCCCGCTGGTGGAGTCATGGATATTTGTAAAAGTTTAAGTATGTCCCCGCACAGGACAAACATTTGTGTGCATGAACATGTCTGTTTGCCCTGGTCTGGGTGTTATATGTATCTATTTAAGTATAATATTTGTAATACCACTGTTGATTCTGATGTCTGTAACACAAGTGCTTAAGCTACTTAACACGGGGTCAGATCAATGTATGTGATGTTGTGAAATATTTATTTATTTATTATTTATTTATGTCTATCCGTTCCCTAGCATCCATAGCACAAGCTTCGAGCTTAGTTTGGAGCTAGGTACCCAAGGAATTCAGCGTTAATTGTCTATTGGTTTCTTCGCATCCATAATTACACATCAATTTAAACTTAGTTTTGATGACAAGCAATCCATTTTTAAATCCGAGTTACTCTAATATAATTTATTGATAAATTTCGTCCCATGAAACAAAATTATAATAAAATATTCGTCCACATACTTCTTCGAGGAACTCCAAAATTTAGCGCAGTCCACATTTTGTTGTGGCACAATAAATAAACCTTACGTACTCACGCGAGTTTACCCGCACCCACGCATCGGTTATGTAAATCAAATAATATAAACAAACTATTACATCATCCAGTTTGCTATTTGGAATGGCGCGTTATTGCCTATTGGTGGGCTGTGATCGTGTTTTGTCTTTTGAAGATTGGGTTTGAAGGTATTGAGCTTAGATGTCATGTGGTTATATTTTTTAGATGAATTACTATTGAATAATTTAGATGTTTAATTAGATAAGGAACTTCAAAGTCGGATTGATAACAGATATTGCTTTTTGCTAAGACTGTCAACTTATAAGAATTTATGCTTAAAATATTATTTGGTATATAAACCGGGTGGATGTTCCAATATAAGAAAACGGAAAAATCGTTGTGTTGTGGGCCTTTAAATTAGGACCTAAATATTTTCGGGATAAAAAATGCTTACTTGTATAGAATGTGTAAAGCATTCGGAAAAGAAATGTTCAACAGTTTTAGATACGCCATATTTACTGTATATTTATTTAAACTTCTCCTACAGAACATGCGGTAGAATCTACTGTTCTTGAATTGTTCTACACAGTCCTGAAAGGAAGTGCATGACTTCGTCTTCTACATGACAATGATTAAAATCGTCTGAAATACACGTAAAAACCCATGATGATGATGATGATCCAGGACTGAGCTCCTGATGTCGTATCTGTTATTTATCGATAGTTGTTGACTGCGCAAAACAAATTAATAGTAAGATTTTATTAATGTTTTAGATATTAACATAAAGTTCATTTGTTTCCAGGGTCCGGAACCGGCACTGAACTCAAACCCGGGTGGCGCCGCGAAGCCACCGCTACTCAACTCATTCGAGCTGGACCGCTGTCTGGACCGGTAAGTGAACTGCTGTACCAACCGCTCGTTTTGATGATACCATGAAGACAACATCAATGCATTAGGAACCCCTCTGAAGCCACCGGAGTGTAAGGGCGATTTACTAATATAATAATCTTATTGATATTTAATGATCAATTATAATTATGAGAGCTATGTCTAGCTCCGCGTTAGCTGAAGGAATGGTCAACAAAAGCGAAAACAGAACGTATGAACAAATTTTGATTATGAATTTTGAATGTAGATTAATGCAGAAATGTAACAGCCTGTGCACGCTTCCATCAGGGTCTTTCCATCCATCGTGAAGGCCTGAACATCCATGAAGGCTGGAAGGGAACGGCATAGTTGCCGGGGGGGTTGCTTCATCCAGCAAAAGATGGCGATAGGCTGATGATGATGAATTTCCATCCATCATGGAGGCCTAAACATCCATGAAGGCTGGAAGGGCACGGCATAGTTGCAGGGGGAGCTCTTCGTCCAGCAATAGATGGTGATAGGCTGATGATGATGAATTTCCATCCATCGTGGAGGCCTGAACATCCATGAAGGCTGGAATGGCAAACCAAACTGTGGAATCAACTGTCGCCTGAGGTATTTCCGGACCGATACGACCTCCTCACCTTCAAGAAAAGAGCGTACGCCCTTCTAAAAGGCCGGCAACGCATTTGTGACTCCTCTGGTGTTGCGAGTGTCCATGGGCGGCGTTGATTGCTTACCATCAGGCAATACGTCTGCTCGTTTGCTGCCCTATAATATAAAATAAATAAATGGAACGGCACAATTGCAGGGGGAGCTCTTCGTCCAGCAATAGATGGCGATAGGTTGATGATGATGATGATGAAGATGATGATTGTTGCAGAGAGGAGTCCGGCAGGTGGGGCGGCGAGGCGGCGCGGCGGCGCCGGCGCAGCTCGCCCCCGCGCCGCGCCTCACCCCCTCGCGACCATGAGCCCCTCTCGCTTGCACGGGTAAGGTTCTTCCTTTTTAAATATTCAAACAACTTTGTTATACATTTTTGAAGGACATGTACCAGCACAGTCAGGGCCGACTTTCACCTATTAGAGGCATTTGTCTGAGGGCCCCAACCGATTGTGGGGCCCTGGGCATGTGCCTATTGTGACTAGTGGGAAAGAGGGGTAAGAGCACAGTTTTTTAAGAAGGCACTGTGCACGAATGTTTTCTAGAACACTAGTAATCACAAATATTTAGCTTCAAGGTGTTAACCGCCACTTCACTCTACCTTCAACTTTATTTCGTTTCAAGGTGTCATCTTTTGATAGAAATGAGCTTTCAACTTCAATTGTTGAAAACTATCAGAACTTTATTCCTGAACAAAAGTCGGAGACTGCTCCTATTAGCGGAATATTGCGTGCCCGACAGGGTCCATAATTGTGTAACACAATGTTTTAAACTTTGTTAATGTACATTTTTATCGATAGGTATTATATTATACATATAATAAAGCTGAAGAATTTGTTTGCTTCTTGGTTTGTTTAAACGCTCAATTTGACGAAGAAGGCTTTAAGCTATAGTAAGAAAACTATATGTGCGGAAACCGAAATCGCGGACAGAGTCTCGGGCGGCCGCTAGTTTGCAATAAACGAATATTGAGCGTTGAATCTAGCGCTGATTTAAGTGGATTTAATGATTGCAATCAAATTCTTATAGCAGTCACGTTCTATTATTCCATACTATCCATCAGGCATCAGCTCCAACCTCTCCAACCGGTGGTTCGGCCCACTCGAGCCCGGCACCCGTGTCCCCCGCCGGGAGTGGGGGTGCGCCCCGTTCGCCCCTGCCGCTGGTGGCGCCGGACCTGCTCGCTATGCAGCTTCTCGACCAGCACACGCAGCTCCAAGCGCTGATGAAGCAGCGGCTGTTCCATCAGCATCATATGCAGAAACAGGTGGGTTGATGATGAGGAAAAAGTAAAATAAATATATATCTCACAACATCACATACATTGATCTGACTCCGTGTTAAGTAGCTTAAGCACTTGTGTTACAGATATCAGAATCAACAGTAATGTTAGAAATATACGTATGTACTTAAATAGATACATCTCGTCTCTTAAACAACTGCATTCGTTTCATTTTCTGTCTCCGTAAATTTGATCACGTGTCTTCTTACCGGTCTGAACTTAATTGGCTCACTATACGTCAGCGCAGGCAGCTAAGACTGCTCTGTACACTCTTTTCTATTCTTTTTAACCCTAAATCTCCCGATTATTTGAAAAGTAAGTTTCAATTTCTTTGTGATTCTCATGACCGTCAACTTCGATCTGCTGACTCATTAGCGCTCTCTACTCCCCTCTTTCGTACGGGCTTTATGTCCGACTCCTTTACTCTTAACTCTATACGTCTCTGGAATAGTCTCCCTGACAGTATTAGGAAAGCTCCAAGTAAGTTTGCATTTAAAAGGAAGGTACGTGAGTTTCTGTTAAAAGCCTGATTTGGTATTGATTGATTTCTATTCCCTTTATCTGATTAATTATGTGGAAATCATCATCAATATTATATGTATGTATGTTTATGTATTTATTCTATTATAATATAAGTTTGTATTCGTGTATGTTTATTATCTTTTAATCTTATGTTTGGTTTAGGTAATTCATGTATTTTTAAAATTATTTTCTTATTTGCTCTTTGCCGCGATTAACATTTCGTTTTTCCTAAAGGTTGACTGGCAGAGAACGCTTTTAGCGTTAAGTCCGCCTTTTGTACCTGCTTTTTGTGTGGTCAATAAAATTTTATAAATAAATAAAAATAAATAAATACATTTGGAAACCAGACCAGGACAAACAGACATGCTCATGGACATAAATGTTTATCCTGTGGGGGGTCGACCTAGCGACCTCTTGGTCTAGTAGTCCACTTCTTGATCACTACACCAAGCGCGTCGTTGATGTATTGAGTTTATCTGAGCTCCGTTTGGAAGGGTATGGCACATGGTTGTTGATGTCCATGGGCAGCGGAGATCATTTACCATCAGGTGACGCTCTTGTTCGTTTGCCACCTGATAACATTAAAAAAAATTGTTTGTAATTCCTATTGTTCAGTTATTCAAATCACCTCTTCCTCACAGCACATGTCTTCGGAGGCGGCTAAGAGGCAGCTGGAGCAATCCCGTCTCCAGGATCAGATCAACCTGAACCTGCTGTCACAGTCCCACCTCCCACCGCCGGACACGTCGCCGGGTGAGTAGACATCATCACGTTAATTTTTGCATCATCACCACCATAATATTGACTCAACACACCAAGACTACAACTCTCCAAGAGCTTTCCATCCAGCTCGATCTTCGACAATCCTGAAAGTCATTGTCATCATCAATAGGTTCGCTAAGTGAGAAGTAATTTCTTCCATTGGTGATGCTAACGAATATGATACCGCATTATTAGTCATGGCAATCAGGGATCCTCTTTTGCTTACCATCAGGCAGAGCGGAGCTAATTTATCGTGCCAATACAACATATTCATCATCATCAGCCTATCGCAGTCCACTGCTGGACATAGGCCCCTACCAGAGCCCTGGGCGAGATTTCTACTGCGCTCTGGGCGAGATTTCTACAATACAATACAATAATAAACTCTAACTCATCACCAACTTCTTCCTCCAGGGTCTCTGCAGCAGCAGCTGGGGGCGCAGCAGCAGCAGCTGGTGCAGCAGCTGCAGGCGGTGCAGCGCCAGTACCTGATGCACGGGCCGCTCTCCGTGCCGCCCAATGCGCCTCCGAGTGAGTAGCTGCACTTCCTTCAGGGTCTCTGCAGCAGCAGCTGGGGGCGCAGCAGCAGCAGCTGGTGCAGCAGCTGCAGGCAGTGCCAGTACCTCATGCAGCCGTTATCACTTACCACATGATGCTAAGTGAACACCGCTGCCCATGGACATCAACAACAGCACAACGTGGGCTAGCCAAGATGCCAGTTTCGCGAGTGCGATCTATCGCTTTTTTTGGCTAGCCCACAAGAGTCGCAGATGACCTGAGCTCTGGTGACCTTACTCACCGGCAGAAACATAGCAGAACAGTTACGAAGCTACGTGCTACAAACGGAAACAAGATAGGATAACAGCATAAAATCCATAATGGCACAATTACCGAGCGATTGGATGTTGGCATGAAATTATTCAGTCTAGTATTGTATTAGAACTCAGAATCTTAATGGTAATGAATGCCATGCGAGAGCGCGTTTTTAAAATATATGTCTTGTTTTATCAGGTCTGATGCTGTGGGGAGGAGAGGTGGAGGAGCATCCTCTCTTCGGCCGAGGAGTCTGCAAGTGGCCTGGCTGTGATGCCCTGGCTGAGGATTACCAGGCTTTCCTCAAGTAAGTCTAAAGACATTATAACTAAATGAATGAAAATATTACTGCCTCCGTGGTGTTGTGCTTAGAGCGCTCTGCTTTACAAAAAGCGTTGGTTTTCCAACACTGTTTGATTGTGGAGTTTCTTTCCGCTTCTTTTCGACAGATTACTACGTCCCGAATTCGGTGGTAGAGTCAAGTGAAAATATTGACGATTTATAAGTGCCTAATTAATCGTTGACCGTTGATCGCTCTCCATCTAAGCGGAGATGTGCCGTTAGTAGCCAACAGGATTTCAATGCTGAAGTTGGTCACGTGTTAAAATTAGAAACAAAGAAAAATTCATCTGAGCTCGTGGCTCAGGCGGGAATCGAACCCAGCGCCTCTTGCAATCCGTTCTAGCGCTCTAACCACTAAGCTACCGAGACCGTTAGTAGACCTGACGAATTTCTCCTTGTTATTCACGTGTTAAAGGTCAACACAACATCCTATTGGCTTACCTACACATCAACGCTCCGCTTGCACATCTCTGTTTCAGTGGAGTTCACCTTAAAACGCTACTCCCTGTCACACCCCAAGTTACTACACCAAATACAATAAGACTCTAATACTCCACCCTGTGGTACCCCAGGCACCTGGAAGCCGCCCACACGCTGGACGACAGGTCGGCGGCGCAGGCGCGCGTGCAGATGCAGGTGGTGGCGCAGCTCGAGCTGCAGCTGCGCCGCGAGCGCGACCGCCTCGCCGCCATGATGCGCCATCTGCACGCGGCCAGGGACTCGCACCATGTGGCCAAGCATCCGCATGGTAAGTGATACTGAACCTTATTGGATCACCCTAGGGTTCAATACATCCTGGCGGAAGCTCTGGCGAGCGCGACCGCCTCACCGCCATGATGCGCCATCTGCACGCGGCCAGGGACTCGCACCACGTGGCCAAGCATCCGCATGGTAAGTGGTACCTTATGTCATTGAGAGAAGGTCCGTAATGCCCTGACAATATAAGTGTTTCGTTGGATCCATCTGCTCAACAGACCATAGTCCACCAACAGCCCAACATCTGACTGTCTTGTTAGTGAGCGTGACAGCCTCGTAGCCACGGAGCGCCATCTGCACGAGACAACGTCACTTATGCCCTTGAGAAAAGGTCCAAAATGCCCTGACAATATAAGGGTGTCGCTAGAACAGCTGGACCCACATGGTAAGTGACACTTAATAGGACTCTATGAACCCTTTGAGTGTCTTGTTTGTGAGTGCGATATCCTCACTGGCATGATGCACCACCTGCACGCGAGGAGAGACTCTCACCAAGTAGCCAAGAGTGTTAAAATAGGGTCCAAAATTGCCTTCACAAAATTAGTGTGATGCTGGATCTGAAAGATCTGCAAGGTAAGTGACACATAGGACTCTGAACTATATTGGCATACGGATCATCATCATCATCATCAGCGTATGTGAACTTGTTGTGGAAGCCGCCCACACGCTGGACGACAGGTCAGCGGCGCAGGCGCGCGTGCAGATGCAGGTGGTGGCGCAGCTCGAGCTGCAGCTGCGCCGCGAGCGCGACCGCCTCGCCGCCATGATGCGCCATCTCCACGCGGCTAGGGACTCGCACCACGTGGCCAAGCATCCGCACAGTGAGTGAAACTGAACCTTATTGGATTACGCTAGGGTTCAAAATACTCTGAAGTGACTGAAGCTCGCCCCCAAGATGCGCCATCTGCACGCGGCCAGGGACTCGCACCATGTGGCCAAGCATCCGCATGGTAAGCTGTGTTTTATTGCCTTTACTGTAAGGTCCAAAATAGGTCACCAAATCAGCATGAGAAGAGTCAGTTTGTGGGACTCTATGAACCTTATTCGATTCTGATAAGGTCCAATGAATTCTGGAAATGGCTTTAGCGAGCGCGACGTCCTCGCCACCGCCATGATGCGCCATCTGCACGCGGCCAGGGACTCGCACCATGTGGCCAAGCATCCGCATGGTAAGCTGTGTTTTATTGCCTTTACTGTAAGGTCCAAAATAGGTCACCAAATCAGCATGAGAAGAGTCAGTTTGTGGGACTCTATGAACCTTATTCGATTCTGATAAGGTCCAATGAATTCTGGAAATGGCTTTAGCGAGCGCGACGTCCTCGCCACCGCCATGATGCGCCATCTGCACGCGGCCAGGGACTCGCACCATGTAGCTAAGCATCCGCACGGTGAGTGATACTGAACCTTATTGGATCACCCTAGGGTTCAATACATCCTGGCGGGAGCTCTAGCGAGCTCAACTGTTCGCGACACTATTAGTTCACACATTGTATAAAAGAGGGCGCTAGTAATTTAGTTCATCAATGTGAATATAGGGGCGCTGTTAATTTATATTGAATATTTTTTAGTACCTTAAGGTTTCAATAGATGGCGCTGTGCCAATATAAATCACGGTATCGTTTTGATTTTCCGTTTGACTAGGCTGTTTCATACATTTTTAAAATATACTCTCTCACTTTACATAGTACAAGTTACTTGGTGGTTTTATTTCCATACCCCAGAGTAGCTACATCAGAACAACTAGTTCAGAGAGTCAACCATTGGACCTCCGAGTCCGGATATTTTTTGTATACCGGCAGTAGTACTGCCACCTGCGTACTTGCAGTGGATCGCTGCAGATAAAGTACGCAGTGACCATCGACAGTAGTCGGGTCGGTCATTCTGCAGTTGCAGCAGTGCAAGTGGTGGTGCTGGTGGGCGGTACCAACCAGTACAACTGAAGGAGGAGCTGTCGAGAGGAAGGAGGAGCTGAGCTATCGAGAGGAGGAAGGCGTGGCGTCAACCGGGACACCTGTTCCAGTACGTCACCAGTGTCAACCAATTGTGGTGGGTGTGATAGTGAAGTGCAAAACTGTAAGTACAATTTTCAACCTTATTGCAAAGTGCGAATAAAAATAGAAGATCAGTGCAAGTTGTTTTTCGAGATTAGTTATCAAGCAATTTGGACTTTATTAATTAGTAAATTTTAACTTTAAAAATAATTTTAAGATTTGTGACTTAGAATAATTTTAGATTAAATAGTTAGGACTTAGAATAGTTTCATTAAAAACGGAGGTACGGGGAACCTATGCCCGATTTTGCCCAGAATTAATAAGCGCAAAAACACTTGTAAAATTTTTAACATTTTAGTTCATACTTTTAAAAGTTTAGTTTTTTTTAATAATTTTATTGTAAGATTTTAAAATGGAGAAAGCTTTTAATGGTCAAAAGGATTTAGCAAAGTCTATAGAAAGGGGTTTAGTAAATTTTAGGAAGAGTCCAAAGGACAGAATAACTGTTGATTATTTAGAAACAAGATTAGAAATTTTAGAAAAAGACTGGCAATTGTTTCACGAAAATAATTCTAAGTTGTTTGAAAAATTTGTACCTATTGAAATAGAACAGAGTGATTATGTACAAAATGAGTTATATGATAAGACAGAAGACACATATATTTTTTATAAATCTGCTTTAAAAACCGAATTAAGAAAGTTATCATCAGTTCAAACCCAATGTGTAAATAATGTTGAGAGTGAGTCCAAGAGTTCTTTTGTAAAACTTCCTAAGATATCTATTCCATTTTTTTCCGGTAAATATTCAGAATGGCCCACGTTTAGAGATCTTTTTACTTCACTTGTAGATAAAAATAAGACATTAGATAGCGTGCAAAAACTGCACTATCTAAAGGGGCATTTATGCGGTGAGGCAGAGCAGTTAATACGGCACACGCCTATTACTAGTGATAATTATAATCAGTGTTGGCAGTTACTTGAAAAGCGATATAACAATAAAAGATATCTGTCAAATTGTATTTTAAAAAAGTTATTCGGTCAAAAGAGATTAAACTGTGAATCTGCATCGGGATTAAAGGAACTATTGGACAATACCTCAGATTGTCTTAATGCGTTGCGTAATCTTAACGTAGACGTGACTACTTGGGATATAATAATTATTCACATAGTAACTTTTAAACTCGACGACGAAACGCGTAAGCAGTGGGAGTTGACAGTTTCGGGCACCGACTCGAACGAATTGCCCACTCTTAATCAATTTAATGAGTTTATAGAAAGCCGTTTTAGAGCGTTAGAGTGTTTAGACTCTAAAAGATCACCGTCTTATCAAGTTAATGCGAAGTCGCTATTGGTCACTGATAATAATAATACTAAAAATTCATTTAATTGGCGCTGTGAATACTGCAGCGAAGGGCACAAACTTTGCTTTTGTAAGGAATTTTCTAAACAAAAGTATGATCAAAAACGCGAATTTGTTATTAAAAACCGTATGTGCTTTAATTGTTTAGGCGGAAACCATTCCGTATATGAATGTAAGAAACCTACCAGTTGCAAAATATGTAAAAGACGTCATCACTCCTTACTTCACCCCCCCTCAACGTTCGAAAACAAAGTTCAACCCATCGCGAAGTCAGATAGACCTAGCACTAGTTCAGCTGCACAGAATGAGACACCAATTGTGTCATGTTTGTCAACCGGCAAATTACATAAACCAAAACAGGTCTTATTAGCCACCGCGCTGATAAATGCCGAAGCTAAAAATGGTGACTATCAGGTAATACGAGCATTACTTGATCAGGGCTCTCAGGCTTGTTTTGTCACTGAAGCCACAGTGCAGCTTCTGAAATTAAAGAAAAAGCCGTTAAATGGGGTTATTTCTGGTATAGGTGAGAACAAATCTGTAATTTCAAAAGGAGTCGTTGATTTTATAATTCAGTCTCGAGTAGATCCGTCGTTCAAAATTCCGATTAAAGCGTTCGTATTAAGCAGCATCACATCGCAGATACCTGAAAAATCAACGCAGCCAGTTAATTGGTTAGAATTAGAATATTTGCAATTGGCTGACCCTCAGTACAATCAATCTTACAAAATTGATATTTTGTTAGGTGCAGAAATCTATAGTTTAATTTTAAGAGAAGGATTGAAACGGTGTCCAACTGCGTCATTGGTTGCACAAAACACTACTTTAGGATGGATACTGTCTGGAGTACTAACAGATAGTAGTCATAAAAAGGACAATGACATTAGGGTCATGCACGCGCAGGTCAACGAAGATCAACTGTTAAGAAAATTTTGGGAAATAGAAGAACAACCAGCAGAGTCAAAGAACATTCTAACAGAAGAAGAACAGCGATGTGAAGAGCATTTTCACTCGACTACTAAAAGGACACCCGAGGGTCGCTATATAGTTAGCTTACCTTTCCGGGACGACTCCCCCCAATGTAGGAACTTTGGATCAAGGAGTATAGCTGAAACAAGATTTAAATCATTAGAGCGAAGACTTGGAAAAAATCAAGATCTTAAGAACAAGTATAAAGAAGTAATTAAAGAGTACTTACAGCTTGGTCATATGAGACCAGTGAAGGACAAAAGGACGGATGAGGCTGTCTACTTACCTCATCATGCGGTCATTAGAGATGACAAAACTACAACCAAGGTGCGTGTAGTTTTTAACGCCTCTGAGAAGAATAAGAAGGGAGTTTCTTTAAACGACACTCTTATGATTGGCCCCACCTTACAAGCTGATTTGCGACACACAGTGTTGAGATGGAGAGTGCACGCCTTTGCACTTGTGGCGGACCTCATCAAGATGTACCGTCAAGTGCTCATAGCAGAAGAAGACGTGAAGTACCAGCGCATATTGTGGAGAGACGACCCTGAAGAGGAACTGGAGGATTATGAGTTACTTACCGTTACCTTTGGGACAGCGTCAGCGCCTCACCATGCTGTCAAGACTCTTCAACAGGTCGCTCACGACGAAGGTGGCAGCTTTCCTCTTGCAGCAGATAAGATCAAAAACAATTTCTACATGGATGATTTGATGACAGGCTGTGCAAGCATGGAAGAAGGTGTGGAGCTATACAAGCAGATAAGCGAAATATTAGAAAAGGGAGGTTTTAAGTTACAAAAATGGAATAGTAACAACTTGGATTTAAGGAAGAAGATAGAACAAATAGAACATAATAAGGACAATACAAATATAAATACAGCAAGGACATCAAAAGCACAGGACAAATGTATACTACAGGACAAAGATAAAGCAAACGTTGAAATTAAGCTAGATAATACAATTAAAATACTGGGACTTACCTGGAACCGCGACGACGACGTCTTACAGTACTCCGTTGATCTTCTTTCCGCAACAGCAGCAGCACCTGAAACCAAAAGAACAATTATTTCAGAAATAGCAAGGTTGTTTGATCCGCTAGGCTGGATAGCACCTACTGTCGTATTAGCAAAAATCTTTATTCAACGTCTTTGGTTAGCTGGTGTATCTTGGGATGAGAAGCTATCTGCAGAATTAATAAACGATTGGAATACTTACCGCGACTCGTTGCAAGAACTCACCAAAATCCGGATACCTCGTTGGGTTGGTACGGCACCTGATGATATTGATGTCGAATTGCACGGGTTTTCTGATGCATCCAAGTTTGCTTATGCGGCCGTCGTTTATATAAGAACAGTTAGCGCCGAAGGTCAAGTCAAAGTTCACCTCTTGAATGCAAAAACAAGAGTAGCGCCGATAAAACAAAGGAGTCGGGCGAATCTGGGCTTATCGTTACTATTCGTTACACAAATAAAATATTTATCAAAAAAAATATCTACATTTTTAATTTTTAATCATGAAATATTATGCCATTTCGCCATGGGATATTAAATAAAATATATAATTATATTATTATTGACTTTCGTTATTTCCTAGCTTTACTGTCACTTTTAACAATGTTGCCAAATGAATTAAAGTAATGATATAAATAAAGAAATAAAGAACTGATATAAAATAGAATATCAAAGCAATGAAAGTGAATCAGTGTTTTTTTTCGTATTATGTTTTAAAAAAACGTTTAAAAAAATGGATTATATAACAACCCTTATAAAAACATTGTAACAATAAATTGATCAACAGTTTGTTTTTTTTCTTGTACTGGCAACAAAGTAGAACTCATGTCACATCAAACGTCAATTGCAAAGATTTTGATTTTTCCAAAATCTTTGGTCAATTGTCAAAAAAATCATAATTTACGATGGTGGATTTTTCGTTTTGTTGTGTCTTCGTGTGCTTTTATTGTTCATTTAGTGTTGTTTTGCGACTTTGGCTACGTATAAAGGATTCTGACGGTTATTGCTTTAACGAACAACCCACGCTTTTCTTAACGGACTTAGTTTTCTTGCCTACTCGACTTACTCAGCTATAACGACCGGATTTCGAAGCAGAATACAATGAGTGATCAGCGACTGCATTGTATCAAATGCGGCATAGCCAGCTGGCGGCGTATGTTTTTATGTTTAATCGTTTATGATGAAGTAAATGATCAATAAATAATTATGAGAAAAATGTGTTTTTCATTCATACTTATACCCATCTACACTACAAAGGAAGAGATAAGATAGATAGGAAAGATTTTTGTGTGTATATTTCTATGTTTGTAATTCTTAAACTATTAGAAAGCTAGATTCACCCTGAGTAACATAGGCTATATTTTATCCAGATACGGGAAGAAGTTGCCCCGGGACGCGGGTGAAACCGCGGGAAACAGCTAGTCTTTTACAATAATCTTAGAAACCGCAATGTGTTAATGTCTTTCAATACAATCTGATAAAATCTAGTCAGTAGTAGTCTGTAAATACAACGTGAGAGCACTGAGAGTTTGTACGAATTACTTTCTACGAAGCAAATAATAACACCCTATATCTTTTTTCTCCCGTGTAGCAATTGTGATAAAGTTTTTTTATTTGAAATGGCAGGAATATCAAAATAAAATAGTGTAGAAATGGTTGCTGTAACGTCAGGCCCAATTTTGTATGGATGTTCGCCCGGCTCCTTTGCATCCCAAGATTGGAATTGTGCGGGGCTGTGTTGTTGACGAGGTTATTGATTGAGACCGCAAATGTTCTTAATATTCCAAAGGAGAAAATCAGAGCATGGACTGATTCAACTATCGTTTTGGCATGGTTGAATAGTCATCCTTCACGTTGGAAAACATTTGTGGCCAACAGGACATCTGAAATATTAACCAGTTTAAATTCTTCCCAATGGTTTCACATTTCCACCAAGAACAATCCTGCAGATTTGGCGTCTAGAGGAGTCTTACCGAATGTTTTAAGTGAAAGCAAGATTTGGTTCACAGGCCCTGAAATAATAAATAAAGAAACTATAATTTACAACAAACCTACTCAGATCAAGGAAAATTTAGAAGAAGCCATCAAAGTACATTTAATAACAAGGCAAGAAGGAGAAGAGAAGTCAATTAAGAAGAAAGAACATTTTATAGAGAAGTTTTCGTCATTGCAAAGACTACTGAGAGTGATAGCTTACTGTAGAAGAATTATGAAAAAAGGTAAAAATGAAACTGAATACTTACGCAAACAGGAGATTGATGAAGCATTGCAATGTTGTATAAGGATCGCCCAATCTGAAACTTTTGCAACCGAATATGCTCAATTGGAGAACAACAAAACTATTAATTTAAAATCAAGTCCATTAAAAACATTGTGTCCTTTTATCGATAAGGATCAAATTATTAGAGTAGGAGGAAGATTGCAGAAAGCTGAAATAGACGAAAACATTAAACATCCGATAGTGCTGCCGAAGAAACACCATCTCACTCAATTATTAGTAGCTGACGCTCATCACAAGACTTTGCATGGGGGTCCACAACTGACGACAAATTATTTAAGATCAGCTTACTGGATAATCGGCGTTAGAAATATTGTCAAAAAATACTGTCGTCAGTGCGTAGTCTGTGCGAAGCAAAGAGCAAGTACGAGCAACCAGATGATGGGATCGTTGCCATCAGTTAGATGCACACCAGCCAGAGCGTTTCTGCATACTGGTGTTGATTATGCAGGACCCATTAATGTTAGAACATCAAAAGGTAGAGGTCACCATGCCTATAAAGGCTATATTGCATTATTCGTGTGTATGAGTACTCGCGCGATACATTTAGAATTAGTGAGCGATATGACTGCTCAAGCTTTCCTTGCCGCCTTTAGAAGGTTTACTGCTAGACGAGGACATTGTTCCCACATATATAGTGACAACGGCACTACATTTGTTGGGGCAAACAAGGAATTGCAATTACAGTTCAAATCCATTCAGAGTTCGATGGCACAAAATCTAGAAGTTCACGGCACACAGTGGCACTTCATACCTCCGCACGCGCCTAATTTCGGCGGCCTGTGGGAAGCCGGGGTGAAGTCCGCCAAGTTCCACCTCAAACGAGTGATAGGCGATTCAACCCTAACGTTCGAAGAGATGGCTACACTTTTGACTCAGGTGGAAGCTTGTCTCAATTCACGTCCTATCAGTGTAATCAATAGCGATGATCCTAATGAAGCACTACCGTTAACGCCAGGTCATTTCCTTATTGGAGAACCTTTATTGAGTCCACCAGAACCTAATTATGAGAACGCATCATTGAGCTCTTTAAGTAGATGGCAATTCGTTCAGAGAACACTTCAAAACTTTTGGAAGCGGTGGTCCCAAGAGTATTTGTCGAACCTTGTAAATAGATATAAGTGGAAAGCCCAAGTCACAGAACCCCAGATAGGTCAAGTAGTTTTAATAAAAGAGGACGATTTACCCCCTAGTCGATGGCTATTAGGTCGAATTATAGAGAAACACCCAGGGGCAGATAATATAACCCGGGTAGTCACTCTGCGCACTAAGTTATCTGTTATAAAAAGGCCAACTTCCAAGCTTTGTATTTTGCCAATAGAAGTGTAACCAATTGTATAACTTATGTCATTTCATGCTATTATAGTGTAAGGTTTACTATGGAAGATCTTTTGCAAAGTTTATTTTTAGATAATTGTTAATAGTTCATTTGTAATCTCTGTTATTGTTTAAGTTCTGTGTAAAATGTTAATGTTTTATTTGTCTAGGACATTCTCTCAATAATGTCCTAAGGGGGCGGTATGTTCGCGACACTATTAGTTCACACATTGTATAAAAGAGGGCGCTAGTAATTTAGTTCATCAATGTGAATATAGGGGCGCTGTTAATTTATATTGAATATTTTTTAGTACCTTAAGGTTTCAATAGATGGCGCTGTGCCAATATAAATCACGGTATCGTTTTGATTTTCCGTTTGACTAGGCTGTTTCATACATTTTTAAAATATACTCTCTCACTTTACATAGTACAAGTTACTTGGTGGTTTTATTTCCATACCCCAGAGTAGCTACATCAGAACAACTAGTTCAGAGAGTCAACCATCAACCGTCTCGCCGCCATAGGCTAGGGGCTTGCACCATGTCGCCAAGCATCCGCATGGTGAGTGATACTGAACCTTATTGAATTATGCTAGGGTTCAAAATGCTCTGTAGTGACTGAGCAGCTTGCCCTCATGATGCGGCACCTGCATCCTTATGTTAAGTGATATCTTAGGACCTTGAGCCAAGCACCAAATTCAATATACCTTGCGGCGAGGGACTTGCACCAAGTGGCCAAGCATCCGCATGGTGAGTTGTACTTTATTGCCTTACAATACTCCTAACTGAGCTCTGGCGACTTTACTCACCAGCAGAAACATTGAAAATAGTAACGAAGTGCTATTTCACTGTGGTCTTCTGTAAAGTGGAGTCCTACCGTAGACGAGGAGCTCGTTCGAGGGGAAGTTCCACTAAGTTCTTCCTCTCTTAAAACCTCTTTTAGAAGCTTTAAGAAAGGATAATTATAATGATGATGTTTTACAGGTGGTGCCAGCGAGGGTGCCTCTCCCGGGCCAGTGCGACGGCGGGTCTCAGACAAATCAGGCGTCGCTATTGCTGGAGGTAATCAAAGTACTGAAAAACAACTTTAATAATCTTGCTATTATTTACTTATAGCCCTTCGATATTGTTATGCCCTTACAGGGCGCTACACTGTAATTGTATTCACCATCTTATGTACCTACCTGTAAAATAACTATGTGTACAACAATGTAGCATGCAATAAAGTATCTGAATCTGAATCTGAATCTGAAAACTGTCTAAATACATTCGTCTTATGGTGAGACTCCAACAAAGCAAAGATGTGGGTGTGGATCGGAGATGTGTGGTAAGCAGCCAATAGGATATCGGACCATCACAGAGTTGAAATCCTATTGGCTACTTACTGCATATCTCCGCTCCGCTTCACACGTCTTCGTTTTGGAGGAGTTTTACCTTTAAATTTAAAGATAACATAAGAAGTTCCCTTTTTAGAAGATACTATGTAATCTAGTATAGTACTATTGAAGATGGGTCCAAAGAGTACTTTTTGAAACTAGTCAAGTGAGTTTGTGAGTTCAAAACATCTTTGTCATGTGATCTTACTTAACGAAATATTATGGTTCGGTTATCTAAAAGGTTCCCATTTTTCTTGATGTTATGAAAAATAATGTATCTATAATCTTCCAAAAGGTCTGCCCTATATGCTCGAAAGAGCCGGATTAGATGTACAGCAAGGTACTACTTTTAATATTTTTATACCATTCTCATTTATTTATAACAAACTTCATTGAACAGTAGAAGAAGTAGATCGTAAAGTGTTACCGTTTCAAATTGCAGAAATTCAACGCAATCGTGAATTCTATAAGAGCGCAGACGTACGACCACCGTTTACGTATGCATCGCTGATACGACAGGTTTGTTGCTTATTTTGTAGATCTATGTAGAGTTTTTGATTGTGTGCTCGTCAGTATATAAGTCATCATCATTTCATCATCTCATCAGTCATCCTAGCGCATCACCCGGTTGCATCCTCGCCCATTGATCCGTAGCCCAACGTTCGCATCTCAATACATTAGTATTTAGAATAACCAAAATTCCAGGAGTTCTTCAAGGTAGTCAATTCGGTCCCAGATTGTTTTTATTTATTTTTGTTGAAATATGCTACAGTAAGCGTTACTTCGTAAAAATATTCATTTGAAAATTTCAGAAACAAACCATTTAATATATTTTACCGTTTTCTCATCAAACGATGCCTTTAAAATAAGCTACCTTCGTAATTTTAGGCAATGGCAAACCACTCCCTTCAACATGCCAAGACAGTTGTTAAGTTTTGTGGCATTCAAAGACACCGAAAGTAATTTGTCAATTATCATACAAACAATCAGAAGTAATGATGATTTAAAATTGCTAACGAACAAGACCATGTTTAATTAAATTAAATAACAAGAGCACCGCTTTTTTATTAAAGAGAGAGAGAGAGAGCATGTTATTTTACCCCAATTTACTGCATTTACAAGCAGGCACTTAAATATCAAAATTCCACTTACAGGCTATAATAGAATCTCCGGACAAGCAACTGACGCTGAACGAGATCTACAACTGGTTCCAGTCTACATTCTGCTACTTCAGGCGTAACGCTGCAACTTGGAAGGTAGGCCTTATCATAGTAACAACCGACTTCAAACTTATTCAATATGTTTCTAATGAAAATAATAGTAACGTCTCAGATTTATCTTATTGATGTTGCTAATGAAATAATTATTTACGATTCAAACTTTCATTTCAATGTTGACATGTTCATTTTAAAGTAATTTGTCAATTATCATACAAACAATCAGAAGTAATGATGATTTTAAATTGCTAACGAACAAGACCATGTTTAATTAAATTAAATAAAATTTTAGAATTCAAAAAGCATAATTATAATGTGAAAATAACTATGTAGGCTGATAAACTCAAATTAAAAGCAAAAACAAGTTTGTTTTTGTAATAATAGTGCTAATATTTTTTGTTAATGATTTATCAAATATACAGCATATTTTTGACTCAAGATGAAAAAGGTAACTGTACTTAGTAGCTTAATTAACTATTAAGCATAAATTGCTAACGAATCCAATGTTTTTCAGAAAAGTGTAATTTAAATAGAATTTATTAATGTATTAAACGCCTATACGGTAAACAGCCTATCTGGAAAACATTGGATTGATCTAAAAATCATTCTATGTTATTTGTGTATTATGTAACTTAATTTTAACTTAGCAGCTCAATTTCACATTTATTGTCTAGATAACATCAGACATTTTATTCATGACGATTCACTTTTGTTTCAAAATGACTATTAAACTTTAATAAAAATAACATCAGTAAATCAATGTATGTAGTCAAATGAAAAGTTAAATTCGAAAGACACACTATCACTTGTTTATTTTCCAAGCTGTCACAATTCCACTCACGACATTTCCAATCCGTCACAATTTCACTCGTCACAAAAGTGAACCGTCTCTAGCCTGTACCTACGTACGACGAATCCCGCGACCATATAAACATAGCTAAGTACGAAAACAGAACGCCGTCCGTCACAACCTGTCGCTGCACAAATGCTTCATGCGAGTGGAGAACGTCAAAGGCGCCGTGTGGACAGTCGACGAGGTGGAGTTCTACAAGCGTCGGCCGCAGCGCGCCGCGCACGCGCCGCCGCCGCCGCACCTCGCGCCCGGGTACGCCGCCCGGCCGGCAGACCTGACACAACACTTGACACACTAAACACTATGACTACAGTATCAACTAACACCAGGACAACACTCGACACACAGTGTCAGAAATACCACATCACAAATACAGTCGTAACACTGCACACTATGACTACAGTATCAGAGATACTGCAACACAAATACACTTGACAGACTGCCCACTTTCCCAGACGATATCTCACTAAAACACTGCACACTATGGCACACAGTATCAGACACAATACTGCAACAGAAGTACACTTGACACAAGTGATACCGCAACTCAAATACACTCGAAACACTATACACTATCACAGACGATATCACACTAAAATATTTTGATCTTACTCACTTGACACACTGCGCTCTATGACACCAGTACCTTATTTAAACACACTTCATTACAAGGCTATCACAGATAATATAAACTTACACCTGGACAACATTTGACCACAGTATCAGACACGATACACTCGACACATTGCACACTATGACTACAAGTTCAGAGATACCGCAACATAAATGCACTTGACACACTTCACACTATTACAGACGATATCACACTAAAACACTGCTCACTGTGACTACAGTATCAGAGATACCGCAACACAAATACACTCGACACACTGCACACTATCAGACACGATACCGCAACAAAAATACACTTGACACACTGCACACTATGACTACAGTATCAGACACGATACACTCGACACACTGCACAATATGACTACAGTATCAAATATACTGCAACACAAATGCACTTGACACATTGGACACAATGACATACAGTATCAGAGATAGTGCAATACAAATACACTCGACACATTGCACACTATGACATACAGTATCAGACATGATACACTCCGTACACTGCACACTATGATATGCAGTATCAGAGATACCGCAACACAAATACACTCGACACATTGCAAACTGTGACTGCAGTATCAGAGACGATACTGCAACAGAAAAACACTCGACAGACTTTTCACTATCACAGACGATTTTGCGCTAAAATATTTTGATCTTACACACTCGACACACTGCATACTATGACTACAATATAATACTTAAACACACTACAAACACAAGACTATCACAGAAAATATAAACTAAAACCTGGACAACACTCGACACACTGCACACTATGACTACAGTATCAGACACAATTCTGCAACACAAATACACTCGAAACACTTCACACTATCAAAGACGATATCCTACTAAAATATTTAAATCTTCACATCCAACTGTCCACAGACCTGACACAATACTTCAACACTAAAATACTTGACAGTAAAACAGACGATAAAAAACTAAACTAAACGACGCTACAACTCTATGAGTATAAAGTAATAATTCATATTGTAACAGACAGTGTCAGACACAATAACACTCGAAAAATTTAACACTCCACACTGTAACACACATTAAAAAGGCCTTATTACACCAGACATGATATTTCACCAGATACGACACTACAACACTATTGCAGACAATATCATACTAAAAATATATTTTTGAAACTTCGCTTGAAAACAGACAGCTACTCACCAGACCGTCACAAGACCTCTCAAGACACGATACTACAACACACGAGACACTTCACACAATCGTGAGATATCCCACTAAAACACTTTAATCTTCATATTAAAACAGACCTGGCACAAAAAGAAACACTGTACAATGTAACAGGCAATGTCATACAATGACATTCGAAGGTGAAATATCAAACAGTTGATACTAATACAGCCACAACGACAATAGAACTCTCAAAACACTAACACTTAACCTGACACATTACGACAACACTCGACACACAATGCATTTAACAGCAATGTTACATTTAAACACTTTGCATCAAGATAATCACAGTACCGAGCTATTAAAAAAAAACTCTCAACATTACATAACACAAAGACACTCGAAATTTTGTGAACTCTTAACACTATGACACTCAACCATATTAAAACAATATAAATTTTTGAAAGACTTCTCATTAAAGCAGTCATCCTAAATCGCACTGACACGACACAAAAACACTTATTACACGAATTAAAACTTTTACAAAAATTTTATAACAGATTGCATTACAATAGTAAGAGTCAAATAAAACATTCTACCACGACTTCTGCGAACACTTCTATACAAATTATGCAAAATACAAACACTCACACATCACCTGCGCACTAAAACAAGTTGGAAGTTTTAACTCAACACTAACAGCACACATAGACTAAACAAAATCACAATAATTTTTAAAGCCTTCAAAAAATTACATACAAAGTTCAGCTTGATTATATCTCCTTAATACTTTTTTACACAGATTAAAATACTTTAATCAACTCTTAAATCAAACAAAGGATGTATGTTGGTAGTCACCGTTAACTTTTAAAAAGATTTTGATATTTTAATACTGTTTATTTCACTTAATGTAAAAGAATGATTGGAAAATTGGAAATCGAGAATACCGTTACCTTGCTCTTCCGTAAAAGCAACAACACTTTACAAATACAATTATGCTTATTATATGCTTCATGGAGATGGGTTTCTTTAAATGAAAACGGCTTCTGACTTTCATTTCACAATAAATGCTTAACATCAGCTAATCTCAGGGGAATACACTCAACACATTCACATAAAAGAACACTCCACAGATTTCAAAATTCAATATTTTGATCTTCTCTTAAATATTTTCTATCTAACCTAGCGATGTATCTAACTCTTATTGTGTAAATAAACGTTTTATCTCGTTTCAGATTTGAATTTGTAATTATTTGTGTAGTGGATTTTGAATTTGATTGTAAGTGACGTCATAATCTTTATCAATATCGATTCTGCCGTCACCTATTGTGAGGTCATGTAATTTTTTTTCGTATTTAGGTCTCGTTATATGTGTGTGATCGTGAATTTCAGCGCAACGGTGAATAACGTTTTTCTCGCTTGCCTATTAACCTCGCTCCTGTCTATCCCGTCCTTCCGGGTCTCTCTTCTTGGGCCATCCTGCATGTCGTATCATTAAGATGTTCCACGACGATCTGATTGTGCTTCCATCGAGTTTTGATGACATTTTTTGAATTCGAATTTGGAATAGCAGTCGATGGAAGCACAAAATTCGTTTTAAGCGTGCGTGCAAGCCTCAAAAAACAAAAGAGTGTTGTGGTTCTAAATGCCGATGAATTATAGAATGCGATCCGGACGAACCTGTCACTGCACAAATGTTTCGTGCGGTACGAGGACGACTTCGGCTCCTTCTGGATGGTGGACGACGCCGAGTTCGTGAAGAGGCGGCACCTCAGCCGCGGCCGCCCGCGCAAGTATGAGCCCGCGCCGGGGCCCAACGCCGCCCCCCCACAGTAAGGGCGCTGCCGCATCCAAGCTGCGACCGTCCAACGAACCTTTAGGGATAGCGTCCGTTTGTGATTCTACATTGTCTAGAACTAAATCCTTTGCAAACACATCTTCTTAACTCATAAAATTAGTGGCATTTTTCGTTGCCACTTTATAACTCAAGAACAAGCTTACTTATCTTAACCAAATTTTCAGAGTTTATTCGGACTTTATAGCAGATGGTATATATGAAGTTTGCACAAAATCAGGCGAGTAGATCTTAATTTATCACATGAAACGAAGCACGTTCCGTTCGCTAGTATCCAATAAAATATCTAGCTATATTTTTTTTAGCTTTGAACAGTTTCAATGCGTGATACACCAGACCTATCGTGTCATTTGAAGTGCACCAAAGAAGCATCTACAAGCAAGCTTCTTACTTATCTGTACCTATAGATCATTTGGTTGATTTTAAATTATCAATTATCCGTATACATACTCATACAGATCAGTCCTAATTCAGTGAACTACGAAACAAGATTTTAAAAATTAATGGATACATTTTACTTATTTTATACACTTTTTATCAAGGCAGTGTTGAATCACGAATTTTCTCGTGCAGCTAAGATGGCATTTTTAATCTTATGTGATGTCGTCTTTTGACAATAATAACCTTCTATTGTTATATCGAATCTATTTGAGTAAAGATTTTTCAGTCGCGTAAATTATGTATTTTACAATGGGAATCGTTGGGCGATCGCGTCCAAATATAGTATTTTGTATGTGAAATATATGAATATACCTAATCGAAATTTATCACGTAAATACTAATCAGTAGTTTGGATAGTGTGATAACTTTCGATCCGTTAATAGTTCGATGTTTCTGACCATTATATTGTAAAGTGTTTCACTGTGTAAGCTTTAGATTAATTTCAATATGTCATGTTAGAATGTAACTAGAATCACGTGACTGTTCCGACATAATATAGAACAATATGAAGAAATGTGTACTTGTAAATAACATGATTAGATGTTCACTTCCAATTCTATTCACGTTCTTTATAAATATTTTTATACATCACATTTAATAAACACAAGTGCACATTTCTGTCATAAACTCTTAGAGTGCTAAAGCTATAACCAATTGTTTTGCTATAGTTTTTAACATCACAATTACGATACAACTTGTTTAATAAATTAGCTTAATTCATACATTTGTTGCTAATGTAATTTCCAATATATTTTAATTTGTATTTGACGATATTCCGTAAGCTCTACGAAATAACTGCGACCATGTTTATGGATATGTATGCATGTGTTTAATACGAAATGTAAAGAAGGATCGTCGTTGGATACCCAAGTAAGACAAGAGATCTTTTTAATCTTTTCTTTACTCCCATTTACATTTGCATGTTGTTGTATTCCTATATCTTTAGTTGAGGTAAGTGGGCTTCTAACGCTTCGCACGTTGCCTTTATGTCGCATGGTAGTTAATGTTTTATTATCTTAACATTTTTATAAGCTTGCCTTTTTATAATCTATTTTTATTATACTATTTATCTTTCTCTTTCACAAACACACAATACATCACTTTTACACTTAATCACTATTACAGACGAATTGGACTTCTTCATTCAAAATTGAACACTCTACATAGTACACACTGCAAATTCACAAATTGTTAGTAGTACAGTAAATAATGGTTACATTCCATTATAAAAGAGGTCTGGAATGGCCGGGGTAATGTTTTATTATTTTATTAAATAACTACAAAATATTACATAATTCAAGTAAATAAAATTATTAAAAGAAAAAGAGAATTATAGACCTTGCAAAGATTGATTTAAAGTTTATTTTGAATTGATTAATGAATGCTTTGTTTAAATTACTTTTGTTTTACCTGAAAACTATCGTTAACAGATTTATGGGAGCTCAGAGTCCGCCAATGATGACCAGCCCTCATGGTTACAGCGAAGCTCTCAAACGGAATCTTCAGGTGAGCATTTTGAACACAATTGTTGTGTTTTTTTTTTTAATCATTATTATTGATTCCTGTTATTGTTCTTGCTCTTTAGATGCTCGTGTTTATTTGTTAAATATTTTGATTTAATATCTTCTAATTCCTCTTTGCAATAATGGGCACACTCCAGTAGATTAAACTTTATTTTGAGGCGGCAAGTTCCACGAGGAGTTTTTATGATTTTTTGTAGGACCTTACTACTTTTTCTTTGGAGGCAAACTGTAACTGGGATCATCTTATCTGAAATGGATTATAAAGAATTAAGTTTTTAACTTAGTCTCATACAACATTTATTTTTTGCAGGGTATGATGGAAGACTGCAACCTGTCGTACATGTCAAATGATGACCACATCATGCAAACAGAAGACTATCCTTCTTCACACGATGATTATAAGTGAGTTCATATATATTCGGATTTAATAAAACAGAAAAAGGAAAAAAAAAATGCCATTTCCCATTAAATTTAAATACAAAAATAATACATTTTGGGTAGATATTACGACAAACGTAATAACTATACATCAATTTTAAGATTTAAAATCAGTTTGAATGAATATATGTAAAATGTTTGTGGTACACATATTTCCAACCATCCATAATACGAGCTTCAAGCTTAGTTGGGAACTAAGCAATTAGTTAAGTCAGTGCAAGGATTTTATTATTGACGGATCCGTTGATCTAGTGGTCAGAGACCTTGGCTAAGCAACTAAGGGTTGCGGGTCCATTCCCACTAGGGGCAAAATGTTGGCGTGTTGAACATCGGCATTTGTATTCGATTCATGGATGTTTGTAAAAGTATTTAATTATGTCCATCCGTTCCCTTAGAACAAGCTTGGAGCCAAGTTTGGTTCCAGGCAATAGGTGTTTTAGTCCAAAGAATGTATTTATTCAATTATCATTTTATTGTCACCATTACAGCAGGCAGCCAATGATAAACGGGTACGGCAGCAGCAGTTCCTCCCACGACGTGAAGGCAGAAGACCTGAGCGCCAGCGAGGCTCAGGACATCAAGCCCAACATATACGCCCTGAAGAACGAGATGCAGGCTTCTGATTATTCTAACAAAGGTATAAACAACTATATAATTATTTATGTTCAATGAGTTCCGAAAATAATACACGTAGTAGAACCCACCATTCAAAATCTATACTAAACTTAATAATATAATAAACCTGAAGGAAGAGATTGTTTGCTTTTTTGTTGAACGCGCTACTCACATAAAATACTGGTTCGAATTGAAAATATATTTTTGTGTTATTTTTGTCCATTTGACTAGGAAGGTTTCAAGCTAAAAGAAGCTAAGGTATAACAATATGTTTGCGGAAACCGAAATCCATGTGGACAGAGTCGTGGGCGGCCGCTAGTAGAGAGATACGTCGTATGGACATTCAATGGGTTGATGACTATGTTCTTAAGTAAATTTGGTAACCAAATCATCATCAACAGTTATTAGATAGTACTTATTTAAAATTTATATTCCAAGTTACCTTAGAACAATAACAGACTAAGGTCACCTTCAATGAAATCTTAATACTGTTTTTAGGGAAGTAACAGAAGTTACTTCTCTATGTAACTTTCTCTATGTATGACTCTGACATGACATCTTATTTTAAATCTTTTAAATACGCCGCCAATCATGTGAAGAAAAATTTATGAGACATTATGTTAAGAAAATATAATAAGTGGTCATCTAAAATTTCACTGTTTTTGTTCCACAGGCGACTACGCAAACTCGACCAAAGAGTCATCCAGCAACAGATCCGGTGAGACCAGCCCTTACGACGACTACCCTCGCTCCGAAGACCGGTACCGCCCCTCGATATCACACATCAAAGACGAAGCCGAGAACCTGTCACTCAACGAACAGAGATCCGACAAATAAGGAACAAGAGTGTAAGCGCCAAGAAATAAGAATTACTCACGGCCAACACAACATATTAAAAAAACGTATACAAAAAATCAATTTCATTAATAAATATGCTATCGTAAACATGTATACGAAAGCTCTTTCGATTTTAATTCGTTAAAAAAGTGAATTCGTGTCAAAGTGATTTGAGAAAAGTGATTTTGTGGCACGCGCCATTTTGTTTTTGAAGCTGTTGGGTCGTGACCGACACAAGTGATCATGTGACGTTACAAAACGAAAAGTGAAATATTGTTCTGCTGAACTGACGATTAATTTGCGTAGAGTTTAGCGTTATACAGTATGTAATACAATTTATATTTACGGGTGTAGATCTATTTCAAGTTATTAGTATGGTGTTATAGATTGTAATGTGTTCACTGTTGGAGTTTTTCTAAGAGGGTGATCTCTAAACGAGGAATTGTAAGTTAGGATTAACCAAATATTTTTTTTGTTATTTTTAAGTCAGCCCGGTTTTATCGGGACATTGAAGTATTATAGGTTTTATAATTTTTTTTCTTAAGTTTTTTCTATATTAAGTTTGGTAGCTGAAGATATTTCGAAATAATTGTTTAGGCGTAGTTCGTAAGTGTTAGGATTTTTTAGATGGAAAACGAATTGAGCCAGAGAAAGGGCGGTCAACGATAATTAACCTTAAAAGGTCCATATCAATATTTAAAAATATTTAATCGTCAACTGTAAAATAAAAATAGAACAATAAGTAGTTGTATTTGGCTATATAAAAATCGTAAGTGAAAATCTAGTGAATACGCTTAGCGTTCGGTTGTTTCACTTTATTGCGTAATCTACTTATTTTGAGTAAAGTATCTTTAAAAGATCTCAATGCGGAAAGATCACAGTTTCTGAAGATTACTTAGTGCATATTTTTTTGTTTATTCGTTGTACAAAACGGATAATGTTTTTAGTGTTGCCCATTTCTCGATTGCATATTGTTTTTGGATAAGCCTTTCAAATCATATTGATAGGACTACGTTCTACTAAAAAGGAATTAAGGTTGGTTAGGTGGAAAAGAAATGAAGGAAAAGCGCACTGTGGTTCAAAACGATTGATATGTGAAACATTGGTTCGGTTACTTGGTTATTAAATCAAGTTGTCGCATTTTATGCTTCCTGCATTTAATACAAGTAAATAAGTTCAACGGTTTGATAAAAAGTTCAACGGTTTGATAAAAAGTGAATCTTTTGATAAAAAGTGGTCTTAAGAACGAATATAATGTATATTTAAATTCATTAAAGTGGACGAGAGTTTTTTGGGCAACGCAAAGTTCACAATGATCTGATGATTTATTTTTTAAAGTTTTTGTTATAATAAAATGTTTCGGTCGAATCAGCGTGCCATACCTATTGGCTACGTTTTATTTTTTACGTCATATTCCATGGAATTGCTTTTTTATTATTTTGTTAGCATAAGGCTAGAATGTAAATATTTATCATGTTAATCATGAATTGTAAATTCTTAAAAACTTAGACGAGTGTACGCGTTTACTTATTAAATATAACTATTGCATTCATGTTCTAGAGAATTTAGAGAAAAACTTAGTAGTAAAAATTTTCACTGTACCTCCTATATCTTTCGATTATTTTTTACAATAAAAACTCTTTCTTGCATTTTATAAGTACTGCATTTATGATACATAAATAACGATATAATTTGGTTGAGAAATTCTGATAAATTAAATTAAGAGGGTGAACTTAATCATATCACAACTATGTATGTATATCTGTAATGCTAGTAATATTGATCGATATAAATGTATACCTGACTTGCAATAACAATAAAAATGTAAAATAGCTCTAATAAAAATCATCATAGTCATATTTATTCACATCTCATAAGTTTTTGGAATATTATTTGCAAGCATTTATAAATGTACCAACTTAATATTTGTTTACTGTATGTCACTTCCACATTCAAAATTAACAGATGTTTGACAAATAATAGGTACCTACTGATTACAATCACCCTTAAAACTAAATTAATTTTAGCAGTTCAAGTACAATCTTCAGAATTCCATTCTGCATTTCAAACAGATGTTAGCAATACTTAATAAATATTTTAATTTGTTCCTTTTATCAATAAAAAACTACATCATAACATAAACCTTACTTTTTATTCATAGAAATGGAAATAGTATCATCAAAAGTTAGAGGGCCGTATTACAAGAGGTGCTGGGTTCAATCCTCGCCTGAGAACAAATAAATCAGATTTTTCTCGGTGTATAATTTTAAACGTTGTATTTATTTTTTAATTATTTAAATCATTGATTTATCTTTAAATTTAAATTGAAACAATGATTTATTTTTTAATTCAAAATTCGCTGTATACCTATTACAGTGAAAACTGTTAATTTTAATTAATTTCACATTTCACTTCTTTTTCCAAAAATTAATGGTTGTAGTTTTTTATTGGTGACAGGATATTTTCCGGGAATTGATTGATTGTTGCAATTAAATGACTTACGTGTTAATTTTAGCCGAATAGCGGTTTGCTGTGGTGTTAGTCAACCGAATGTGCATCCCGAATGTATGAATCACAAGCGTGTTTCAGTGTATTTGTTAAAAAAAATAGTTACGTTTTGATGAGTAAAAATTTACGATCTAAAAATACCCTGTAAAAGGATAAAAAATATTTTTATTTGTTGACATGGGAAGACAGACTTGTTTTTTCAAATAGTCATAATAGGTTCGTCAACATGTTAATTTGTAAATCATAACAAAAATCACTTATTTTCATTGGATATGTAGTAAAATTATAAAGTTGATGTTCAACTCATTGTTACCATAAACAATTTATTTTCTTTCACAACTTTTCCTCCTGAATATTATTCTACATATTTTAGATAGATACCTAAGGATTTTGATTTTGTAGTAAGCTTACATACATTATTAATTTCCCATATGTCCATAACATATTGTTGTTATTTTCTGTTATGACAAATACATTCGAGATGTATCAATCGAACGAAGCGGCTGTTTGTCAGATGTGACGCGAATACATTTAATTGATCATTGTAAAATATACTTAATTAGTGTTGTATTAAACCAAATCATTACAATTATTACGTTGTTTTACTTACCTCATTTAAAAGTGTGCAGTTTTCAAATTTTGGTCATTTCGGAAATGCCAAAACATGCTTAATCTGATCAATTTCAGACGATGTTTCTACCACTCTAAGGGCACTGTAGAGGTTTACATTATCTTCCAAAGTTCTAAAACCTAAAAAAAAGCCAAACTGAAACTGACACGCAGTTATTTTGCAATTTGATTTACAGAGGAATTCTTTTGTACGTCATTTCATTTTTCCTAACAGTTCTTCGATATGAATAGCCAATCAATTAATGCTTTAATGCTATTCATAAACTTTGAGCCCCAAAACTAAGCACAATTTGCCATCCAGGTATCGAATCTGCGACCTCTTGTGTTATTGTCAATTTTTTAGGACTACTTCTATTGAACATAATAGCATCATAGTAGAATTATAGTAATTTTTATTTGATTGATCTAACCAAATCGTGTATCCACCAGCTATTTTGAGAGTAATTTTTTCTTAAATTAATTAGAGTGTATCAATCTGGCGATCAACTTCATCCCATCAGATGACAGATCAAAAATAACACCACATCACAACGGATGCGGTGTCGGATAAGATAAATATGGTCGTTTTGTGTCGTGACAATGCGCGGAAGAGCGCATGCGACGCAAATGTGCCGCGTTGACTCACTGCACGTAAGAATGGACCATGTGCATCGCTTGTTATAATATGAGGATACCTATTATCATTCGATTATGATATTGTAGAGTTAGTTTCTGCTGCCTCCGTGGTGTAGTGGTTAGAGCGCTGTGCTCAAAAACTACGAACTCGGAGGTCGTGGGTTCGAATCCCGCGGGGAACACTTCCACTTTGTGTTGGTTTTCCCAGTTTGGTTAGGACATTGCAGGCTTGAATCACCTGATTGTCCGATAAGAATGATGATTCCGTGCTTCGGAAGGCATGTTAAGCCGTTGGTCCCGACTATGATCCAACTGGTCTGGTTTCCCTTGTGGTTACGGAGGTCAGACGACAGTCGTTCCATTGTAATAACCAGGCATGTCAATTCAGGATCATAGTCGCAGCGTACCCTGGGCTCCAAGGCAATGGCCGAGGATGCAACCGGTAGAGGCGCTAGGATGATGATGGTTGTAGAGTTAGTTTCAAGAAAGAAGTGTCGCGGCAACTCGTGCGTACAAAAAAGGATATGGATCAAAAAACACCCAGAAGGATTTGACTCTACTCGTGTGCGAAAGGGCAGTGCATACAATTCATGATCTTTTTGTACTTGGTACAAAGTACACTAGATTTACATATGTCTGAGTGCGAACTGTCAGCAGCTTCATCTATATTTGATAAGCTAAATAGGCCTAGATCTCTTTGAATTTTATACCATCTCTGTAAACCCTAAAAGTAGTTATAATTATCTTAACCTATTATGAAGCATGTAATGTATAACTGTTTGTTGTTCCATGAAAATAAATAAAGAAATAAACGCTATTTATACGCAAATAAAAAATTTTGAATTTTGAATTACCAACAAAGGAAGGCAACGTATCTGCAACGCTTGTACGGTTCACTTAGCATCAGGTGACCTGTTGTTCGTTTGTCTCCCTATAACAGTTTTTGTTGGATTTACACCTGAGATCCTACTTAATTTTGTGAAACAATAACAAAATCGTTCTGTTGTGTGTTTCAGTTATTTTTTTTATAAAGAAAGAAAGAAAAGAAAAAGACGAACATTCGCATTTATAATTTTAAACCTGTAAGCAACCCCTTTATTTATTGCGCCATCAATAGTGTAGTGAACCGCACTAATTAAACAAACGTGTGTTTTTTATTGCCACGTAATATCATCGATACCGCCATGCGAGCTAGCTTGATTTATGACAAGGAGCAAGTGCACTAGGGATGCGACTGGGGATCTGTTTCGTTCATCGATATATCGATAATGCAAAACGTTTTTAATTAAAGTTTTTTTTGTTATTTTTTGAGATTTTGGAAATTAGTTCCAGTCTTAGCGTCAAAGTTCTTTAAAGTTTAGGAACAGATGACTTTAAGAGGCGTGAAATTACCGACAGCAAAAATTTAAGTGCTTGCTTAAAAAGATAAATTTTATTTTGAGATATCCATATATTTATTAATTGGCTTATTGAAAACGTAACAAAAAGAAGTTATACTGAAAAGCGCACACGCTGTTTTTACCTTTATTCAGTCCTACCTTTTACTCATTAATTACAGATTGCGTCCTTCTTCATCTTTATGTGACCTAAATGTAATTTCAGAAGTACGAAATCTTTGAATTTGTTTTGTTTTTATTATCCTGGGTAATCCATAAGTTTTCAACAGATTACCTCAATACTAAAGGTACCTCTGAAATAAATTTGCATAACTTTCATAGTCACATCGATAACTAACTATTTATTCGTTTAACATCACACCCCGCTCATCCCTACGCACCTCTGACATGTGGCTCTTAATTATAACTGAACTTGTACGTGACTACAAAACCGCTGAGCCGACAAAAAATCTAAAATAACTGTGTTTTTAATCCTCTGGTTACTGAACTCGACAAAAAATAGTTTTTTTTTCACCACACATGTCTACGAATGGGTTAACTCTGGCTTTTTTCACTGAAAAAGTGTCATTTCAATTCGAAATGGAAAGTTAGGGGTTAATTTAGTATTTTGGAATGGTTAAAATTATTTTTTTGATGTTATAAGAAGTAGATGAGTAATAGGAACATGTGGTTATGATTTTGTTTCTGTCATGACATCGGTTGACGCACGTGAGAAACTTTTTTTTTTACTGAATCATTCAGACTGTTTTAGAATACCTAGTCGGGCTGCCCGTAAAAGGTGAAGATGGATCGTGACAGCTATAAATATAAATATTTGCGAGCTTAGCGAAACAGATGTGACTAGACTTTTTGAAACATGTGCAGATCGAAAAATTGAAAGACTTATAAAATTCTTATAAATTAATAGATTGAATCATTATTTATCCCAATCAAGGCACATTAATTAATGTGAGTATAATATACTCACTAATATAAAACCTTGTAGGCAGGTAAGATTGGCCTAATTCGCAATGTCTAAAAGTGACTTAATTTATAAGTTAACGATAATAAGGAATACAACTATTTCTTTAAGGAATATTAACTTGTTTTCTTTTTAAATTAACCAATATGTTTTAAAAAATCCTCAAATCCTACCAGAAAATAGCAATCGTTCTCTTGATCTGTTCATAAAAAAATCATCTTAAAATCTTATCTTGCACCTTGCCTTGCTTTTGCAATATTTGTAAATAACATACAAAGTTGCATTACTAATTGATCGATAGGTTAAAACGCAATCGTAAAGTAGATAGTGTTCAATTAACATCATGTAACAGCTTGACCGAAGAGATATAATGTTTATGCCTACCTATTAGATTGCAGGTCCAAAATGTTTATTCATGTATGGTCGTTTTTTTAATGGTATCTATGATAATTATTATTGATGATTATCATAAGTTAACAGAGGGATAGTTTAGTCGTGGATTTCAGTTTCCGAACACATAGTGTTATATATAGTATAGCCTTTCTTGTCAAATGGACTATCCAACACTGATAAGTGATAAGGACGTTCAAACAAGCAAACTAACAAACTTTTCAACTTTAATATAAATTAATAAGATTAGTGTAGATTAAAGCGCGTCTCCTTCGTCCCCTAGCATCCATATAGTACAAGCTTCCATCCAACTCACTTCAGGAAAATAAGGTCCTAAAAATTAAATTTATATTTTAAAAATAAAAGCACCTACCATCAGGTAAACCATGCTCGCCTATTTCGTAAAAAATAAATCATAACTAAACCAAACAACTCGGCCACATCTTACGTTCGTGGTTAACAAAAAATGTTCTATCCAGCTTTCTTTGAAAGTTTATTTATAATGTTTTTTCCATGTGCACGGGCGTGTGGCACAATTACCGCTGCCATTATTGTATTTATTTCTGTTTATCCACGATCCACATGTGCAGGCAGGGCTTTGGAATAAGGGCCGCTGTGTAACTACGAGTAGAATGGGAAGGAGGAATTGTGGTTGAGATTCTTAAAAAGTTCCGGCCTTTCATGATGAACGAAGTAGTGGTTTTCGTTTTTCATGACTGCTTTGGATTTTTCATTTCTTCATTTTTTTTTTGTAATTTGTAAAGAACTTAAACTTAACGTATTGTTAATGTTCTGACAATTTTTGTTATGTATGTAAACTTTTCCGATTTTCCCGAAAACTTCCATTACAGGAGTCTTAGCTATTTCTTTACTAGCTCCTTAACTTTACAATAAGTCAGAACATTGAAGCTACCTACATGTTATGTTCTTACTGTATGTTCTATATTACTGACCATTTACAGTCCATTTCAGTTTAGGTAGAACAACTGTTCAAATGACTTTTTATAAAAAAAAAATCTCAATAGAAGTAGCTAGCTTGTAAAGAAATACTAAAAACACAGAAATAGCCCATAAAAATCTGCGGGCCCTAGTTGGTAAGCCCTGATGCGCACGAGTGTATTAATTCTGTAAGATTACCACCGCGACGATCAGCGGCTCTCAAAGTTGCACTTTCACTATTATTAACTAGGATTTAAATATTCAAGGCATTAGAATGATATAATATAAGACAATACAAAAATAACAAGCATTATATTGAGACGTTTTTTTTTGACGCAAGTAATTTAGATAGAAAAGTTTACTCACAGAAAACATTCATTTATTTTTTAAAAGAAAGATAACTGCATTCAAAGCTTTTAAAAAAATCTCTTGCCCTACCCGGTAATCATCATCATCCTAGAGCCACTCCCGGTTGCAGTTACCCGGTAATCGAACCGACTAAAATCTGTAAAAGTTGCACCCTGTGCTTTTATTGCATTAATCGTTAGGATGAGTAATTATAACCCTGTATAATTAGCGGCCGCCCGCAACTCCGTCACCTTGGAATTCGGTTTCCGCACACAACAGTGTTATACTATAGCCTAAAGCCTTCCTCGACAAATGGACTATCCAAAACCAAAAGATTTTTATTATTTCGAATGAAGTAAAATATATGAATAAACTTTGAGAAACGCTGTCTGACGACAAGTGTAAGCATTCTCCTTTGCCCCAGATAGCGTCGACAATACTCTGACATAAATCATCTCACTGCCTAGATCATTACGGGCTGCCTAAAACTTAGACATTTAAAAATAGGTCATCGGGCTAATTCGCTTATGGTGATAATTTTAAGATTTCATTGATGGTAATTACGAGATCGGAATAAAAGATAGAGAAAAAATTGCCAGATAATAAATTAAAAAAAGTTAAAAAAATATTTAAAAATAAAAAATGTATTATTGTGAACAAGTACGAGTAGGTGTTTTAAGTCGTTTAGTGATTTAAAATATGTGGCTTTAATTTTTTTTATGTTATAGGGCGGCAAACTAACAATAGGATTACCTGATGGTAAGTGATCACCGCTGCCCATGGACATCAACCCCACAAGGGTCGCAGATGCCCAAGCACCACAGTAACGAAGTGCTACTTCACTGTGGTCTTCTGTAAAGTGGAGGTACTTCCCCAGACGAGCGGATCATTCGAATGGAAGTTCCACTAAACTTTACCTCTCTTAAAATATCGGTTTCTCTTAAATCTTGGTCGGGAAAACACGACAATTAACTCACTTTTTACCTGCTTACTCAGATGAGCTAGCTCATTTGCGTTTGCACTGCTTTTTTACTAAAATCGAAAATACCAAGCCAGGACTTATGACAGTGTTTTACAGAATATACGGAATATTACCGGTTTTCGTTCTTCTATCAATACATAGTATAAAACAAAGTCGCTTTCGCTGTATGTCCGTATGTATGCTCAGATCTTTAAAACTACGCATCGGATTTTGACGCGGTTTTTTTTAATAGATAGAGTGATTCTTAAGGAAGGTTTGTATGTATAATACATGTAATTGAGCTCGATGGCGCAGTGGTAAGCGCACTCGGCCTGCGGTTGCTAAAGTTAAGCAACGTTCGCAGATGTCAGTCATCGGATGGGTGACCGAAAAATTTCATCTCGAGCTCCTCCGTGCTTCGGAAGGCACGTTAAGCCGTTGGTCCTGCGCCTGATCTCTCTACGGTCGTGTCAGATTGCTGTCCCACCGAATTATGAGAGTGAAGGAATAGGGAGTGCACCTGTGCTTGCGCACTCACTTGTGCACTATAATATATCCTGCGTACCTGGCTGATCGTAAGATCGGCCGCCATGGCCGAATACGGCCGGAGGGTATTATTATTACATGTAATTAAATACCACGGGCGAAGCCGGGGCGGGCAGCTAGTTACATATAATCACTTAAGAGGTTGCTTAGTGCCTCTGCAACGAAATCCTCTCCGAAAGAAAATGTGGCCGCCTCAAACCTCAAAGGAAAGTCATCAAAATTATTGAACTTCGCTTATTTGATAAACAACATCTCGGGTCTGTAAAACAACACAAATGCAAAATAATAATTACAAATAATAATTTTCCATCGCCACATTTGATTACGATAAACCGTCGCCACGTGGCGAACTATAAACAAAAGGTTTCCTGCATTTCTAATCGTTTTTCGAGCGAATCGAGTTTATTTAAAAAGAGACGACGAAAACGCATGAAAGTGCATTCGTTTTGTTAAGCGAATGCACTTGCATCACACGTGTGGGGTTTGCTAGAATTATTGCACTTTGTATGCAGTATTTGCTATAGGTTCTCACTTACACAAGGGTTACTAGATGGTATAGCTATTTAATCTCTTCTTATAGGTACTCGTAACATTTGTTTGTTTTCGATTCAGAAACTAAAGGTTCTACTTATCAAAAAATATCCTCATATTGGATTGATTGAACAATGCATTTTCCTCATGTTTGTTATCCAGTTTTTAATAACGATTGATTTAAGTAACACTTCTTCTTCTTCCTAGCGTTTATCCCGTTTCTATACGGGGTCCGCTTTGACCATGATCCAGGATTTGGCACGTCTGGTTATTACAGTGAAGCGACTGCCATCAGACGTTCGTAACACATAGAGGGGAACCAGACAGATTGGATCATGGTTACACATTCAGATCTAACTGAACTAAAGTCAGAAATCACTGAATGTGCTGGTTTCCTCACGGTGTTTTCCCTCACCGCCGAACTAATGGCACAAATCCACACATAGATTTCGAAAAATCCAGAGGTGTGGGCCCGGATTCGAACCGCGGACCTCACGTATGTGAGGCGCCGTCCGTACTACTAGGCCACCATCCCTTAATTTAAGTACTTAAGTACATCCCTTACTTAATATATTAAAAAGCTTGCCCCACAATAAACCTACTCGTAGAGGTATGGATTTTATTGCACTGAAAATTGTACGATTGTAGTAAAATAAAGGCGGATTCAGAGTGGAGGTCATGAGATCATGAGCCCCTTAGGTGGACCACATAATCACTTTATTTACACTGGCTTGACATGGACTTAACTTGATCCGCCCTTGATGTATGCTGGCTTGCGTTGACATGGTGCGTCAATGGATTCCCCATCGAAAGAAAAACGTACCTACTAGGTATTACTACTACGAATAATAATTCTACTCTACGACTCCTACAGTGGTGCTTTCCACACTCGAAGTCATTTTATGACTAAAAAGAGTTTGAACAGTATTTGTTTATATTTACTAATTATCGCTTGCCACGAGTGGACTCAATAACATGCAACATTGAAACAGTAGGTAACACGCACTTGATTGATCGTCACAACTGTGATAAGCAAGAAAATGATCATTATGGCAAGGTTATTATCCTATTTATTGGATAATCAGATAATTATTTATTCCACGTGTTGAAAACTTACGGAGGCTGTAGACAATCTTAGCTACAGATCCGTGAAACTGAGTTGTGTAATTGGTACCTAATCATTAATGAAGATTTATTGAGGTAAATAAAAGATAACAAGGTAAGTATATAAAAGAAACTTTACTAGTAAAAGTAAAAGGTACGTATAGCCTGGTGGCTAATAAAAATTATTACTTTATCGAAAAAAGGAATAAATAAATAAAAACACACCAATTGCCTAGTTTCAAACTGAGCTCGAAACTTTGAGTTCTGATGATAGGGAGCACCAAGAGGGTCGTCAAAATGTGTCGATTTTTTGAATTTTATTTAGAGCGTCATCTGATTAGTGAGTGATCATCGACGCTCATGAAAATCAACAATTCCACAAAAGTCATAAAATTAATGAAGCAAGCAATGTGGTCTTTTGAAGGTTCCTTATATTGGTTAACATCGGAAACACCCCCAATACAGTATACAATTTTGCTCCAAATGTTATTTTGCTTAAAGCTAGTGACCTTGCCATATGTATTATAATTAGCCAGCATAAAAAGAACATCTTCAAGCTTACAAAAATATGTAACCCCGTTGGTCTAGTGGTATGAGTATGCTGTGATTAGTTCAAGGATTTCTTTTCGAATGACGGTTTTTTTCTGATTCCGGTTTGTATTGTATTTTTAACCCATACCAATTTGGCAAGGGTAATTATTAAGCCAATACATGTTATAAAAATAATTGAACATTAAATGCAACATTGAATATTAGATGGCTCTATACCCAACCTATAAAAGACTTTACATACGTTCATACTTTTATATCAATAAATTGCTTTTTAGTTCACACACCAATTGTCTAACTCCAAACTAAGCTTAAATATAATTTTAACTTGAACTATAGATGCGAGGGAACGGATAGAAATATCTACACTTCTTCACTAAAGTATTGTAACGATTAAACTCAAAAACTACTGGGCCGATTTCTTTCCCCATTGGAAACCTTCAGTCACCCTGAGTGACGTAGGCTGTATTTTACGCGGTGCGGGAAGTAGTTCCCTCGGGACGCGGATGAAACCGCGTGACGGACCGCTAGTATTTTTACAGTATATTTTACAACAACTTTTACAACAACCATAAAGTTCATCTCACATACGTTTGCACCTAACAGGATTCAAACCACCATTCATATAAATGAACCCATGGTTTTTTTTTTTATGTCAGAGGCGTCAAACGAGCTAGCGGATCGCCTGATGGTAAGCAATCACCGCCGCCCATGGACATCCGCGACACTAGAGGTATCGTTGATGTGTTGCCGGCCTTAACCCCATACCCTCCCCAACTGAGCTCTGGCAACCTTACTCACCAGCAGAAACATAGCACAACAGTTACGAAGTGCTACTTCACTGCGGTCTTCTGTAAGCTTTGTATTAAAAGTGTTTTACATGTATTTAAAAATAGGAAGACTTTACATGTTATATAAGCCTTGAAACTGATAATAAACACACGTGTAAATCCAATAAATAGGCTAATGACCGACTGATAAGGCAGTCAATGGCGACTTAGTAAAAGGTGGAAGGTTGCAGCCTCAAACCGTTTGAGATACATACATTGATGCGGATAAATAAACATTGATGCATCATTATTGCATTTAGATTGGAATATATTACGAGTACTTATAGGAAGTAAAACAAGATAAAAATGAAATAAAAGATTCAATAAATTAACATAAGGTAAATAATATCATCACACATGCGAAGGGGCCCAAATATAAAAATAATGAATACTTATAATAAATCTGTGGAGAGGTCAATTCTGTACATTAAATATTTTTTCATAATAACTACCAGGTTTGATAAGTGACCGATACGGACGCCAGAAATGCAATCAGTTAAATTTTTGTCTGTCGGTCTGTCTGTCTGTCTGTGTATGTTCATGAACAAAATAGAAAAAAATCTTTTCCGGATAATATCTCCGCCCGCCCTTATTACTAGTATCTATGTACAATGAAAATGACATGATCATGGCATTTCTTTAGACGAATGATTTGTGAATGTGAGCTGTAGTCCATTTTAGCTAAGATGATCCCGCCGGCAGTTTGCCTTCAAAGCAAAATCGACACTATTGTATAGTAATAAGACCACACGAAAAATCACTAAAACCGTTCGGGGAACTTATAACCTGGCCATAACTTATTGCGTTGAAAATTAAAAAATATTTTCATGTAATAAGTATACCTGTTACAGGGATCATCATATATGAAATGGACAATAGTGACGCAACGTACGCAGAGTGAAGTTATTTATATTAACGTAGTTACCTACCTAATAAGTAATTTTTTTTCAACTTTAGTAAACTGCCCTAATTATAACCTTCCCTAATCTAAGTACTTATTTACATATTTTTAAATCACCGTTTATTTTGGTAAGGTACCACATAATACTTAACACAAGGAAAAACAGAGCTGAAGCTAATAAAAACACACAAAAACTTGTAGAAAGAGCACTTGCGGAGAAAAGTGTAAAAAGTTGACAAGACGTCGTTATATTTATCGTCATCAGTCCACCTTACAAAAAATACGGGCTTGTGAACATTTTACGCGTTCCTACACGTATTTTTTTGAACAAATTGATTGAAACGAATGTTTGAAACGGTAGCAGTACTGATATTATTGTGTGAAGTGGATAGTCTTTCGTGGGAGGGCTATACTTGTGATACGAATATCTGAAAGCATTAGAAATAAAAAGGGAACCAAGTGTAGTAAGAAATAAAATAAATAATATTATTAAATAAATAATCAATAGTAATAAATATCAACAAAAACTAAAATTATAAATACTTTCATCCACATTTGATTTTTTTTTACAAATCAACGTCCGTATCATCATCATCATCATCATCAGCCTATCGCAGTCCACTGCTGGACATAGGTCTCTCCTAGGGCTCTCCCTTTAGCCAAATCCTCGGCGACACATCCGTATGTTCCTTATCAAATCAATCAAAGATAAAAAAAATACATAAAAAGGGGTTGGGAAGAAGTGACTACCTAGAACGAACTAGGTTTCATCAAGTGGATGGTTTGCAGAGACTGCCCGGAGGCACTAGTTCCCTAGTACCCTAGTAGATTATATGTAAAACCAATAGTAAATGTAATAACCTAAGGTACAGGAAAAGTCATTTAAACAAGAACCTTATACTGGTGCAAATGTTTGTCAATGATCTTAGCTATTTAGAAAAGCTTCATAATATGTAGTATAATTTGATGAAACTATGAAAGTTTAATAAAAAGTCCAACTTGGACTACTAAAGTCTCGTCCATAATAAAAGGATCATCATACATAACAGACTTGAGTACAAACTTTTTTTTCTGTAAAGGCTCGTTTCCCTTTTATGGCCTCAAAAACGTCTGCAGTAAAAGCTTCTAGAAAAAACCTCGTAAATATTAACAATTTCAAATGGCACACTTATTATAATTTACATAAAATTTAGACCTCTAAAACCGAACTTAAAGTGACAAATGAATCAATAAAAGCTACTTTAAACGGATTATGTAGGCGCCAAAAAGTAGTAAACTTAAACAAACACCCTTATCCACGAAATGAAAACAATCTCAACCCTATTTTTAGGTTAGTAAGAGTTATAACAGCGTTAACAAATTTTTAGGTTAACTTGGGAACGTATTACACCACATGTTACAGCTTCAGTTTTTTCGCTATCCCGTCTTATCCCGAAGTATTCCTGATTCTGTCATTACACGGTGCGGTCGCATCCTAACTAGGTACTTATTCCTGAACTGTCACGGTGACATTTGTCGGTTCGCGCTAAAACTTGAGTGTTTGATTTTGAAGTGGCTGTTTTGAAGTTTTATTTTTTTCCGTCGTTGTTTTGATTGGTAAGTGGTTTGAATGATTTTTTTTCACGATCTAATTAGATTAGTCTTTGACAGCATACGTAAGAAAATAATATTGCAAAGTATCACTTTTATTAAAATTAACATTGTTTAGGAATGTGAGTAACTACGAGTTCTTTGAGTTCGTACAAAATAATTATAAAAATAAATACTTGTTATTATGTTATTGAAATTATCAGAAACACAAAGTTTTCTCTATTGTTTCGAAACGGCAAAAAAATATTTCATCACCGATACGGGTAACTGTTGATACTTCATATTAATTATTCCATCTTGTAATGTACATATACAGTTTAAGCAATAAAGATTTCTATTTCTATTAGGTACTGACAATTTAAATATAACACAACTAAAATAGCTCCAGAACTTAAAATGTTGACCATTTTTCACATAATTTTATATTAAACTAAGTGTTTAATATAAAACGGTTTCCATTCAGGAAGAAGTTATTTTTTTTATATAGTCTTTTAAGTATTAACAATATCGAATTTATAAACCACATTATTTTGTCTCTCCGTCCAGAAGATAAAATCACTACATAGTATAAAACAAAGTCGCTTTCTCTGTCCCTATGTCCCTTTGTATGCTTAAATCTTTGAAACTACGCAACGGATTTTAATGCTGTTTTTTTTTAATAGATAGAGTGATTCAAGAGGAAGGTTTTTATGTATAATACATGTATAATATAGTAGAGAAACACTAATAAACTTAGTTGCACCCGTGCGAAGTCGGGGCGGGTCGCTAGTAAAAAATAATACACAAACTTGATTCAAAATAAAAACAGGCAATTTTTGTTTATCCACGTACGTTTAAAATGGTCTTATCTTATTTCACAAATCTAATAAGAATCCAATTATTATTTCATCAAGTCGTAAATTCTATGTATGTAAAGTTTTAAACTAACCAACTGTCTTTAAGTCTCCATTATAGCATCTGAAATAAGTTTGGTAATAACTTAGATGACGATGAAAGCTTAACGACCATTTTACAAAAATAAATCTAGAGAAAGAGTTAGAGAGGTAATGAGAGAGATCGAATAAATCTCCAAAATTGTGATGATCACTTGATTTTGATGATAAATAGTTCGTTATGTTAATAAAATATATTAAAATTAATTTATTACTTTACTAACGGCCGCCCGCGACTCCGACTTTCGGTTTCTGCACACACACATAGTGTTATATTATAGCTTAGAGCCTTTCTCGACAACTGGACTATCTAACACAAAAAATATTTTTTTCAATTCGCACCAGAAGTTCCTGAGTTTAACGCGTTCAAACAAACTATCAAATAACAAACAATCAATTTAACTCTTCAGCTTTGTTATAGTAGTACAGATGAAACTTGATGTCTGTAGTTACTTTTAAAACTATAAAAATAAGCAGATAACATTCAAACTATTAAAAAGTGCCACAAAAATGGAATTTACCTTCCTACCTAAAAATTTTGCCGCGTAAATCGCAGAGTCAGTTAAATTTTAAGTTTAATTTTATGTTTTAAAAATAAGTAACAGTAAAACTATTTTAAACAAAATGCCCACAAGTCCTAAGCACAGTTACAAATCTTACACGGAAGAAAATTAAAAATAGCCAATTCTGTAATTATAATTAGGAGTCCATTCTTACACCAGACAATTAAATGACAGAAAAAAAGATCTAAATGATCCACAACATTCGCGACGCGCCCCAATTTTTTGCAAAACGAAAAAAAAGCTGCTTCCTATCAACTCAATGAAAGATGGCATCAGTGCACGTGTTCCTGTAATAATAAGTATGGTGAAATAATTAAATTTACAATTTGCAGATGCCCAAGCCACGCGTGAAGACGTAGAGAAAGTTTATTTTTATAATAATAGCGAGCGACCACATGTGCGAAAACGCCATATGCAAAGAGCACCTAAGGATTACTGAACCTTTGTAGGTAAATGAACTTAGCAACATGACTGACTATGATATCATCCCGTGTTACGATGACGACGAAATGTTCCAAGACAGGAACGATAACGTTACAGATTTACACGCGTATTACATGAGCCAATTCAATCTAGAATTAGAACATGGCAATAAGAAGAAAGACAGCTTCAAATATGGCGTTGAAGAAAGCTTCGATTTCGAAGTGTTAGATAACTGGACTAACACTAATACGAACACTGATTTAGATAACATTAACAATGCTATAACGAGTACTATTAGCGAACAAAATATTAAAGAAGTATTATTAGATTTAGACAGCATTGATTTCGAGGAGAAAGATCTTAAAAATGACAGTGATTTGGATAAGAAACTGTTCAAAACAAATGATTACATAGATGATGAATCTCTTATCGATGAACTTTGTAGAGAAGAGGGTGAAGCCTGTCCGCTAACTCCAGAAGGTTTTGGGGAAGAATATTTCCCTCAAACTCCTACAGACAGGAACATTCTTCCATCTATAGAAACTGCATTTTCCAAAAGATACTGTAACTATAACGTTGAAGAAACTCTTCAGTTCAACAATATTAATGAAACTATCATTCCAAACAATAACTTAGTTGTAGAAAACATAGATCACTATAGTTATCCGAATAATATTTTGTATAATATGGACGCGGAAAAGAAATATATTCTTCCAGATACCCCAACCAGTTGTACAGAATTCAATTTTGATCATGAAAAGAAACTATCGATATCAGAATCTATTGAAAGCGACGTTCAAAGTTCGAGTTATTATGATGAAAACTCAGAAACTTTCGACGAAGATGATCTTTTCATCAATTTAGATGATTTTGGACTGAACTTTGAAACTGAAAATGAAGAAAATTCGACGGTAAAAGGCCAAAGTGACCGGAAAGCTGACAAGGAAAAAGCTCAAGGTAAAAATTACTTAATCAAATAGTTCCTAGATTATTGAACAGTTTATTTATCTTTTAATAAAAAATCACGCTGAATTTTAATAAATAAAAAAACATAATCGCATATTTTATTGTTACAGGTGAAAGACTTTGCCTATGGGAACACTGTTTCGAAAGATATCCAACTCAAAGTACTCTAGTCGAGCACATTGAAAGAGCACACGTCAATAGCTACAAAGGTAAGACAATTTTAATAACTACATAATAATAACAGAAATAAGATGGCGGAGATCTAGGGACCCTCGGCTTGATTCCTGAGCCAGGCTTAACTTTTAAAGATTTCTCCCAAAATCTAATCTTTGTAATAATTTCACGATATCACGATTTAAAATAATTGAGGACTTTGCCCCAACTGACTGACATTTCATTAATAACTAGTTACGCTGACTTAATTTTTTTAAGACCTGAGTTTCCACACAAATTTAGCAAAGAAATATGGCAGATAGGCTATCAAGACTACCACATATTTAACTACCTCATATATCATAATAACTTTTACTTATTTATTTAAGATTTCACCCGCGTCCCGGGGGAACTACTTCCCGTACCGGGATAAAATATAGCCTATGTTACTCTGGGTGAATGTAGCTTTCCAACAGTGAAAGAATTTTTCAAATCTGCCAAGTAGTTTCGGAGCCTATTCAATTCATACTAACAAACAAACAAAAAATCAACCCTTTCCTCTTTATAATATTTGTATAGATTTAATGACTATTTAATGAATTTTGTAGCCTATAAGATTTAGGACTAGATAGATAAATATCCTCTAACAAACCCTTTCTTCCAGGGGATGAGTTCAGCTGCCTCTGGCGGGACTGCGCGCGCGCACGGCGTCCGTTCAATGCGCGCTACAAGCTGCTCATACACATGCGAGTACATTCCGGACACAAGCCCAATAGGTGTCATGTGAGTGTTGATGGCTTTATTAATGTTTTCATCATCATCATCATCCTAGTGCCCCACCCAGTTGAATGAACTTAATTGCTAAGATCGCTTGCCCGGATTGCAATAGCTTTAGGGTACAATCTTCCGCCTAAGATCAGATGATTTCTTCTTTGTTTTTTTTAATATTAGCAATCTCCAAATATCAATCTCTCTCTCTCTCTGAGTGATGCTTCTGAATCTGATGATAAAAAGCGTTCGTATAGGCGACGACACACGCTCTGGCCAGGCGGGCCGTAACCTTGAGCGCTACTTTACAGGCATAAAAAGTGGCTGCCATTATATTAGGGTCTATGAACTTAATGCTGAGCGATTTTGACGACTCCTATTAAATGTGCAAAGCTTAAGGTCCACAGACTTACTTCAAAAAACCTCGTACCAAAGATTATTTTTGTCGTATCAAAATAGCAACCATTGTCTTAAAAATTATAACTTAAAATATTTTTTATCTGGAGTCATTCGGAACTGACGAGAAACATCATCATCATCATCACATACTTCAACAAATATGAATAGACAAAGCACGAGAAACAACAATACTTAAAGATCTAATATTTCAATAAATCTAAATGTATAGTAATATATGCTTGTATTATTTTATTTTATCAGTACTGCCTACCTCACTTACTGATTTGCCCTAAGGTTGACTGGTAGAGAATGCCATGAGACATTAAGTCCGCCTTTTGAATAATATCTAGTGTAGTACAATAAAAATTAACTAATAAATAAAATTTAGACTGTCTTGATAATCGAATATTTCTTCCACAGCACCCTGGTTGTGGCAAAGCTTTCTCCCGCCTGGAGAACCTGAAGATCCACATCAGATCACACACTGGTGAGAGGCCGTACACCTGCCCAGCTCCTCACTGCAGGAAGGCTTTCTCCAACTCCTCGGATCGGGCTAAGCATCAGCGGACTCATTTTAATGCGGTAAGTTATCAACAATATTGTGATGAAAATTATTTTCGTCAACCAGACACTGTCCACAGCTGGACAAGCTTTTCCAAAGCAAACATACCACGTGGACGATATTTTTCTAGTGAATGAAAAAGAAGAAAAATGTAATCTGTTCTTTTCTTGTATTCATTTTAGATTTTAGATCCCCTTTTTTCGCAAGAAATGGTAGCCTATGTTCTTCCTCAGGGTCTAAAGAATTTTCGTGCCAAACATCAAAATAAGTTGAGTGAGAGGTTTAAGCGGTAAAGCGTAACAGACAGACGGACAGAGTTACTCTCGCATTTATCATAATATTAGTGTGGATACGTGACCGAAGCTCGGCGGCAATGCATTTTCTATACAAAATCACGCCACGTTTTTTCGGTTGTCGTAGTGTGTCATCTTCCATTTAAAAAAAATTGCAGGCGTAAGCCGCCTGGTGTGTTTCAATATATAAACTTAGCTTGGAGTCAGACCATAGGTGTCGCTATCGTTACAAATATAATTATATACAATATGTATACATAATATATGTCTACAATGTCTTCCATTTCTTCCAGAGACCATACGCCTGCGGCGCCGTAGGCTGCGGCAAGCGCTACACCGACCCCTCATCTCTTCGGAAGCACGTCAAGTCGCACCCCCACATCGCGACCCCCCGGACCTGCATAGCGCCCTCGCGCCCCATCAGAAGACAGGAGCACGAGCAGACGGTGCCTAGCTCCCCGGCCAAGCTGGCGACCCTGAGGTGCATCAGGGATAAGCTGACAGTGCCGAGGTTGCAGAGGATATAGGAGTCAGGATTGCCTGCAGATAAATTCTGGGAAAGATGATCTTGTAAAAGAAAGATTGGCTAATAATGAAAGAAGTTTAAGATACAAATAGACAAGACGTTGATGATATTACTTCTTATCATTATTCTATCATTATGTACCTATGTACGTACATCAATCTAGGTACATATTTTTTGTCCTAAGAGTATTAAAATTTGTCTGATCTCTCTTTTAAGTAATGGGACCATAATGGTTTTGCGCGTCAAAAGAAAAATATATTCAGTAAAAAACTTCCTTTAATGTATACCTCCTCTTTTTATTGGGGTTTCAAAGTTCGAGATGCGGACAAATACTCGTACACCTAGATCATTTAATTTTGTTTTAATAATTGAATCAAAAATGAAAATGTACAAAAGACTTAGCGTGTAAGATAGAATATTGCAGAAAATTATTTTACAATATTTTAGTTTTAGGTAAAATGCAGCTCAATTTAAGACTGAATGTACAAAAATTGGCTCAATTTTATATACTTTTTGTGTTTTAAACACAATTATTTAAAAATATTCTTCTGATGTAAATAATAATTCCTATTTTTAATCTAGATAATCAGGTTATTAATTAGTACGAGTAATAACTACAAAAATATACTAGGCATAGGTATGTGTCTAACACTGATCTCTATTAAAAGACATTGCAATGTTAGAACATTAATTAAATTAAGTCTTATTTTAGATGGTAGATAGTTATTAGCTATGTTCTTCCATTAAACACCTATATTTGCTCAATTAAATTAAACTTTTGTCTTAAACTTATTTTAAGGAAATGAGAAGTGTAGTAATGTATGAATTAAAGTAAGACATGTTTTATATTTAAGAAAAATAGTGGCTTGTTAGTACGGTTTAGTTTTGGTGGTCAAGAACCCGAGCAGTATTATAATATTTGTAATTATCCCGACTCGGAAATCGAACCCAAGACTACAAGATCGGGTCCAGAAATACTTCAACCCAGGCCCCAGATGATAGACCAATGAACTTATATTATTAACTTTACTAATATTTTAGTTTAATAAAATTAAAAATCTCATTAAAGAGAGTTAATAGTGTACAAACAGCTTGCTTTCCAAAGAATCTCCTAATATAGGTATTTCCGTATTAAGATCTCTTAAATAGGAGTGCCTTGAGGCAGTTAAGTTTAAAAGGCAGATGCTGCCGTTAAATTTTAATGTTCCGTTAAGATATGTGCTCAATTTTTATTGATATTACATTTTTAGTTATATGAAATATGCGTTTTTGTTTTATTTACTGCCTTGAAATTTTGATTGCATGAATTAACCTACACCAAATGAAATGATGTGATTGAATCGAAAAAGAGTTAGATACCTTCAAAGAAAAAAGTACGACGAGCCAATATTCCCTCTGAGAACATCCTAATATGATTAATATATGTCAAGATCAAAGCGACTGAGAAGAAGATCGTTGACGTTACAATTTGAAGTTAACGTTATGCAATGACAATTATTAAAATAATTGATGTTATAAAATTATTATAGGTACCGACTTTTAGAATTTCACATCATCCCTGTCGAAAAAATAACGTTTTTCCTGAATTAAATCAACTTGCTGTGGGTTACCGTTCTGTAGTTCACGTGGACAATGATTAAAGCAGTCTTGAAATATAAAGAATAGCTTACTAGCCCTTCCGAAAAATTGGGCGTTACCTTGTTCAGTTTTCCTAATTGAAATTCAAAGACTTAAGAGCGTTTACCAATCAATAGAGTGCATGCTGAATATGTGACTCTGTGCTGTGAATTTGGCTGTAGGTATATAACGTCAAAGAAAATATGAACTGCATCCGCAGTGTAGTGGTTAAAGCACTGTGCTCAAAACCTCGAAGGTCGTGGGTTCGATTCCCGCGGGGAATTATTTCACTTTGGTTTCCCCAGTTAAGACATTACAGGCTTGTATCACCGGAATTGGCCGATAAAAATGATGATTACGTGCTTCGGAGGGCACGTTTAGACATTTGTCCCGACTTTGATCCAAATTGTCTTGATTCCCTTGCTAAGGGTTGCGGAGTTCAGAAACAGTCGCTCCATATATGGAGCTTATATGGAGCATTCTGGTTATAACCAGACTGGTCAATTCAGGATCATAGTCACAGCGAACCCTGGAATCCGAGGCAATGACCAAATATGCAATCTGGAGAGGCGCTGGGATGATGGTGATAATATTCAAAAATACTTGACTTTGTTGTTAAAAGGGTAATATGGCTTACTAAATAGTCTTTACTGAGAGGTTCAAACAAGTTTAAACTTTCCGTCACCCCAAACGAATTGTAAATACGAAAGTAATATAGAAAGACTTACAATGAAATCTCTACAGGTGCACCGATTTCAAACAGCTGATCTACTACTAGCGAGTCTGTAACCTCAGATCTGTAACTATCTAGATTCTAGACTTTCAACCTAATAACAACCCGTGTAGCCATTAACGCACAAACTGCAACATTGTATATTATCACTGGGGTCACGGTTGGTTCGAAAACCCTAACTCGTGTAGTATTTTCATATAAAAGGGGGCTTGTGGGCATTCCTAGTCAGAAGTGACCTTCTCCTAGAACCACTCACATCGAAGAACCGAGTGGAATCATGAAGATCTTAGTGTTGGCTGCGTTGATTGGTGAGTACTAAGTGTCTAAGGCTCGTATTAATAAATCACTCTCAACTCTGAGATCGATCTTGAGTGCGAACTAGATATGTCATTCTCATACAAAACAGCACCTCAAGTTCGCGCTCAAGTTCGAGCTTAGAGTTGAGTGCGATCGATCTTGAGCGCGATCTTGAGATGCGGTTTTATTAGAATAGCATCTCAAGTTGAGAGCGATTTATTAATACAAACCTAAGTCCCTAAATCTACTTGTGCATTGCCTAAGCCATCTTTCTAGCGTTTATCCTGTTTTCTGTGTGGGATCCGCTTTGACCATGATACAGGATTTTCCGAGTCTGGTTATGTGATTACCAGACTCGCGAAGTAACTGCCATGAGACCATGGTAACCCTTAGCGATGCTTAGGATTACGGAATCATTGGATCATGGTAAAACATTCAGATCTAACTGAACCTAAGTCAGAAACTATCTGAATGTGCAGGTTTCCTCACGGTGTTATCCCTCACCGCCGAGCTAATGGCACAAATCCTCACATAGATTCCCAAAAATCCAGAGGTGTGGGCCCGGGTTCGAACCACGGACCTCACATATGTGAGGCGTGGTCCGTACCACTAGGCCACCATCGCTCATACACATTATAGGCATTGCCGAAGTGTCGATCGTTATAACCTAAGTATTAATTGTTAAATTCTCAAAGTCTTTTAAAGCATTGCATCTGCTTGTTTATTTGCTAAAGACGTTGTATCATACACACAGAATTATTTTGATCATAGTCGGAAGCTACGGCCTACTGTGCTTTCCTAAGCACGAAATCATCATTCATATCAGACAATCAAGTGCTTCAATTTACTTCCTAAAACCTAGCGTGTTAGTCCAAGACATTTATTATTTACTAGTTATTAACCGTGCTTTGCCCGCTATTCTTGTTTTATCCCATGTGAGCATACAATCGGGAAATCGGGCTAAAAAGTATCCTATCACCTACTTAGCTGACTTCAGCCTTTACCCTGCCTGTGTACCTTTCATCAAAATCCCTTAAGTAATTTAACGTGAAAACATCGAAACAAACTTGAACATTTATAATATCAGTATGATGTTTCTTTCCCCACAGCTGCGGTAGCCTCAGGCCGCCTCGGCAGTCAGAATGTGGACGTGGAGAGCCAAGGACCCTGGAGGGTCGGGACCCTCTACCGCTACGAGGTGGACTCCTTCACCGTGGCGCGTCTCTGGGAGGGAGAGAGCAGTGGAACTGCCTTCCAGGTAACGTCATCAGTACTTATATTTTGGGGAATTGGTAAAAAACAACAGCGGTGGTAGAGACAAGATCTTCATCACCATGAAGTTATGAAGACATGGACTATAGAGAGTATTCTATATTCCTCCACTGGTTATGGTATACACACACAGATATAATTAAACCTTTGCTTTGCTATTTTGCTTAACACTGTTCGAGAGTGACTATTTACTTCAAATTCTGGGACTATTACCCTTTATTTACATATATACTTTTGACATACTACTGAGCTTTCAAACATCTGTAATCTGGTTTCAAAGGCACTATTTGTATTACAAGGTCTGATCAATTATACGATACCAGATCAATGTAAGGATGATATTAATAACGACTACTTATAATTTCGTAATATTTCATTAATCATAACAAATTCCCGCCTTACTTCTGTCGTGTTTCTTCGGCCTAGTGTGTAGGTTACGGAGTGTTTTTCACTATTCAACATTAACGTAATGATAACCTCTGTTTCCTTCCAGGCCAAATTCGTAGTCCGAGTCCAGGCCCCCGGTCGTCTTCTCGCCCGCCTCGAGAACCCGCACCACGCCCAGGTCCTCGAGAAGCTGTCTGAGTACCAGCGCCTCCCTGAGGGCCTGAAGTACCAGCCCATGGACCACCTCGACCAGCCATTCGAGATCATCGTCGACGGCGGCCGCGTCGTCTCCCTTGGCCTCCCCTCGAACCTGCCCCTCGCCCAGGAGAACCTCCTCAAAGGTCTCATCGGCGCTCTCCAGCTCGACCTCACCACCTACCGCCACGTCCGCAGGGATGAGAACGGTTACGACAAGGAACTCCACCAGGGCATGTTCAAGAAGATGGAGACTGACGTCACCGGCGACTGCGAGACCATGTACAACGTCTACCCCGCCATCCCGGAGTGGCGCCGTGAGCTCCCCAACTTCAGGACCGAGGAAGACCCCATCGTCATCACCAAGACCAAGAACTACGGACATTGCCACCACCGCGTCGCTTACCACTTCGGAGTGCCCCAGGGATCCGAATGGACTGGCACCTCACACTGGAACCACGAGGAGCAGCTGATCAGGCGCGCGACCATCTCCCGCATCTTGGCCGCCAAGCAGGGCCCCATCTACAAGTCTGAGACCACCAGCACCGTTCACATGCACCCTCAGATGTACGGCAAGGACAAGGCTGAGGTACTCAGCTACGTTCTCCTGAAACTGGAATCTTACGTGAAGGATGATCAGCCCGAATGGCAGAGGCCTGAGAGCTTCCGCCAAGTCAACAGCCTCCTGTACTCCATCTCGCAAAAGCAGGTCAGAATCACCGACGGCTCCTCGTCCGAGGAAGACAACCAGGTTTTTGGCAACGACCAGTTCTTGCCTGTGAACCAGGGCTCTGAACAAGGTTACCGCGTGCGTCGTTCATCTAAGTGGCCAGTCAACATGGCGGTAGACGAAACCAAGGCTGCCAGCTCATCTGAGTCCTCCAGCAACAGCGACTCAGCCTCTACCTTCTACAACGACGATGTGCCTAAGAACAACGAGCCCGCCTACGCCGCTCTGTACATGATGCCCCAGTCCCGCTCTGAGAAGAAGCAGAACCCGATCAACGCTCAGAAGATCGTCCAGGAACTGGCTCAACTCCTGCAGAACCCCAACAACATGCCCAAATCAGACTTCCTGGCCAAGTTCAACATCCTCGTCCGCATTATTGCGTCCATGAGCTCGGAACAGCTGACCCTCACCAGCCGCGGCATTGAAGTCGCCAAGTCCTCCACCAACAAAGTCAAGGCCGATATGTGGATGATCTACCGTGACGCCGTCGCGCAGGCCGGTACTCTGCCCGCGTTCAACCAGATCAAGACCTGGATCCTGACCAAGAAGATCCAAGAGGAGGAAGCCGCTCAAGTCGTTGCTTCCCTTGTGAACACCCTTCGCTACCCCACCAAGGAGTTGATGATGCAGTTCTACGGCCTGGCTATGAGCGAGGAAGTTAGGGAACAGAAGTACCTCAACAGCACTGCTCTGATCGCCTTCGCCAGATTCGTCAACATGGGCCAGGTCAACAACGAAACTGCCCACTCTTACTACCCCACGCACATGTACGGCCGTCTGTCCCGCCGCCACGACTCGTTCGTCTACGAGCAGATCCTTCCTCGTCTCTCCGAGCTCCTGAAGGAGGCTATCCAGCGAGAGGACAGCATCAAGGCTCAAGTGTACATTAAGACGATCGGAAACCTCGGTCACCGCGCTATCCTGAACGTGTTCGCTCCGTACTTGGAAGGCAAAATCCCGACTTCAGTCTACCTCCGTATGCAGATGGTGAAGAGCCTGTCGATCCTCGCTCATCAGAAGGACAATCACGTTAGGGCTGTTCTCTTCTCCATTCTGAGGAACATTGCTGAGCACTACGAAGTCCGTGTGGCTGCTATTGAGACCATCTTCATGGCTCGCCCCACGACTCTGATGATGCATGCCATGGCTAGAATGACCCACGATGACCCCAGCGTGCACGTGCGTGCTGCTCTCAAGTCCAGCATCGAGTACGCTGCTGAGCTGAAGAACATCCACTTCTTGGACCTGTAAGTATACCTTCAAATACCAAATCATTAAGTTTTATCAAAAGTCCCTTTAATCCTATTACATTTCCTAATACATTTATGAAGCTGAGAAATCCATTAACTAATAAGATTATACGGGCATAACCCGCCGTCTTGGAGAGGCCTACGTCCAGCAATGGACTTCAAGAGGATCATGATGATGATGATATATTTCGTATAGGTACACATGACTCCTGTATCTGTAATTCATTGTTTCCCTCCACAGTGCAAGATCCGCTCAAGCCGTCAAATTCATGGTCACCAAGGAGAAGTTCGGTTACTACCTCTCCAGCAAGTACTTGAACACCTTCACCGACGACGAGACCGACCTTGGCATCATGACCGCTGTCTCCCAGATCGGAAGCTTGGACAACCTGTTCCCCAAGGGCCTGAAGTACTCCATCAAGAGCAAGACTACTGGATGGAACAAGGAGGACACTGTAAGTAAATTTATCATACTACTACTGATAATATGAAATATATATTGTTACTACAGACTACGATTCTCATGGCAATCATCCAAAGATTTAAATTAATTCCAAATCGTACTGAGTATCAGAGAATGACTCTTTAAAATAAATGTTCAAGTTACCTGTGAAAACGAGCTTAAGTCAATGCTTCTGTTACGATAAAACTTTTTTATTTCATGCTTTACTCAAACATTACTTGAAGGATATTTAATGTTACTTTGCCAGATCTCCACTTCCATCTCCAGCGTGCAGCAACTCGTCTACGCCATCCAGGAACAGATGAACAAAATGACCAAGCAGAACGTACGATCGGAATCCCAGCTCAAATACTCCGCCGAAAAGGTCTCCGAGATGCTTAACATCAAGCGCGAACCCAAGAACCCTCTTGAAGCCGCTTTAATGGTATCCATCATGGGCCAGGACAGATACTTCGCTTTCAGCCAACAAGACATCGAACTGCTGCCGGCTCTGATCGGCCAGTTCTTCTCCGAACTTACCAAGGGAACCGAATACCACTACACCAAAGTCCTGAACCAGCAGCAAGTGTCCATCATGTTCCCCGTGAGCATGGGTATGCCGTTCATCTTCAAGTACAAGACGCCCACAGTCGTCCACTTCCAGAGCAAGGTCAAGGGCCCAGTGAACCTCAAGGAACGCCTTGTCAACGTCAACGGAGACATCCAGTTCACCTTCGCCAGGACCATTGAAGGAAGCGTCGGCTTCATGGACACCCTCACCAACCAGTACGCCAGCGTTGGTGTCGACAGCAAATTCCAAATGCACGTTCCCCTCAAGATGCAACTGGAGATGAAATCTGGCGAGCTGAAGATCCAGATGGAGCCCGTCCGCGCTGACCAGGACAGCACCATCTTGCACTACAGCGTGTGGCCCTACGTCACCATGCAGAAGAAGGACTCCCTCACCACCATCGCTCTGGACACTAACACCAAAGTTATTTCCAGGGAGAACAAGATCGTGAACATTGACACCAGGTTCGGCCAATCCCTCGGCTACCAGTTCCAACTGCAAGGATACTCGTACTCCTCAGACTACAGGCAAATGGAGAGGATCATGTCCCAGGGTCTCGTGACTGGCATCAGCAACATCTTCTACCAGAGGGACACAGCGTTGACTCACTTCAACTTGAGATACCTTGGCAAGCAGAGCCAGAACAACCGCATCACTTTGACCGCCTTCTATGGTGAGTAGTTGACAAAATATCCCTAAATAATTTCTTTCACACGTCCATATTTATCATGATAAACGCACTTGATAGAGGTGCCTTAAACAAATCATAGTCTACATACATAGATACTCGTACATAGAATAGACAAAATAATATTTATCATTAGAAGAATATTTGGAACATCTTGAATTGAATACTAATAACAATAAATGGTATTTTAACAGACGTCCTCTACAACGAGAAGCAGCCCGCTCAACCCCTCGTCGCCGCCAACATCGACGACGTCACTCCTCAGAGCGACGTCCGCCGCAAGGAAATGGTCAAGCGCGTCGCAGCCGGCATCAACGGCGTTAAGGTTCAAGTCCTGGACATGAGCGCGACCTTCGAGGGCCAGCAGAAGCACGCCTTCGTCCTCACCGCCGCCATCGGAGACAGCAAAGTAGACAAGAAGATCCAGTACGCCCTCTTCGCCGGCAGGAACTCTGCCCAGCTCGGCAATGCTCAAGTCAACGCCGTCGGCACCGTCATCAAGCCAGTGGTCACTTCTCTCAACTTCCTCGAAGCTCTGCAGAAGGAGATGAAGATGAGCTTCGAATCCGAAATCAAGTACGGCCAGAACAGCTACATCCGCGTGACCGGTCTTACTGAACGCACCCAGAAGTACGCCGAACACCTGAAGAACGACAAGCGTGGAAAGCAGTGCGCCGAAGAAATCGCCAAGAACAACTTCTTCCAGTACGCTTGCCACGACATGATCGTCAAGGCCCACGCTCCTGACTACATCAAGGCTTCCGTCAGCTACAAGAACTTGAGCCCAGTGCTCACCAGCGCCGCCTACAAGGCTATCAAGTTCGCCGAATACCTCGGCTACTGGAAGTCTGAGGTCAACCCGATGAAGGTGACTCCTGAAGGCAAATTCGAGATCGAATCTCGTCTGGCCTACTGGGAGGACACCATGACCCTGAACATGGATTCCCGTTACGGTGAACTGCGCTTCATCAACGTCCCGATCCCGAAGGTGTCGGCTAGGGCCCTCGCCATCTACACTCCCATCTCGACTCCTGAGCGCGTCTACAACTACTTCACCCGTCACCAATACCAGCGTAAGTTTCTATCTTCGTATTTGATTTTGTAAATGTCAGATGTAGACAAATAACAGAGAAGTTACCTAGTTATTGCCACACAACGACTACTCCACAAGGGTCACAGATGCTTGCCTTTCATCATCATAAACAACCTGTCGAAATCCGCTGTCGGACTTAGTGCTTAAGGGGAGCTGTCACCACCCTGGACTAGTTGGTGACCACAGTACACATAATGATAAGACACACAGAACCGCTTCTGCCCCTCTCCCTAAACGATTCTCTTTTTTTAATGGCACGGTACTTTGGCTTCTCTCTGCCTGATGGTCAGCAAAAGATGAGCCCTAACGCCGTGACAACGGATGGTTACCTATCCGTTGGCATCGCCATACCAGCCCCCAAAATACTTCCTCAAGCTTCTCTTTTAGTAATCCAGATTGTACGAAGGAAGAAACACCACACTCGACATCGAGATCCTCATTAAACTCTCTCTCTTCTCTCTTCCAGCATTCTGCTCGGTCGACGGCACAAAGATCAGGACCTTCAGCAACCGCACCTACGACTACACGCTCACCCGCGGGTGGCACGTGGTGATGCTCGACGACGGCAGAAGGCTGGGCAGCAACGAACAGCTCGTCGTGCTGGCCAGGAGACCCAGCGAGAGGCAGCAGGAGGTCTACGTGTCTTACAAGTGAGTGCAGATATAGTCTTTATGGGTTTATTGATTAGATCTAAAATCCCGGAACTAAGATGCGTACAAGTGAGTGCTGAACAAGCATAGTCTTTATGTACTTATTGATTAGGTCTAAAATCCCGGAACTGAGATGCGTTACTCGGGTCATTGTGACACCATTGGTTCGTACTCTTAGTATGTATTTTCGAACCTCTTGCTCGAGATACAAAATTGGGCTCCATAATAAATGTTGCCGAAACACTGAGAGCTGTGGTTAACTATTTTTATTTTGAAAAATTATCCAAGCCATTAAAACCCAGCAACTAACATAGTTTTGTAGAATGAACATAGCGTACACCATAATAAAGAGGGACGATACTAAAATCTCCAATTTCTCAACAGATCCGAACACGGCAAGGACTTCGAACTCGAGATCCAGCCCGCTGCTCAACCTAAAGGCAGGCCCATCGTGAAGGTCACCAGCAGCGCGAAGAAGGTTCTCGAAGGCGACCTGACCATCTACTGGGACGACGCTGAAGTCAAACCCCTTCTGCAGTACTACACTCAGCCCGATGGCGTTCTGATGGTCATCGTCCACGAAGTTCGCCTCCGTCTGATGTACGACGGTGAACGCCTGGTCGTCCTCACCAGGGAGAACAGGAACAACGTCCGTGGCATCTGTGGATACATGAACTTCGAGCGCCGCTTCGACTTCATCACGCCTAACGGCTTCGTCGACCGCCCAGAGCACTACGCCGCCTCCTTCGCCCTCAAAGACGGAGAGATCGACCCTGAAACCCTGAAACTGCAAGAGGAAGCCAAGAAACTCGCGTACTCGCCCAAACACCAGTTCACCGCCATCCTCCCCGCTGACCAGCAGTGGAGGAAGTCCAAGGACGTGTCTTCCGAGGAGGACGAGTCTGTAGAACGCGTGTACAGGACTCGCAGTCTCCTGAAGCCCACTTTGGACTGCCAGATCCAGAAGCAGGTCCAGTACTTCCAGGACCAGCACGAGATCTGCATCACGTTGGAGCGCCTGCCATCTTGCCAGTCTCACTGCAAGGGCGAGGGCCTGAAAATCCAGGAGACCCAGGTCACCTGCAGGCCCAAGCTCGACCAGCAGTTCTGGATGTACAGAAACCAGATCCAGCAGGGATTGAACCCCCAGGTCTCCGGACCCCAGGTGATTAGGCAGTTCCGTGTGCCCACTTCTTGCAGAGCGTAATTCCTAGGAAACAATTACATAAACTAACGACCTGACCCCACAAACGGACTTTAACGATGGTATAATATAATTGAATATATTTATTTTTATATTATCTGTACTTACTACATTGGTTGTATCTGTTTTATGTATCTGAAAATTATAATGTATTTATGTAATAATTTTTGTACGTATATATCAATGATATTTGTATATATCGATATTAGTATTATTATATAATTATTACTTAGAGTAGAATATGAAGCAAATGAGAAAAATAAAAAAATATTACTTATTAAACTGAATTTTATTACATTTATACCTTTCCGCTTTACAAATAGACGGTTTAAAAACCCAAACGGTTTTAGGGTTCATAAAGTAGTGACAGTAGTTCGAAAAAATATTTTATTTTATTTATTGGTTCAACAACAATTGTACACTAATACATGTAGAATAAACGTACCAAACTTATTCTGAATCTTAAATATTTTGTGCTCGAACGCAACTACTTCTAACATTTTATCAACTAATGAACGCATCTTTTCAGTTCAAGCTGATTGAGCATATTAGTGAAGTGGCTAATACGAAATGAATCGATATATTATACATCAAACGAATATCTCGCATGAATTTAGAACTGTGCTAAAAGTATCAATTCAAGAATTTTTTTATAATGTTTATTTAGACAAATAATTTGTATTATCGCAGTGTAAATACAAATATTTTAACAAGATTGGATACACTTTATAGTTCAAAACTGTAAATCGTGATTTATATTCTACTAGCGGCCCGCCCCGGCTTCGCCCGTGGTACTTGTCCACTATTTAATGGATGATATTATACATAAAAACCTTCCTCATGAGTTACTCAATCTATTAAAAAAAAACCGCATCAAAATCCGTTGCGTAGTTTTAAAGATTTAAGCGTTCATAGGGACATACAACATGACAACATGACAGAAAAAGCGACTTTGTTTTATACTATGTAGTGATTTTGCGAAAGAACATTACCTATACATTTTGCTTTATAACTTCTAAAACAGACAGACAACAGACTGCTATAAGTTCATAAATAATTCTACTCTGTTATTGATTGAATCTAAATAAATTATCCTCACTATTATGACATCATACAATCAATGTAACTATCCAATACTGAATGTTTTTTTTTACACTTGGCTCATTATATAAATACTGATTCAGTGATAATTACTAAAAAAAGTAAGCATGAATAAATCGGATAATTATCGATACTCACGTTCTTTCTAGTTTTTGATATTCGATTAGCGCAAGCACGTCACTAATTTCAGTCAGCTGTTTGTCAAAACGCGTGCGTGCGGAATTTTTACCGCAACAAGGATTTTCGTCAGTATTTACGACTTTGTGCCGAATATAGATTTGTGTGATAAAAAAGAATTTACATTTATGTACTGCCTTAAAATCAACTTGTAAGTGTGTGAAAACAATTGAATTTCGGATTCTATTGATTCGAAAAATCTTACCAGCCAGTGCTTCGTGTGGCGTGAGTATTCGATTTTCAAATTCCACTTATTACGCAAAAAAGGTTGTATAAGTTTATCGTTCTCTGTTGTTAGTTTTTTCGTATTTTACATGTGCATCTTTAAATGTCATGTATTATTTTCTCACTGTTACACATTATTCATAATTTTCTGCAATGTATACAATAAGGAAATTGCCAAAGGAAACAATTATTATGATAGCACTGTAATTGTGTAAGTCGTGGACTAAGACTGATTCTACTCACCGATTTTCAGCATAAATTATTTCATTCATAAGTTATGTCAATACTAATAGGATATTTTTTTTGCTTTAATTATTTTAAACAGAAAGATATGTTATATTCCAAATAAGACTTTTTGAACATGAAACCTTAGTTATACCCCTGCGATAGTTTGCTTCCAAGGGATATATTATAGTGCACAAGTGAGTGCGCAAGCTCAAGTGCACTCCCTATTCCCTCACTCTCATAGTGCGGTGGGACTGCAATCTGACTTAACTAAAGAGAGATCATGCGCAGGACGAACAGCCTAACATGCCTTCTGAAGCATGGCTCAAAGTGAAATTTTTGGTCACCCATCCAATGACTGGCCCCTACAAAGTTGCTTATGTTAGCAATCGCAGGCCAAGCATGTTTACAACTCTTAAAAGGAATATAGTTTTACATCAGAAAGTTTGTTCGACCATGTAGTACCAGTCTCCGATGTTACTCCCTCATCTGTGTCCATGGGTGGTGGATGCAGTTTTTAGATATTCCGAGGGGACCGGACAGCAGTGTTCCCTTAACTAATATTCACCATTCTGCGCTAATTTTTGTGTGGGCCTCCAGCACACTCACAAACCAGACAAAACACAATACTAGATTCTATAATTTCACGCTGATGTTATGTGAGAGGGTGGTACTTCCCCGGACGAGCCGGCCCATTCGTGCTGTGACACAGCATGGCTCTACCACTACTTAAAACTCATTTAACTTTTCCACTCAGTGTGGTGACTCTGTGTACAATCCCCCTGTTTGATATAGACCTATTTCATGCACTGGACTGGCACGCTGATGATAATGATTCATAATTAACCTTATAACTAGCATGTTATTAGGTAAATATAGAAAAAATAAATATTTTAACTTTTCGGTCTAATAGGCCAGGGGCCCTGGATCACAATCTAAGGTTTGCGGATTTGAATCAGGCTAGGGGCAAATTTTTGTGTGATGAACATCTGCAGTTGTACTTGAGTCATGGATATTTGTAAAAGTATTCCATAGCTTCCATAGTTCCATTCCATAGCTTTCATAGTACAAGCTTCGAGCTTAGTATGGGGCTAGGAAATTGGTGTGTTAGTCCAAATAATTAATTACTACTTCTTCCGTATAATACTCACTCGGGAGTACTTTGCTTAGTTTTTAAGGCTGGTAGTTTTGTAGCTGGTAGCTCCTAAACAAGGCTTGTCAATAGATTATGTATTGCTCAGTCATTGGTAGAATATATGTTATGCTCTGAAAATTATATAAATAAATAATATTTTCTTTCCCTCTTAGGCTATGCCAGGAATTTTCCGCGTTATTTTCTAACGCCTGTGAAAACTTTAATGGCAATTGCGAATCTTTGGAATACTTTGCTGACTTCCAGAATAATTTCCTAAGATAACCAGTGTATTTTTTATTCTAACTTATCTAAGTAAGCGGTGAGGTTAGAGGTAGGTACCTCAATACAAATGATTTAACTTTTTTTTAATTCTTTTGTTTTTATTTTTAGAACTTTTTAAAAACCATTGACAAGTCAGTCACAGAACAATAAATGTTTTTCAACCATCAGATAATAATTTTTAGTATCATTCACCTCTTATAAGTCAAGTCTATACTTAATATAATAAAGCTGAATAATTTGTTTGTTTGTTTGAACACGCTAATCTCAGAAACTACTGGTTCGAATAAAAATATTTTTGTGTTTTGCAGTCCATTTGACGAGGCACGTTTTAAGCTATAGTTGCTATAGTATAACTATGTGTGCGGAAACTGAAATCCACGGGGACGGAGTCGCGGGCAGCCGCTAGTCTCACCCAAAAAGTAACGCTTGAAACATTGACGTGAAGTGACCGCTGTGTGTGACGTGCGGCGGTGCACGTAAGTTGTAACTCGTAACCCATCGGGTGGTGGAGTGGAGTGCAAATAAGGCTGAGTGGGCTACGTGAGACAAGTGACGTAGGCATTTCTTTGAGAAAGATTAACTCCGTTTTAAGATGAGTAATGTGGTGTCCAATGTTTTTACCCTTGAGTTGACGACCCGCTTTGGCGTAATGGTCAAGAAGTTGCCTATTAGACCAAGAGGTCGCGGGATGGATCCCCGCACAGGTCAAACATTTGTGTGCATAAATATGTCTGTTTGTCCTGGTCTGGGTAATTGGTGTGTAAGTCCAATTTATTAGTATTTGTAGGAACTCTTGGAGATCTCGGTTTCAAAGGGAAAAAAAACCAACCTGGTCCTTTGACGCATGCGTGGGGTCAAAGCCAAGCTAGCGCAGCAGAGGCTTTTTTGTAGAGGCTACTTGATCTAAATGAGATGTGTGCATCTGCCGGGTTATAGGTATCTCTGACTAAGTGCAGATCTAGTCAAAGAGAGTACCCGGTAAGTGCAAGGAATATTGCAAAAATAAAAGTTAAACAAAATCTAGTTCTATTATTTTTATATTTTGAAACGAATGACCTCAAAGAACAATACCTAACTGTTTCTGCACATCTTAATTTACAGTTTCACCTCATACAAGTGTTAATTCACTGACAACCTAGCTATAAATAACGCGTGAAACATTGACGCTTTATAGTGACCGCTGTCACTGATGACGTCATGCATGCGCGTGCGCCGATGCACGTAACCCGTCTAAGTGAATGTGGACTGAAGATTCGTGGAGTGAAGCGCAAAGGCTGAGTGGGCCTACGTGTGGCTACTTGAGACATGTGACGTAGGCATTTCTTTGAGAAAGCTTTAGGTTATTTTATGGTAGAAAGATTGAATTATTGGTATCTGTCGTAGCCATATCGATGAAATGAACATTTCATGAAATGGCCCGGTATCATCTTAGCAGAAATTGATAGTCCATTTCTACGTGTAGCTACGTGAGACATCCCCTGTCTCGATGTACTGGAATGTCGGCTAATAGATCAACATTGCGAGAAATCTTAAAGAGGTTCACAACCAGCACCAAAACTGTCGACTCGTGACCAGAGCTCACTCGGGAAGGTTATGGGGATTTAAAGTCAGGCAACGCATCTGCGACCCTTGTGCGGTTGATGATGTCAATGGGCAGCCGAGATCCACTTCCCATCAGGTGGTTTGTTAGTTTGCCTCCCTTTAAATTAAAAAAAATTATGAGCCCGACTGCTTTGTAAAGAGTGAAACGACTGAGAAGAAAGATAATAAATCGTTCACTAGGCGAATGGTTCATGTCTTGCAAGGTTTATTTCAACACATTACATCACTGATTCGCTAGTTGGTGTAGTTGCAACAATTATGTAGAAAGTATACCAACACTCAAGGGGGAATGGTTATAACTATACCGATGTTATCTATGTTTCATCATCAGCTTGTTACAGTCCACTGCTGGACGTAGCCCCCCCCCCCCCCCATGGGGGTTACGCTCATAGTCAGTGCGCGGATTGGTGACGGTATGGTGAACGATAGACAGACAGAGGAACTCTGCTACCCATCCCTTGGAATTTCCCTTAATTTCGCTTCTTACGAAATTCAGTAGCAAACTTAGTTTTTTTAGTTAGAGAACGTCATGTAAATAAATGTATTTAAAAAAATATTGTAATTATTGGCGATTTAAGAGAGCAACTATCGAGTTTCTTGCCGTTTTTTCTTGGTAGATGACTGCGTTCCGAAGTCGGTGGTAGATTTATTGTGATATCATTGACGATTTATAAGTGCCTCACTGAGGCCTACATAAATAAAGTATGTTTTCTTTTTTTTGTTGCTTTTTTTGAAACGACCCGGGTTTTAATTAAGAAAAAAATAAGAGGGAATGAGCTGCTTGTCAAGTATCTCTTCATTACAGAAGAGGACAGTGAAGTAGCAGTTCGTATCTGTTGTGCTATGCTTCTGCTGGTGTTTAAGGTAGTCAGAGCTCAGTTGGGGAGCGGATGGGGTTAAAGGCAGCCCAGTTATTGATGTCCATGGGCAGCGTTGATCACTTACCATCAGGTGACACGCTTTTCGTTTGCCTCCTAATAAATCTTTGTTTCTTGTGAAGCGCAACTCACTGTCGACGATAAAATCTAAATTGCAAATCGGTCGTGATTTCGATAACATTTAAAGCCGAATTAAAGCAATAATTAACCATAAAATCAACGTTCGTGGGCTATCAACGGAACAAAGTCCGCGTTTGTTGATAAGGAGGACACACCCACAAGTAGGTACATTCGCTTGTGACGTCACAAGTTGATAACATTGAAACGAGTGATTGTAGCAATACTAGGAAAGTAATGTAGGGACTTTTGATTCGATTATTAATTACACGTTGTCGAAGCAGTTATGCAGGAGTGCTATCGTGGTTTTCTGTAAATGAACTTAGAGTAATAGTTAAAGTTACTTAAAACTATGTATATCTATACTTATACTTAATACTAAAACGCTAAAGGGTTTTGTTTGTTTGTTTGAACAAATATTTTTTTGTTGGATAGTCCATTTGTCGAGGAAGGCTTTAAGCTATAATATGTATAACTCTATGTTTGCGGAAACTGAAATACACAAGGACGAAGTAGCGGGCGACCGCTAGTCTATACTAATATTATAAAGATTTTTTGTTTGTTTGTATGAATTGAATAGGCTCCGAAACTACTTGGCAGATTTGAAAAATTCTTTCATTGTTGGAAAGTTACATTCACCCAGAGTAACATAGGCTATATTTTATCCCGGTACGGGAAGTAGTTCCCCCGGGACGCGGGTGTAACCGCGTGACGGGCCGCTAGTAATAAATAAATGCCTTGGACTAACACACCAATTTACTAGCCCCAAACTAAGGTTGAAGCGTGTACTATGGTGCTAGAAACGTATGGAAATTCTTAAATACTTCAATAAACATCCATTAAACGAGGTTTATCACACAAACATTTGCCCCTTGCGGGATTCGAACCTGCGACCCTTGGTTTTGTAGTCAGTATCTCTGACCACTAGACCAACGGGCCTGTGAAATTGACTGAAAAAACATTAATAAAATTCTCCTATCACTAAGATTATATGTTGTGTGCAATTTTAAACTCAATAGGTTTCCACACACTTACTATTTGCAACATTACTATTATTTGTCTTCATTGATGTCTATCACCTTGTCTGATATCTAGGTCATCATATTGACGCAATGACAAAAATAAATCATTGCTCAATCAATCATACGAGTAGCATGCGATTTAAATTAGCTTCGGTGTTAGAAATAAAGTCGTGTATCGTAATTTTTCAGTGACCAAATGACGTTAGTTGATGCAATGTGGGCTAACAGGTCATTTAGGCTTTTCTTATTGCATAATATAAATCCAACTCGCTTGCGAAGGAAATCGGAGTTAGTCATAAGCTTAATACGACTATTAATCCAAATCACATTTTCCTCTTAGGAAATGTTATCTGACGCAACATGTTAAAGGATGCATGAAATATTGAATCATGTCTGCAGCTTTCTTTTACCGTTAAATGAAAAAAAAAGAGAGGTAGACCTTAGTGGATGAACCGCTCGTAGGTATGGGGAAGTACCTCCAACTTACTGAAGACCACAGTGAAATAGCACTTCGGAACTGTTGTGCTATGTTTCTGCTGGTGGGTAAGGTCGCAAGAGCTCAGATGGGGAGGGTATAGGGTCTTAAAGGCCGCCAACGCATCGGCGATACCTCTGGTGTCGCGGATGTCCATGGTCGGCGGTAATTGTTTATCACCAGGCGAACGGACAGCTCGTTGTGTACCGTCCTATAAGAGTACTGCCCCATTTCTTCTCGTGGATCTCGTAATAAGCGTCTTTCCCCTTGTATAAAACAGGGGGAAAGACTAACTGGGCTGTCGACCGTGGTGACTGAGCAATTGAGCATAAGCCTCAAATAGGAGAGGCCTTTTTCCAGCAGTAGACTGGATTAATGAATTTGATTCGATCTGTGATAAAGAAAATATTTAGATTTCAACCCTTTACTACATGCATTATGAAGGAGATGAAGAAAAAAAATTGTTTATGCTTGTTTCTCTATTTAAGTGAAATTAAGACCAAAACTCAAAAAAATCTTAAAAAGTGGTAAAAAAAATATATTGAAAACCTTATACCTACCTACAAACTTTTTGTTATTGCCAATTAACCATTACATGGAGGATGTAGAATGGCTTAGTTATTATTCGATTGGAAATAAAACAACGATAAATTCGCCGTACCATATATGGACTCATATTTAGCTTAGGGATAACACCAAAAACACAAATTCCATCGACCTTGAAATATCCTCTTAACTGTCGTTTATCACTCTTGTTGACACTGTCACTTGTTGATGTTGAGAATGGAGTCAACATCGTAAAGAGCAGATGGTGACGGCAGTGATCGATCTGTATACAGAGGCGTTTTCCGTTGTCTACTAAACATGATCAATAACACATAACTTTATTTATAAGAGCGGGTAAACGAGCAAAGGGTCACCCTGGTGGGGAGTTATCATAGCTGATTACATAAAGTATTAGCTTACTAATATCCCACTGCAGGGCAAAAGCCTTCATCATTTTAAATCATGTTTTCTGTACAAAGATGCGTTTTGGTTTAATCACCACGCATATTGGTCATCACAAACCTGGCTTGCAAATACGTGTTTGGCTTAATCACATATTGACAAATTCGGATTGGTGATCACAAACCTGGGTTGTGTTCGAAAAAACCGATACAACAATTCTGGTCGACTTTGGAATCAAACCCAGGACCGCGAGACCGCGGCATGATACTTAAACCACTAGATAACATGAACACCAACAAATCCACACCGCCTGTTACCACTGCTGAACGTATAACTCCCCTATATCGAGGGTTTAATCCATTCCATTCTGATGATGTTAGTGACAGGAAAAAGAGCATCAGGTGAACCTTGAATGGTAAGGGATGACTGCCGCAAATAGTTACAAGAGCAATGCCTTAAAATCCCATTTCTTATCTTTTAAATATATTTTCTGCATATTTTGGCCATCTAGTATTTGTTTCTTGTAGAGTTCCATCATCATAATCCTATCGTAGTCCACTACTGGACATAGGCCTCTCCTAGGGCTCTCCACTCAGCCCGAACCACGGCGACTCGCATCCAGCTCCTGCCAGCTTTTGTCGAGTTTAAAAATACGAAAGCACACATCTTAGCTTTGGTGGAGTCTCATCCTTAATGGCCGCAAAAACGTATGTATTGAAATGGTTGATGATTGTATTTTATTGTTATCGCTGACAAAAAGTCGCCGAGTACCTTCTGCTTACACGAGTTAATGCTGATAAAAAAACCCGCTGAGTCATCTAATTAATAAGTTTACACCATTTTGGCGGGCCATGTTGTAACTATGTGTTAAAATACGAGTACCTACGTACTTTCGTTATATGTATGTGTACGTCGTTTCATTGTTTATCAATGATAATGAACTTATGGGATGTTTACTTCTCTATTTTAGGCATCAGTGACGCCCAATCTATCAAGCTATTACACGAGGACATTATTATGTCTGGTCATTATAATGCTAGTACCTATTTAAGTATGTCTTTCATTTTCTAGCATTCTTAGTACAAGTTTAAGCTTGTGCTTTAAAGGAAGTGTGTTGTTTGTGTTGATGTCAAAGGTTTATTTTTAACTAGCGGCCCGCCCCGGCTTCGCCCGTGGTACTTGCCCACTATTTAATGGATGATATTATACATAAAAACCTTCCTCATGAGTTACTCTATCTATTAAAAAAAACCGCATCAAAATCCGTTGCGTAGTTTTAAAGATTTAAGCGTTCATAGGGACATACAACACACATAGGGACAGAAAAAGCGACTTTGTTTTATACTATGTAGTGATATTGTATAGAAAATGCATTGCCTGCCGTCGAAACACACAATTTGATGTTGGTTCACGAAAGTGACGCAATCTAAATATGACGTTTGACACCCGAACTCAATTGTTTTAGCGACTTTATCTATTCAGGGTCGAATTTGACGTTTTTCAAACTAGGTACGAGTAGAGTGCGTCTCGCCATGTTAACTTTAATATAAGATTGATATGGGAGTAGTATGGCATGCCCTTAAAGGAAAAATAGTGTCGGTTTTTCTTTGAAGGACCCTTTGGAATATCATAAAACAGATCGTGGAACTTATTAAAAAAGACATACTTTAATAGTTACTGACATTAATATGACGAGACATAATAATGTCCTCGTGTAATAATTTGATAGATCATAGGGCGTCATGTTTCTGTATCATATGCCCAAGAAAAACGATTTCCTTTCTTCAAATTTTCTCACAAACATTACAAACATATGTCATTACCTTTTCCAATGTCCATTTGAACGATGATACTGTTTTCAAACGCATTTCAATTACCGAAGAAAATTTATCAAAACATGACAACTGGTTTGTGATGCGCAAAAACTATCTGCATTAAAACATGACAGAAGAGGACCCGACGTATGACGAAGTCAAGGATAATGTAAAACAACATATTAGTATATGATAGCTTTTAAATGAACGTTTGTTAGGCGTTGACTAGTTGAATTAGTGGATGACGCTGATTGAGGAAGAGATCGGAAATTAAAGGCTTTTATTGTTATTGACATGTTTTTAGACATTATGTAAGTCTATGCCGCTTGATACGTCTGTTATTGGTTTGTAAATAATTCAATGTCTCAATTCAAAACCTAGACTCTAGTCTCTTTGTTAAAATTAAAAAAAGATACGATCAAGTTGAAAAAGCAAATTCAACCTAAGGTCCTTCAAGTTGAGTCTTCCTTTAATTGCACTTATTGGTTATCTTTCAGTTTTGCGTTCAAGCCACTGACCTGACATTGTAAAGCTATGATGTTATAGCTATAACTAGCAGCGTTAGTTAGAATTCGGCAGAATACTTTTATAAACAACAAGAAAACGAGTCAACAAACAACATAGTTCAATCCTGGTGCCGGTGACAAATGCAAAAGTTTGAACTGAACAATTAAGTCTTGAATTTCACTCTTACTTCGTAACTATTAAGACTCAATTTGGCAACAATAAACCATGTAATAATTAATGCAGCTATTTAAGATAACAGACAAATATCACATAAACGAGTTGAAGACATTTGAAAGTTCACGGCAAAGAATTTTGGCGCAAAAAGCCGACATTTGAATTGACCTTTCAATGATAAAAAATAATATTAATGCTGATAAAAATATTAAAATTCATATTAAACAACGTAAGTATGTAAGACAGATAGTTAAAAGTAAAGTATATTGCAAATAGCTAAAAAGACTCCGCTTATGAAAACTATGTACTGTACACACTTAAATTTTAAATAACAAGAGAGAAAATCTTTGTAGGAAAAAAATATTGCCCTGTTTATAATTCATGCAAAACTGTCTGCGGAGCAATAAAAATTGCAAGCACATAAAAATTAGGTGCATTCCAACTAGGTCACCACGGGACAGTAAATGCTACTTGCTTTTGACTGGTCACTATGCAAATTAAAATAAATTATGATGACATCATTGTTGATTCAAATAACTAAATCAATGTTCAAACTTTTGTCACATTGTCTGTTGACATTGACATTATAGATAGTAAGCTGTTGAGCGCTAGCAATACCTGTTTTACTCCTAGCTGCTTGTTATTTACGATTTGACTTGAAATCGTCGTTCTTTATGGTTATTCTATTGTTTTCAGTGCATTCCTAAATAAATAAAAACGTTTTACATAGGCCTTTCCGAAAGAAAATACTAACCAAATCCTTTAGTTCTAAATTTCACTTAAAGTACAATGAGATGAAGTGATCAGTTGCAGAAAATTCAATTCATGATCGAGGGGTTTCCAACAATCTCCTGTTTAGATTGCAGTCAAAGATGTTTATTATATAATAAAACAAATGTATATAATAGACATCTTAAAATAAGAATATGTAAAGTCTCACATTCGACCAAAATATAACTCAATATTTCACTCCATAAATCAATCTTGTCTTCTCAGTTCGATTTACCTTTTCCTCATGCCTATCTACCTTTGCCCTCTTCATAGTCTAGTAACAGATATCACGTGCATTGCAAACACTGTAGATTACTAATCTGTAGGTAAATAAGTGTGGTTTCATCGTGACTGTCTTAAACACGACAGATGATTCCGGTCGCGGTGAGATGACAGTTCAATGTCATCAAGATCATTAACTTGTTACATGACATTTATAATATCGACTTTGGAGACTACTACATCTTTTATGAATTATATGAATATCAAAAGACCTAAAAAGAGAGACTTCAACCAATATTAGATCAGCAGGACCTACATCATAAAGACCTGTCTGTTAATTGATAAAGTGCTTGATTTCCCTAAATATTTTGGGAATTCGAATTAAACACTTTCATAACTTTTTTAACACAGTTAGCATCTATTTGAATTTCTCAGAAAATCTAATGGGGAACTTAGCAAAACATCACCACAATTGTCACACAGTTTTTTTTTAATTTTTGACGATATAGTAGGTATCTTTCAATTGTTATTTAAATTATATTAGAGTGTGCAAACTACGCATTATCTTCAAAGAACCTTGTTGGAATTCAAATATTTTCCTACGCATTTAAAACAGATCTACCTAAAAGAATACTAGATTTCAGTGACAATAACCAATTAGTAACTTCTGCGATTTTTGACTATTTTAATGCATCCATCACCGTCAATCAAACGTCTATCATTCCTACTAAAGCTATCGTGTCCATTCCAATGGCATATCAGTTCTCAATCATGCACCTTTCTAAATAAAGTGCAACACGCGAGGTCACGTGCCGTTCCGTCTCGACCAATCAGAGGCCGCCGCGAGGAGGCGCGGCGCTGACGCATGGCTTACGCAACTCCTGCGCAGTTTACGACAGAATTAGTTTTGCCTTTCTTGGAATTTGTGGGCGCGACGGTGAGGGGATGTACTGATGTTATCAGAATTCGACAAATTAGGTCCTTCCCCACCAATCTTTATTCACCGCTAATCTTTTTTGATAGGAACTGATAAATAAGGTAATAGTTCCTATTAAAATTGTTTTGGTAGTAAATTTAGAGTAAACTTTGTATCATTTTAACATTCCTGGAAACTATAATTTTATCAGTTGAACTTATCAAATTATAGTTTGTGTTCGATGTATGATGGTGTTAACATACGAACCATTGTTCATTATAGTGGGCAGATTATCAAAGTGGCAACAAAATGCCGAACAAGTCAACAAGAATTTTTCTGGATAATTTATTATAGGAAATGGTTTTCTTTTTAGGTCACATTATTGTTAAGGACTCTGTATAGAGAAACGTTACTTTACGCCCTGTGAGTTCTTCATTGCATTTTAAAAACTTAAGCCGACAGTTTCACCTAACTTTTCTTTAAATACAGAATAAGATCCCTGATATCTTTGAAATGATCTTACTGCGTTACTAGCATACCTAGGCTTTTCTAAACAGGATAGCGATACTGACTTCTGGTAAACATTGCATCGAGGTCGGCGACTTTCCATTACCTATAGACCACATTGAGAGCAAAAGCGAGTTTTTAAAGACTTACCTATCTCTATTTTCATTGCCTGCAAGAGAACTAACTGGCTGCAAAGCCAACTTTCAAAGATGATTGCATTATGTTTTTGAAGATTTTACAGTTAAATTCTCCGGGGCATATCTCTGACGACTTTAAATCCAAAGTTTTGGCACTAATTACACATTACTTGAGGAAAACTGAGAAAATATAGTAATATAGGCAACAGACTGGCTTACAGCTGACTTCATGCACGTCTGACTCTTAAAATGTATTCTGAGTGAAGTATGACCATGAATATTTAATCTTTATTTACCTACCTAGATATGATAACATTACTATTTTTGTCAATAAAACTAGCCACTGTATTCCAATAACCTTTATCGCGATCTATAAAACCGCTGTCGCTTATCGGTTTTTCCTAACGTTGCGCCGGAGTGGATGACGTCAAGAGGCTCGATCGTCTCGACCAATCAGAGAGCGGCATTCCGAGAGGCTCGTCATGGCCGCCCCGGTTCAAATGTCACGAGAGATAGGTTATCGTAAGACGTTGAAAATTTTACGATCGCTGAGGAATTTATTGATTGACATTTGAGAATACATACTTGATGTGAAAAGTTGTCTGGTTTTCCTTGTAAGGTACGGAGGTCAGATAGCGCTCCAATGTTGTAACCAGGCTGGTCAAATCAGGATCATAGTCGCCATGTACTCTGATGTCCACAATAGGTCCTTGTTGGACAAAATATGTATAGTTTAAATCTCCTTCGAATGAAGATTAAATTAAACATGTTTAAATGTCAAAAGATTATGAGCATAATGTTAAGTCTCGTCAACTGTGTATTTAAAATCACTTACATATGTATTTCATATTTTGAGACCCACATTAGCTACCTATTTCTGCTTATATGTGTGTATGTATATGGCTTGGATGACATGTCCTTGACTATTTTCAATTGGACCAGATATAAATTATGTTGATTCGCGTTGATTTGCTTGCAACGTCGTTAATATCAATTGTGTCTTAGACGCAGATTCCCCTTAGATCATGTTTCACAACCAATACGCAAATTGTGGTTCTAATGGCGCAATTGTGATTGATACTCTTTGAGGTCATGGGTTCGTGTTATTCTGTGTGTGTGTTATTGACGGGCCCGTTGGTCTAGTGGTCAGTGATCCTGGCTACAAAACCGAGGGTCGCTGGTTCGAATCCCGCTAGGGCCGAATGTTTGTGTGATGAAAATCGGCATTTGCACTCTAGTCATGGATGCTTATAAAAGTATTTAAGTATTTATATCCGTTCCCTCGCATCCATAGTACGAGCTTCGAGCTTAGTTTTAGACTAGGCAATTGGTGTTTTAGTCAAATGAGCGAATTTATGAATGAATTCTCTTTCATATTTTTACTAAGCACCAATGTAGTGCACATAAGTGCTTAGTCAGCAAGCTTGGTTTTAGCGGCTACGTAACGTGTAATGAATAGGATCAAAAAATTAGGCTGATTTTAAAAACTCTTTCACCATTCGAATGCTACATTATCCCCGAGTAATATAATTTACTTTTCAAAAAAATATGTGTGAAAATGTCGTGTTTAGTGCCCGAGCGAAGCCGGGACGACCCGCTAGTTGTACGATAAAGTTAAAATTTTTTTCTTGAAACACGGGAACTTTCCATGTTATACGTGTTAAGTTCACCTTTAGCTCCGTATGTTTTGGCATCGTTGAAAGCAATACAGTATACATTGCAGATGGTAATTTATTACAAAGAAATGTAAATTCTAACGAAAAACAAGCAGCACATCCCACCTGTTGCATGTACTAACAGAATTAACGTTAAAAAGTATACTTTGGAATATTTATTGAAATACTAATATAATTTTTTACCCGGTGCTTTGCCCGATTCCTGTGGGTGAATTTAATCGGGATAAAAAGTGTCATATAACATAGTCAGCCTGTACCCGGCCTGTATACCAAATTTCATCTAAATCCGTTCAGTAGTTTCAGCGTGATTGGCGGAAAAACATCCAAGCAAACAAATTTCCTCATTTATAATATTAGTATGACTTAGACCAAAATAACGATGACGATCAAATCGTTATAACCAGGCTGGTCAATTCAGGATCATACATGGCCGAGGATGCAACCGGGAGGGGCGCTAGGATGATGATGATGAACGATGGCGATGTAATGAACTCATCATCATGGTGCAAGCTTTGCAAATATTTACGAAATATGAACAATACGCCATGTTCTCCGCTCACAACAATTCATTCTCTTGCTGCGCACGGTATAATAGTGGCTTCATGCAGGAATAATGGTTGGCTTTATGTTCGCATTGGTTGGTGGTACAAGTGAGAAGAAATCTGGACAACCAGCGTCTGTGCGAGAATTGATATTAAACTGGAACCCGTGTAATCATGATCATCGACAAATTGCAGTGATACAGGCCTTCCAATAAGAGCTCTCCAAAAATCTTATTAAAAGACCGTTAGGCCTATCTTAGTTGGTCGAGATATGTCCTCTAAGTTCTTAGTAGAGTTACGGTATCTTGTTTTACAAAGAAATTAGTAAAAATCCAGCAACAGGAGGCATTCCACTATTAACAATTAAGATTTTACAGGAGATCACTATTGACAGTAGTAATACCTACATCATCATCTTGCTATATTACTGTTCATAAGTAAGTTCATAGACCACAGGAACAGGTTTACAGTGTAGGCAACCAGCGATATATTCATCTGGTTACAAACGTTAAGAGCTATCGTAAACTTACTTACAGGCTGATACAGAGATAAAAGTGCTTCACTTCATCGATTACACCACACTCTTAAGCCCTGCCCACTTAATTGTTTGATAGATTCACAACTACACGTGTGCAAACACGAGACTCTTTCAGCCGTATAGGTATTCAGCGGTGTAAAGCACGTTTGTCGTTTGTTTGCTGGTTAACGTCACTGTATGTATCTTTAACCTCTCTTTTTATGACAACTTCTGTTTAAAGAAACGCTTCAAGACAAATCGGTTGCGCGGCTTTTGACCTTCGTCTGCTGATTTTCTTATAACTTTTTCTGCTTTGTTTTGAAAAGACGTTACTCGTCAAAATCAAAGCAGATGCTTATGATGCCCTGGATTTTAAACCTAGTTAGGGCATGACTACTATTGGATTTTTAAAAAAACTGTCTGAGTGTTGATGCTTGAAAAGCGTGATAAATGAGCCATTTTCTGTCAAACTGGCTTTATTTTTAGTTTTGAGTGAGACATTCACAGGTAAATGTTTTCTTTTCGACACTTTTTTTTTTCTTTGTTTTCTCACGACTTGAGATCGATGATACGAAAGAATAAATGTATTTCTTATGTGTAAGACAAAAGAGTTTGAGTTATTGGCCCTGCGCCTTTCATTATTTTGTTAAGAGCATAGAAAATGTTTTGTACAAAATAAATTCAGAGTTTCTTTATCTTTATCCTTCAGTTATAAACATCGTCATAGTAGTTCTTTAGAATTTAAACAAAAACATTTTCGCAGCTAAAATAATATGATAAGATAAATCTACTATAATTTCCGGAAAATTTACTCTTGTTTAAAATAATAGAATAACCTTGCAGTGAATTCTTTTAGTCGTTAAGAGTCCCTAGGTCGATAAATTATGTTATCAACATTGACTTAACTTTCAACTGGAGTCTTCTTTCACTTTTCGTTTACCTACCTGGTGTCTGCTCGTGACAATTCCAATGGCAAAGATATCAATGTCGCTACTGTATGTTACCCGAGACGACAGTTGTTAGGTCTACATTATGTACAAGCACAGTAATTCCACTAGGTTCTTTCTTCACATGCGCTCTTTCCTTGAAACACACTTTTGTGAAAATATTTTTGTGTTGGGGTCCCTTTGTTGAGGAAGGTTTCAATTAAGCTATATGTATTATAATAACACTATGTGGGTGGGATCCGAAATCCACGGAAACGAAGTCGCAGGCGGGTAAGTGACTGATACTTAAATATATAATATTTAGATTTCTACTCTATATTCAACAACAATTTAGTACAATAATTATATTGTTTACCGCAGCACATTAGAATTGTTCTATGTCACTTAAGTTCGTGTGTTACATATCAGCATTGCAACGAATGATGTAATAATCAAATCGTACACATTCTTGCTTGAATCAGCTGACACGAATCTCTATAAAATCTGATATAAAAGCATTATATATAACAGTTGTCATTCTGCCATACTTTACAAATATATCTTGTAATAGACGAGATATTGTCTGCCAAGTTATTTGTAAAATTGTGTCGCATGCGTAAACGAAATGATATTTTTTGAAGAGTTTCACTTTTATCTGATGCGTTTAATTTGTTTATCATACTTGCGATTTTCTCTTGAAGTTGGACAAACCGTTGTGATTATTACTTGAATTTGGTGATCTTTTGATACCAAAGATAACTTATGAAAACAATGTACAGGCTCTACCTGGTAAAAGTTTTCAAGAGTTCCTATATTTACAAAAAGATAAGAAGATTTTACTTTGCTTCCTGACTCTAACACTGAGGCATTAAAAGATTTTGTGGCATTTGCTGTGTCTTCGGTGGATTTGCTCCTCATGGATTTGTTGATTAAGTGGATAAGTCTGGCTGGGAACCCATCTTTCTAGATTTGATTCCCGAATCTGTCTAACTTTGTGTCGAATTTTAGTAATCACTTACGACGATTAAGCCAGTCACCTCTTCTTTTTACTGATTTTATTCCAAGTGGTAGTTACTTTAAAACAGTTAAACATCTCAGGAGTCAGGTATTCTCAGACTCAGGAGGAATAATGCATTGTCTTTTAAACCCATTTTAAAGGTTAAAAGGTCGTATTCTCGATTGATGCAGTTAAAACAGTCCAAAGATTGACATAAAACGTTTCCAAGGCCACAACTAAACTCATGGTTTTGCATGATGAATGAGCTGACAGAAATCTCGTCAAACTGATAAGGCTTTCATGCTAAGTACGTTTTATCTGCTTACTGGAAATGTAAACAGTACTCTGATTCAAAGCCATGGTGTGTTGTGTAATATTTACATAATCGTGCATCACCGATTTATAATGTGTAACTGTGATTTTGCAAGGTTTTCCGGAGAATATAGCAACTGGTAATGCTAAAGAGAAAAGAGGTAGAGCAGAGGTAGTGGAACTTGAATTAGATTAAACCATTGGTATGGGGATGTAGCTCCACATTGCAGAAGACTACAGTCAAATAGCTGTTCATGAGCACTTTTGTACTATGTTCCTATCGTTTAGAGTTAATGGTACTCTCTACCTCTTGTGCCCGATTGGGGGAGAACATGATGTTACAAGGTCGGAGATGCACGAGTGATCCTCTGATTTGACAAGCCTCCATAAGCGACATTAACCCATTAATGGTTGCTGTGCCAATTTGGGAACACTTAGTTATTGAGGGTAGAAATGATAAGTATTGACACCAGTTAATATCCTAATACAGTTTTGTGTAGTTGAAAGTCTAGTAAATAAATACACAAAAATCAATTTTGTTTATAAGCTTTGGTGTTTTCATAATTATTAGTTACATTTTGTAATCAGATCATGCTGGGAGGTACATAGAGATAAAAAAAAATAACTAAATAGTTTTATACAATAAATCTTATTTTTCCGTATATTATTTGAATACAATAAATAACCAATGATTTAAAACATTTTTCAATGAGAAATAGTTTTTATGTAAGCTTTTATTGTGTCCGCAACTTTGCTGTGCCAATTTGGGTACAGCGGCCACATGCGATATCAGTTTTACTCGATTTCTTGGTTTTCGAAAAAGATTCGCTAACATATTTTTAGCATTCATTACCACATAAAGGGCTCAGAAAAGACCATTTATACCAACAATGATGACAATGACCATGATTTGGAGTATTACTTGGCCATTATTCCCCCATAGCATAATTGACATCGTCGAAAAATAAGGTTTTATAATGACCTGATAAAAGTTTGACAATGTTTTATTTACCTTTTCAAATAAAAATAAAGGAGTGTTTTTTCGCATTTAGGGTGGCTTTCTGATAGCAGCAATGACAATTCATATGCCACAAAAAAGCTTGAATCCGATTTACTGTAACTAATGCACCATCAAGTTTTCCTGTCTGGCATAGAAAAATACGAAAATCTACATAGACCCTGGGCAGGGAAAGCAGAAGGAAAGGGGCAGTGAAAGATCTTACATTTATTGGTCAAATAGTAAAATAGTTGATGATTGAATATTGGACATAGTAGTCAATCTTAGTATTTTGTACGTGATTCGAAATAATGGACATATTTTGCTTTGGAGCAGCGAAAAAACGTTTTCTTCACAATACAGATATAGTGCGGATGCCACAATCCTCTAGAAAATTCTAGAAAGTGTTTGCATATATCATTGGTGGATGACATAAGTCTATGTATCTACTACTTTTTACACGAAGCTCATTTTCTGGACTCTTTACAAAGAAATCACCCCTAAAACCCTCTGTTTGTCCTTCAACATCTACCATAGATGGTCTGATCTGCACCACCTACACGATAAAGCAGATCAGAAAGCTACTGAAACGAGTACCTTGTGTCATTTGCTATAAAAGAAGCCAATAAAACTGCAAGTTATGTATGAAAAGATTACTCTAGTACTAGACTACTTACTACCCTTTAGTGGCCACTGTGCCAATTTGGGAACACCCCTATAAATTCCTGAAACACATACTTTTTCAGTTTTTTTCTCATTTGCATATTTTTTTGTATTATCTATAATACGAAAATAAATAAATTTTAAGTGAAATCCCTCTGGTATCACTTTGACCATTAATGGGTTAATGGCAATGTCAAAACGATTGATGCTCCGAAATCGCGGCCAGATAAATTCTATAGAGCAACTATACTTGTTAAAAAAATCAAGTTTAAAGAGCGAATCACCGCGTCATTCAGTATCGCTGTTGATTCGCAGCATACATAAACATCGCGTCACGATCGCACCTGTGTGGGAATTCAGCGTATCCACGGCGGTTCAGTTCAGTTGTCACTTGACCGCGGTTCGGTACGGACGTGCGCGATCACGAATATTCGCAGCAAGGAAGTACTCGTAGCAATTGGTGCGTCTGTGTTGTGTGTCATTTGTTCAACGGTAAGTGATTGGATAACTTCAGTTTTAACCGTGATCTTGGACGGCCTCCCCGTCCAGAAATAATTCTGGCATCTTTCCCTACGCTTTACCCTTGAAGTATAGCCGTACGAAATTCTGTTATTATTTAAATGCATTTGTACTGAGTTCTTTGGTTTGTGATAGTTACATTTCTTTCATTGAGTGACGTAGGTTAACCGTCAAGAGGATCCTATTGTGTTTTTAACCGTGTACTTTGCATACTTTTACACAACGTTAGTGTCGTATTGAAGGTGAAGACTGCCAATTCTGATTTGTAATTGTTGATAAAAGTTTCAATGTCTTTCCAGTGTTTGTTAAGTTGGCCTTAGTTCCGCCTAAGATTGATGGATGAGTTGAAATAAAGAGGACTGGATTAACAGTCTGTCACATGAACTAAGCAAACTTTTAGCTCTGGGTGAAAGACTATATTATTTTGCACTTCAATGCATCTAACCTTTGTACTACAAACGAATCTGATGATGATGCACACTCTTGAAATGTCCGTAATTTTTTTAAGCATGAAGAACTAATAAGAGCTCATTGGACGAGTTTGTTATGTCATGCTTCACAGAAGTATTCCTGTGGTTAGCACATTCAGCAATGTTTTCTGATGAAATATCAACTTTGGAGAGTTTAAATGAGACGGTTTTTCAAGATCGTCTGCCAATTAAAGCTGTCTTAAAACATGACTGATTGAGTTAAAATATGGATAATAATTGTAAGCACATTAATTTAAGTTTGATTCGAAATTTACCTAGACATTCTACACCCAGACAGGATTTATTGACGTCATTGGGGTCAATGAACTGTTGTTTGAATGCGTTAATTGGACAACATTTTATATGCAAGATAGCATTTAAAATGTACACTTTAGCCTTCAAAATACATTTAAGCGCAGTGGCTGCAGTAAAACGGATTGGGTCTGGTTTGCAATCCTGTGTCGAGCCAATGTAAGAAAAGTGGAGTCTGTGATTTAAGGATATTATAGGACCCATTCCTGATATCTTTACAATCGAAAGGAACACCCGTCCCGAAAGAACGGGTTGTTGTTCATTCGTCACAAAGTAAATTCGTCCCGTTTTTGAAAACTCCATACATTCAAAGTTCCATACGTCACAGGCATTAAAAATTTGCCAAAAGTAAGTAAGGGTTGTTGTAAATTCGTCACAATTTTTCATTTTTAATATATTTTGCATAAAGTAGCGATAGCAAGCAAACTTTTCAGGTTAGAGCGCTTTTGTTTTTGAATACAGGTTGCATTTAATATTATATATTATTAAACTAAATAAAAAAAGGAACTAACAGAAAGCCTTCATTTCTCTTTCTCGCTCGCTTGCTATATCTATCTCTTTCCAACCGTATCGGTCAAGACATCTAAAAACTTAACAATATTCAAACTTGGCAAATCAGCCACTTTAAAACTGTGATTTTTATGTAGATTTAAGTTTTAGTTTAATGACATGTAGGTAATGATTACTGTGCTTTAATAATTTATATCACTTGGCAAATCAGCCAATTTAAACTGTATTTTTTAAGTAGATGTAAGGTTAAATTGAAAGAAAGTGCTATGGTGATGAAAAATAAATAATGTTTTTATCTACTTCTTGTGTGATTTTTCTGCTGTCTGTACTGAATATATGAATGTGACGAACTTACAATAACCAAAATTATTAAATCAAGAAAATGTGCAACTGTGACGAATTTACACATACTTTTTTTCGTGACGAATTTACTTTGTGACGAATGAACAACAACCCGAAAGAACTCACCTGATTATCACACTATGAGTGTATGAGCACTGCAATCTTTTCTCTTTACTATTCCGTGCTGAAGTTTAATAGGTAGCTCATGTTTTCTTCCAAGTTTTCTATAATCCACAAATGTATTATGGCGGCATGGGTTTGGAGTCCCTATTACTTAAGGAATCAGTGATGTGTTTAACACAACTTGAAATCGTCAGATAAGTCTAGTTCCCTAGATTCGAGATGATATGCCACATAGCATGGTGAATAAGTCGCTACAACTTATAGAGCTATTAATGGGTTGCCCAAAACTTGAAATCGGAACACAAGCCAACATGATCAAAAACTTTTTTCTCGATTAGCACACTCAATTTGAAGCGACACGTTTCGTGGTATAATCACATCGCGGCAACATGATAAGGCGCGTCCAATCACGTTGGTGCAAGGACACACGTGTGAAGAGACATACACCTTTACAGTGATACCTTTAGGTTAAATATAGATTGTGTCTGGTCAGCAAAATGTATTGTTGGACGACACGATGGTTGCTAAGTCCGATTCCCGCATGGTAATGAAGTCTTAGCCGAGAAGTATGATGAATGCATCTTAAAGTGAAGTTCGGGGATTGGTATTTAGCAAATTTATTGGGGCTTTCGAATAATTTTGTCAACGTAAATGATGCTCGGGCACTTAAAACTGGCCGCGCCTGTGAGTGAATTAAGTGCACTTGTGGTGACGTTCATTATAATATAATAATAGGTAGTGTACACAAGTGAGTATATTTACAGGTGGATATCTAATCCATTCATCCTTAAAACCGGGTACCCAGTTGGGTTTTTTGTGGAGCTCAAGCGCTATAGCTGAGACATAGTTTGTATTATAATTTCCAAATTAATATTCAGAAGAACTCAACTGCTGACGTCAAGTTAATCACGCGTCATGTGAAATTTGAACTGGCTGTCGTTACTTAAAACATTTCTCGGGTGTTTTTGTCATTGTTCAAAACAAGAGGTTAACGTAACTTACTCCGCAGACTGACATAAGATTGCTGCAAAATTCTTATCTACATACATTTTGGCTTGTAAAGCGATCCAAAAAGTAACTGCATTCGTTTTTGCACTGCCTCCAATTCGTCTCCAGCTCGATCCAATCCATCGAATCATCATAGTCCAAACTGACTGACCGTTTATCGTCCCTTACACACCCCTTTGAGATCCTTCACTCCGTACAGATTCTATATATAATTCTTAAAACATTTTGTTCCAAAAGGGTATAAGATAGTATTTGTTATATTCCTGAAAAAATGATTAATAGTATCAATCAAATCAATCAAAATATACTTTATTCAAATAGGCCTCATAAAAGCACTTATGAATCGTAAATAATAATAAAAAACAACAAATTGAATCTACCACCGACTTCGGAATGCAGTCATCTACCGAGAAGAAGCGGCAAGAAACTCGATAGTTGCTCTTTTCAATCGCCAAGTTTTGTTACAATATTTGTCCAATAAGCTTATATACTTGTACTTGTTCTAGTACTAGGCCATACAGTTACCTCTTTCAGGTATAGAATAAAAATTATTAAATAGATATGAACAGATTATGTATTTTTTAATCTTCCATTTCTATGAAGTCACTTCCATTCACCATAGTCATCCATAAGACAGCATCCTTTCTCTGTCAATGACAGACAGACAGAATGTTGCTATATTTAGGCGAACTGTATGAAGAATAGTCCAATCGTCTGCCACTAGTGTCAATCGTGGTCCGTCGAGAAACGACTCGCAAATTGCTCTAACTCGATCTAATTTTCCTTTTATGCCCTCCCACACTGTCTCGGTTTGAGTATGCGGCTATGTGCTAATATTAAACTGTTTTTTATAGCTGAACTGTGATATAGATTAAGTATGAATGAGATACTTAATTCATCTATTCAATTTAAGGAAGTATAAAAGTATAGCACAGAACCAAGTTAATATGTTCCATTTGAGAAAATATAGAGCACATAAATTTAAACGTCAAGTTTGAGTGACATAGAAATGCTAACATAGATGCTCATGTTACAAAGTAATTTTTATTTCTAAATCGAAACAGACATAAATATCTCTACAATTGACAACATTTAAATTTTTTCATGTGCTGTTTTTATTTTTTATTCTGAAAGATTTTCAAAAACTAAAACTTACGTATTTTTTCTTTTTCGTTTATTTTCTTTCCTTTTTGTAAAATAAATTATTTAAAAACGACTTATTCTAAAAGAGCGTAAGTCAATGTCATGGGATGAACGAACATTTTATCTTTGCTATTTTAAAAAATAAACTTGAATGACGGAAGTTCACATAAATGTTGCCAGGAGACTCTAGGGTAAATTCATGAAAAATGTTGTCCAAGTACCTAAAGTGCCACTTAAGTACCCAGTTCGTACTTTAAACTTACGTAAATAATGTTTTAGTAAGATTTCATAAAGCTATAAAATTAAATCTGGTACATCAACTGAGTTATAATTTTGTCGCAATATCCAAAAAATGAGTTTTTCCCCGATTGGCAAGGAGTTTTGCCAATCCGGCAACACTGTTTGATAAATGTACACACACATGCACAGTTTTCTGTCAGTTTGACAAGAAACAGTGTCAAACTTACGTTTCTTTTTTTTAATTCACGATGGCCAAAGCGAGACCAAGATTGACTGTGTGTGGATCCGACGAGCATTGAATTTGGAAACTTTTCAAAATATCTTTTTAGTTACTGAATGAAAAAAATTAAAATATTTTTTTTTGTGTCAATTTAGCGAAAATCTCGAAATGGTTTTTGAATTATAGTACCTTGTAAAAAATTAAATGTTGTCAATTCTTTTCCTTTAAACGATAAATTTGAATCATGAATGTATTACGTTTTAATCATTAACCATCAAACCTCTGCATAGAACATCCAATTTTGTGTATGTTAATATTACTAAACTACGACTTACCATTTATGTAAACAAAAAAAAACAATGTTATTAATGTTTTAAGCAGTTATTTACTCATAATAAAAATGCATTTACATTTAAATAAGTTATACAAACATTATAATTTGTTCAATACATATTTAAAAAGCTATCTAAACGGAAGAACCTCGATGAAAAAATTTGCACAAGATAAGAATTAGTTTCGCTTGTTAATATTTTGTTGCGGCATGTCATATGAAAAATTGGCCAAGTGCGAGTCGGACTCCCGCACTGAGGGTTCCGTACAAATTCTTTTTTTGACGTATTAAAAAAACTACTGAATAGATTTCGGTCGAACCAATTTTCGTTGGTAGTTTTTATGGTTATGTACATTATATATTTATTTCAGTTTTATCATCCTCTTATTTTAGAAGTTAGAGGGGGGGGACACACTTTTTTCCACTTTGAAAGGGTCTGTCACGCAAAGTATACACTTTAGAAAAAAGTGATATTAGAAACCTTAATATAACTTTTAAAGACCTATCCATAGATACCCCACACGTATATGTTCAATGAAAAAAAATATTTCGAGTTTCAGTTCTGACTATGGGGACCCCCCACCTTTTTTATTTTTTTTCTATTTTCGTGTGAAAACCTTGTTGCGGTTCACAGAATACATCCCCTCACCAAGTTTCAACAGTATAGTACTTATAGTTTCGGAAAAAAGTGTCTGTGACAGACTGGCGGACAGACAGACAGACAGACAGACAGACAGACAGACATGACGAATCTATAAGGGTTCCGTTTTTTTGCCATTTTGGCTACGGAACCCTAATAAAAAGGTATATAAATAGTATATATAATCAAAGGCATCGACCTTCAGAATTAGCAAGCTCAAGAGCTTGCCAATTTATCCAAACCTCGTTGGGTGAAAGTGGAGTGCCTCAAGGCAAAGTGTTAGGACCAATGCTTTTCAACCTTGTGCCTTGTATAGCTCAATGGTATATTAGAATCAGTGATAAAAAATTACTTATTTTTACTCCGGATGCTGTAAGGTTTTACACAATGGATATTCAACATTTGTTGTAAATTTAACCTCTTTTGTTGAGGGTTGCTATTGTTACTTCTATTATAGGCAAATGTGATTTAATTTAAAAAAAAACAGTGAATTATTTATTTCACCCTATTCGCCTATTTGCTAACCATTTTCAGTACCATTGGTTAATAGTTACGGTTCAAGTAGTTGGTAATTGTTTCTTGCGTTCTAATCTCTTCTAATCTTTTTAGAGGCATGTCTGTAATTTTTGAATTAGTTTTTAGAGATCCTACGATGTTTCATATAATTTCTGCGTCGATAGAAACATGTGCTTTAAGTATAATAAGGGGCATTAACATTTTAACTTGTTTCTGACCCTTTATTTAGGAATATCATTGGCACGGCATTCGCGAAAGATCGACCTACTAGCCAGACCGCCGCCAATGAGAATTTTTTTAGTACCAACATGCCAAAACGTTGACTTCAAAACAATTGTTCTGGTACATAGCTTTTCGCCTCGCATGATCATCGTCATTGAAGTTTACCGCGTGCCAAACGGCATTGCCAAATATAAATCAAATGAGAAAACAAACGGACAAATACGTGCAGACCTTTCTATGGCTACATTTATAATCGTCTGCTTTGAATGAATCTGACAAAGGCAAACAATCAACAGCTGGATTCCTAATTTTCAACACTTTAATCGATCCTAAGTCGCCTGCGTCCAGCCATCTTGCTTCATAGTCAAATTGTCACTGTATATTTTTAATTTCCTGGAATGCAGTTCAAAATACTACCCCATATCCAATCGTTATTGTCGATCTGACTATAACTTATTACCTAGCGCAATCTAAACATCTTTGTGACTGAATTTAATTGCCGTCCATTTATAACTTTCATCGCACCATGATAAAATTTTCCATCACCAAACATGACGTCAATTAAACTATGTACTGGGAAAGTAAACTTACAGATTTAGTGATAACTAAGTGACATAAAGCATACCTTCTATAGAGAAGGCGAGCTCATGAAATTTAAAGAGTGAAATGGGACTTGAAACGTGTTAGTTTTATTTGGACACTGGACATAAAGGTACATGAATTTCTTATTACTGCATGACGTTTGGGCCGTTTTACAACAATAGTGGTCTTAGGCGAACTAACAAATTAAGAGTTTATAGGGAATTGCGTTTTTTGGTATGGAGTCAGTTGTATTTCAAACTATGTTAGTCTTATGAAGTTCACAGCGTCGAAGCGACACACCAGAAGCAAGTTACATAACCTATTTACATAGTTCCAATCCAATACATTCGTAGTACGGTGTCAATGTTAATCTCCTAAACAATCTTTCGCCTGCCAAATATTCAGAGGGTGGGTCTAATAATACCTATGACGTCACGTCGGGGGGTGTGACTGCGGGATCTCTCCAACTTGGAGAGAGAGCATATCACGTGCGTACACTCACGCGCCATGTTGGAATTGAAACGCGAGACGTGGGATGAGCGACCACGTGATTTAACAATTGAAGGGAAATGGTTTTCTTATTTATTTATCGGTTTTTTTACGCAGGGAAATACTGTGACGTTCCATAACTGCAGTCTAGCTAGACCTGCAGTCGTGTATAGGGCTCGTCCCACTACCTAATAAAATCCTGCGGTTTCCTTATCATCTGTGTTCTTACTATTTATCCCTAGACTCCTAGGAGGAATTTTAGAATAAATGTGTGAGAGAATGCCATCATTAATAGCAGCTAGGAACTTCCTTACAGTATGTATGCTACTTATAAGTCTCTGCCATAGCTACTCTATCGTATTTTTAGCGAATTTACTTAGGGCACATATCAGTAGGTCTTATTACAGTTCTTTTTGGGGTCATGTATTACAAATTCGGACCTTTTGGAATACAGCCAAAGGTTATTGAACCCAGTCCTTCAGAGGGTATCAACAAAAGAAACACTAGTCGGTTTGCCCAATTAATCACACGACTCTTAGACGCCTTAGTGCGGTGTTACAAAAACCAGCAAGCTACTGTCTTACTTTGTGGCTAAGAAGAAGACTTTGTGGCTTGAAGATATCTTTTCATTACCTACATACCACTGCGTGCATGCATGCGTTTATCTGTGTTGAATTCTCCTTTTATTAATAACTTGTACTTGTGTTGCATTGACTTTCAAGTGTTCTTCGTTTGTTAGGATTCTGGATTCTATCAATAAGATACTCATGTTTATTCTTACCACCCACACCGGAAAAAATGTGCAATTGGTTTACATCTTAACAATAAACTTACAACAGAATTAGAACGCATGAAAGCGGCTTTATTAAGTTTTTAAATGTGCAATTAGAAATAAATGAATAAACTTGCGGTCTCCGAAGTAGCGAAAATAGCATTAGTTCCAACCGCAACAATCTCATTACAATGAAGCGAGGATTCAAGGTCCTCACCGTTGAAAACTGTATCAGAACAGTCGATCATAGTACGTTCAACTGCACCACACCTTTGCTATTCCACTTTGAATTCTATTCCTTTAACAACAAGATCAGGTGTTGCAGACGCTATTCCGATACACGGAACGTATAAGTGTGGACATCCTCCGTGTGATTTACTGAGCAATTGACCCGATGTATCAATTGGATGATGACTGGTTACCTTCGCCCAACCTTGATGGACGACAAATCTAAAAAGTTGATTTACAATAACAGTTCTAGATTTTTCTTAAACGTCTAAGTCACGACATGTGACGTAGGCATTGTGAAATGATCCGCGCTTGTCATTCAATTGATGTAAATCTCGAATAAGTATTATTGCATTTGTTTGGCTTTGTCATAATGCTACTCTTGTTTTTGTAAGGGAAGTGATCTTTCGTATTTAAAAACCAAGATTTTTTACCTTTCTTTTGATAGAAGTGTAAAATAATAGTGATAGAGTTCCGATATGCAAATCAACTCCATTTGAACCATTTTGATTATTATAATTACTAATTCTCTATACTTTAAACTTGTCTTTGACTATTTTTAATATGCCAGTCGGGTCGGACAGATGCTTCGTTTGCTCTGTTGGGAAACCTCTGGAGCATTCCAAACTATCAGTAGTATAACAGGAACTGACTTAGATACTTTCTTTAAAACTCTTGATTTTACCTCCTTTAACGGTCGTTATTACAATTAAATAGAAAATGTATTTGTAGCTAGAAGGTGAGTCGCGGAAGCTGCCAAAGGTCAAAGACGCGATGCGATCTGAGATGGTCGAGTAACCTTCTAAATGCGTGTAGTGCGTTTGCACAAACGCATGTTAATCTGATTTTACATATGAATCTTGTTTATTTTGAAATAGGCTTAGTAAACTAAACCGGAGACCTTAAAGTATGATTTGTTGCCCCTAATTTTGTGGGTATATATTGCAAGATACAAGCAGCTGTCTCGCATAAAACACAATTTGTACTTTTTCATTTATTCCATCAAACAATTTTGTTGATTTTCTCGAATACTAGCGTATTAACACACTTTGACTGTTTTCTTTCTGAATTTATTACATTTCTACTGAATAATTCTCCCTTCAAATATTTGTAGTATATTTTGTTACATCTTATATACTTAGACCGCATACTCTGTTATACTTATTATCTGTTTCGAAAAATACTAGAAAAGTACAGGAGACCTTTAAGAGCGATTTGTCTCCCCGTATGTTGTATATGTCTCTCTATTGTAGAAGAAATTCACCATCATACATTGTGCTACTCCTCCCCCCCCCCATGTCTCACAAAAGTCTAATGACTGCAAATATGATTTGACACGCAAGTACCATGCTATAAATAACTTATCAGAAGCGATCGCCGCAGAAACCTCCCAATTGACCTCAATTGACATAAGTCGTGCTGATTCATGTCATGCGATATTGAATGGGTCTTGCGATCGCGATGTTTTCCTTCGAATTATGCTGACAAACATTGGAGAGATCAAAATAGCATTAGGAACCGTTGAACAGACGTGATTTATAAAATTCTTACTGGAAGAAGAAATTTTAAACTAAGTAAAAATGCAATTCAGTGATCTGGCAGTAATATGGAGTAAACAAAATCTTGACGACATCAACAGGATAGTGGTAAAACTATAGCATGTTTTGTTTTCTACCGATGGAGGAGCTATGAGAGTTTGGGAAAAGGGAAAATTGTTTATCCCTGCATGTTCGTACCTATATCACGGTAACCGAAAATTAGTTGGATAATTAATATCGCCAAAACATAAAGATACATAAATGTAAACCGGTCAAAGTGATTGCTTTCCTTTTCATAAAATCTTCGTGCCAACAGTTGTTTGGAAGCTCGGTATAAATTGAATATTCTACATTTTCCTTGGCTTCTTAACAGACATCTTATCTACTAAGATACCTCAGTTTAGTGCTCTTAAGATAAACAGTTTTGTTGATCACAATGTCTCGCCTACTCGGTATTAATCTCTTCTTTATACTGCGTTTTAAATATAAAGTTTTTATGTCAGAAGAATTAATTCTGTGAGAACATTGTAAATACATCTGCCCACAAATTTTCAACATAAGTAAATCTACGTTTTCCTTTATTCAGACCCCTCTACAGTTGACGGTCCTGTCAGTTTGTTGTCTCAATCTTCTATGAGAGTGATGGAACAAGGAGTACACCTGTGTTGGCGCATATCTTTTTAGTATCGTTGATCGTAATGAAGCGAGACACGGATAGGTTAGGCAAATAGGCAAATAATACAGGTTTTTTAGACGCTTGCCAGTCATGGTCACCGGTTCCTCCCTTCACACGAATGCGAAGGAAACCGCAGGTTTTGTTTTTATATTATTTTTTATATTAACTAACAAGGGGTCACCTGATGGTAAGTGATCAAAGCTGCCTATAGACATCAACAACAATAGTAAAGATACAATAGGCGGAGATGCGTTGCCTCCTTTAAAGACCCCATACCCTCCCCAACTAAGCTTTGGCGACCTTACTCGCCGCAGAAACATAGCACAACAGTTACACAGTGCTACTTCAATATGGTCTAGTAGTTAGACAGGAGTTCCGAGCCCCACACCAGTTAACAGACCTAGGTAACCTTCAGCTACGGGGCGAAAATTGGTTTCTGCGTAAAAAAAAAAGGTTAGACAACCAGTGTAGTATTGTCACTGTTGTTGATCTATATCTGTCACATACAAATAAACCAATCCCACCTCTGTCACGTGACGTTGGCGTAATTCCGCAGCCGCCTGCGCATCCTGTTCGGTTTCGCACTGGCAATTTAACCCTATTGGCCAATCACGTGAGATACGTGGGATAGCCAATAGCGGAACGTTTCGCTTGTTTGTTTAGGTGCGCATGTTTTATGACCCCTAATAGGTAGGAAGTCTGCGGGTGTTTTCCGTTGCCGTGATTTGTAAAGCGTGCTCGGAGATATATTTTATTTTTCTAGACGTGTTACGTGTCTAGTATATATTAACAAATGAATGAATAAATGCCTTGAACTAACACACCAATTGGCTAGCTCCAAACTTAGCTTGTACTATGAATGCTAGGAAACGGATAGACATACTAAAATACTTTTATAAACATCCATGACTCGAGTACAAATGTCGATGTTCATCACACAAAGATTTGCCCCTAGCGGAATTCGTACCCGTGACCCTTGGTTTTGTAGTCAGGGTCTCTGATCACTACACCAACGGGCCCATAAATTTCCTTGCCTGCGTAGTTTAGTACTTTCCCATATTTTTCTATGGGTGTCGTAAGGTACTAAGAAACATTCAAGGAATAGGCGTTCCCCTTTGGTTTAACGTTCAGCATATTACCATAATCGGTAATCTGACGTCAAGCAATAATCTGAAATATCTGTTGATGGTTGATGATAATAATCAAGATAGATCCACTTAGCTGATATGACATTTCTTATTCTTTTTTTTTATGATCCAGAAGAACCGCATATTGCCTTCTTAGTAACTCAATAATTTTTACAAGACTTCAAGTAGCAACAAATCTAAAATGAAACACTCTTCTTTTAGAAGATCGTTAAAGTATTCATGTGATTCTTTGTCTTAAACTGTCTTGGCATTTGTTCCCAACTATTTGTCATTATGTTTCTTCGCGAAGTTATTTTCGCCTTTCAGTTTTATTTTTAGCTGAAAAATGTTACAACAATTTCGGATGATCGTTCATAATGTAGACCTACTTTTACTTTATCACAACAGTCTTTGTTGGTTATAGATCTTGACATGCAAGTCTAAGCGACACTCGTTTGCTGCCTCATGGCTGAAATCACAGCCTTAACATCGTTCGATGTTTTAGTATCGTGCACCGGAGAAATAGTTCTTACAGAATACCAAAAGTACTGTCACCGATTACACAGCCGCTGCGACCAAGGCTTTTATGACATTTGCGCTTAGTGAATCGCACCTCTGATGATGATCCCGTTAGGATGTATAATAATATGTTCCTTAAATTGTGTAAGATTATCTGTCACAATTATTCTTATTAGTAACTTGTTCTATTTATTTTCTCCAGTTAAAATTAGTTATTCCCAGCAAGCCTATCATCTGAAGGGTAGGGGAGTATTTTATTAGAATGTATCGACACTTTTTATAGTTGTATTATTGAATTTTGTTTTACCAGGTTTCTTTCTACACCTTCTTCTTTAATACTTATTTAAACCATGTTTCTCCTTGTTTCAGATCGCAAACCTGCAGGCACGGGAAGTGCCCTTACCAGTGTACTTTCAACCGTAGCCATATCACCCAAAATGATCGCCCAGCCCCTCAGAAGAACGTCGTTCAAGATCTTGAACACGTTTCTTAACACGTAACTCACTATAAACTCACCCACAAACGTTCCAAGTGATAATAGATTAAGTGTTATTTGTTCCTTTACAAAGTGATATTAGTGTAAGCTAGTGCCATTAAGGAATTATCGGATATTTTACGTGTCGATAATTTTTAGTTATGGATATGTTGTGGTTTTTTGTTGCGATGATGGTGGCCGCTGTTGCGGCAGACCGGAGTTCGCTGCCCCCTACTTGTTCTAGGTAAGTTATTTATTTATTTTCATTATTTAATTTTAAACTCACCTCACGTAATACGTACATAGTATAAAACAAAGTTGCTATCCGCCGTCCGTCTGTCTCTAAGTGTACCTACATCTTCATAACTACGTAACGGATTTTAATGCGAGTTTTTAGATTTAATAGATAGAGTTCCGTCGGTATAACAAACTAAACACCAAACACTGATATATATAGAGGTTTCTTACGAGATGTCGTAATAAGCACGCTTTTTGCTCTTATGTTGCAAAAACGCTGGCTGAACCCTACGAGATAGACCAAAATATTATAGGTGCTACAGTATGATATTACATATTTACATAGATGATCGCTAGTTTCGTTATAATCAATATATGTATGCTAATTTTACTATGATTATATTTCTTTCTTTCTAAAAAGGACCACAAAATAAAAATCATTTACCACAGGCTAAAGTAAATTAAAAAGAATCAGGAACTTGCGAGAACTGCAAACACCTCAATCTACTATATTCTTGAACTCTAAGTAGGTAGGTACATCATCATAATGAAGAATAATGATGGCCATGGATAAATACCCATATGAAATATATGCCCCTGTGCTGTGCAATTTACTTATCATTTTGACCTGCTTTGCAGAGGTAGTTCATGGGTGATTTAATTAGTGGAAATAACTACCTATAAAATCTGTAGAATATAAGTATTATGTACTAGCGGCCGCCCTCGACTCCGTCCGCGTGGATTTCGATTTTCAATAAACTAAAGCCTTCCTCGTCAAATGGACTATCCAACACAAAAATATTTTTTCAAATCGGTCCAGTAGTTCCTGAGATTAGCGCGTTCAAACAAACAAACATAAACAAACTTTTTAGCTTTATAATTTAGTATACCTAGACTAGCGGCCCGCCCCGGCTTCGCCCGTGGTACTTGTCCACTATTTAATGGATGATATTATACATAAAAACCTTCCTCATGAGTTACTCTATCTATTAAAAAAAAAACCGCATCAAAATACGTTGCGTAGTTTTAAAGATTTAAGCGTTCATAGGGACATACAACACACATAGGGACAGAAAAAGCGACTTTGTTTTATACTATGTAGTGATTAGCCAAAGTGAGTCCTATGCTAGATTAAGACCTCTCTCAGGGATTTCGAAACTGAAAATTCAATGGGGGTAGATTTATGATGACGTTTTATATACAAAGTAGCTCCCATATCCCCAATAATCTTGAAGACCAAGGTTCATTGCCAAGGTCAGGAAAAAAATTGTGAACGATATTTCATTGGTAACCGTAGTGCTTCAACTAGATTTTAATGTTAAATGCTTTGCCTTGCAGTGAGATTTTTTTCTTTAAATAAGTCGTATGACTCATGTTCAAATACATACTTTTAAGCCCTTTATAAACAAAAAATGTATAGGCTCAGCACAATGCTGCGATAGTTACTATCCACGTTTCCGCTCACCTCATATTCACATATTTCATCACATTTATTACATAAGACTTAGAGTTTAAAATGCCACATCAATCACTAGTGATGCAAGCTTTTTGTTAATCCGACAATGAGTTATAATACGTAAGCACTCGAGCGTAAGGTGCAAGGTCGTTTGTAGTTTAATTTATGCGAAAATAATCAACCTGTTCCATGCAGTCTGAATGACGTTTATACAAACTCATTCGAAAATGAACCGTATGACACTGTATATAAGAGCTATCTATGAAGCACGATTGTATAAATAAAATGTATACTGTGGGGTTTAGAAAGCATTTAAAAACAGCTAGTTTGAGTGACCTTTGGAATGTTATACAGGTTACCATATTGTTTTCTTAACTATTTAATCTTAACAAATTGAAAAGTTTACATTAAAGCAATGTTTAAATTATAGAAGAATTTATTTATCCTTACACTATTTTAAATTTTGAATTTTTCCACGTTTTTCTTTTGCTAACAATAACAAACAAGATGAGAAAATATGTTTCCCTGCACTACACAATGCATTATGCAGTGGGACATTCATCGGCTACTTTAGTATCACTTGCACATAACGTTTAAAATTATACTATCTGGAAATGTGTACTACGATTGCCAAATATATGACAAACCTGAGCTGATGTAGAAAAATCTGACACAATTTTTTGCCCAACCTTGGCATTGAAACTTGTTCCCCCCATCTTGACCCCATTTAAACCACTCGACGAGGAGTTAAAACCTTTTACAAAAATTATGGAATTTATAAAATGCAGATCACAAACCTGAGAGATATACGTAGGTATGTTAGAAAAATCTGTCACAATTTTTTGACCGACCTTGGCAATGAACCTTGGTCTTATATGATTATGACCCGGTACTTAAACAACTCAACCAACGAGGTAATCAATCCTATAACAAAAAGACTGGGAATTAATAAGGGATATAATGTTGTCATGAAGAATTAACCTACTCTATGCATACCTAATTGACGTAGGATGACGTCATTATGACGAACATTCGCAATTCTAAATGTATGTGTGAATACGATTACGACATACGATTACCTACCTATCTATAACTTCGATATAATGAGCGGATTCGTGATACTCTACAATTTTAATGAAAAGTAGAACGTCATCCGAATTAATTGGGACTGGATTGGATTCGGATAATAATTCGGGACATCGAAGAAAAACCAACTTATGTTGCAAACGAACAAGAGGGTCACTTGATAAGTTCGGTTTTTCAAAACACAGCCCGGGTTTGTGATCACCAATCCGCATTTGGCAAGCGTGGTGAAGCGTGGTGATTAAGCCAAAGCCCATCTTGGTACGAAAATATGATTTCAAATGATGGAGGCCTTTGCCATGCATGACAATAATAGGCTAGGCTGATACTTTACTCATTTACGTGTAAACATTGAAATGTACCTTCCTCCTTGAGTCGTATTCCTCATTACTAAGGGGCGTGATCATTGTATAAAATGAAGCACACAACAACTCTCTTGGAAATTTTAATGAAGTGGTTTGCCATTGCCTTCTCCATTTCACACACTCACTAGTACACGTAGGTATCCTCACAATGTTTGAAGTGTTATTAAAATGCTATTTTTTCCCATTTCCAGTGAAATCTACTGCCATGGCCCACTGCTGGACACTGTGCAGATGGCAGGCCTGTACAATGACTCCAAGACCTTCGTCGACATGAAGATCAAGTACTCTCCCAACATCACCATCGACCATTTTAAGAATATGATGGAAAGGTAAAGGCGAATTTATTGATGGAATACTTTCATTTTTTATTGCCGCACGTCTTTGGTTTTGACCGCGAAACGGAAAGCTATATTCTGTAATTTTACTAGTAACTAAGTATCGATGATAGAGTAATCTTGATCCTGTTTATAATGTGGTATTATCATTTTAGTGTCAGACATCAATCAACAAAAGAAGTAGAAATTAGTTATGAAATTCCTCAGAATTGTTTAGTTTAGTAATAGTAAAGCTTATGGTTTGCACTATGGAAAACGATGGTACGGAATCGTTATCCAAACATACTTATTTAAAAGCTTAATTAACTTCTTAAATGCCGAAACACTTAGGAATTTGCTCCTAGCCGCGTTTGAATCCATATAAATTTGATGATCGATTGAACAAGATCTATTATTTATTGATGGTCTATTTATTTATGAATTCCCTTCGGACTTTAATACATGTTAGCCATTTTCCCAAAACTTTATATGCCACCTTATCACTACATAGTATAAAACAAAGTCGCTTTTTCTGTCCCTATGTGTGTTGTATGTCCCTATGAACGCTTAAATCTTTAAAACTACGCAACGGATTTTGATGCGGTTTTTTTTAATAGATAGAGTAACTCATGAGGAAGGTTTTTATGTATAATATCATCCATTAAATAGTGGACAAGTACCACGGGCGAAGCCGGGGCGGGCCGCTAGTTATGAAATAATTGGATAAACTTATCATTCAGGACAGGCTCGAAGCCGACGAAAGCACAGATCATGGAGTTCGTGATGGAGAACTTCGAGGCGGAGGGGGCTGAGTTCGAGGACTGGGTACCTGACGACTGGAAAGAAAATCCCAGTAAGTTTAACGTTTTCATACCATTATTAGATATTATTTGTAGGTACTCTTGGAGATCTCGGGTCCACAGGGACCCGGTCCTTTGAAGCATGCGTGGGGCCAAAGCCAACAGCGCAGAGGCTTTTTTGTACCATTTGATCTAAATGTGGTGTGTACATCTGCCGGGTTCTATCTCTGACTAAATACAGATCTAGTCAAAGACAGCACGCGGCAAATGCAAGAACTATTGCAAAAATAAAAGTAAAAACAAATCCAGGTCTATTAAGTGCAGTTCGATGGTTTGGTTTACTGGGCTATGGGTTAAGAAAACGGACGTCTGCTATGCAAATGACTCATTTTTTGTTCTCCTAGCAGACGGTGACTTGCCTTCCACTGGGCTTATTATTATATTTTTTATGTAAGCGGAAGAAAATCTGGCAAAGCAGTCACCTGATGGTAAGCGATCACCGCTGCACATGGACATCAACAACTCCTCGAGTGTCGCTGATGCGTTGCCTGCCTCTAAAACCCCATTCCCTCTCCAACTGACTACTTACTCACCGGCAGAATCATATCAAAACAGTTGCGAAGTGCTACTTCACTGTGGTCTTCTGTATGCTTCTGTAAAGTAGTGGTAGTGGTGGAAGTTCCACTAAGCTCTACCCCTCCTAAAATTATTATTTTTGTCTTATCGGTAGTTAACCTTAGTAAAGATATCGGGGCGCAAAATAATCAGTTATATTTACATGAGAGCATAAAAGATGTTGCAAACAAAATTATGATCAGGAATATCTTAATTAACCTTGCATAATTCTTCTTCCAGTGTTCCTCAAAGGCATCAAAGACCCTCTTCTCCACGAGTGGGCGTCGCGACTGAACAAGCTCTGGCTGGAGTTAGGCAGGAAGATGAAGAATGACGTCAAGGAGAACCCTGACTTGTACTCTATCATCTACGTCGATAATCCTATTATTGTACCAGGTAAGTTTAGTGGGAACTGTAATCAGAGATTTGGTTACGAATGTCAGGCATTTTATAATCTACCTGTCACGTTCGGCAACTTTGATGGAAACTGTTATTAATTGCCTTTAGAGATTTGTCATAGCAAATATCACGATGTTTTTAATCTACGTTTCACGTTCCGCATTCAAGTCAGTGCAGTTAAGCTCCTGTAGATTGAGATAATAGCTCAGCTCAGAAATAATAGAATCTCTTATAAGGCCAACTGCCTCCGTGGTGTAGTGGTTAGAGCGCTGTGCTCAAAATGCCATTCTATTAGGGGATGTGTTAAATGAAAGAGTTTATAAGTATAATTCTTGCATTTTGCAGCAATCCATATAAAAATAATTACCATCAGTGCACATGACCTGCGTACTTGAAAGCAAATTCATGTGATTTGAAACTTTTTATGGTCCTGCTATAAATAAAGCATACGTTCTCCTGTCAGAAAATCCTTATCATTACATCCTTCACGTTACAGGCGGTCGTTTCCGTGAGTTCTACTACTGGGACTCGTACTGGATCATCAAGGGTCTCTTGCTATCAGAGATGAGGCAGACAGCTCGAGGAATGGTCTCCAACCTGTTAGACGTAGTCGAGAGGATGGGCTTCATACCCAACGGAGGGAGAATATACTATGCCATGAGGTAATTGAGAAATTGGTCTAAGTACTATGCCTTGCGGTACTCCTTGTTTCTTCAAACTTTAAAGGACTAGCAAAGTGATTTAAAAAGTGTAAAAACCGTCAAGCGACGGTGTTTCTTAAACAATTCGCCTAGTTATCAGACACGAACACGTTGACCACCACCCAAGCGTTTCACTACATCAAACGAAGTTCTAAAAGCTTCTGCTATTTCTATTTTTACTGCTTGCACAAAAATATTATTTATTTAATCTCAATAAAAAGTAACCTGTTATGTATAGTATACTATTAATAGCGTTTCCTATTTTCTACCATGAATTTTGTACGAGCTAGTACACTAATACACTCCCGTTTTTGTTGCCTAGGAAAACTCATTGTATAGTATGTATTTTGATGAATTATCTTCAAATGGAAATCGTATTAGTTTACGTTCTTTTTTTCGCTTATTCAATTAATAGTCTAAAGGGTCATCAACTTTACAATTTAATTACCATCTTACAGGTCGCAACCTCCGCTACTCATTCCCATGGTTAAACTGATCATGGACGATGGGGAAGACATAGAGTTCCTGCGAAGGCATATCAACACTTTGGACAAGGAGTTTGACTTCTGGATCAACAACCATACTGTGGAAGTGGATTATGAGGGGCACAAGTGAGTTTTATTTACGGGTGTATTTAGAGTCAATCAGTTTTAATGGTTACTGAGGAATAGTGACGGATTAAGACTACTTGATGCCCTAAGCAATCCGCGCCTGTGGGCCCCCTATCCGTATGTCTTTATTGCTTAATTTGTTTAAGGGTTAATCCGTAACTGCTAAGGAAAAAAAATGACATTGATTTAAATAACAATTTAAAAAGGAAAATAAAAGTAAAAGTCTCTGTATAGAGAGATCTCCATGTTTTGAATTCATGTTTTAACTAGGAACTAATTTAGTTTCTTCCGTGTGATTTCAGATATAAACTATCTCGTTTCATTGACCAATCGCAAGGCCCACGGCCAGAGAGCTACAAAGAAGACGTGGACAGTGCAAAGTAAGTATCTTTAATTAAAATAATAAAATTAATAGTTGTAATAATAGAAGTGCGAGCGGCCGCACGGGACTCCGTCCGCGTTGATGTCGGCTCCGCACACACTGTATTGTACTATAGCTTACTTAAAGCCTTCCTCGTCAAATGGTCTATCTATCACAAAATATTTTTTTCAATTCGAACCAGAGGTTAGCGCGTTCAAACAAACAAACAAAAAAGAACTAAATATTTATTATATTCGTATAGATTATACTTTTACGCTGAGTTTGGTGATGGCGGCGATTGTTTTACAATCGCCGCCATCACCAAACTCAAACTTTGTTGATATGATCAAAGATTTTAACGACCGTCTAGAAGTATGGTGGGTACAGTGGAATTGATACGATGATGCAGTTTGCAGATGAACACTTTTATTATTTAACTTACAGAGTTTTTCACGACAATCAACAACAGTTACCTAGCAACCTGTGTTGCTGTCTAAAAACGCCAACACTTCCCCTCAAACGAATCATCCATCACACAACTCACACACTCGCTCAAACAAAACCTAAACCTAAAACACACTTATCAAACTTCACACGCCCCAACGGCTTGGTCAGGACGTCTGCTACATTGTCCTCAGTAAACACATACTGCAACGTAACAGTCAAGTCCTCGATACATTGACGAACATAATGGAACCTTATGTCAATATGCTTCGTCCGCCTATGTGCGATAGGGTTTTGCGCGAGCTTTATTGTACTCTGGTTGTCTACCAGAATATGTACGGGAAGGGCTGAAACCTTCAACAGTGATGCGAGGAAGCTTTGCAAATAAGTAGCCTCTTTGCATGCCTCCGACAGCGCAATATATTCGGCTTCTGTGGAAGAGAGCGCAATGCAGCTTTGCTTTTTGCACTCCCATGCCACCGGGTTTCCACCAACCTGAAAATAGTGACCGGAAAAGGATTTCCTGTCCTTCACGTTACCCCCCCAATCGGCGTCCACGTATCCATTAATACTCAATGAACCACTCCGTTTATAGATGAGGCCATAATCCAATGTCCCCTTCAGGTATCGCAGCACTCTTTTAGCTGCATTCATGTGGACCTGGTGACAACAAGAGTTATATAGCGATAAGAAGCTTACAGCTGCAGAAATGTCTGGCCGCGTATTACATGACAGGTAGTTCAGAGCTCCTACCAGTGATTGGTATCTTGTACGGTTTGGGTGATCTAGTATATCACTTCGGGCCCAGTGGAATTGATACGATGATGCAGTTTGCAGATGAACACTTTTATTATTTAACTTACAGAGTTTTTCACGACAATCAACAACAGTTACCTAGCAACCTGTGTTGCTGTCTAAAAACGCCAACAGACCGATTGTTTGCAATAGATCAAGGGTGGTCATGGGTTCGATCCCCGCACAGATCAAACAAATGTGCGCATTCATTTCTGCCTAATCTGAGTGATTTATAAGTTAACTTTTGGTGTTACAATGACTATTTTATCAACCATCATATCAATATAGTCACCTAGTTTAAAGTTTGACCTATTGGCCACAAAAACATTTTATACTTGTAGCCATTGCTAAAGATAATATAATTTATATTACAGATACTTCGATACACTAGACAAAAAGGAAGAACTGTATGCAGAGTTGAAGTCTGCTGCTGAATCAGGGTGGGATTTCTCCTCCAGATGGTTTATACTCAATGGAACTAACAAAGGTGCGTTGTTTAATTTATCTTTATAAGAGTTTTCCCTAAGTATGATGCTGTATAATTTTGTAACCATATTATTTCAATTACAATGGGAACTACGAGATAGAACGAAAGGATCCTGATAAGTTTCTTTTCTCATCTTATATTTATTTTAAAAATATTTTTGTATATAAATGATATTGATGATATTTCCTATTATATTTACTATTCTATACTATACTCTGTCTTATTCATACATGTTTTCTATAATCTTAACGTAATGTGGAATTTTTAAAAATGCTAGATGGCGTTGTTATTTAGTTATTAATTGGACTTTTGGTGATGCTTTGGCTTATTCTATAAAAATAGACCAATCACAATACAATTGGACCCTTTGTATCCTTTACGCCACCTAGCGGAAATATAATTTTGCACAACCCTTATTACTTCTATACTTTATTCCTTTCTTATTTATATTTATTATTTATTTATATATACAGATAATCCGTACTATCATCTTTCAATACAAGATAAGATATTGCAAATGACGGGTCAAGAACAAGTTGGTGGTAGGTCTTGTGTGCTGTGGGCGTCATTTAAGAGTGATAATGATTTCTTGTTTTGTTTTATACTAATATCTGTCAAGAAAGCTAAGGCTCGTATTAATAAATCGCTCTCAACTCTGAGATTGAGCTTGAGAGCGAACTTGAATGTCATTCTCATATAAAACAGCAGCTTTAGTTCGCTCTCAAGGTAGATATCAGAGTTGAGAGCTATTTATTAATACGAGCCTTAGTGTAAGAATGCACTATGCAGAAAAAACGCGACCGAATTTACGTGGCTGAATTAACGCTACGTCGTGTTCATGATATGACATACTTTTAAATGGGAGATGACACACTATTAAAAAAAAAGACACTATTCCGAAATAATGTCGCAAAATTTTGTATAGAAAATGCATTGCCACCGAACTTCGGCCGCGTAATTTCAGCCTAGGGTGATCCTACACTTTGTTTGATATTGAAAATCTGTTGGTTTTTAAAGTCAGCTTGTAAAGAAATCGGACTTAACATAGAACGTAGTATATTGTTGTGTGCAAGTCCCCCTTAGAAGTTTTATTATTTAGGTTTGTGTCTATTAAAATGATATGTTTTTTTCTGTCCCATTTTCATAGCATAATTTGCTTGGCTTATGTCAAGTGGCCAGTTCAAGAACTTGGCGACTTAACTTACCCAATTAAAGAACTCACAATCCATACATTAATTACCGCTTCCTTATTCAAAACTTTGCGCATACTAGACAGTTAAGCTTGGCGTTACTTCTGAAAACTTGGTGCAAAGTCTACAAAGCTCTTTTTATCCCATTGAAATTAGTCTTGACATAAAATCTAGTTGAATTTGTGGTTATTTTTTAATTTATTGTGTTACACTATTTTGTGCCCGCCACAGGTCTTGAATGCCCCTAATAGTTTTACTTGTTCCCTAAACTTGCCCTTAACTTCCCTAAACTTGGCATGAACTTCCCTAAACTTGGTCATAACTTCCCTAAACTTGGCCCTAACTTCCCTAAACTTGGCACTAACCTCACAATATTTCCAGGTAATCTCACCAATCTGAAGACTCGTTCGATCGTCCCAGTTGATCTAAACGCATTTATGTGCGGCAATGCAATGTTGATGAGTCAGTTTCATGAGAAACTTGATAACCGGATCAAGGCGGATTACTACAGGATGGTGCATGCTCAGTATATGGAGGCTATTGAGAAGGTTAGTGACAAAATGTTTTGTACGACTATAGTATTTTATACATAGGAACGGTTATGTACTTTTTTTTCGCACAATAAGTTTCTCAAGCTATTTATATGATTTGAGAATGGGGTACATTTTCTAATGAAGTCAAATAGTTACCGAACGCCTTATTTCCGAAAAAATACTAAAACGGTTATATATTCAGTTATATAATACTAGCGGCCCGCCCCGGCTTCGCCCGTGGTACTTGTCCACTATTTAATGGATGATATTATACATAAAAACCTTCCTCATGAGTTACTCTATCTATTAAAAAAAACCGCATCAAAATCCGTTGCGTAGTTTTAAAGATTTAAGCGTTCATAGGGACATACAACAGACAACATGTCAGAAAAAGCGACTTTGTTTTATACTATGTAGTGAAGTGGTTAGAATTAGCGAGAGGTTATCCTGCATTACACTGACTAATTGCCAGACTGATGCTTGCATAAGCGCCATCTTTTTTTCTTTAGTATTTTGTACACTTAGTAGTCCTTGATGAATGCGACAGATGGCGGATCAATTTTTTAACATTTTTACCATATTTTCAAGGTTATTGAGCAATACCAAACAGTTCTGCTGAAAATTATAAATTAGTCGTTAACAAAATTGATGCAGTTACTATAATTCACCTAGAAATTACCATTATAGGGCTCTATCTTTTTATCTATAGCAATTTCAACCTTATCCCCCAGGTATTATGGCACGAAGACGTCGGCGTCTGGCTAGACTTCAACCTAGAATCGGGTAGACGAAGAGACTACTTCTACCCGTCGAACATCGTGCCTCTATGGACCGGGTGTTACAATAAAGCGAAGAAAGAATACTTCGTGAATAGAGTTATTAATTATTTGGATAAGGTTAAGGTTAGTATTATTTTTTAAATGTATTCAATAATTTACTAGATCACGAAGTGAGTTTTCAAGAATATTGAACTCTAAATAACGATTCTCATTTAACCTGGTTCGGTTAAAAACCATTTTATAATTACCGATTAGCAACCGGCTTATGTTGCTGTTTCCAACTTAAATAAGTAAAATGTTATTAACTGTTGTTATTTTCTTAACCACCACGCTTGTCAAATAAGTATTTGGTGATCACAAAACTGTGTAGTGTTAAAAAAAAACATGTAGGTATCGCAATGTGACATGCAATAAATAAATAAAATACACTCATTTTTATCGACTCGGGAATCGAACCTACGACTAAAACTGGTACTGGTAGAAAATGCCATGAGGCATTAAGTCCGCCTTTTTTTATAATATTTGGTGTAATACAATAATGATCAAATAAATAAAACCACGAACGTTTTATCAGGAGACATAGATTAACATCCCCCCCCCCCCCATATTCCACAGGTGGACATATTCGAAGGCGGCGTACCCAGCACATTCGAGCACACCGGCGAGCAGTGGGACTACCCGAACGCGTGGCCGCCGCTGCAGTACATGCTCATCATGGGGCTGGCCGACACCGGCGTGCCCGAGGCCGCGCGCCTCGCCAAGGAGATCGCCGCCAAGTGGGTGCGCTCCAACTACGCCGTCTGGACCAAGATGGACGCCATGCTCGAGAAGGTGGGTCGACTGGTTTAGTCGTATTTAGTCTTTTTTAGACTCTTTTAGTCTCGCTTAGTCTCATTGAGGCTCGTTTAGTCTCATTTAGTCCCATTTAGTCTCGTTTAGTCCTATTTAGTCCTTTTTAGTTTCGTTTAGTCTCTCTTGTCTCATTTAGTCCCGTTTAGTTATTGTCGTTTAGTCTCATTTAGTCGCAATAGGCACCATTTAGTCCCATTAAGTCTCGTTTAGTACCATTTCGTCCCGTTTAGTCTCATTTAGTTAGTCTTAAAGGTTTCCAAAATTAACGAGGTGCAAGCACGATTTCGGAAACTCGATGGGTAATTATTGCATGTTGACTAAGGTTGGTATTATGAAAGTTAAAATAACAAGGTGTGTTCAGGGGGTTAACTACTGGGCAATGATCCCATGAACGCAACAACATCATCCTAGCGCTTATCCCGGTTGTATCTCTTTAGCCATTGCCCCGGAACCCAGAGTACGCTGCGGCTATGATCCTGCATTGACCAGCCTGGTTATAACATTGGAGCGACAGTCGTCTGACCTCCGTAACCACAAGGGAAACCAGACAATTAGGGTCATAGTCGGGACCAACGGCTTAACGTGCCTTCCGTCCGTAGCACGCAATCATCATTCTTATCGGTCAGTCAGGCGATTCAAGTCTGCATGTCCTAAGTAACCTGGAAAACCTACACAAAGTGGTGTTCTACTCCACAAGTGATGGTAGTTTCGAACCCACGACCTCAGGTTTTTGAGCCCAGCGCTCTAACCACTACACCACAGAGGCACCCAATAACTATGCGGATATTACAATAATAAATTAATGTTAAACTACCATTTTTTTCTTTCAGTACGACGCAACCATCTTCGGTGGCACCGGAGGCGGCGGTGAATACGTAGTGCAGAAAGGTTTCGGCTGGTCAAACGGAGTTATCATGGCACTACTCAGCAGATATGGAGGTAAGCGATATGCGACTCTATCTGCTTAGACATAAGTCACTAACTTCACTGTCGACCGCTAACAATTCATCAATTTTATTTAAGAAACGTTTAATTAAGTAATGTCACGAGTATAAAGTATCAGCCTATTAATGTCCCACTGCAGGGCAAAGGACTCAAACATTTGAAATCATTTTTCGTTACAAACATGTGTCTTGGCTTAATCACCACGCTTGTCAAATGCGGGTTGATGACCAAACAACAGGGTAGGGCTGTCTTCAAAAAAATTCACACAAATGTTTCTTGACCCGGGAATCGAACCCAGGACCTCGTGACCACGTTTCAGTACTTAAAACACTAGAACATCAAGGCATCCTGAGTATAACTAGTAAAAAATACCGTGCAAAAGAATTTGCTAATATGACAATTGCAAAATAACTTTCTTTGACTGTTGATATCCATGACTTCTTAAAATTTACAATATCTCATTTATTAAGCTAATTTAAGTTGTTTACTCTTTGTTTTCTTGCTTACTTAGGATTTTCATAATGCTTAATTCGGTACTGATTCCAAACATGTTTATTGAGAATACTAATTTAGATCTAAATCAAATTAATTGTGTAATAAGGACCCATCATCTAAATAAATAACATTCACCCATTTTGAATCAATTACATTCATTGATAGTATATTTTCATACCGCTTTAATCATATTTTTCTTTTCGTTGAACGCGCGAAGTCGATGATAACAGTGGTATGTATCATTCATCACATTCATTTTATTATCTGTATGTGAATGTGTCGTGACCATATCGTTGAAATGAACATTTTATAAAAAGGTCAAGTCTTTACTTACTACTAAGCTTTGACCACATCGTGAATCATTACATTTCAGAGTTTAAAAGGGTTAACAAAAAAAAATAACCTTAACAATCATACAAGATTTCCGTCCCAAAGAAATGTAGACGATTTCACGATCCAATCAAACTGATTTGGCCATTTCATGAAATGTTCATTTCAACGATATGGCCACGACATATGTATTTTCAAAATGGCGCCACTGTTGCTAATATTTAATGAAACATTCCGAATCAATCAACATTATAAACATGTATTTATTTAAATTACAGTGGCGTCATGTAGTTAGTTTTAAAACTGAATTGTCGTCCTTGTAGAAAATTAGTTGTTCGTTAATTTATTTAAAGCTAGCTGCTATAATCTTTTTTATTGTTTACTTCACTTATTATTTATTTTAGCTTATCTGCCTAATGTAAAGTAGTTTTCGTAAGGTTTCCCAAGTAGAGAATTGGATTAGAAACTAGCAAATTTAGTAAGCTTCTTTTTGTATATTTTAGATATTGTTTATTGGAATCAAGTTTATGTTAGTGAAATTGAGCTTGCACAATCTTCGTTCGTATTAATATGTATTTTATTTATTTACGTATCAATGTTTAAGGTAGATTTTAAAATAATAACGTTATATTATGATAATTTTGCATGCACGCATTAATTTGGTTGGAAGATATTATTTGGTAGGTATAATTATTATTTGCGACAAAAATCGTGGTACCTGCCTGAAAAACTGTTCCGAATTTTCTTTTTGGAATTAATGAGAATTAAAAAGGCTAGCTGTTACATTGTTTACTCTACAATATGATTTATGAAAAATAGAAAACATATGTACCTACTTTAAAAATAATTGTGCCTTTTGTTTGCTTCATACCTATTTATAAGCAACAGAAACAACTGTGGAACTTTTGCATTTACTTTCCATATTTTATATTTTTTCAATGATGTATCAATTTATAGTTTTATATTTAATATTTATGTATTTAATAAATTTTAGACAATTTATTCAAAGCATAAGATTTAATTGCGATACACCTAATGACATACATACATAGTTATAAAAGTATCAGTCGCATAATCATATATATGCTTTGTATAAAATGTCTAATTTTTTTTATTTATATTTAGCGGTGTTGCATGTTTCCAGTGGGCTCTTAGACTAGTGATATGGGTATTCTAGTGGTCTATGGTATCTCTATGGTGAATTCTATGGTCTATCTATCTATCTCTCTCTCTCTGTCTTCTCTACTCTTTGCTTGCTTTATAATATGCATTTATATTAGTAGTAGTAATTTGGTGTAGTGGTTGGTTGTAGTAATTTTTTGATTATTTACAAAATTATATATCTTAGTGGCATAATATAGTGTAAAGTTTATTATAAAGTAGCATAATATAATATGAATTTCCAATTTGCTACTTACATTTAATTCAATGTTAAGTAAGTAATCCTCGTATAACTTTTTATTTGTAATCTGTACTGCAAATCATGATAATTTGACCAGGTACAGATTGATTGTGTAATAAAGATTTACAGTTTAAAATAAATTGCATTCCAAATATTCAATTATAAATTAAATCAGCAATGATAAAAGAAATTTAAAAAAATCAACTGTCATTTTCTTATTTTTTTACTGGCAAAGGAATCAAACGCATTCAGCCATAGACGTCCAACCTTCCCATCTTCCGTACAGCTACAAACGTCAAACTTTTTTTTCTTTTCCCCCCAACCCATATCCAAGTCTAGAGCCAACTGGCCGAGCCCCGCTCACCAGTTGTCTCTTCACAGATACAATTTCGGCAGCGGACGCGTTCGAGACGGCGGGAGAGGCGGTGGAGTCTGGTGCGGTGTATGGGGCGCAGGTGGGCGCTGGAGGGGTGGCCACCGCCGTGTTAGTTATAATGGCGTCGATAGCCGCTGGGACTTTAGGGTGAGGTGTGTATCAGGATTTGTTTCTTATATTTTTTATTTTTTTTATTTTTAAAGGAGACAACCGATCAAAATATTCGCCTGATGGGAAATTATCCCCGCTACCTTTTGACATCAACAACCGTTAAAGGGTCGCGGATGCGTTGCCTTCATTTAAATCTCCGGAACCTCACCAACCGAGCTGTGGCAACCTTACTCACCAAAAGACACATACCACAACTGTAACGAAGTGCTATTTCACTCTGATCTTCTGTAAGTTGGAGGTCCTTCCCAGACAAGCTGCAAATTCGAGTGGAAGTTCCAGTTCTGCCTCTCTTAGACTCTAGACGGGCCTGTTGGTCGAGTGGCTAGAGACCCTGGCTACATAACCAAAGGTCGCGGGTTCGAATCCCGCTAGGGGCAAATATTTGTGTGATGAACATCGGCATTTGTACTCGAGTCATGGATGTTTATAAAAGTATTTATGTATGTCTATCCGTTTCCTAGCATCCATAGTACAAGCTTCGAGCTTAGTTTGGGACTAGGCAATTGGTGTGTTAGTCCAATTAATTAATTAATTTATTTATTTATTATTATTTATTTATTTATCTTAAAACCTCTTGGTTTAATAAAATAGGACATATTAAAGAAAATAAATAAATAAATCTAATTACCGCTCTTGAGACGGCATACTTTGGAATTTACACCATCCTTACGTTAGGGGTGAAAGTGGTTCTATGGAACTAAAGGCATACCTTGAATAAGTTATTAAGATAGCCAATTAATGTTTACGGGAAATTAAGTGGATTTTAAGATCATTTAAGAGATAAACGATTAAATTAGCCTCAATTGTTTTAATTATTGCGTCTTTACACAGTTAAGCTCACCGTTGTAATTTTTTTGTTTCAGATATCACAATATTGATCATACTAATAAGCTTAAGTATGCTGAAAAGGGAAGTGGCCCAGTAAAAGTAAGACCTTTCCATTATTTAATCAAACTAATGTTGGTCCTCAAATGACGGTAAGTTTGCACATAAAAAGAGACGATACTGGTAGTATTTATATTTTTCAATTTTAATTTTTTTGCAATAATGAAATAAGGAACTATTTTTTATCCACCTAGTATTCTCTTTTTTTTAAACTACTTAAATTTATTTGGCCAATTGGGGACCACATTTTGTGTTGTTTAGTTCAAAAGAAGTACAAAAACAAGCAAAATCCCGAATCTATTGTGTTTAACTATGATTTACAAATTAAAGTAGCTATAAACGATTTAAAAACTATGTTTCTTAGAATACGTACTTTTAATACACGTACTTAAATATGTACACGTAGGATCGAAATCATTAATTTCTTACAAAAATAATAATTCGCTTGGTACTGTTATTAAATCGCATTAGTTAAACACAATAGATCCGCATTAGTACATACTATACCTACTAAACATTTAGTATTATTAGTCTTACTTTATACGTAGTAGTAACTAATTATTATACATTCCAATGAGTGAGATATACATATATTTTGCATGTTACAATCAATAAAAGAAAAAAAGTTTTTTCGGAAATCTTATTATTGATTGTAGGTAATTTAATTTTAGACTTACGAATTACACTTTGTCGTACCAAAATATACTTAGGCAAATATTTTACCATAGTAACGAATTCTAAAATTAATATTTTAATTATGTAGGCAGTATAATTAAATATTAATTACTATTATTACTAACACCTTAAACATTAGTTGTGACGTGAATAAATAAATATTATTAATTATATTATTAACCTTGCATTATTTTTCTTCTATTCTTAATTTACTTCAGACTTACGTCGTCGTAATTTATTAACGTTGAAAATATGTATAATAAATTATTGATTAAATTAAATGAAAAAAAAAGTCATAAATTATTCTCAATAGCATTGAATTCGAAAACCACACTTTGTTATGGATAGGTTTTTGTTAACATCGCTTACATCGCCGCTGCCTCCAAGGCTTTTATGACATTAGCGCTTAGTGAATCGCACCTCTGTGAAAAGGCACGAATGAACCAACGAAGCTTTAATCCTTTAGTCACTAGACTCCGTTTACTCAATGGTCTGCACGTCCGGGTTTTGCGTGATAATTTTAACTAGCAAACCGCCATGATAGGAAGCGAGTAATTGGTGTAATCTTGTACATAAGGGTCAATATAGACTGACACCTACGTGATACCTACTGGATATTTTCATCACCTCTCTGTTGAATTTTTAACTTGCTATTTAGGTCCTATTCAGCTCAGTATCACAGCGACCAAAATGATATATTTTATGAAGGCAGCTATCCTACAATTCAGTTCCAATCTCGACTTATAAGGAACTAAGAAAGTATATTCATGAAGTAAGCAACCTGGTTGAATAGATATTAAACTGTAAAAACTTAACAAAACATCCCGACATAGGTACAGTTAAAATCAATAACCATCCCAACTAATATTATAAATGCGAAAGTAACTCTGTCTGTCTGTCTGTCTGTCTGTCTGTCTGTTACGCTTTCCCGCTTAAACCTCGCAACCGATTTTGATGAAATTTGGTACAGACAATCTTTAGACCCTGAGACAGAACATAGGCTACTTTTTATTTCGAAAAAAAGAAATCCACGCGGACGGAGTCGCGGGCGGCCGCTAGTGTTAAAATAAAAAATAAAAAAATATTGTGAAAAATAATTGTAAACTCATTTATTCCAATTTCAATCAGATTTATTTCATCTAACAATAATACGTTTTACAAAAAAATTAGTTATTGGTTGACAATATAGAAAATTATCCTATTTGTTGTACATTTGATGTACAGTTTACCTGTAGAAACTACCTGGTTTACTACCTAGGTACATTAGAATGTGATCTGTGTTGAAGGTGCCTTATACAATTATGATAAGATAGGGCCTCTAACATTTCAGTTTGTCACTGAACTATATTAACACAACCTTTATTTTTATCTTATAAATCCTTTATTCTTAACTATCTAAAAGACATTTTGGTGGCAACATAGGTAGTCTAGTAAACTAAACGTAGTAGAGCTGAACGTATTAGGAAGCATTCATTGTTACATCCAATGTCAAGTACACGGGCTTCCTCAGGTCATGTAACATCCTAGTCTCGAGATTTACCGCAGGACACGACTATTAGACGACTAATTGAGAAGTAGCGTACGGCTCTTGGTGCCGATTCACGTGACATGATCAAAGATGGCGGGCGAATGCACACACATTTTTTGAGTGATTTTTACAAAAAAATATTTTAGAATGTCAATTACTGTGTTAGTGTAAGACCCCTCTTTCCCTCTCTGATCACAATGGGCCCAGGGCATCTACTAAGTAAAAGACAGGCCTGATAGCACTTATCAATAAGAACACGTATCTAGAGAAAATAATGTAATTGTTACTATGTTCAGGATTATAAAATGTTTAAGTTATTTTGTATGAGTAGGTACATAAATAAAAGAAGACTGCCTATTGAGATTTTTGAGGCACTATCACTATAGTGCTAGATGAAACATATCAAGTTATAGGTATCTATGAACAAAATTATTTGATTGTAGGAACCAATCTACATTTAATTTCACGAGCAATGTTAATACTAATTATCATTTATTCCCGCTGTCCCTGTATGCCATGTCCCCGTCAAGGGGAAACCGGGACATTCAAAAAGTGTCTTACGTTTCGAAACAAAAGAAGACTATTTAATTTCCTAAAAATAGCCTTTTGTTCTGCAAATACAAAACTCAACAAAAACAGTGGAAAAGTAAAAGGAATGCTACAGTAACCTTGAGACGATTACGTCTTTATTAACAGCTCTTAGTAAATATTGGTCAGGTGCGTATTTTGGCAGTGACGTTATTATATTTGAAAGTCGAGATACAAATATGTACTAAAAGATCTAGAGTACCTATCTACCTATAACTTCACGATTTCAGTCATATTCTTCTTTACTCAGGAGCTTGATCATCGTAAACGAGTACATGAATATGATTCTGAATGGTTATGATTCTGATTCTGAAACACAACTACTTTCTTGGCAGCCATGATAACCATGTATATTGGTGTGCCTTCTCCATTTCACACACTTTATACTAGTGCGCAGGTTTCCCTTCATTACTTTTTCGTTCAATATTATAGCTGGGTATGCTTTCCGTAGATCTTTAATAATCCAGATAAACGTCTGGCAAGCCTGACCAGGTTTGAACTAACGATCTCAAGTATCAATATCACCTTTTACAGATTTATATTATGTATGACATATGCATGTTAATTTTTAACAATCAAATTGCGTATCCACCTCTTTTAATAACTCTGAATGATTTAAAGACAGTTTATTGGTAGTACCTTCATTAAAAAGTAATTTATGTACAATGGCGAAAACATCCGTTCGATAAAAATAGTCATTAAAATTTTACTGCATTTTAATCAGAGCAAACTGCTAAAGAATTTCTGTGTGGTTCTTTACATTTTTCGTTTATTTCGTCATTTTTCGAATTATATGAAGATATTGGATGGATAACCTACTAAAAGGCGAACCTTTTGCCAAACATTTAAAATAGGTAATTACGAAAACTTACCGTTTTTAGTTGAATATAGTGATGACAGCAATATTCAGCTCAACTTGCATTCTTCGCAACAAATTGTACATATACCTAAATGATTTTCTTTAATGTAAATAAATGAAACTGATCTCAATGGTTATTTTCATGTGCTCCTATTTCATTATACCCAATTGCAACTTTAATTTCACTTTTTTTACTGATGTTCCAAGTAACGAAATTAATGTTTTGATAAGTATCTGAATTAACGAGGTCAATTAAAAGTCAGACAAAACAAGTGCAAATGTTTTCATAATTACAAAATTGTAACAATTACATTCCGGGATATGGGCATTGTGGTCCTGTGTATTTTTAAGTTCACCAACCGGCCTAACCGGCGTTGTGACTTTGGCCATAACCCTCAATCTGGAGAGGCCTACGTCCGTTAGTAGACTGCAAATGGCTGATGATGATACTGATGATATTCTCTTGACTCTTAGGGAAGTACGACATCGATCACTGATACGCTATTGACTCAGTTGGGGAGGGTATGGGGTTAAAGCCGGCAACACATCGACGATACCTCTGGTGTCGCGGATGTCCATGGGCGGCGGTGATTGCTTACCATCAGGCGACCCGCTAGCTCGTTTGCCGCCTCTGACATAAAAAAAAGACTATCCTAGGTTAATATTAACAGCTGCACTTTGATATTTGAACAACTGCGGCGTATCAAACGTACACTACTAGGTATTTTACAATATTGCCAGTGCGATAATTATCACCTATCCAAGGTTAAAGTGACACCGCACATCCTTTGGTCACGTTATCACTTTGACTTAAGTTACAAACTTATGACTTACTATGTATACTTTCTACATCAGGAAATAGGCCGTCTATTCCCAGTTTCCCCCGACAAAACGGGGAAACCGGGACTTTTTATTGCTTCTTGAAACTGGGAACAGAGTAGACACATATGCGATTTTTTATTTTCCGTTGCATTTTAATACTTGTATTGACTAACGGGACCTAAATTATACGTGCATGTATACTATTGTGAGTATGTAAATTAATATTTTAGTCACATCTTCCCCCAAAATAGTACCCATTTTATCAGGCAACGTATCTGCGACTCTTGTGGATTTGTTGAGAGTTAAGTGAGTCCTGGAATTTTCCCGAGGCTCATACACGGCTGCAAATCTAAGCAAAGCTTGCAGCTATGGCTTTTTTATTCATTGTCCTTCAACAAAAAATAAATGGACGAAATAGATCATGATGACAATTATTATTATTTTATTTCGTCAGTAGAGAACTGCAATTCTCTTTTTGAATTGTCCTCCAACTTATATAACGTAATGGAAAACGCCTCTGCCTTTGAATAAAGGCACACATATCACAGTTAACCTAATTACTTCCATAACCCATTCACCTATTTAGCCTCTAATCCGTTAAATATAAAGGCTATATTTGCATTGCAAATAGTGACCAGTGATGTGATAATAACCGGAAACCTTTATTCTATGTTATTGTTCTGCAATCTATTATAGTGTTCTAATCGGAGATTCATGACATACAATCTTCCCATTGATGTTAACTTTTACCTTGAAAACACATATGTTTTCAAGGTAAAAGTTAACATCAATGTTTATAAATATTGAAGTAGGAAGATACCATTTTGAGTGATTCAGAACATTTAGGTAGATAGGTATGTATAAAGATGTGACTCTAAAGGGGGTATATTAATAATGCCATTGTATAATAAAATATAAGGTAAATATATCTAAGAGTTACATCTTGAAATGAAACACAGATAAGTTAAAATTTTATTTAAAATTATGGGTACAAAATCTGTAAATATATAATATTTACATTACCAGATTTATTTTCCTCCCTCTATAAAGGTAAACTTTGCCGCTAATCTGAAAATAATAAAAATATATTTTATTATAATATACGAAAGGCCAACATACTCTGTTGTTTATAATGTTTATCCAAACTAATGTCATAAAATGTATTGTGTTCCATATATTTTCCATAGTTAGAAGTATAATTCACATGTATGAATGTCTAATTATATCAATTAGCTAATTAACTGTAATCACGGATATCACATAATACCTATAACTAACAATTGTAATTATGTACTATTATAATATGAAGTATAATCTGCTGCTTGCACCAAGTATAATTGTAGCTAGAATCTCATCCTTTGATTAGTCTAATACATGGTTTGAATCCCGATTTGTCATTTTTAGGGTTCCGTAGCCAAAATGGCAAAAAAACGGAACCCTTATAGATTCGTCATGTCTGTCTGTCTGTCTGTCTGTCTGTCTGTCTGTCTGTCCGCCAGTCTGTCACAGCCACTTTATTCCGAAACTATAAGTACTATACTGTTGAAACTTAGTGAGTGGATGTATTCTGTGAACCGCAACAAGGTTTTCACACGAAAATAGAAAAAAAATAAAAAAGTGGGGGGTCCCCATAGTCAGAACTGAAACTCGAAATATTTTTTTACATTGCACATATACGTGTGGGGTATCTATGGATAGGTCTTTAAAAATTATATTAAGGTTTCTAATATCACTTTTTTCTAAAGTGAATACTTTGCGTGACAGACCCTTCCAAAGTGGAAAAAAGTGTCCCCCCCCCCCTCTAACTTCTAAAATAAGGGGATGATAAAACTGAAATAATTATATAATGTACATTACCATAAAAACTACCAACGAAAATTGGTTCGAAAGAAATCTATTCAGTAGTTTTTTTAATACGTCAAAAATAGAATTTGTACGGAACCCTCAGTGCGGGAGTCCGACTCGCACTTGGCCAATTTTTCTTAAAATATTAAGTTACTAGCGGCCGCCCGCGACTCCGTCCGCGTGGATTTCTTTTTTTCGAAATAAAAAGTAGCCTATGTTCTGTCTCAGGGTCTAAAGATTGTACCAAATTTCATCAAAATCGGTTGCGAGGTTTAAGCGGGAAAGCGTAACAGACAGACAGACAGACAGAGTTACTTTCGCATTTATAATATTAGTTGGGATGTGAACTCTCACCGAAAATTAGTTTGAACGTGATCTAGTAAGAAGTTTTTTTAATACGTCATAAATAGAGTTGGTACGAAACCCACGGTGCGCGAAACCAACTCGCACTTGGCCGGTTATTCTGTTCGGAAAACTCAGTTGCATGCAACAAATATTACGAACGTTGTAGATGCAATAAGATGTCTCGGAAAGCATATAAAGTTATTTTTCCTACGCCTGATTTTATCTACGATCTTATCAGATAGCTTCCCTGAGCTATTATGAGGATTATAACATCACTTTATAAGGATTACCTGTGCTTGCGCACTTTAAGATAAAATGTTTTTCTCACTCTCTAATATACTACTTATGCCATTTTATCTTGTATCGTAGTATATCGTAGTTGTATAATAAATAAATAAATAAATAAATAAATATTTCACAATATCACATACATTGATCTGACCCCGTGTTAAGTAGCTTAAGCACTTGTGTTACAGACATCAGAATCAACAGTGGTATCACAAACATACTTAAATAGATACATATAACACCGAGACCAGAACAAACAGACATGTTTATGCACACAAGTATTTGTCCTGTGCGGGGATCGAACCCGCGACCCCTTGCGTAATATGCAACATCTTGACCATTACACCAAGCGGGTCGTCAAATAATAATATAGTGAAGATAGACCGTAGTCGAAAACAAAATATATTTTGTCTATTTATTTAACTAGGAATAGCTCTGAGACTTCAGTACCTACCGATTTGGAAAATGTATTCACCATTTGAATCCTACATGATCCCTGACGATAATAGGCTACTATTTATCTCCGAATAACATCTGATTCCGTGGTATACCGTCATTTAGCCCACGTGAGCGAAACCGCTATTGCTAATACAAAGTAAATTATACTAACAGCTGAGTGGACTGGTAGTTATTGGTTTTCCATAGAATCATGTGAAGTCAGTGAAAGGAACTGATGAGGGGCGTTTCGTAATGACCCCCTGCCCCTTAATAATCAATAATTTCAAATGCTTACGAATGGAGAAATATGTGTTTATATTCTCCTTATTTCCTCGTCTATGTTGGGCTTTCAGTTAATTCACTGACTTTATACCTATTTTAGGATGGCATTTACATCTTAAAATTTTTGAATAATCATTTATCGTTTACGAGTATTATTTCAAAACTATAAAAAGATTTTCCATCAATTTGTTTGGTAACTAATTATTTGCATTTAAATATAACTACTTTAAAAGTTTCTTTATAAAATAAAATGCACGCAATTCAATATTTGTACGACACGGGAATCGAACCTAGGCCCAGCCTCGAATGTAGATCGACTCTAGGCTTTTTCGGAATCGAACTGTCTTTAATATAAACCAATCGTTATCTATATAGCATATATAAGAGCTCTTATTTAACACGATAAAAATAAATACAAAATCAATATTTACTCACGATTTTGGCGGCTTTATTTCCATAATCCAATGATATAACGTCCTCTCCGTACGGTGGTCGCAATCACACTGAGAGAACGGTGGTAATATGCGCACACGCATTGTACGAATCAATTATATCACCTTCGCTCTACGTACAGGCTGATGCAAATAGAATATATCTCCACTTTTCAAAAAATGGCATTTTTTTACAATTGTTGTGGTCCCTCTCCTTAAATTACAATTTACGCTGCCGAGCAAGAGGTGAAAAAGTAAAATAATAGTACTTATTACAGATTTTGTGTTCTAAATGGATATGTGAATCTATCTTGCAGAACTTGTCTAATCAAGCGCTAAATATGTCAAATGAAACGCTAAATATAGGCGACTTGGGTGACTGAGACAAGGTAGCTTTTTAATACAACTAAATAACACTTTGAAATTTAAAATTGTGTATTAATAATATTAAAAACCGGTTACGACATAAAAGAATTCCGTGGTTATCAGTATTGATACTTACGAGTACATTCGTCACACAAAATCAATTCATTATTTAAAAATAACAATAGCAGAAAATTTAGCAACACTTCACTGTATGTAAAAGTTTTTCGTTACAAAGGCTGGGTATCTATTTGTCAATTGGATACATAAATTAAAAAACAAACAAAAAAACTTGGCCCTTTCAATATTCAATACAATATATTGTGTCACATTTTGAAACACGCTGTATGGCCCACATAGGCCGCTCATGTTTTTTTTTATTTTAACCCGTGACTGTTGTATTCTGATCGTACTTGAATTACTTTAAAAGTGTAATATTTTATTGTTATATTTTAAATTGAACTTTATAGTAACATCCTTTCATTTTGCCTTGCTAATTGCAAGCTTATTTAGTATCATCTTATGTTGCACTCCTCGAAAGACCATTATCAAGACTATAATCGTTAATTTGCTTGCAAATAATAGACTGATGCGATTGCCCAAGACAGTTGCAATGCGAACCAATAAAGAAATTACTGTCTAATACTGCTTATGTAATGAAATCTTCATCATAATTATCCTGTTGCAATTCACTGTTGTATGTAGGCTGTTTGGGGGAGCCAAATGGTGTCTTGCCCATAGACATGATAAAGCACAGGGAAATGCTGATACCCTACCCCGGAATTTTCCTTAATCGATTCCAAACTCCAAAGGGAAGAGACCGGGTATTCTAGGCCGGCACTACACGGCAACTTTTGAATGCAAATAAAGAACCAAATTTTCAGGGGTTAGGAAGCAGTGGCTCTCTTTTGTTTATCGTTTACCATAAGTATTAGACACCAAAGCAGAGATGTGCCTTAAGCAGCCAATAGGATTTCGCCTTAACACGTGACCATCTCAGCAATGAGATCCTCTACGGCACATCTCCGTTCCGCTTTACACATCTCCGCTCACCCTAACGGGCACCAAATCAACCCAACTACCCCGCATTGACACCTTGGGAGAAACCCCCTTTCTAGGAAATTTAATCGTCCAGACAACAACAGTGCTGATATTGATGAAACAAACCAAATATCATGTTTCCCCTTTACAAGATTCAAATCTATAATATATAAAGCTCGATTTCTATTTAATAAATCTTAGATCGGAATAGACAAAAGCCGCAACAGCACTCTTCTTATTTCTAACATCCATCGTTTCCAAGCATCCACAATGTACCATCTTGTGTTGCGATCGTCAGACGACATTATTAGGGCAATAATCGTTAGCGACCGGCCATCTGTGGACCTCATGTGTGTGTTTATTTACCGACCTGTCACACTGTTGCGATTGGCCTGTATTGTTCTAGGTTAATTACTGTTTATTATTGAGACTAGTTTTGGGAAATATTTAGGAAAAGTTGATCAAAAGTTACAAAAATTGGCCAAGTGCAAGTCGGACTTGCGCACTGAGGGTTCCGTACAAATTCTATTTTTGACGTAATAATAAAAACTACTGAATAGATTTCGTTCAAACCAATTTTCGTTGGTAGTTTTTATGGTAATGGACATTATATAATTATTTCAGTTTTATCATCCTCTTATTTTAGAAGTTAGAGGGGGGGGGGGGGGGGCGACACGCCTTTTTCCACTATGGAAAGGTCTGTCACGCAAAGTATTCACTTTAGAAAAAAATGATGTTAGAAACCTTTATATAATTTTTAAAGAACTATCAATAGAAACCCCACACCACACGTATATGAAAAAAAATATTTTGAGTTTCAGTTCTGACTATACCCCCACTTTTTTAGATTTTTTTTATATTTTGGAGCAAAAACCTTGTTGCGGTTTACAGAATACATCCACTCACTAAGTTTCAACAGTATAGTAGGTACTTATAGTTTCGGAAAAAAGTGGCTGTGACAGACTGGCGGACAGACAGACAGACATGACGAATCTATAAGGGTTCCGTTTTTTTGCCATTTGGCTACGGAACCCTAAAAAGTATATAATTATTATTTTGTCCGAACATTTTAGAACTTTATAAAATTGGTTGCGAGTAAGCGTAACAGACAGACAGAGTTACTTTTGCATTTAAAATATTCTTAGGAATAAGTAGGGTAGGAATTAGTAGGAATATTAATAGGGATTACAGAATGAACAATGTATTAACACGCCAAAGAACATTATAATTTATTTACGTTAAAAAAAATAACTCTAAGCTTTTAAAACAACTTCGATTTAATACATTTGAAATTAAATTTTATTCACTGTTCGTATGAGATATATTTCATACAACAAAACAACCTTTTTACTAAAGCCTTCCACAATTTATTGTACCTGCCTACATACGTTATCAGTTAGTGTAACTAACATTGTAATTCTCTTCAAACACTCAGCAAGATAACCTTCTGATAATATTGTTTTGCATCTATTGTTTATCGTTTCATGGGCGTGCAACGTACTTGTTGTATACATTTTATTATATACTACTACAATATAGGTATTTCAGATCCCTTAAATCTTTTTTTTCCCAATAAAAGGTAGCCTATGTGTTATCTCAGGATCTAAATGTTGTCTGTGCCAATTTCATTAAAATGGGCTGAGAGTTTTAAGCGGGAAAGCGTGACAGACAGACAGACGGAGTTACTTTCGCATTTATAATATTAGTAGGGATGTATTGTATTTTTACCTTTTGATAACTCCTATGTTTGATTACATAATGCTTCACTATTTTAATTGCAACGATATTGCGTTAAACAATACTAAAAAAAATACCATTTAGTGCGTCTTAAAATATTTTGAGACTAATTAATTATGCCATATAAATGATCAATTAATATTAACGAATAATTTTATTTGTAGCCGGTATGAGTACCTACGTACATATCAGCAATTGGAATTGTGCAATATTGTGCATTAATAAAAGTAGAATTTCAATTGCTGCTTTGTACAGACCTTGGCTGTTTTTAATAAATTCTGTTAAATTATGTTTCTGACTTGCGGCCGCCCGCAACTCGTGGGGATTTCGATTTCTAATAGCCTAAAGCCTTCATCGTTAAATGGACTATCCAACACAAAAATATTTTTTCAAATCGGACCATGAGTTCCTGAAATTAGCGCGTTCAAACAAACAAACAAACAAACTAAATACAAACAAACTCTTAAGCTTTATATATTAGTATAGATTGAAACATTTTTGATGCTTTGATTGTATGTTTTATAATTATGTACTCGTATATTGATTCTGCAGTCAAACTGATTGAACAGTTTTGCAGAACACATTTTTGTAGGAGATTAATAAACAAAAAAATGTACTACATATTTGTATTTGTGAAATCAAGTAACTCAACTAAATTTATCTTTCCAGGTTGTTGGTGTATCGCAAACGTCGGGACTACACGCTACTAAGTAGCGGGGCAGACGTCAAACTGCTCTCTAGGAGACCCTACACCGAACTAAAGAGCTTCAACGGAGCATCGAACCCGCGACAACGGTGAACACCACCACCAACATCATAACTCCCAGAAGAAAAAATGAGTCGAGAATCCCATAAGCTTTTAAAACCAAAATAGTGATGTTTAAGTTATCGATAAAATGAACAACCAAATCGAAATAAACATTAAAAATAAATGAAGAAAATTAATTTCTATTGAATTAAAGATCTTAGTTATTTTATCGGCTTAGCATGAATTTTACAATTCATTACCTACCAATCTCATTTCGCAAACTGTCCTGTACAAAAACATATATTGTATTAGCTTATTGTATGTCGATAAAATATTTTAGATGGCGTTTGTATGACACCAGTTCTACACGTGCTGTGAATGAAATAATCTTTGTACATATAGCCTTAAGGTATAATTTCACTTGTAAATTGTTGGTTTAGGTTCTAATATAATTCAATTTTATTAAATTGCAGTATCGCTTTGATGATAGTATTATGTCAATTTATCGATATCAGAGTTCAAACTTTTGATGACAGATTTTAGCATGCTACTTTCGACACACAAATTGTATTCTAAACAAACAAAAATCTGACGTTGATTTATTCTTAAAATGTTGTATTAACAAAAGCCTTAAATCGATATCGATATGTGACCTAGATCGTCGCAACCCTAAATCTAAAACATTTTGATTAAGTGTAATTGCAAAAATATGCTTAGAACTACTGCAATTTAAGTATACCTACCTATTGCCAAAAATACAATGTTAACTAAATATACGTTGTATTTAAATGTCATAAAGATTAATTTTAATTTTGTACACTAAAATTACACATTCTGAAAGAGGTTAACTACATATTACGAGAATTCATACCAAATTAATACGTTTCCACGCATATTCATTTTAACTATTAAGGACCAATCATAATACATTGTGTCTATTTTAGCCATAAATGACAAACATTTCACTGTTTCAATAAAGCAAAAGATACTAAGCAAAATGTAAATCATATTTTAGTGTACAAAATCTAAAATTAGGCTTTAGACATATTATCTTAAAGCTCAATCCGCTCTTCTATGAAGCTTGTAACCATTGAGTATACTAATATTTTGAAGTAACATTTTGAAATCACACAGTTGAAACGTACAATTTAAAGATAGACTTTTACTAATTAACCCTGCTTTGCAACCATTGATATTAGAAAACTTATTGTTTAATAGTATATTTAATTATTTTTCATCATTTGGAGCCCAGGGTACGCTATGACTATGATCCTAAATTGACCAGCCTGGTTATTACAATGGAACGACTGTCGTCTGACCTCCGTAACCCACACAAGAGAAACCAGACAATTTGGATCATAGTCGGAACTAACGGCTTAACCTGCCTTCTGAAGCACGGAACCATCAATCTTTTCAGACAATCAATATTTCAAAGTGAAAGTGATGCCTGCGGGATTCGAACCCACTTCCTCCGAGTTTTGAGCACAAGCACATCGCTCTAACCACTACACCACGTAGGCAGTCGAATTTTACTATGGCTAATATTGCAATTTTTTTTTTTTATTTCGTCCAGTGTGTTATATAGCCAGAAAACTACAATAAACCTTAAATCAGCCCTTATATGAAAGAGCAAATTATGATTTCACTATGTAGAATATAAAATCGAGACATAATACCAAAATATTTACGAGTAATTTCACTAACAGCTTATGAACAAAATAATAGTCATCATATTTTGTTTTATTTATTTATTTAGGTATTCACTGTGAGTATTATTAGGTATAGTTGTTAATTTTAGTTATTAAGTAGACAATTTCTGTTCTCATATTATTATAGTTAATAAATATTGCATTTATGAAACGTGTTGTGTGATTTCAAAATGTACTTTTTCGTGGACATAGTTAGTAAGAAGATATTAGATGGAGCTTCTATTTTGTACTATCGTAGAAATGTATTACCCCATATATTTAAATCGTTAAATATGCCCCATAACCAGAAAAGTGTGGCATTGCTTTGATTTACGTTACGTTAATTTGTTAAGCGATGTGAAGTGAACGTCGCTTCACGTCACAGGGCCTGTATCTGAGCATAGGCATATCATAGGATTTAAATATAATACGCATTATAAAATAAAAACAACGATAAGATGAAATGAAAATATCGATGAAAATCTACGATAGGACAAAAAAGAAGTAAGTCTTTAGAATTTGCCCGGCATATTTATCTAAAATTACGTATAAATCGACTAACTAGTGATGACGTATAATAGTAATGTGATGTGAATGATGTATACCCAAGAATTTCAAGGCGAAATCTAACGGGGGTATGTAGGTATGACATATTTAGATGTACATGCGGGCGAATCTTTTTTAAATACCATTTTACATTATTAATTCACGACTATTTTTGTGGGGATCGTCAGGCAAGTTAATTCAAAATGTAAGCTTTGAATGGCTTAAGAGAGTAGTCCGCCATTATAGAGTAACGCCTCAAGTTAAAATGGCGGGTAAAACAAGATGGCGAAATATCGTGCTTTTACGCACTTTTAACCCTTATCTTGGCAAGACTATGAATTTGTTAAAAGTGTTTTAATTGTAATATTTCCTGCTTAGATGTGACTCAAATAAGCCAAAAAAAATACAAAAAAAATATTTTTACTTTTAGTTTTTGAGAAACAATATGTATCATATATGTTACACTGCCAAGTATAGGGTACAGGATGATATTTAACAAATGATCTAAAAACGAGGTTAATTTAAATGAGATGAAGTTAAATAAGTGAATAGTTTATGTAAACATAAGCAAACTTGTAATTGAATAAGCCAAATTGATGGAAGTCGCAAAAACTGTTTCTTTTCCCTAGTACGTCATAAGAGTAACAGCTATTTTTCTTAGTCTGAATCTTGTACTTTTCGGTATGTTCATTGGTGTTGAATAAGAAGGACGAACAGGACAAACAAGCCAAAAGAGATTTTTATACTATAACCTTTTTGATCAACGGTATTTGGTTATTTCATGCAGGAAGAAGCGAGGCAGCAGGAGTAAGAATTGGGATAGATTTGTTCAAAAACCCGCAAACAAAAACAAACAAAACTAAAAAACAATGTTAGTACATGAAATTCATTGCATCCAGAAATGCTAAAATGTTTCAAATATTTGTAAATTAAACGGTATTATCAAATTTTGTATAATTACTAAATCACTCAGGACTTGGCAAATGTATCATATATGATACAAAACAGAACACGGGGAGCTTGGCAGTGTAACATATATGATACATAGTTAGTTAAATAGTTATAAAATTGCCATATAGCTACAAACACCAAAGAAATGAATGGAAAATCAAAAAATAGTATTTTTTCTTTAAAATACTAATGAAAAAAACACACAAATATTCATAAATACAGTCAATACACAAATAAACTTATCACGCGCTCAAAGCCAACGTGCCTCCGTGACGTCATTTTGTCCACCAATGATAGCAGCACACTTTTCGACCGATAAAGCATTTAATTTTCAATTCTATGATAGGTAACTTATGAAATAAGCGTAAAAAAAAATATCTTGAATCGCTTGGTCAGGGCTCAGGATTTTTTTTATTTGAATGTATCACCCGTGTTGCACTGCCAAGAAAAGGGTTAAGATATCTTAAGTGAAGTTAAATCAGTAAAAAATAGCCTTGAATTTGAAATCATCCGAATAATCCAATTTTAAATTGGTGTAGACATATTTTTATATCTTCGTAATGAATAGGTATCTTAATATTAATAAAATTTAGCTTTTGCATAGTGACGTGACTTGTAAGTGATAATTGTTAAGATTTCCCCGTAAAGATTTCTTAGCCTTGATAATTTACTATGTTGATAGAAGTAGTTAACACGAATATTCATACATTTTTCATATGAGATTATATTTAATTTCATTTGACATCGTGAATGCTTAGAACATTTTATTTAAGGTGCTGGCCACCAAATGTTAGTTTTAAATGTGCCTCATGACATGTAATCCAGTAATTTATATGTGTTTCATTACGTTATAATTAATATGTTGATTTGTTATTCAATTTAAATAATTTATTTTTGATATAAATTATTTTTGGAATGGAAATAGATACTGAAGTTTAAGAAGGAATTACACTCGCAGATACAAATGCCTTAGAAATTTTCATTTATCACGCAATTTGAAAACTTAGGGTTGTATCAAAATTATTCTTAACATCATCAGAATCTATTTTCTTGGAACGAATCCAATTATACAGCATTAAAATTTTGATATCAACATCAAACCTCAAAATATTATACCACAAGATAATTTTGGTTTTACAAAATCAAAGTTATTTTGAAAAAAGGTCAGAATTTTCAATGCTACGTTAAGTTTTGTGAATGGATTTGTTTCCTATTTATTTTTATACAGTATATCCATTTTAAGTTGCTATATCTCAGAGTAAATAAAAATGTATCCTGAATCAATGTAAAGTATTTTTGTTTTTGTATTGTAATGGTATTATTTTAATAATTTCCATCTCAAAAATGTAATCGTTTTATAGCTTCTTGTGATATTTTGTATATAATATTTCTGACATGTTTTTAAAAAATATTTTAGAGTTTTAGTTCCTAGATGAATTTTAGAGGTTACAATACTATCAGTTGTTTTCATAGTTTACTCGCAAGTGTTTTATGTTTTGGTAGAATGACGAACGAAGTATGCCATTGTGTATTAGTTATTAGCATGAATTTTGACAAATAAATAAGAAATTTATTATACGTATTTGTTTTATTGATGGCGGGTGTAAAATTTTTATTGACTTGAATAACTCTCCACCGGTTGGAAAGCTGAGTTTTGCAGACCTTACTCACAGAAACAATATCAAAAGTGCTTCTTTTACTATGGTGTGATGTACTCTAATGCAAAAATCTCTCATACTTTGCTCAGTTGGGGAGGGTATGGGGTTTTTAAAAGCAGGCAACGCATTTGCGACCCTTGTGCGGTTGTTGATGTCCATGGGCAGCGGTCATCACTTACCATCAGGTGACTCACTTGTGCGTTTGCCGACCTATAACATAAACTCACCAAAGTCTACTACAATATGTTTAATTTGGAGCAGCCTTGAAGAAGGTTCAAGAACAAATTTAATCTGTGTCATATTTTGTGCACACACTACATCGTATTTGCGGTCAAAGAAATTGCTGATATGCAAGACCCAATTCTAACACAATACTTATAATAAACAATATTGTTTGACAACACACTTTTACACACGTACGATTTTGGACTTCGATTTAATAAGACGTGTAAAATGTATAAATTGTTTTTGATACAAGTTACTATTATTATTTGTAGATTTCATAACATTTCAAGTGAAATAATCAATCAAAATTTAACTGAAACATGTGATATAAGTGCACATTTTGGTAATAAAACGAACAAGTTTAATGATAAAAGTTTTGCGTTTAATGATTTTGTTGGCAATTGTAGTGGTGATCATTATTACAATAATGGAGCAAACTCTTCGTCGATTAAAAGGAGTATTTTAAGTGATCTGATATTCCAGCACGATTTACCGCATAGTCACTGGCTTGAATATAAGGTAAGTCCAGGTAAATCATTATTAAATGAATCAAACTTTCTCAAAGTGTGGAAAAAAAAGAGAAGAATGTGTATTCCATTTTCTTTTTTTAACAAATCTTCAGAATTTGTAACGTTCAGAACAGCTGCGCTTAACGATTAAGTAACAGTCATGGATTAATTAGTTAGGATAAGATCTAAGAGTAAAAAACTCAATTGTAATAGGTACTAACTTAATAGTAGAATTGCCGGGAAAATCTGAGCCTAAAACCTTTTATTCATCGTTTAACTAGGTGTTCAGGCATAGTAATTCCCTTATATGAGGGTAAACTACGAAAACCCGCGACCCGACTGAAGTGCGCTGCAAGCGCCGGCCCCAGTCCATCGGTTGATCGCGCGCGATTTACTTGCGCGGCTTCGGATTTCTCTCTTCCCGGTGGAATATCGGTGACAATCGGACTTTGTGGACTTTACATGTGGTATCTCGGACCCTACAACAGTTTGGTGTGGTTTCATCATTTGGAACAATACAAGTGGCATAACAGAAGAACTTCTCGGAACACGTGGCGAGCACAGCTTCTCATGTGGGATCGGCGATATTAATTCGCTTTCTATGAATAGTTAACTTTTACGTGTTGACTTCATTTTGTTTTCTCTTCCAGTCTGTCTACAACAAGTTATACAGAAGCCACCAGCACGAACTAGCAGCTTTGCTAAGATGGCGGCGCAACTTGCGGAGAGTGGCTCACCACAATCAACAGTTTTTGACCGGGAAAGTATCTTACTCCCTCCACCTCAACCAGTTTGGAGACTGGGTATGTGAATATTCTCTAATTCATTTTGTAGGGCATTAATTTACAAACATTTATCTAACATGGCACTTTTGCACTACGATTTTCACTCATTCTATTTGTTAAAAAAAACACAACGAAGTTTCAAAGATTTAAAAACATACATAGGGACAGACAGATGAAAGCAAAGCTTAGTTTCTCACTAGGCAGTGATCAGAGTGATTTTAATTAATAAAAGGAAAGAATAACAAAAACCGGCCAAGATCGTGTCGGACACGCCCATGAAAGGGTTCCGTAGCTAAAAGATGGCCCGACCGCTTAAGACACCATTTAGTAAGGGCAACTGCACGTCATAAGTTGGTCGAGTTGTATAAAAATAACTATGTATGATACAGAGTTCGCTATAGTTTTCGTTGAAAGTGCTTACTTGGAGGTATACAGGACATTTTTTTCAGAATTATTGTAATAGTATTTCAAAAGTTAAGGGGGGGGGGGACGCTCTAATTTTAACTTTGTATTAATATATCTCGTGACTGGGATGTTTGATCCACATGATTTCAAGGCAAGTTTTATTGTATTTAAAAATACCTTTTTAACGATACCCCACACGATGGGGTAAGTCGAATTTTTTTTTTCGAATTAACTTTTCGCTGTATGGGAGGGGGGTAAAAAATAATTATTTTTCGATAATTTTAAAAACCAATTCTTGAATTATCACTATACATCTCTCCCCCAATTTTCTTGGCAATCGGTTCAGAAACGGCGGAGAACAAGCCAGGACAGACAGACAGACAGACATGACGAAACTATAAGGGTTCCGTTTTTTGCCATTTGGCTACGGAACCCTAAAAAGGACTTTTATCAACGCACCTGAAAAAATATCTGCTACATTTATTAGTTACAGCCATTGAGGTATGAGAACTGCATTAGGTAAGTATAAAATCTATTCGTCAGCTGTGTAGTGATTTTCGTCCCCTTTTATAATATGTATGAAATGACACGCCACTTGTTTTATTTTTTGTCCTGGAATGATTTTAACATGTTTTTAAAACACAAGACGGCAACTGATGTCCATTGACAACTATGGGTTTTTATACTGGGTACAAATATTTTTAAGATAAGTAGGTACTGATTATGCTTTTGAAGGAAATATCTCGCGTTCTTATAAACCAAAGTCTGTACTCGGGTTGTGGAGAATCGGACTAGCGACCAATAGTGAAGACCTCTTTTCACCTACCTATAACTTTAAATTACCCTCAGGATCGCAAATCCTACTTTAAGAAGATATTGAAGCTGTTCGAGACGAGACCTCTATTTGACCCAGCCGAAGACCCTCACAAGACCTCCTACGTAATTGGTTCCAAGCGCAAAGTGCCTTTACAGGTAAACAAGAAAACCTTTGAACTCTATAATGTTCTGATTATGTAGGTAGGTACTCATATACAAATCGAGTATAAACTATTTAAATAATAATATAAATAAATAAATATCTCTGGACATTATTCACACAGCGCCATCTAGCCCCAAACTAAGCATTAGCTTGTGCTATGGGTGCTAGACAACGGATAGACATTACTTATATACTTTTTTTTTGTAAATACATACATACTATACATAGAAACACCCAGACCGATACAAACAGACATGTTCATGCACACAAATGTTTGTACCGTGCGGGGATCGAACCCGCGACCTTTGGTGTAATACCCGACTTCTCGACCATTACACCAAACGGCTCGTCAAACTCATTTATACTCAGTGTTTTTGACACGCACGCACTGATACTGAATTAACATTCTAGATGTTATTGTATCCTACTACTAATTATAAAGGCGAAAGTTTGTATGTGTGGATGTATGGATGTGTGGATGTATGGATGTATGGATGTTTGTTACTCTTTCACGTAAAAACTATTGAATGGATTTGAATGAAACTTTACCACAATATAGCTTATACATCAGAATAACACATAGGATATTGGAAATCGAAATCCACGCGGACGGAGTCGCGGGCGGCCGCTAGTATGTTATAATAACATCTTAAATAGTAGGTAAACATATTGTTACGAACGTGGGGATCGGGATTTGGATTAAAAACCGTTGACTTGATAGAAGAATTTATTCGACGATAAACAAGTCACAACACAATCACAAGTCACACCACAATCACAAGTCACAACACAATCACAAGTCACAACACAATCACCAGTCACAACACAATCACCGTAGCCAAATCACACAGAAAATCGAAGTCCGTAGGTCGCTTAGGTCGCAGGTATAGTCACTCGTAATCACTTGTTCGCACTTATCACTCCGAAAGCTCAGATTGAACTCGACTCACTCCCTACTTGAGCCGTATTTATATCGCCGGCAACGCGATACTAGATAATTCGGCCGTCCCGAGAAAGTACTCGCGCGCAAACAATAGCCCTCTCGATCACACGCGGTGTATCTAGAAGCGTCGTGCGCTCCCGCGACCCCTTTTTTCTACCTGCGACGCGCTCGCGCCGCGTCTGCGGTGACTCGGTCGTTGACCTTATTGCGTTGTTATAAGGTTGTAAATGGCGCGCGCGGTGTCTGTACCGGCTTCGCGAATACTCTCGGCGCGGATCGCGTCTGTCCGTCACAATTATAGATGTAGATTAGTCTCGAACATTCGACTTTATGTCGCGATGTCTCGATGGTTCCGGCTCGTTCGTAACACTGCCCTCCTCTTAGATATGCTCGTCCCGAGCATTATCATTATTGTTCAACTTCAATTATTGCTCATTAAATGCCAAAAAATAACGGGCGTTAACAGTTTTCTTTCATAATTGGTGTTGCAATACTTAGAAGAAACGCAGCAAGTAGCTAAATGCGCCCTTTTTTAGTAAGCCTCGAAACAAATTTCAATACAATGAAAGAACGTTCCAAAAATTACTACGTTGAAAAGACGTATCTAGCCAGAAACGCCTTTTCAATGAAGTATTGCGGGTTTTTTGTTTTTTTTTTACTAAGAAGAAACAGAAAATCGCGTTTTTTAAATAAACAATATTGATATAATTGAATTTAATTCATGTGTCCTGATAGGCTACCTAATCATACAAGTTTTAAAATTGCAAAAAGATTAAAATACCTATTTTCCACTAAGCAGCAACGTTTTTCGTTTCATAATCACAAAATATTTTTTTTCTCCGTTTTCTACTTTATGTAGAAGCGCCCTATTTCCTTATGACGGCAGTATTATAAAGGCGAAAGTTTGTATGTGTGGATGTATGGATGTGTGGATGTATGGATGTATGGATGTTTGTTACTCTTTCACGTAAAAACTATTGAATGGATTTGAATGAAACTTTACCACAATATAGCTTATACATCAGAATAACACGTAGGATATTGGAAATCGAAATCCACGCGGACGGAGTCGCGGGCGGCCGCTAGTATGTTATAATAACATCTTAAATAGTAGGTAAACATATTGTTACGAACGTGGGGATCGGGATTTGGATTAAAAACCGTTGACTTGATAGAAGAATTTATTCGACGATAAACAAGTCACAACACAATCACAAGTCACACCACAATCACAAGTCACAACACAATCACAAGTCACAACACAATCACCAGTCACAACACAATCACCGTAGCCAAATCACACAGAAAATCGAAGTCCGTAGGTCGCTTAGGTCGCAGGTATAGTCACTCGTAATCACTTGTTCGCACTTATCACTCCGAAAGCTCAGATTGAACTCGACTCACTCCCTACTTGAGCCGTATTTATATCGCCGGCAACGCGATACTAGATAATTCGGCCGTCCCGAGAAAGTACTCGCGCGCAAACAATAGCCCTCTCGATCACACGCGGTGTATCTAGAAGCGTCGTGCGCTCCCGCGACCCCTTTTTTCTACCTGCGACGCGCTCGCGCCGCGTCTGCGGTGACTCGGTCGTTGACCTTATTGCGTTGTTATAAGGTTGTAAATGGCGCGCGCGGTGTCTGTACCGGCTTCGCGAATACTCTCGGCGCGGATCGCGTCTGTCCGTCACAATTATAGATGTAGATTAGTCTCGAACATTCGACTTTATGTCGCGATGTCTCGATGGTTCCGGCTCGTTCGTAACACTGCCCTCCTCTTAGATATGCTCGTCCCGAGCATTATCATTATTGTGAACCACCTTGTAGGGATCTTCCCATCTTGTCTTCCTCAAAGCTACTGGTATTTGTTCTCCATGGGGCACCGACGTTATAACGTTGAAGGTGTCCCAGCCTCCTGGTGGATCGACCTTTCACTGCAGCACAAGTAGTACAATTCCGGCACCAGTCTTGCACATCTGCTCGACAGTTCAGCCAGAAGAACCTTTCTCGTAGCCTTGTCAAGGTCTTCTTGACACCCAGATGACCTCCTACGCCATCATGTACCTCGCGGAGAACGTCCTTGATCCTTTTTCTTGGGACCACCAGCTGCAGGTGGAACTCCCTACCATTAGGTTGTTCCCACTTCCGGTAAAGTATTCCGTTCTGCAGGGTTAAGCTGTCCCATTGTGCCCAGTATGCTTTAGTGGTAGCACTCGTAGGCGCAACTTCAGACCATCGTGGCTTTATGCTACTCCGTTTCTTCCAAGCGACGATAAGTCGTATGGCTTCGTCATCCTCCTGGGCCTCTTTTATTGACTCATCTTCCCAGGTTCCCGGAGGGCTTGTCCTCATTAGTCGGACAACTTCTTCTTTTGTCTCCTGCTTGTCGCATCGTTTCCATTCCTGCGGGCGTCTCCATGAGAGAGTGTCGGCATGCCTGTCGTTCGCCTGGGAGACGATCTTTTTCCGGGCTTTTTCCGTTGCAGTCAGCACCAGCCCCTTAGTCCTGGCCGTCTCTTTCTCATTTTCCTGACTTCTTTTAGAAGCTGTAGCCTCCAGCTTCTTAGACATTTCTTCAAAGCGTTCATCTAACTTGCTCATCAATAAATCAGCAAGTTTAGATGTTTGCGGCTCCTTATTGGGACAGCTCAACTGCAAATGTCCCCGTTCTCCACATCTGTAACACATGGGAACAATTCTCTTCTTCTTCGGCGGATAAGACGTCTTCACTGCTTGCACTCCCTCAAACACTTCTCGTATCCCGTGCACCGGTCCAATATCACGCCGCGCAGCTTCAACCTCAAGGGCATGAGCTAGGGCTTCCTTTAGAGAAACATGGTGGCCCAACCCTACAGCAGCCCTTACTTCCACGTCCCTTATTCCATCAATGAATGATTGAAGCATAATGGAGTCCACCATCTTCTTGTCAGCAGATGGATACGCCTTGCGGACTATCTTTTCGATCTCTAAGGCCCACTGCTGCAGGCCTTCTCGCGAGCGCTGGCATCTATCCCGTAACTGTGCACGAAAGACATGCTCCAGATGTTGTTCTCCATAGCGTACCTCGAGTGCCTCCATCAAGTCTTTAAAAGTTGTCCCCGTTGATGGTAGCGCCTCCAGAACCGAAAGTGCTGATCCACGAAGAGCGACAGTAAGAGCTGTCTGGCACTGTTCATCTGTCCACCTGTTGGCACTGGCAACGGTTTCAAATTGCCGACGATAGGCGGTCCAAGAAGTGGTGCCGTCGTAAGATGGTACTTTCACCCGGTGTGCCTGGTTGACAAAGTCACTTGCCGCGGCAGGTCCTGTATTTTCCAATCGCAGAACCTTCTTCCGTAGCTCTGCGACTTCTTCCCTTAAGCTGTCCAGGTTGGCCTCTACATTGGTGACCCTCTCTTCTACCTGGTCCACGTTTTTCCGCAGGTCTTGCACCATATCACGCACTGAGTCTACTCCAAGAAGTACTTTTTGTTGATCTTCACGCATCAACTGCATCTCTTTTTGTTGATCTTCACGCATCAACTGCATCTCTTTTTGTTGTTCTTCACGCATCAACTGCATCTCTTTTTGCATTTTGTCTCCCATCTTGTCCTGTTTTCTTTGCATTTCCTTCTGTTCTTGAAGTATCATTTGCAATAATTTACTTAATTCCGAACCAGATTGCTCTTGAGATAGCGGTGAGGCCTTATGGGCAGCGTCACTTGAAACGGCCTGCGTGGTTGACCTGGCATGATCGATGCTCGTGGCTTGGTCGGTAGAGACGATCGGCATCTCTCGATGGTCACTGGAAGTTTCCTGACGAGCACTTGCCGTGGCCTCCGCAGCCTGTTGTGCCCTCGTTCTGACGCCGGCAGTATCTTCCCTCGGAGTCACTGGCATTTCCAAATCCCACTTCTGACACCAAATGTTACGAACGTGGGGATCGGGATTTGGATTAAAAACCGTTGACTTGATAGAAGAATTTATTCGACGATAAACAAGTCACAACACAATCACAAGTCACACCACAATCACAAGTCACAACACAATCACAAGTCACAACACAATCACCAGTCACAACACAATCACCGTAGCCAAATCACACAGAAAATCGAAGTCCGTAGGTCGCTTAGGTCGCAGGTATAGTCACTCGTAATCACTTGTTCGCACTTATCACTCCGAAAGCTCAGATTGAACTCGACTCACTCCCTACTTGAGCCGTATTTATATCGCCGGCAACGCGATACTAGATAATTCGGCCGTCCCGAGAAAGTACTCGCGCGCAAACAATAGCCCTCTCGATCACACGCGGTGTATCTAGAAGCGTCGTGCGCTCCCGCGACCCCTTTTTTCTACCTGCGACGCGCTCGCGCCGCGTCTGCGGTGACTCGGTCGTTGACCTTATTGCGTTGTTATAAGGTTGTAAATGGCGCGCGCGGTGTCTGTACCGGCTTCGCGAATACTCTCGGCGCGGATCGCGTCTGTCCGTCACAATTATAGATGTAGATAAGTCTCGAACATTCGACTTTATGTCGCGATGTCTCGATGGTTCCGGCTCGTTCGTAACAATATTATTGTACTAGGCTGAAATTACGCGACCGAAGTTTGGCGGCAATGCATTTCTTAAGTATACCAAAATACGACGTAATTTTGGCATAATGTGTCTTCTCCCTTTGAAATACATTGCAGGCGGAGACTGTAGTCACGTCGAACTAAGGGCGCGTTTTTAGGGTTCCGTAGCCAAAATGGCAAAAAAACGGAACCCTTATAGATTCGTCATGTCTCTCTGTCTGTCTGTCTGTCCGCCAGTCTGTCACAGCCACTTTTTTCCGAAACTATAAGTACTAAACTATTGAAAGTTGGTGAGTAGATGTATTCTGTGAACCGCAACAAGGTTTTCACACGAAAATAGAAAAAAAAAAATGGGGTGTCCCCATAGTTAGAACTGAAACTGAAAATATTTTTTTTCATTGAACATATACTTGTGGGGTATCTATGGATAGGTCTATGAAAATTATATTGAGGTTTGTAAGCTCATTTTTTTCTTAAGTGAATACTTTGCGTGACTCTTCCAAAGTGGAAAAAAGTGTGTCCCCCCCCTCTAACTTCTAAAGTAAGAGTATGATAAATCTGAAATGAATATATAATGTACATTACCATAAAAACTACGAACGAAAATTGGTTCGAACGAAATCTATTCAGTAGTTTTTTTAATACGTCTAAAATAGAATTTGTACGGAACCCTCAGTGCGGGAGTTCGACTCGCACTTGGCCAATTTCTTCCGTCTAGTGTGTTTCTAATTTCTATTCACTATCACTGACAGTGACAACCAGTTTCACTTTTCTTGAATTTCACAACATCTAGAAATTCATTTTGCGAGAGTTAGATATAATGTACTTGTCCTTTCCTAATAATGGCCAAATGTAGATGGTAGTGCTTAATCATGAAATTTCAAGGGCGTGGATTCGATTCCAGCGAAGCACCTGAGGCAAATTGATTTTGTTCTTGTAAATCAATTTAAGTTGCCTTTAGAAACTTCAATAACAAGTTTTATTTCTAAAAACTTCGTTGAACTAAGCCCTTGCAAGTTAGAATACTTAGTGAAACTGAGTTAAACTGAATTTCACCAAGTATCTGCCAAATAAATTTTTCGCGGAATATTTTTATAAGTACTTTGATCATAACTACGGATTCTTTGAAAAACAGCCTTATCAAATCAAAAATTTCTTTATTTACGTAGGCTTCAAAGATGCGCTTATAAATCATCAAAAAAAAACAAATTGCTGAATACTTTCTGACTGTACTTTAGAAATATTAAAATTGTAAAAGATCCAAGTACTTATTATAATTTATGGACTGAATTGATTTATTTATAGCATATAGGCCTTAAATGAACTGTATTTTGCGGAGTTATGTCTTTGTTAAGTACTAGCAGCCGCCCGCGACTCCGTCCGCGTGGATTTCAGTTTTATACTATAGTTTGAAGAATTTCTTGGCACAGGGAATATCCAACACATTTTTTTTTCAATTAGATCCACTAGGTTCTGAGATTAGCGCATCCAAACAAACAAAAAACTCTTCAGCTTTATTATATTACTCGTAGCAGAGGAAAATTCAGGCAATATCCAGGAAATTTTGAAAATGTCTGGCTATAACCACATCCTTATGACTCAAGAAACATTCCCGTTCCTCTTGTCATCATTATGCATCCATGATGTTGAATGCACAGGTAGACTGGCGAGAGCACGGGTTCAAACCGAAGCTGGAAGAGCAGTGGAAATGCGGCGCGTGCTACGCATTCGCGGTCACCCACGCGTTGCAGGCTCAGCTATTCAAGAAACATGGCGACTGGAAAGAACTTAGGTGAGGAATAATACTTTTAATAATACTTGAGATTTAAGAGAGAGGGTCCACCAAAACTAAAATGTGTGCGGTGTGCTGTACGAGAAGAGATGTGTAAATGACACAATTCTATTGTGAAAGACGTCTCAGCTCCACAGCACGTATCTTATCTTTGGTGGAGTCTCACCCTAAGAATTTGATAATAACGTCGCAGGAACAAACTGTAAGTGCGCTCAGTAGACATTTTGTTTGAAAACTACGTATTATGAAAATAAAATTCAAAAAACCAATCAATCTTAAAAAACATACCTTGCCGTACCTTCGTACCTCGGTAGGTACGGCAAGGTACTTCTTGATGTAAAAAGTTATTGTACCTACTCAGACGATCTCTTTGAAATAACATAATTCAAAATTTTAAATAAGACTATATCTACATCAACGAACGAAAGATGGCTTCAATTAAAACTAAGTAGGTGGACCACGCACGACCCAAGAGGACTTCCAAAATGTTGTGTGAATATTATTTTTATGTTGAAATATAAAAATAATATTCACAAAACATACATCACACCTATTATTGTTTCAGTCCCCAGCAAATAGTGGACTGCAGTGCCTCGGACGGCAACATGGGCTGTGACGGAGGGTCCCTCCGAGCGGCTCTCCGGTACTCCGCCAGGAAGGGACTCATCAGTGAGGACAACTACCCATATGTTGGAAAGGTGCAGTATTATTCAAGTCCAAGGCATTTATTATTTATTTATTTATTATTTATGAGGTTTTGTTTTATTATTTATTATTTAATAGAGGTAGAGCTTAGTGAATCTTCTACTCGAATGAATCGTTTGTCTGGGGAAGTACCTCCATCTTACAGAAAACCACAGTGAAATAGCACGTCGTAACTGTCGTGGTTGGTTTCTTCCCCTGAGCACAGATAAGTTCGTCAAAGCTCAGTTGGGGAAAATATTTATTTATTATTTAATATCCGCCTCGGCGGTCTAGTGGTTTAAGATACGGGCCGTGGGGGTCGAAGTCCTGCGTTCGATTCCCGGGTCGGGCAAATTTGTGTCGCTTTGTCGGAACACAGTCCGGTTTGTGAACGCCAATCCGCATTTGGCAAGCGTGGTGATTAAGCCAAAACTCATGTTAGTAATAAAAACATGATTTCAAATGATGGAGGCTTTTGCCTTGCAGTGGGACATATAAAGGCTGATACTTTACTTTATATAATTTTAACTCTTTTCCTCACAGAAAGGCAAATGCAAAGACAGCAGTCACACGACTCATACTCGGCCTAGGCGCTGGGCGTTGCTTCCACCAGGAGACGAGAAAGCCATAGAGAAGGCCGTAGCCACGATTGGACCGTTGGCAGTGGCTGTCAACGCAGCCCCCTTCACATTTCAGCTTTACAGGTACTGTTACTTAGCATGTTTAGCAGGACCAACGCTTAATGATATCCCTACTAATCCCTACTAATCATATTAATCTTATCTTATTATTATTAATTATTATAAATGTGAAAGTTTGTTTGTTTGGATGTTTGTCCGTCAATCACGCTAACTACTGAACGGATTTGATAATATTTGGTATATGGGAAGGGAACGGGCTGATTTAGGTGATAGGATACTTTTCATCCCGATTAAATGCTCCCAAGGGATACTTAAACCATAATCCGCGAACGCGAACGAAGTCGCGGGCGGCCACTAGAAGGTATTATAAATGCGAAAGTAACTTTGTCTGTCTGTCTGTAACGTTTTTTCACTAAAACCCCTCAACCGACGAAGCTAGTGCTAGCGCTAGTGATATATAAATGTTTTATTTCTATGTTTTAGTCATGTTCCGAATATCCATAACCGCGGATATCCTTCTGGAGAAAAACCGTATACAGATCCGTATCCGTTACATTTCACGTGGATCTTAAACGGATTCTTTACTTATTTTCAATTTAAAGGATGTATTTAAGAGATTTGAACCCGGAAAACTCGATTTCGTTATCAGTTTCACTGATCACTTGACCAAGGAGCCTTACAGAATTAATAACATTGATAATGTTAACAGAAGCGGTATCTATGACGATCCATTCTGCGTTCCGTGGCAGCTGAACCATGCGATGCTTCTGGTGGGCTACACCCCCCAATATTGGATCCTGCTCAACTGGTGGGGGAAGAATTGGGGGGAGGGAGGGTATATAAGGTAATGTTTGATTTTAATTACAAGTGATGCAAACGCCTCCATTATTTGAAATCACGTTATTGTACACTAGATAAGTTCGGCGACAATTAATTTTCTATACAAATTTATGTGACGTGATTTCGGCATGGGGGTTCATCTTCCATTTTAAATACATTGCAGGCGTAGTCACGCCGAAAATCGGTCGAGATTTTTTCCTAGTGTGTACCTACACGCATCGTTTAAAATATAAGTTTTGGCTTAATCACCGCGCTTGCCAAACACGGAATGATGATCATAAACCCAGGCTGTTCTGAAAAAACGAAACAAATACCCGTCCCGCGAATCGATCCCAGGCCACGGCCTACTGTTTTACATACGCGTAGTTAAACCACTAGTCCATTGAAGAGTAACAAATCACCTTCATCAAAACAAACAATTACATTATATGTATTTATATATTAAATAATAAATAAATATTTCACAACATCACATACATTGATCTGACCCCGTGTTAAGTAGCTTAAGCACTTGAGTTACAGACATCAGAATCAACAGTGGTATTACAAATATACTTAAATATGTAGATAACACCCAGACCAGGACAAACAGACATGTTCATGCACACAAATGTTTGTCCTGTGCAGGGATCGAACCCGCGACCTCTTGCGTAATAGGCAACATCTTGACCATTACACCAAGCGGGTCGTCATATTATATAATATATTTAAATTAAGAAACTTGTATCTTCTCTTCAAACTTAATAAAACCATCCTCTTGCAGAATTCGTAGAGGGCGCCACAGATGCGGTGTCACGAAGATGGCGGCCTACGTTGAATTATAATTTGTTTTTTTTTCATCATTTCGTTTGTATATAATTAAATACCAAAGTACAATTAAAGTTTGGTAGTATGTGTGTTTAATTTTCCAACATTTATTTGAAATAAGTATGTATTGAATACAAAAGTACAATAAAAGTTTGTTTGTGTGTAAATCCAGTAAGCCCACGATTGTGCTTTAAATTAAAATAGGCCATCTTGAAGATGATACAAAATCTTTAACCAAAGCACAAAAAAAAAATATAGGTACGCGTGAGTACCTAACCTTGAATTTTTCTTCTACGTCGGACAAAACATACGCACATACGAGTATCGTAGCCTAAGATGGCCGAATTCATCACATTTTAAATAAATAAATAAATAAATAAATATCTCTGGACATTATTCACACAGCGCCATCTAGCCCCAAACTATGCAGGCATAGCTTGGCAAACTAGGCATTAGCGTGTGCTATGGGTGCCAGACAAGGGATAAACATTACTTATTTACTTTTTTTTCTAAATTCATACATATTATACATAGAAACCCAGACCGATACAAACAGACATGTTCATGCAATTATTATTGGAAGCTTTAATTTAACATCTACTAACCGATAATAAAAAGTCGCTAATTAAATGATAATAAAATTTTGAAAAAATTCATAAAAAAAAATTATCACTCATTACAATTCATAATTAGATTGAGTAAAAATGAAACGCATCTTTATTTTTTACTGCCATACCAAAAGCGGAACCTTATTTCTGAATACCCTCATTTAGTTCAACATTTTGTGTTAAATGTCATAGTGACTTTAAAATTTAGTGTTGTCTTAAACTTTATCAAGTGAAAGACGAATGTTTTGGTTCTGTGAATAAATATTTAGTTAAATGTGAAAATTGTGTGTTAATTAATGCTATAATGCAAGTGTTTTAGTGCAGTGTTTTTGTGTAAGCCTCAAACCTCAAATCTGCTCAAGTAAGGTAAGTGAAATAAGTGTTTTTTTTGCCACAGTGAAGTTGGCAGTAAATCAGTTTTCGGCTTTTATACGGTTGTTGGTGCTCAAAAGTTTTCGGTCACAATTAGTTATGACACTCAATCGAACAATCTCATTTTGTATTTATTTTTCGAAACTAGCGGCCGCAAGCGACTTCGTCCCCGTGGATTTTAGTTTCCGCACACATAGTGTTATATTACATATACCTATATACTTATTATACGTGTAGGTGAAAGCCTTCCACTATAAATAAAAAAAGTTTTTTGTTAAATTAGAACCAGTACTTGGTTCCTGATCTAAGCGCGTTCAAACAAACAAACTCTTCAGCTTTATCATATAAGTATCGATTTTAACAACGGAATAAATAAAAGACGTCGATTCCCTACATATGTATGTACATATATATTTATATTTTTTTTTGGGAAAACATCCCTAATTGAATTATACCTATCTTGATTATGACGTTCCTTTAACAAGGGCCTTAATTGTTTGGTGAGACCAAAATATAATTATTTTAGGCAACTTGACGCTTCGTTATAAGAGACGAAATGAAAACGAGGACAAAAATATACTCGAAGGTTATTTTATTACGATCGACCCTCTAATCAAATTGCTGAATTATTAAGCGCCGCTTTTTATCAATCTTACTTAGGTTCACAGAAGTGAGCTACTTTAAAATCGACATTTAAACCGAAATGTTTTGGAAGAATAAAATAAATAGAAAGAAATCTTTGACAACATTTTTTTTCTACATTTTTGTTTTTTATATTAGTTACTTCATACATTATTTGATATATTAAGTTAGTTACGTAATTGGATTCCACTCGTGTAAGTAATTTTTATTATCTATACTAATATTATAAAGAGGAAAGGTTTGATTTTTTGTTTGTTTGTTTGTTTGTATGAATTGAATAGGCTCCGAAACTACTTGGCAGATTTGAAAAATTCTTTCACTGTTGGAAAGCTACATTCACCCAGAGTAACATAGGCTATATTTAATCCCGGTACGGGAAGTAGTTCCCCCGGGACGCGGGTGAAATAATAAATAAATAAATAAATAAATAAACTCACACACCCCTAGCTCCAAACCAAGCTCGAAGCTTGCACTTATGTTATCTATGCTTGCACTATGTCTGCTAGGAAACGGATATACTTACATAACCATGACAATTTTTTTTAAGCTCCTAGTTCCTCCAACCATCCACTAAAATGTCATTTTATGACATTTTACCTACCTATAGATTATTTTACTTAAGTCGGCAAAATTACGAAGGTCTGATGGTAGTCGCTTCACTGTCATAACCAGACTTGCCAAATCCTGGATCATGGTCAAAGCGGACCCCGCATAGAAACGGGATAAAACGCTAGGAAGAAGAAGTCGGCAAAATTACATCCTTAATTAAACACAGAAGGACCCTTACACAAAAGACATAAGTTTTTATAATAAGTAGGTACCTAACTACTTAAGATACCAACTACACGTAAGTGATTCTAAACTTTTGTTCGCATAAAGTTCAAGCAAACATTCTAGTTAAAGCTCTGAAGATTTAGTTAGGCACTAAAACATTGCTAAACATCTTGCTTGCATTTTAAACCTGGGTCAAACCGGCGGTATTCCCGCGCCATACAAATGGTACTAATTTATAAAACTCGCGCGCTCGCTCGAGTTAAAATCTTAATTCATTTATACCAGTTTTCTCCATTCGTCCGCACCGAATAGGAACTATTCCAGCGTTCATTTGAGTTGGTGGTGTGGTGTAAGTGATAAGATATTTGTCTTTTTTGCATTCATCATTTTAAATAAATAAATTTCTGGACGTTTAATAGCTAGAGAGATAAGAGATAAGATTATAAAAAGGCATAAGTCGATGGGATTAGGCCGGCACTAAAGCCGGTCGGTGGGATTAGGCCGTGAGCAGGTATACTTTTCAATAAAAATCTTCAGTCCAGTTAAACGTTGTAAATATAATAAACAAAAATGTACAATAAAATATGAGTTTAGGTTTGCAATGACAATGAAAATTTACACAGATAAAACAATTGACGCGCGCAATTTGAAAATAGAACGCGCGCCGCACTCATCATAATTTTCTTTTTAATTGTGGCATCATGCGGCCAGTCCGCGGAGGTTTTACTCCTCGACGACGGTTTTAATCTGGAAAACATATTACTGTACGTATCTCAGCTTCCTAACAGTCCACCACACTAACATTCTGACGTCTTATTCTTATTTACTGTTCAATTAGTTCCTGTGACGCAGCTCTAAATTTATCATTGCTATTCTGTGAAAAAAGGTCGCTGATGCGTTGCTTGGCTTAAAGACCCCAAACCCTCCCCAACTGAGCTCTGGCGATGTTTTGCTTAATGCCTCCTATTAACAACCGCAAAGTAATTTGGTAATTAAGTAGTAAAAAGTATCAGCCTATTAATGTCCCACTGCAGAACAAAGACCTCCATCATTTGAAATCATGTCAACGTTACAAAGATGGGTTTTGGCTTAATCACCATGCTTACCAAATATGGCTTGTTAATCACAAACCCGGGCAGTGCTCAGAAAAATTGACACAAATTTTGCCCGACCCGAGAATGGAACCCAGGACCTCGAGACCACGGCCCGGTACTTAAACCACTAGACCATCTAGGCGTACCGACACATAAAGGAAACTGAAAATTCCAATTCGGATTATTTTTATACGAGAGACATATCAATCAAGAAGTTTCTTATTTATTTATTTATTTATAGGGCAGTCAACATTATTCTAACAGAGACACCAAAGATCAACAAGAAGAAAACACATTTAAGAATAGTTTACAATTAAAGACAGCCACGACATGCGATATGTGGACTGTAAAAAAAAGTTATCAACCAAATTGAAAAAGAAAAAAACTAACATGTTGTGACAAATCGTGAAAAAAATATTCGAATTGACTCTAAATTGAAGTCTTGACTGTCTTCCCCCTGTTTCAGCTTTTAGCTGCCTTTACGGGCTGAACAAAATATGTGCATTATAAAATTTTATCACATGCTATATGCCTCCTATTAAAGACCGCAAAGGAATATAATTTGAAGCAAAAGGAAAAAAAAAACTCTTAACTTGCGCCACCGTCTAACCTAATTGAGTGTACAGTTGAGAAAGCGGTCAGGGAGGCACAAATGCGATTTATCTGTTACCGAGTGACTCGCTGCACTCACTGTTTTCAGTTAGTTCCGACTGCGAGTTGCTGCGAGTTACTGCGAGTTACTGCGGCCACGCATCCCGTCCAATTATCAGGAGATAACGTCTCGAGATCGCCCGCCTAGCACTCTTTGGGGATTTAGTTTTGCACTTGTGGAACTGAGAGGTTGGAAGTTGAGGCTAGATTTTTGTGCCACTTTGATAAAAACTAAATCTTACAACTTTTATTTTATTTTATTTTTTTAATTGTTTTTTTTTTTACAAAATACTTGAATTAATCACTGATCACAAAAAGATACTTCTACTGGCCGCTTCTTATCGCTGTGACAACTAGTTGAAACGTATGTACACATGTTGTCAAATAAATACCACAGATTTCTGTAGCCTGGACAAGTCTACAGAAAATCGATGGTACATTCAATATAAATCTATATCTTTCAAATCCTAAATACTCTTTATTAACATAGGGTTCATAGAAGCACTTATTAATCGTCAGAAAACTACAAAATAATACATAACTCTACCACCGATTCGGAAAGCAGTTACTTCTATAATATATGAAGCTGAAGAGTTTGTTTGTTTGTTTGTATGTATGTTTGTTTGTTTGAATCGTTAATCCCTGGCACTACTGGACCGATTTGAAAATTATTTTTGTGTTTGATAGTCCATTTGACGAGGAAGGCTTTAGGCTATTGGAAATCAAAATCCACGCGGACGGAGTCGCGGGCGGCCGCTAGTTCTTCAATATTTGTAAAGATAGAATATGCATTCACGTAATTACCTAGGAAAATTATGAATATAAACAGGCACAGAGACTATTTATACATTTGTATAAGACGTAAATCCAAAGACGCCAGGGAAACTTACTCACCTGCAAACCTCCTCGACAGATCCTTTTGTATCAAACCTAATCGATTCTCAGGTCCATTTACCCGGAGGTATTCCGAGAATCCATCAGTTCGAGTATATAATATTATCTTAACTTCTTCTAATAGATTGATAATAGATGGATAAGGTCCTGTCTGAAAGTAACCTTTCCTTCTTCCAACAATAGAATGTTTACAACCGACACGTTATACATACTGAATGAAATCATAATCGTTGTAATAGAGGTAAGGACACAAATAGGTATCTTAGCAAATAGGTTTTGGAGTATTGTCTTCTTATTCTTAAATATATAAACCTCAAAGAACTATGACGTAGGAATCCACGAAGAAAGTGTTTTCAAAAACCTTCCCCTTAGGCTAAATAGCGAATGAAAAACTCTCATTATCTATTTAGTACCCTAAAGGGTAGGTTTTTGAAAACAAGGATGAATCTTTGTCTATTTTAAACGGGTTAAGACTTTGCGTGCATAAAGTTACTGTAACTTAGGCCATAAGAAAGGATTTTCATAAATTCTACTTCCAAGGAGATAATAGGCCATACGGACGAAGTCGCTGGAGGCCGCTAGTTACCGGAAACGGTGACTGCTACTCACACAGAGCCTGTAATTACCACTTCCAATCGGGCACCTTGAACCACTTCATTGGCGGAGGGAGATAGGTTCCCTGAATGTCTTCTACTGGATCTTCTTCAACGCTAATTTTATTGTTGGGATATGTCTAACAATTTAAATCTATGTACATAATGTTTAAAACTAGTAAGACTTTTGTTGAGACAAATTTATTCTTTTCTTTTCATATCTAAAATTATTCATTTCCGCTCTCAGTTGGATAAAGTATTTAAAATCGCAGTTCCTCTCACCCGCATTAACTAAATTTGACAGACATAAGCACTCAAGTTAAAAGCACTATCGAATTAGTTTCTTTGAAAAAGTTAGACCTACATCTTCAGACCTGCTTGATAGATGACCGGAGTATCGTACCTTCGTCACTCACGAGAGTTTTGTAAAAAGTTCTCTGGCACTTACCCTCCTAGGACTACCCTAGTTAGATTTCATATGTGGTTCTACCTGAGAATAGGCATTTCTATTCATTTGTAACAAACTACATTTGTAACTTTTTTTTCGATGTGTCTATCGAAGTTAGTTTTTGTCGTTTAATTCCGAAAAAAATATGCTACGAAGATTTTACATGAATTTCGGTAAAAGGTAACCTATGTCCTTTCTCAGGGTCTAAAGATTGTCTGTGCGAAATTTCATCAAAATCAGTTGAGAGATATAAGCGGGAAAGTTACTTTCGCATATACTAGCGGACGCCCACGACTTCGTCCGCGTGGATTTCAGATCCCCTTTTTTGCAATTAAAGATAGCCTATAATATTGGCAAGGATTAGTAGGGGTTTCATCAGACATGTTATATGTATCTTAAAACTGTGAGTGATGCCTCCTAGCCGGTTAAGGCTACAGCTATACTGCTTTCAAAAAATATATCCTAAAATTAATAAATTTAATAAATCATAATCTCAAATTGGAATAATAATTTCTGCTTGTTATGCACTATTTTTGACGAGTTCAAGAGACGAACTTCTTAGCTATCCATGGATTCTCCGTGCGGGTGCCGGGTCCATCGCGTGGAACAGGGAGGAATGTCAGTCGGCGCCTGGGACTTGCGACCCAGCGTGTAGGTTTAAGGGGCCCCTTTATAGTATACTAACGATCACCTCCACCGATGACAATCCTCTCCCTTCCCAACCATATTTGGTCTGAGCCGAGTAAAGCGGCTTTAGTTGCTCTTTCCAGTAAGGAGCTAATATTAGATCTTGGTAATCCTAAGTCCTTCAGTAGGTTGTAGAGAGATTTCGCTGGTATACCTCTCGCACCCACTTCCACAGCATACAACCGTGCTATATAACCATTTTTAGTCATTTCGTTGGTTAGGTCATAATACTTATTTGTTTTAAACGCGTGATCTTTGGGAATGTTTGTCTCCCATGGAACAGTAAGTTCTACCAAAAGTACGCGCTTAAGTTTTCTAGAATAAATGAAAAGGTCTGGTCTAGACGACGATAACGCAATGTCCTCTGGAATACTGTAGTGCTTTTCATACGTGTCCATCATGATCTTCCAATCTGGAGCTACACTAACGATGGAGTAAGGTTTGACTTTGGACTTCTTGGTAGATCCTTCCTTGACGAAGTTGATGTTCCTTGTATTCGTCGTCAAACCTTTTGCTGCTCTTGCTATTGAAAGGCTCACCGCTTCACGTATGCTCTGCAACACTCCGTCATGGCGGCGAGAGTAGTGACCTCTGTCTAGGAGTACTCTGCATCCCACCAACAAATGCCTTGCGGTACCTACGGCCTCACCACAGAGCAAACAGGTTTTGTCCACCGCCATTCCCCACCTTACAAGGTTGCTCTGATCGGGTAGGGTCAACCACGTGAGACCAATCGTACAGTATCGACCGCCACTTCAATGCCAAAGGGATACAAAACTCACCAAGGGACACCCACTCGTTTTGCATTTCGAGATTAAGCGCATGTACTCTATACTCGTTATCTTCATCCATTCGCAGAAAAGACTTAATGATAGGATTAGTATAGCCCAGTCAAATTAGGTTTTCACCTCGGAATTTGAGATAATAAGCTGAAAACTCGTATACAGCTTCATTTTGGTGTTCTTAAAGTTGTCTCAAAAGTCACATATTATCTCGTGTCCGCGTCGTAAGTTATTCAAGGTCAAAGGTCACGAAAATCGTTTTTTTGCGATTATCTCCGTTTCTATTGCTCCAGTGAGGTTAGCACCTATGGACAAATTGTAGAACATTAAATTTGCAACAAATAATGTCCTAAGCATTTTTTTATAAAGTCAACCGTTTTTGAGATAGAGTGTAGTGAGTACGCAGCGCTCAGGCATACTGTACTACTGTAACTAGCGGCCGCCCACGACTTCGTCCGCGTGGATCTCAGTTTCCGCACACAATATCTTTAAAAACAGTAACCTGTGTGTTTTAATGATGTATAAGCTACATTATTATGAAGTTTCATCAAAATCTATTCAGTACTTTTCATTTAATTTCAATTCTATCAGTTGAAAATCTAAGAGATGTAAAGGTACTAACTTTCACCCCCAATTTTTATACCCCTAGGGTGGAATTTATTAAAATCGTTTTTTTGGGGATGCCTACGTCATAGTAGCACTATGCACGCAAAGTCCCAGCCCGATCGGTTTGAAATTGACAAAGTTCCATACAAACTTTCATCCCCTATTTTATCCCTTTGGGATTAGAATTGATCAAAATCCTTTCTTAGTGTATGCCTAAGCCATGACATCTACCAGTATGCCAAATTTTAGGCCGATCCGTCCAGTGGTTTGGGCTGTGCGTTGATAGATCACTATGCCAGTCAGTCATCTGATGCCTGAGCGCTCGGTGTTCTTTGCTCTCTATCTCAAAAACGGTTGACTTTATAAAAAAATGTGTAGAACTTAATTTGTTGCAAATTTTATGCTCTACAATTTGACCATAGGTGCTAACCTCATAGGAGCAATAGAAAGCGAGATATTCACAAAAAAACATTTTTTTTGACCTTTGACCCTCAATATCTTAAGACGCGGACACGGTATCATTTGTGACTTTTGAGACAACATTTAGAACGACAAAACAAAGCTATATACCAATTTTCAGCTTATTATCTTTCATTCCGAGGTTGACCCCTTTTTTCACCTAATTTGACTGGGCTAGTAGGATATTTTTATTTATGTAACAGTGACCGAATTCACAAACATATTTATTTACCTATGGCGCTGAATATTCCTTCGTTGCGAATTGTTTGGAAAATTGACCGCTATCCAAAAGTTTGTTAGTGCGTCAGATACGTCAAAATCCGTCAAACAGGAGCGTAAATAAATCCTCAAGTTAGTCAATTGACGGACGTCCCAACGATTTATGCCGTCAACTATGTCCATAAATTTAAGTCTGGAAATGAATTTTCCAGATGATGAATGCGGCTAATATTTAGTGAGTGACAGATGAATGGCGGGCTAAATCTGGGATGGAGTGGCGAAGTATTGGCTAGAAGGTTTTTTTTGAGAGTGCAAACGAAGTTTATTTGAGGACTGCGACTGGGAACACTACATGACTGGGACTGCGGTCCCAGTTGCCTGATTAGTTTTTGATTATTTACTTCGTCAGACGAATGGGACTAGCCGTAATTTTAATTACAATTCCATTGTCTAAGTACCGGATTAAGTACAGTTAGCAAAGAAAGTTCCCCATGAATTAAAAGTTATGTAGAATTCAAAGATTTTATTTAGTGTAAAACTACATAAAATATAATCCTGACCTTACATAACTTGATTTTGCCGTTAACTGTACAGATGCATTATACCATTCCAATTATTTATCAACCATGGCGGCCGACCTTACGAATAGCCAGGTACGCAGGATATTTATAGTGCACCAGTGAGTACGCAAGTACAGGTGCACTCTATATTGCCCCACTCTCATTTTTCGGTGGGACAGCAATATGACACGACCGTAGAGAGATAAGGCGCAGGACTAACAGCTTATCGTGCCTTCCCAAGCACGCAGGAGCTCGAGATATTTTTTTCCGGTCACCCATCTAATGACTGGCCTCTGCGAAAGTTGGTTAACTTTGCTGTCGCAGGTCGAGCGCGCTATCCGTTGCGCCATCGAGTTCCTTAATGCATAACAGTTACTGAAAATGTATTCTAACCCCTCTAGGAACCTCAACCTCCACTCCGATTATTACATATTAAAGTCCATTATGGCGACGGTCACTAGATACACTCATAAATTATTATTATTTTGCGCTTCATAGCCGGACGCCGACAGTGACTGACGGTAATATCCGGACATCGGAATGCACTTAGCCTCACTGCACCGAGACGGATAGGTGATCCGCTTTGAGCACCTAAATGTGGAGCACCACTAGCTGCCTGCTTACTAGCCAAAAATGTCATGCTTTGGCGGCCGCCCGAAACTCATGGATTTCGGTTTCCGCACACATTGTGTTAAAGCATTCTCCGTTAAGTCTAAACAACACAAATATTTCAGCTTTATATTTAAGGTTCGATTCCTTCCTAAAATATAATTCAGGGCTTAAAGTTGACTAGGTCAGGTGCAAAAGTTGCGGTTGCTCAAAAAACAATGCCGATGTTTGGTACGGAAGAAGGCGTCTTTTTTTTGCTCATACCAAAATAACCAAGCATAGTAATTATTATATTCTTGAGGACATACAAACGATATTCATTAAGCCATAAGCTAAAAACTCAGTCCGAAAATAGCCTAGAACTTCTTGCTTCAAACATTTTTCTATGGGGGTGTAAAAGTTCTCAAGAACATTGTTTACCTAACCATGTTGGTCCGCGAGAAAAAAATACGCAACTTCTCATACCAAAAGTATGAAACGATAAAAGTTCAAGCCAAATGTTCAGTTTGGACTAATTTTACAGCTATACTGTATTAGCAAATATCGTTTTTAATACGTTCAAGAACGTATATTAGCATGTTTGATTGATTGACTCGAGAAAATAGATGCCACCTTCCCTTTGAAATTGGCATTGTCTTTTCTGGAGCTAAAAGTGGAATGCCTCGAGACAGATCTGATTTAGACCTTGATAATTAAATAAGAACCATCAGATGATATTTTCGTCCTTTCCATCATTTTAGTCATATTGAAAAGTGATTGGCAAAATTATAGCTGGCGAGTTTTAGTTAGACTTGATTGGCGTATCGACAGGTTTGATTTAGATGAATCTGTACGGCTTGAAGGACCAATATCTAGTTTGAAGAAGCAGAATAAATTATTTATAAAAGATCTTTAAAACACTAATGTCATTAGTTAATCAAAGTACAGTGTTAAGTGTCATTAATGGTTTAAATACCATAGTTAAATAAATAAATAAATAAATAAATGCATTTGGCAAACGTGGTGGTTAAGCCAAAACCCATCTTTCAAATGATCGAGTTCTTTGCCCTGCAGTGAGAAACAAGTAGGTTGATACTGTATTCTTTAATTTTTATTTGTCTGTAATAAATTTGTTAAATTGCATTGCATCGCATTTATTTATATTTATTTTATCGGGCGAAACTTTCACAATGTAGCGCGTGTATCCGCCGGCGATATTCCACCCCTGCATAGCTTTATTATATGTATTAGTATAGATTATGCCTACGATAAAAAAATGTTTTACAGTTTTCAAAGTTAGTCCTTATTATAAGGCTTAGATTTTTAATGGAATTATTTCCTTCTTTCTCCATCATCATTATCAGCCTATGGCAGACACAGGCCTCTCAATGTACGGAGAGAATATTGGCAGCAATTTGCTTAGTTTTGGGCATTTTATTTTCGTCAAAGGCGTTTGGTTTGTCGACCGATTCGGTTCGCCGCACACCACTCAATCCAAACACACGTTTTCACAAATAAAAACTATATCGAATAAACTGCTACTATGTCAATTCTATCTAACCTATACCACAGCCAGCAGTTATTTGGTACCATTTAATATTTTTACGAGCGGAACCTCTATTTTCCGGGCGTATCCGGACCGTTCCGAAGCGACCACTATACGGGATGAATTATTCACTGCAATGAACAACGAATGTTATTTCTGTTATGGGTTTGGAGATTTAGAATGTCCGATTCGGTGTGCAGGAAAACGGATTTTATGAACGGAAAGATGCAACAAACATATTTCGTGAACATAGTTGTTCAAATGAATGTGTTTATTCAAAGTCAAATTGAAAGTAGTTTATTATCCAATTTGATTTACAAAGGAATTCTTTTGCACGTCATATATGTGTATTTTTTACCTACTAGCACTTCGACGTGAATTGCCTCTATTGTTTCCCAAAAATAAAAATGATTATTAAACTAAACTTATCTCTTTCTTAAAATTAGGAAAGCACAATGGTGGCTCAGCTGGTGCCGGCATAGAGGGAACGGATAGACATACTTGAATACTCCTTTATAAACATCTATGACTCGAGCAAAAACGTCGATGTAGTTTGTTTGTTCAAAAGTGCTAATCTCAGGTGTAGAATCCTTGTTGTTTGGATATTTTACGGCTCACCAACACTACAACACGCGTACGAAGTACAGTCCCGCCCGCTCCGTTCTCCCGCCGGACGGAATGTCATTCTGACACGTGACGTAAGCGCCTGAGACAACCAACACTATACAGCCAATACACTACATCCCTTTCTTGATTTAATTTAGTTTTATTAAAACGAATGTACTTACTTCATATAATCATGAGACAGTTCTATCTATGTGGAAAGTTTACTACTAGTTACATTATTTTAATTGCTTATTAATCAAATCAAATCTTAATTTACGCATTAAGAGGTCAACCAAAATTTTACACCATTGTGGTGCCTGAAGTGGGATTAAGTTGCAAGATTCCTTTCTTCGTCGTCGATTTAATTTCAATCTTACCACACGCTCCATTCGCCCTGAATAAGTGCCCTATATTCCATCTACGGACTTGACCAGTTTCATCGTTTCGGACTTGGATAACTCCACTTCATTATTTCCACTGTATGCGTTTCAGGATTGTAGTCCTAGCATAATTTATTCTGTCTATCCATTTTACTTTTTCTGTTCTTAATATAAACTTTATCACCTAGTACCTACTAGATCACTTTCTTCTGCCTTTCTTTTCCTATCTCCATAATCCTTTCCTCTTTCTTTCCTTTCTTGATCCCTGTCCTTGACCGCAGAGTCTTTTGATATCCTTTCCATTGTATCACTCACTACAGGAATTTTATCTCTAAATCTTAAATTATTCTTCCGGTGACAGAATGTGGTGTGCTATTGTACATAGTTAGATAGTCTAGTCTAGTAAACTTTCCTTCCAATCTTTATTTGCAGCTATGCTTATTTTTTAACCGCTTTAATATATCGCGATTTTGTCTTTCGACCTCTCCCTTTTGTTGTGGCCAGTATGGGATTGTATTGAAAAAAGGTGATGTTTCTTTCTGTTAAAAATGTTGAATTCTTCGCTGATCATATCCGCCATATGTCTTCCATTATCCGCTGTTATTAAAGTTGAATTTCCTAAACGACTAAATATTTCTTTGAGATTTGCCACAATTTCGGTAGGGGTGATTTTCCTACAAATCTTAACTTCTTTATATCTGCTGTAAGTCTACTACAGCAACCAGATGGTCACCGCTAGGGAGGGGCCCATCAAGAACCGTCAGGCATTTCTCGTCGTTTCATAGGATTTGAGGCGTGTAGTGCAGATACAAGAGTGCAACCTTTACACGCTTTTACAATGTTTTCGGCATCCTTGTTACATTTAAGCCACCAAACTTTTGTTCGAAGTTTTGCCTTCATCGATACAATGCGGAGATTTATAATGAGTCTGCGATATTGGTCTTACCCGATTGTTAAACTACTTTGTAGCTATACGACTGTACTATAACCCATATCTCTATCCTAGCACATGTTTTGAACTTGATTCAAATATAACCTCCGACGGTTTGTGGTCTGTTATAAGTTCGAATCTTCCGCCATAGAGGAAAATGTGAAAATGCTCTACTGTCCATACACGGGCTAATGCCTCTATCTCAGTCTGGCAGTAGCGGCGTTTACAATCAGTCCGAGTCTTGTGACCATATTCAATAATCCTGGGGTTGTCTTCAGAATCAGTTTGGACTAGCACTCCACCCAGGCCCACCGGGCTAGCGTCTGCTATGACCATCGTACGATCGTTTACATCGTAGTAACCTAAGGTATATTTGTCATGATATCCTTCATTCAATGAATTGAAACATCGCTGATTTTCTGGTCGCCAATGATCTGTAATATTTTTTCGATCTCCATTTTTATTTCGAAGAAGTGCTTTCAGAGTTTCGTTATTGTCGCATAATTGGGGATCCATTTGCTGACGAAATTAATCAGGCCTAAGAAGCTTCGTAAATATCCGGCAGTTTTTGGCCCTCTAAATTCTTTTATCGTAGAAACGTACTTTTCCAACGGTCTCACGCCTTCTAATGACAACTCATGTCCCAAAAACCTCACTTTACTCATCCCGACAGAACATTTGTCTTCTCTTACTAATACATTATTCTCTTTCAGAACTGACATCACTTTCTTTACTCGAGCATCATGCTCCTGCCTGTGTTTCCCGTAAATCAAGATGTCATAATTTACCACTCCTTCACAACCTACAAGCATGTGCTCTAATGTTTTATGAAAGATTTCCTACCTAAATAGGCCTTTATTATTGGTTATATGTCTTGAAGCCATTTTATGAAATGCGTCTTTTATGTCCAATTTTGTGAAAACTTGCATTTTTCATCTTTCGGTATTATTTTGTCCATTGTCGGCAATAGGTGGTTTTCTCGTACAGCTTCATAAGATCGACGCATGTCTTCACAAAGACGTATTTCTATTTATCCCCACAAACTTTGAGACATGGTAATCAATTGAATGGTTCAGATAAATAGGTGTTATCTGCTTTGCACATCAATTTAATGATTGAATTATTTATCCCCACAAACTTTGAGACATGGTAATCAATTGAAGGGTTCAGATTGAGCTTAACAATCTGCTTATCACTTTAATAAGCCTTCAACACCGGCACCACAGGGTATACCCATTTGGAAGAGCTTACGGCTGGTTCTATAATATCCCTTTGTTTAAGCTATTCAATTTTCCCCTCAATTTTAGCTTCTAAAGGTAGCGGGGTCCTTCTAAAAATGTACAAACAGGAGTAGGTAAAGATTAATAACACATACTAATCAAACAACATCTAAAGATGTTGCAATATTATGTTTAATAAATAATTTAAGGTATCAACAATATTTATTTGGACTTATACCTCACCATTATATATCATTTATAAATATATATTAGATACTTTATAACAATGAAATCAATACCTGTAAGGCTTTAGTGGTGTGGTATTGCCACAGGCCGTGAATGTTACAGTAGGATTTAGTTGTTGATTAAACATTAAACAAACTAACTTTGTTCTTCTTCATTGTTTACCAAGTTGATTCCTGTTTGAGCAACCTGCATGAATGTCGCTTGTAGATTTTGCTCTGTTTTGGAGCAGAGTATGAATCTAGTTTAGATATTGCAACTTCAAACACGTCGACGCCAACACTTGACTCAATATTAGCACCAGAAATGTTCTAAAACACTTCTTGCGAATCTAAACTAGCGAAATGTAGAAGAGAAGCCCTTTTCTTGATGTCTTTATCAATGTTAGACGCTTCCAAGAATATGAGCAATGCTCTTTTCCAGCGTTCCCATCGTATACCCACTGAAGTGGATTCCCCGTAACAATCAAACTTTTCCAATGACAGGAGTGACATCTTTGGGCAACCTGGAGTGATAAATTTAATGATTCAGATATGTTATCCGCTATTTACTCATCAATTTAATGGTCGGATTATCTGCTATTATTCCTGAATTTTTTAGGTCAATTCAGAATAATCGATGGAATGATTCAGATTGATCCCTCCAATCTACTTATCAATTTAATGATTCAGATTGATGCCTCCAATCTGCTTATCAATTCAATGATTCAGATTGATACCTCCAATCTGCTTAACAATTCAATGATTCAGATTGATTCCTCCAATCTGCTTATCAATTTAATATTTCAGATTGATGCCTCCAATCTGCTTATCAATTCAATGATTCAGATTGATCCCTCCAATCTGCTTAACAATTCAATGATTCAGATTGATTCCTCCAATCTGCTTGTCAATTTAATGATTCAGATTTATCCCTCCAATCTGCTTGTCAATTTAATGATTCAGATTGATCACTCCAATCTGCTTATCAATTTAATGATTCAGATTGATCACTCCAATCTGCTTATTAATTAAATTATTCAGATTGATTCCTCCAATCTGCTTATCAATTTAATGATTCAGATTGATTCCTCCAATCTGCTTATCAATTTAATGATCAGGTCTTCATCTGCTTTTATATTTATTTTCATTTAATCAACATGTATATAAGTGCGGTATGGGAATCGAACTTGCACCCTCATGCACAAGCGGCCGTTTCGTTTCCAGCGACGTCATTGGATTATAATTGTTAATAATGCAACAAAACTAAAATACAAATACATATTTTTAATTTGAGCATAATCGTTACTTTTCTAATACGAAATAGGTATTTCATGCCCAGCATCTAGCATAATCCAATTAAATAACGTGATTCGCGTCGAGTCATTCCTTTGTGCTAAAAATGTATGACGATTTATAAGTGCCTTGCAGAGGCCTACATGAATAAAGTATATTTTGAGTTTGAGTTTGAGTTTGAGTTTGATTACTGTCGCCAGGTATTTCAAATATCCACACATAACTTTTGTAGTCAACGGCCCAAAGAAGCAAAATAGAAATTTAAAGTTAATTTCTTAAACATCTCTGTATGTCTTCATTCCCATTATTTAGTTCGCCCTGTTGTATTCAAATAGATGAAACGTACATTATTATTTTAATAATCAACGTTTGTCAAAACCGCCTTTGCACAAAGTATCTACTTTGCCTTACTACATTGGCTTTTTATTTTATTTAAATAGCAAAATACTGTTAAAATTAAATGTTGAAATTATTGTTTAACATGTATCGAGACAGTAACTATACTCATAATTTTTATGTTTTATTATTAACCATCAAACCTTATAAGAATCAGTGTTAATAAAAACATAATTAACTGAACCGCTCAGAAGTCCGAGCTGCACTCGAAAAACCGACACAAATTCCCTTCGACCCGGGACGGGAATTGAACCAAGACCACGACCCGGTATCCACACCGTTAGGTCAACAAAGTGAGGCGAATGTTGCAATCGTTTCCTTTTGTAAGCCTCAATGCCAAGTTATTAACCTACGTTAAAGTTTGTAGGTACCAGGGACTACCCGAGCGCTGGAATGTTATTGTTAGAATTTGCGCTCGAACTGCAATCAATTTCTTTGTGCGGTACTTATAGATTTACGCGTTTCTAATGTTTCTTTTTCGTTTTTCCTTGAATACATGACCCTTTAACGTTAAACATTTAGTATATCAACAATCTTATCAGTATACTGAGAAATACATGCAAACATCGTGGTTTTAGGGATCACTGATTTTTCCTTTTTATTTTATTTTTTAGTTAGTTGTATGATGTACCTTTCTCCTCGTCGCCACATGTAGAATCCTTGTTGTTTGGATATTTTACGGCTCACCAACACTACAACACGCGTACGAAGTACAGTCCCGCCCGCTCCGTTCTCCCGCCGGACGGAATGTCATTCTGACACGTGACGTAAGCGCCTGAGACAACCAACACTATACAGCCAATACACTACATCAGGAATTACTGGCTCCAATTGAAAAAAATGCGTTGGTTAGTCCATTAGCCGAGAAAGGCTTTAAGCTATAGTATAACACTATGTGTGCGGAAACCGAATTCCACGCGGACGGAGTCGCGAGCGGCCGCTAGCAATCTACATATTTTCTTCAGCCTCAAAAACTCAAGCCGACAACACTTACCTAATAAGTGAAAATAACCAACGAACCCAGCACTTACCACCCGCTTCAAGCACATCATTATCCATTGTTCCCATCATTCAATGTCGCACAAAACACAGGAATATGCCTCTGCCCTCGGGACCTCGAGGAACTAAATTTTTTGTCCTCCACCTCCATTTATCATGAGGTGACACCGGTGGAGCCGAAACAAAGGAAAGGACGGTGAAAATGAAGAGTTTTAGTTATTTTATTTTCTTTATTAAGTTAAATGTGGCTGTTTGATATAGATGCTTTCGTAAAGGTTGTAGAAATATAACTACTTATTAAAATTTTCCACAATAAAAAATCAACGAAAAAAAATTGTCTATTTACATTACAAACTGTCTGCTATAATAATAAATCTGAAGAGTTGTTGTTTTGTTTGAACGCGCTTATATCAAGAACTACAGAGTCGAATTGAAAACGAGAGATTCGCGTTGGATAGTCCATTAGTCGAAGGAAGGCTTGAAGCCATAGTATAACACTTTATGTGTGGCAATCGAATTCCACGCGGACGGAGTCGCGAGCGGCGATAATAATACATATTTTCTTCACTCTCAAGTACTCAAGACAATACACACCTAATAAGTGAAAATTACCAACAAACCCAGCACTTGCCACCCTCTCCAAGCACATCATTATCCATTGTTCCCATCATTCAATGTCGCACAAAATAACAGGAATATGCCTCCGCCCTCGGGACCTCGAGGAACTAAATTTTTTGTCCTCCACCTCCATTTATCACGAGGTGACACCGGTGGAGCCGAAACAAAGGAAAGGACGGTGAAAATGAAGAGTTTTAGTTATTTTATTTTCTTTCTTTTATTAAGGTAAGATGCGGCTGTTTAATATAGATGTCTTTGGAAAGATCATAGAAATATTACATCAGTAATATTTTTTTAATATAATAAATTGAAATTTTTCTAACGCAAATTAATGCGTATTTTTGTAGCTAAACCTATGCGATAATCAGTATATATATCGGTGCTAATGTAATAAAGCTGAAGAATTTGTTTGCTTAAAAGCGCTCATCTCAGAAACTATTATTTCTAGTGGTCTAGTGCTTTAGGTACTGGGCTGTGGTCTTTTGTGGTCAGGCATAATTATTTGTACATATTATTTAACGGGACTAAACGCGATATTAATTATGTAGTAAGCGGACTCCGCTTGCGACCACGTTTTTTGTATCGCAGCCGAAACGTCAAGCATTAAGTAGTATACATATACTACATAATTAATATAGCGTTTAATCCCGTTAAATAATATTAATGTTATAATGCAACGCGAAAGTCTAAAATTTTATAATTATTTGTGTCGGTTTTTCCGAACGCAACCCGGGTTTTGTGATCACCAACCCGCATTTGGCAAGCGTGGCGATTAGGCCACCCATCGTTGCAACGAAAACATGATTTCAAACGAAGGAGGCCTTTATAAAACTTTAAACTTTCGCGTTGCATTACTATCCATCCTCCATACTATATATTATTCCCAATAAAATGGGAAAGTGTGTCTATCTGCCTGTCTGTCTGTCTGTTTGTCTCTCTTTCACGGCAAACCGGAGCGACGAATTGACGTGTTTTTTAAGTGGAGATAGTTGAAGGGGTGGAGAGTAACATAGTCTACTTTTTGACCCATTCCAATCCCCCATTTCCCTTAAATGGGGGGTGGAAGTTTGTATGGAAAATCTGAACTACTTAAGTTAGACGCTTGAAATTTGGCATGCAGGTCTCTTAATAAACTTGATGCTTAGTTGCTTATGGATATTGCAAAATTAAATAATACCACAACGACGCCACCCACCGCGAGTCCACTTGTGACCATGGCTGCAGCATGGCGGCCGAAACGTCAAGCCGATCGGACGAGAGTACGTACTTTACCTAAAAAAATCGCGTTTAGAACCGTTTAAATATTATTTGATAGAAGCCTCTGCCCTGCAGTGGTACATTATAAGCTGATATACTCTTACTCATCCCTATTTCTCCAAGTTCTAAATTCTCATTCTCATGACAGGCCCGTTGGTCGAGTGGCTAGAGACCCTGGCTACAAAACCAAGGGTCGCGGGTTCGAATCCCGCTAGAGGCTAATGTTTGTGTGATGAACATCGGCATTTGTATTCGAGTCATGGATGTTTATAAAAGTATTTAAGTACCTATGTCTATCCGTTCCCTAGCTTCCATAGTACAAGCTTCGAGCTTAGTTTGGGGCTAGGCAATTGGTGTGTTAGTCCAAGGCATTTATTTATTTATTTTATTCATTTATTTTCCCTGCTGACCGTACGTTTGTATATTAGCATTTCTCTGCGCTCGGTACCCACGTGGGAGGCTGTTTTCAGGCAGGTATTAAGATAGCGGAAACACATGGCCGCACTATTTACATAATAGTGTTTATAGGGCTGTTTTGCTCTTATCAAACCGAATAGTATTTGGTCGAATTGTAAGAGGTTTTCTGGATATTAGGTTTTGTTTGTAGCGTGGCTTTTAGTTGCAGGGAACTTGGTTTGTGTGTAGAAATAAGGTACTAATGTTAAATTATATTTCATTGTAAAATAGTAGTTTGGGCTAACGTAAGGGCTGAAGTTTTCTATTTAAAACTAGCTGACCCTGTGAACTTCGTATTACTGACAGTGTAATAACGTTTGACAAGATAGTTTGTGTGAGAAAATAAAGTTGTCGTTTTTAGTTATTTTCTCGAAACTTTTCCGTATTGTTTTTTTTTCTGGATACATAAATGATCCGAATCCGTTCAGCCATTCTTTGGTTTAAATCATACAAAGCATCACGAACGGCGAATGCAAAATAAAATTAAAAACTATTTGCTTATTTGGTTTCAATGTTCGGAAATAGAATAGAAATCCGTATGTAAATATAACATCGTGTGCGACTATGTACTCTAGCAGAATAATCTAAACAAAAGTTTTCAATTCAACCCGGGAATAGAACCCACAATGACTGGCGAATTATTCAGTCACCACGAAAGCAAAGGCCCTGCAAGAGTAATAAATAATTAAGACAGCAGAAAAATACCTTAAAATTTACGAATACACAAGCAAAATTTACAACCCACCCGAAATCCTTAAAAAAGTATAATAATAAAAAAGCGCCTGCATTGTTACGCTATTAAGATATCTCAATCTAACATTAAATAACCCAGCGCCATAAAAACCTCTCCATAATTCAGTAAAACGTTGCACTTCATCACAAAAACGTCGAAATTCATCATACAGGCTTAAAAATTAGGGGGTACCCTTTCAGACCCTAAATAATAGGGAATGATGGGCGCATAATAGCTCGGAGGGCCATAAGTCTCCTCTATCTATTGCCTAACATATTTCCCTCGCACCTCCAACGATGTTTTTCCTCTTGGGAACTGTAATTAATGATGGACCATTATTTTGTAGCTCCTTGAGAGGGGGTACGCACTGGGTTGATGAATCGCGCGGTTTTTGTTACTTTTTATGCTGCGTGATCAAACTTTATATGGCTCAAGCGTACTTGTAAGGTATTCACGAGTCATGCAAACAGTTTTTTAAGTAGACATGCAATTACCAAAAACTGATTAAGAATTTCGTAACTGTTGTGCTAAGTTTCTGCCTGTGAGCAAGGTCGCCAAAGCTTAGTTTTAGTTGGGGATGTATGGGGTCTTAAAGGCTGGCAACGCATCGGTGATACCTCTGGTGTCGCAGATGTCCATGGGCGGCGGTGCTAGCTCACCATCAGGCGATCCTATAGCTTGTTTGTCGCCACTGCCATAAAAAATTAATTTAATTTAAAAAAACAAACAAACGCCACATTTTCCCGACCAGTGCGTACATCTTAATCCTTATTTTTTAACTGTTCCCAGTCTTGCGGCGTGTTATTTGTCAGAACGTGAAATATCGTCCGGCGTCGCTTAACTCGGCATAAATCCAGGCTTTGTTCGCACTGAATTTATAATGCTATGGGGTTTTTGGACGGGCGAAAATATTTTCGTGAAGAAAATTATCCAAAATACGAATATAATACCCCATCCTCCCCAACAGCTCTGGCGACCTTACACACCAGCAGAAACATAGCACAACAGTTACGAAGTGCTACTTCACTGTAGCCATCTGTAAGGTGGAGTTACTTCCCCAGGCGAGCGGCTCATTCGAGTGGAGTTCCACTAAGCTCTTCCTCTTTTAAAATCTAGATATCTCTTTTAACAGTAGACCTTTACAACTCGAGTGAGCCACATTTATTATCAGTATTGCACAATTGCAACGGGTACTGCAAATTGTACCTCCATCGTCCATCGTACGAGCTTCGTAAATGCCTTCCACAAACCAATCAACGCTCCCATCGTCTCCCGGACAGCTGTTTACAACTGCAATAAACATTGTAACGAGATTTCTGAAGAAGATTGTTGAAGCTAACTATAGAAATAACAAGAGAAATACATATGTGCCGTATATTGCCGGCAATTTCTTTCCGGTAGTATCACAAAATCTCATGAAGACTTTCTTGAAAAGGCAATTAAGTAAAGTAAAAAGTATCAGACTTTAATGTCCCATTGCAGAATTTTCAGGGCAAAGGCCTTCATCATTTGAAATCTTATTATAGTTACAAAGATGGATTGATCTATTCCGATCCTATTGGCTTCATCGCCATGCTTGCTAATGCGGATTGTTGATCGGGCCAAAAATTTTGCTCGACCTGGGAATCGAATACAGGACCACGAGATTACGGCCTGGTATTAACAACGACCTTCGTAAATGCCTTCCACAAACCAATCAACGCTCCCATCGTCTGTCCCGGACAGCTGTTTACAACTGCAATAAACATTGTAACGAGATTTCTGAAGAAGATTGTTGAAGCTAACTATAGAAATAACTAGAGAAATATGTGCCGTATATTGCCGGCAATTTCTTCCCGGTAGTATCACAAAATCTTACAAAGAATTTCTTGAAAAGGCAATTAAGTAAAGTAAAAAGTATCAGCCTTTTAATGTTCCATCACAGGATTTTCAGGGCAAAGGCCTTCATCATTTGAAATCTTGTTATGGTTACAAAGATGGATTGATCTATTCCGATCCAATTGGCTTCATCACCATGCTTGCCAAATGCGGATTGTTGGTCGGACCAAAAATTTTGCTCGACCTGGGAATCGTACACAAGACCACGAGATCACGGCCTGGTACTTACGACGAGCTTCGTAAATGCTTTCCACAAACCAATAAACGCTCCCATCGTCTCTGTCCCGGACAGTTGTTTACAACTGCAATAAACATTGTAACGAGATTTCTGAAGAAGATTGTTAAAGCTAACTATAGAAATATGTGCCGTATATTGCCGGCAATTAGTACTACCTATTTCTTCCCGATGGTATCACAAAATCTCACGAAGACTTTCTTGAAAAGGCAATTAAGTAAAGTAAAAAGTATCAGCCTTTTTATGTTCCATTGCAGGATTTACGGGGCAAAGGCCTTCATCATTTGAAATCTTATTATAGTTACAAAGATGGATTGATCTATTCCGATCCTATTGGCTTCATCGCCATGCTTGCTAATGCGGATTGTTGATCGGACCAAAAATTTTGCTCGACCTGGGAATCGAACACAGGACCACAAGATTACGGCCTGGTATTTACGACGAGCTTCGTAAATGCTCTCCACAAACCAATCAACGCTCCCATCGTCTCTTAGTCCAGGAATTTTAGATTTCATCTGCGGAATAATTCCTAGTGAGCTGAATTTTTGTATACACCTTTATTATGATATTGTAATGATGATGTGAAAAATCGACATTGATATCGTGCCGGCTAAAAAAGTTATAGGGGTCCAAACGTCACGAAAATCAGTTTTTCGCAAATATCTCGCGATCTATTGCTCAGAGGTCAATAATGGTTTCATAAAAGTTATTTGTCATAAAATTGTCTACAAAAAAGGTCTCTTGCATTTTTCTGTAGAATTAACCGTTTTTGAAATTGAGACTAGAACGCACTCACATGTGGTATTGTATACCGTACGGCGCATACCAATGCTTAAACTCTATTGTTTGTTTTTTTCCCTTTTTTGTTTGTGTGTTTTTTGTTAGTATAATGATCTACATATAGAAATATAAAGTACTTGTAATACTAGCACAGTCAGGAAAATAGGAATATCAACTATAAAAAACTAAGTGGCAAATTTTTTTTGTCACTTTATAACTCAAGAACGGGCTCATCAATCCAAACCAAATTTTCAGAGTTTGTACAAACTACTTAGTATATGTTTTATGTGCAGTTTGAACAAAATCGGTCGCTTCACTAACGTAGCGAAGCACGTACCGGGCCGCTAGTTATGATATAGATATGCAATGTGAATTTTAGCAATTTTGATCCATGATCTGCGAAAAAAATCCTAGTGGGCTGAATTTTTGTATACGCTTTTATTATGATATTGTGATGAAGATGTGAAAAATCGACATTGATATAGTGCCGGCTAAAAAAGTTATAGGGGTCCAAACGTCACTGGACATAGCATATCTATATCATTACTAGCGGCCCGTTACGTGCTTCGCTATGTATAAAGTGAACGACCGATTTTGTTCAAACTTCACATAAAATACCTACTAAATAGTTTGTACAAACCCTGAAAATTTGGTTTGGATCGGTGAGCCCGTTCTTGAGTTATAAAGTGACAAAAAAAATTGCCATTTAGTTTTTTATAGTTGATATTCCTATTTTCCTTACTGTACTAGTATTACAAGTCCTTTATATTTCTATATGTAGAACATCATACTAACAAAAAACACACAAACAATAAAGAGAAAAAAACAAACAATAGGGATTATGCCTTGGTATGCGGCGTACGGTATACAATACCATATATGAGTGCATTCTAGTCTCTATTTCAAAAACGGTTAATTCTACAGAATATTGCAAGAGACCTTATTTGTAGACAATTTTACGACAAACAACTTTTATGAAACCATTATTGACCTCTGAGCAATAGATCGCGAGATATTTGCGAAAAACTGATTTTCGTGACGTTTGGACCCCTATAACTGTTTTAGCCGGCACGATATCAATGTCGATTTTTCACATCATCATTACAATATCATAATAAAGGTGTATACAAAAATTCAGCTCACTAGGAATTATTCCGCAGATCGTGGATCAAAAGTGCTAAAATTACTGGACTATCTCTCGGACAGCTGTTTACAACTGCAATAAACATTGTAACGAGATTTCTGAAGAAGATTGTTGAAGCTAACTATAGAAATAACAAGAGAAATATGTGTCGTATATTGCCGGCTAATAGTACCCTATTTCTTCTGAGCGTGTCACAAGAAACAAAAATCTTGGCGTTTCCTTAAAAGACAAAACAAAAGTATCAGCCTATTTATGACCCACTGCAAGGCAAAGAACTCCATCACTTGAAATCATGTTTTCATTACAAAGATGGTTTTTGGCAAGAAGTTTTTCGAGTCTCCTGCAAAATCAACTCAAAGGATAAAACAAGAATCGTGATAACGCGGGCAGGGCCGCTCGTAAACTATGTATAATATTAAATAAATGTACATTCAGAAAATCTGAGTTACATAAGATACGAAACTTGAGCAAATCTCGTTTCAGCATTCCGTATTCAGTAGTACCCACTTACCTTCCTATCCGCAAATTAACCACCAAAAAAAAATAGTAACACGAAGTCAGTTTAAGTACTTTTAATACGCGGGTAGTTTTCACCAGTCTGAGAGGGCAATTCTCGACGTAACAAGATTTTCTGAAATTCCGCATAAGGAAGCGACAAATTTTAATTGCAATTTAAGAAGTCGAGATGAGTCGGCAGTAGGAAAATGGGGTGTAATTGTAATTAACCCAATTAAATTCCCCCACTAATGAACTAACGGGTTTTTCCGGCGAATGCTTTTCAAATTGAATTATGATTTGATCCAGTCGACGGTAGATGGCGGCTATGTAACTTACCTTTTCTTGAAGTAGTTTTAAGGTCTTTACCTAGCCATAAATAGTATCGGAATACACCTACGGGTGGAATTTTGTAATGCCCCCTGGAGGGGAAGTACCCTTAATACTAAAGATAGAAAATTTAACTCAAAGGACACAATCCTATATTTTTGAAAAGAAATGAATCTGCAATCAAACATTTTTGAAAATATACCTGCCGACCCCGGTAGTCGAACCGACTAAAATCCGTAAAAGCTTCACCCTGCAATTTAATTGCATCGATCGTTAGAGTCAATTCTAAGGATGAAATCTGTCAAACAAACTTCATAAATTAAATGAAAGGTAAACTCGTCTATACAATTGATGTAATACGATCAAACACATAAATAAATCGTCAGAGTTTGAACTCTAGTCAGAACTAGCCCTAATCAAGTTCTATTAAAGTGACATTCGTTACCAAAAGGAAAACCAATTTGTGAATAAACAACTAAAGCCACTTCGGATTTATGTTTAACTCAAGTACTAACATTAATTAGGTAACCCACCAGTGAATTGAAACTAAATTAGCTTCAACTTTTCCCCCAATTTCAATAACCCATTCGGGAAACTCAGATCGACTTTAAAGGTTTGGAGCGGATTTTTCGTACTTTTTAATGTGGTCTTTGAGGAAATCCGGTTTTTTGATAAATGAACACGCAATCGAGCTCATCCCGACGAGGGAAGCAGTTTTCTTTTTTGGCCTCTTGACCTAGTTACGATGGTTCTGAGAGTAAAGGTGTGCTGCGAAGTGCCAGCCATCCTATGCCACCTGATACCTGAGATAAGACGTTTTTTCTTGTTAATAACACAAGTTATACAATATACATAGATAGATAATGCAACTAGCCATGTACATATGTAAAGGGTTAAAAAATATTGAAAACATAATTATTTTACCCATTTTTTGCAGTGGGGGCAGTGATTTGAATTTTATCTTAACTCCGTTTTTAGGGTTCCGTAGCCAAATAGCAAAAAGCGGAACACTTATAGATTCGTCAATAAGAGAATTATAAAACTAAAAAACATATTATACATAAATTACTAAGTAAACTTCCAGTGAAAATTGGTTTGAGAGAAATCAAATAGGTAGTGTTTTTTAATCATCATAATTGGTACGGAACTCTTGGTGCACGAGTCCAACTCGCACTTGGCAGGTTTTTTTGAAGATTTAAGCCCCATCCAGAACTGTTTCACCTCATCAACACAACATAGGGGAGATCTGACAAAGCATCTATATGCAAATTTCACGTGATTTACTGCGCCGGCGACACGCGTTGTAAGCGAACTCTAATTTTCTATATGTTTAACGTCATTTGTTTACGTAAATTGCCTTAAAAGCGTTTTCCGAGATCAACAGATTGAATATTTGACGAGGTGAAAATTGTGTTATGTGTGTACTTTCAAAGGCTGTGTTTACACGGCAATTTATGAACATACGAGTATCAGGTTAATATGAAATTATGGGTCTATTATCTAATTCTTTTTTACTCGCGGCTTTGTCCGTGGCATCAAGTTTCTGTTCAATCCCATGGAAGCATTTAATTGGAATAAAAAGTTTTTATGAATATCCCTTCATCACTTTCAGGCTGATTGACGGACAAAAATCCAAGCAAACAAACTTTCACAATTATACAATTTTACAATCAACAGTACAATCCCAACTAATATTATAAATGCGAAAGTAACTCTGTCTGTCTGTCTGTCTGTCTGTTACGCTTTCCCGCTTAAACCTCGCAACCGATTTTGATGAAAGGTGACAATCGTTTTTGTATGGAGAGTTAGGCCCACATAAAATTTTAGTGTTTATTTACGAAATGGGTATCAATTTATTCCTTATAATCTCCAGATTATATTGGTAACATTACTTTTTCAGATTTTAACCGGAATCGTTAGAAATAAGATGTGAAAATATACATTAACCTCCTAAACTAATCTGTCATTTTACTTTCCTGACGTTCAACGCCTGAACCGTAACGACTTACAGATAAGTATAAGTGTTACGGGCCATGTGATAAACCCGGGCCGTATTAATAATTCCCGGGCCGTATTAATAATTCCCTACTCAATTGGGCAATGTGATAAAAATAGCGTAATTAATCACTTTTCCCGGCCATTATGATAAATTCCCAACCCATATTGGGCAAAGTGATAAAAAAGGTTATTTGAAGTGTTTTTGCTAACTAAATCTAATTAAACTTACCATATTTTCATGAAAAGTTAAAAGAAACATCAATTGAACATAGCAATTTAAAAATAAACACTTAAAAAAGCAATTATTGATATAAATCACGTCCTAGTTCCTACTTTTATTTTGATAAAAATATTACTTAAGATGAAAAGTCGTTAACGTGTGTTATGTTCGTGACTAGGGGAATTTTAAAAGGTCATAAAAAAAAATAACCCTAACCTATATCCATCAAATTAGTCTTCCGCTTCTTAGGTGGTCTAAAATAGGTTAGGGTTATTTTTTTTTTGTGACCCTTAAACATTTCTTATCATAATGCCCGGGCCAAGTGATAAATACAAGCCATCTCAAATACTGATTTATTACATGGACCACGAGGCGTCGGGAATTATTAATAAGGGCCGGTCAAAGTGATAAATTAATCACTTTGCCCGACGCTCTTGGGAATTATTAATAAAGGCCGGCCCTTATTCATAATTCCCGATTAATCACGTTGCCCGTAACATAAGCATATAACTTACAGTCGTGTGCGAATATCTGTTGACGACAGACGTGTACTGGTGGTGCAAATTAAAAAGTCAGAGGTGCTCAACATGTTTTCTACTTCATCTTGTGCGGGCTGCGCCGAGGCTATTGGTGACGGTGCCGACTGCTCCGTTTGCAAGAGGAAGTACCACTTCTCGGTCGCGTGTGGCGGGATCTCAGAGCGAGGTTTCACCAGGCTTGGATCTGGAAGGGCTACTTGGATATGTAAGCAGTGTAGGGATTCATCACAAACTGCATTGGATGTATCGAGGGTGGAAGACACGACCCGACCCGTATCACCAAATACTCCAAAATTCTCGTCAGGACTGCAGTTGGAGCAGAAACGTCCTTCTTCATCAACATCAACGCCCAGGCAGCAATTGACGGAGGTAGGCGAAAAGGAAGGACAACCGCATCTGGCATTACTAAACGATATATCGTTTAAAATTTCACAATTGCAGGCGCAGATGTCCTCTATTTCTGCAATACAACAGGACCTGCAGCTAGTCAGGTCTGACCTTAACGATCTGAAAACAACCCTACATTCCCGGCTGGATAACATTTCTGATCGCGTGGACAATATCGAACTACGAGTGGTAAACATTGAAGATCTGAAGAATGACGTAGATCAACTTAAAGTCCAGGTCAAGACAATACTTGATGAAGGCCATAAAAATGAGCAGTGGGTTAGACGCTCTAATATCCAATTTAATGGAATTCCCCAGAAGGTCGGAGAGAATTTAATAACGATCGTTAAAAATATAGCGGATCGTAGTGGTTTCCATCTTAACCCTGATAGTGACATTGACTTTGTGACCAGAGTGGCAGTGAAAAATGATACCGAGAACAAAATATGTAAGCCGATTATATTAAAAATGCAATCCAGATATAAAAAGGACGACTTCTTGGCTTCACTTCGCAAATTGAAGGAGTTAAATTCGTGCGACATTGGTTTCCTGGGAACGAGTAACCGGATTCACTTCAACGACCACCTATCAGCGCGTAATAAGAATCTCTTCAAACAAGCTAAGCTCTTAGCAAAAGAAAAGAAGTACGTCTATTGTTGGGTTCGTAATTGTACAATTATGGTACGTAAATCCGAAAAATCTCCTGTAATCCACATCACTAACGAGGAATCTTTAAAGAAAATTGTATAAGTAATAGTGTTATGTTTTATAAATTCATCTTTATCTTTATTTGCCATATTTTTTGCATTGAAGTGTGTCGATGTAAACGATGTAAACTTTGTTTATTTCGTAGGAATGCCTTAGTGCCGAGCAAAAGGTTTGAAACATCTGTGTCGCTATCGCTCCTATTGTTCAGCGGCCGGTACCATTGCTACTACGGAACGGTTACACTATCGTTGCGTGCAATATCCATTGACCGCTGCGACTCACTTAGCGCTGCGGTGTTGCGAAGGCAGGAAGCGTTGGTTAAGGTACTTTGTGATCATTTGCGATGTTTTAATATTGAATGTCTTTCGAGTTTTAAAATTCTTGTTCTAAATGTCCGATCAGACTGCTTGACGCCGTGTTTTGTCGCAATTTTGGGGGTATTTAAATGTTCGTTTGCGCTCCTATACCGTCCGCTAGAATTTTATTTTAAAAGAACTGTGTTGGCTATTTTAAATGTTATACTTTATTCTATCTTTTGTTGTAGGTGTTTGGGTGTCAGTGATTTAATATTATTCATATATAATTTAAATACATTGGAGCATTGTTATTTACTATTAATTTTGAGAATAAAAAGGGAATCCAGTTTTGAATGTGAACGAATCTATATATTTTGCACCGAATTGAGTTTTATTTTAATTAAACAACGATCTACATATACTTGCTATAAATATTTTACCTTTCTACAGAGGTTCGTACAATGTTAAAATGTTTCTACCAGAACGTTCGCGGATTAAGAACTAAGACTAATGTTTTTTATAGAAATTTGATAAATTCTGACTTTGACGTTGTTTTCTTAAGTGAAACCTGGCTTTTGCCTGGTATATTTGATGCCGAACTGTTCGATTCACGTTATAATGTATATCGTACTGACCGGGATTATGAGTGGCGAGGTATGTCAAAGGGTGGTGGTACGCTGATAGCAGTCAAGCGTGAATTGATGGTTGATGTGAACTGTTCTGGATTACTTCCTGTCTTTGTTGATGCCGATGTTACTCATGTTGACATTTTATTATCACGAGGGTTAAATGGCAAACGTCTTCACCTGTTTTGCTGTTATTTCCCAGCAACAGCCGATCAGGTTTTATCACAACAATTATTTTATGAGTTTATGTCAGACCTAAACGTTGATAGACCTGATGATGAGTTTCTAGTGATTGGTGATTTCAACATCAGACAGGCGTCATGGACGAGTGATGATGCCGACAGTGGCGGTTCTATCTTATCTAACCCATCGCATGATGTTCTGACCGCCCAGTTATACACTTTTATGTCTTTTACGGAGTGGTTCCAGTACAATGGTGTTCGTAATTATAATGACAGATCCCTCGATTTGGTTTTCTCTAGTTTTAAATGTCTTGTTAAGCGCACCGACCCGTTGTCTGTGCCGGAGGATAACCATCACCCATCCTTGGCCATTGACGCATTGGTCGTTCAACAAAACGATCTGTTGAAACCGGCGCCGCGTACCGTTCGTCGCTTCCATGCTGCGAATTATGATCTCGTTAATGAGGAACTGGCTAACGTTGATTGGCAGGCATGTTTAGGTAATACTAGAATTGAATGTGCATTGAATAATTTCTATACAATAATTAACAGCATAATAAATAAACATGTTCCAATCAAAACTGCGAATAATAATAATTATCCTATCTGGTTTTCTCACAAATTGATTAAATTAATCAAGAGAAAAAGTAGATTGCATAGAAAGTGGAAAAATTACAGTAGAATATCTGATTATATGGCTTTCTCTGAGTTAAGACGAACGGTAAAAGAGCTAGAGGTATCATGTTATAACTTATTTATATCTAGATCAGAAATGAATATTAACAAATGCTCAAAACACTTTTGGACTTACATTAAGTCACGGAAAAATGTTAATAGTATCCCTGACATGTTGAAATTGGATGGCGAAGTAGCTAAGGATGGTCAATCTATTTCCAATTTGTTTGATAAATTCTTTAGATCGGTTTTTGAAACAGATACTAATTTTCCAACAAATTCTGATAGTATCTTTGACTCTAAATCTGCCCTTATTAGTAATATTGAAATTACACAGGATTTGGTTGAAAAATACCTTAATAAAATTGATGTATCAAAGGGTAGTGGACCGGATGGTCTGCATCCTATATTTTTGAAAAAGTGTAGTAAGCAGTTATCACATCCTGTTTCGGTTATTTTTGAGATGTCATTATGCAGTGGTGTTATGCCTGAGGTATGGAAGCGGTCCTATGTAGTCCCTATCCACAAAAGCGGTGACAAGCACAACGTTCGCAACTACCGAGGTATTTCTAAGCTCTCTGTTTTACCTAAGATTTTTGAAAAAATTGTTTACGATTCACTTTACCCTTCAGTTAGTTATTTGCTCACAAGTCGCCAGCACGGCTTTATTTCTGGGCGCTCAACTGAAACCAACCTGTGTGAATTTCTTGAAATTGTGCTTGAATGGATGGAAAGGGGATTTCAGGTTGATGCTGTGTACACTGATTACTCCAAAGCGTTCGATAAGATTCCGCATTCACTGTTAATTTCTAAACTTGAGGCAATCGGTGTACACGGTGATCTCCTTCGATGGCTGACATCTTACCTTAGGAACAGGTCACAGGCCGTAACAGTTAAGGGTTTCATCTCTAGTTTTACACCCGTCACGTCTGGAGTTCCCCAGGGATCTCATCTCGGTCCCTTACTTTTCAATATTTTTCTAAATGATGTCATCAATTGTTTTAAAAATTCACAAATATTACTTTATGCAGATGATACAAAAATTTTTACTGCCGTGAAAGATAAACGTGACTGCCAACTGCTTCAAGATGATCTTAATCGACTATGTGAATATTGCACCAATAATAAACTTTATTTAAATGTAGATAAGTGTCACACTCAGTGCCGTAAATAGCCTTATATGCGCCCGGTGCGAGCTCACAAAACTGCGCCCCTTTTTTTTTTTTACTTGAAAGTCGGGTCATTTCTGCGCCCCTCCAGGGTGCGAGCTCACAAAACTGCGACCTTTTTTTTTTTTTACTTGAAAGTCGGTCATTTCTGCGCCCCTCCAGGGTCTGCGCCCTGTGCCTGGGCACCGCTGGCACCGCCCTATTTACGGCACTGGTCACACTATTACTTTTACTAGAAAGAAGAATATAATCAACTTTGACTATAAACTTAACAACATTAATCTAAAAAGGGTATCAGAGGTAAGAGATCTCGGGGTTCAAATGGACTGCGGATTATATTTTGAATCCCACTTAAATAAAATTACTGCAAAAGCATATAGACTGCTTGGTTTTGTTTTGCGTCAAACTGCAGAGTTTAAGGATGTAAATACTTTGATACTCCTCTACAATTCCTACGTCAGATCCCAATTAGAATACGCGTCCTCCGTATGGAATCCAATGTATTCCAAATACAGGGGTATTCGTTAGCCTACCCCGCAAGGCACTGGACCCGCGGGGTCAGTCGCGCACGGCGTTTTTTGAATTGGCCGACTGACCCCGTTACTCGTACCACGGGGTCAGTTGGGGTATAACTATTTTCGACTACGTCGACTGACCCCGGTCAATAAATAAATTTCCAAAGAACCAATTATTTTTATTTTTGTTTACAGTTCCGAACAAGTGCTTCGAAAAGATATTTAACATATTTTTATTTAAACAAGAGCTATTATTTTATAATACGGGAATCATTTCATTTGATATATTTACGCGTATGTTTGACTAATTTATAGAGCACTGTGATTTAAAATACATTATCGTAATGTCTTAGTGTTTGCAAAATGCGCACACAAATTATACTATAATACAAGGTGATAGGGAATGCGATATATTCCTTGAAAGTAGAGCTTATTTGCAATCTTTTAAGACGTAAACGACAGGCCCGTTGGTCGAGTGGCTAGAGACCCTGGCTACAAAACCAAGGGTCGCGGGTTCGAATCCCGCTAGGGGCAAATGTTTGTGTGATGAACATCGGCATTTGTACTCGAGTCATGGATGTTTATAAAAGTATTTAAGTATGTCTATCCATTCCCTAGCTTCCATAGTACAAGCTTTGAGCTTAGTTTGGGGCTAGGCAATTGGTGTGTTTGTCCAAGGCATTTATTTATTTATTTAAAAGTCATAAAACACTGTGTCCGAATTTGGCTCCTTACTGAGTAATGCAAGATATAAGTGTGTCTTGACAATAATTCTCCAGTTTTTGAGTTACAATGTTACCTCGTGATAATAGTAGTATCTAGAATACACCATGTTAGTTTTTGTCTTGTATTCGTGTAGCTAAATAAAAATTTTGATATATTAAATTAAAATGTGCAAGATAGAATCGTCATTTATTAAGTAAAAGCTAAAAATATTATGAATATATTATACACAAATCACTCTGCGAACATGGGGAACATATCAATCTGATATAGGAACTGTTTTCTTAGGTTTACTAAAAACGTCGTGAGTTTCAAATTAGTTTTATTGCACTGATAAGCTTAGTTAAGATTATCTGCAAATTATTCTAAATCTGTTTAAATTATTTCACTCGCAACGTGATTTTATTTAATTGTTTAGTTATTTACTCTTATTACATGTACAGTAGAACTCCAATTATCCGAACTCCGACTATCCGAATCGCCGATTATCCGAATCACTTTCAGAAAAAATATTGTCAAAAAAAAGTCTAACTGCGCTATTATTCTTCCCCCGTGAAGATTTTAACAATGATTTTTATTTCTAAACTTGTACATAAGTACATTTTCTTTATATTAAAAACATCTGAAAATATCATGTTTCTTTCATTTAATTCAATAAAAAAATAGTGCACTATCAAAACGTAGCTTTTTTCTCTCCAATGGCAATGTTTGTTAAAAAACTCCGATTATCCGAATATTTGATTATCCGAATGGGTCCCGGTCCCCATTAATTCGGATAATTGGAGTTCTACTGTATGTGTATATGATTTGAGCATAAGAGCTCTTAGAATTATAGTTGTGTTCAATAAACCTCTAACAGTTTTCTACTGACCTGTACGTTTCATTTTGTTCCTATCAGTAGATGAAGTCATAAAAAATATTTTGCGGGGTCAGTCGACGTAGTCGAAAATAGTTATACCCCAACTGACCCCGTGGTACGAGTAACGGGATCAGTCGGCCAATTCAAAAAACGCCGTGCGCGACTGACCCCGCGGGTCCAGTGCCTTGCGGGGTAGGCTTACGAACACCCCCAAATACGGGGTATTCGTTAGCCTACCCCGCAAGGCACTGGACCCGCGGGGTCAGTCGCGCACGGCGTTTTTTGAATTGGCCGACTGACCCCGTTACTCGTACCACGGGGTCAGTTGGGGTATAACTATTTTCGACTACGTCGACTGACCCCGGTCAATAAATAAATTTCCAAAGAACCAATTATTTTTATTTTTGTTTACAGTTCCGAACAAGTGCTTCGAAAAGATATTTAACATATTTTTATTTAAACAAGAGCTATTATTTTATAATACGGGAATCATTTCATTTGATATATTTACGCGTATGTTTGACTAATTTATAGAGCACTGTGATTTAAAATACATTATCGTAATGTCTTAGTGTTTGCAAAATGCGCACACAAATTATACTATAATACAAGGTGATAGGGAATGCGATATATTCCTTGAAAGTAGAGCTTATTTGCAATCTTTTAAGACGTAAACGACAGGCCCGTTGGTCGAGTGGCTAGAGACCCTGGCTACAAAACCAAGGGTCGCGGGTTCGAATCCCGCTAGGGGCAAATGTTTGTGTGATGAACATCGGCATTTGTACTCGAGTCATGGATGTTTATAAAAGTATTTAAGTATGTCTATCCATTCCCTAGCTTCCATAGTACAAGCTTCGAGCTTAGTTTGGGGCTAGGCAATTGGTGTGTTTGTCCAAGGCATTTATTTATTTATTTAAAAGTCATAAAACACTGTGTCCGAATTTGGCTCCTTACTGAGTAATGCAAGATATAAGTGTGTCTTGACAATAATTCTCCAGTTTTTGAGTTACAATGTTACCTCGTGATAATAGTAGTATCTAGAATACACCATGTTAGTTTTTGTCTTGTATTCGTGTAGCTAAATAAAAATTTTGATATATTAAATTAAAATGTGCAAGATAGAATCGTCATTTATTAAGTAAAAGCTAAAAATATTATGAATATATTATACACAAATCACTCTGCGAACATGGGGAACATATCAATCTGATATAGGAACTGTTTTCTTAGGTTTACTAAAAACGTCGTGAGTTTCAAATTAGTTTTATTGCACTGATAAGCTTAGTTAAGATTATCTGCAAATTATTCTAAATCTGTTTAAATTATTTCACTCGCAACGTGATTTTATTTAATTGTTTAGTTATTTACTCTTATTACATGTATGTGTATATGATTTGAGCATAAGAGCTCTTAGAATTATAGTTGTGTTCAATAAACCTCTAACAGTTTTCTACTGACCTGTACGTTTCATTTTGTTCCTATCAGTAGATGAAGTCATAAAAAATATTTTGCGGGGTCAGTCGACGTAGTCGAAAATAGTTATACCCCAACTGACCCCGTGGTACGAGTAACGGGATCAGTCGGCCAATTCAAAAAACGCCGTGCGCGACTGACCCCGCGGGTCCAGTGCCTTGCGGGGTAGGCTTACGAACACCCCCAAATACATAGATATGGTTGACAAGATTCAAAGGAGATTTATTAAAATATGTAAATATAGGTTCAAACAATTCGACCCCAATGAAACTGAATCTCTTCTTGTTCGCCGAGAACATAAAGATCAAATACTTTTATTTAAAATTATTAATGGTCTGGTGGATTCTCCCTTCCTATTAAGTAGATTAGGTTTGAGATGCAATAGACCTAGTGCTCGGCATAAGCCTACCTTTTCCGTTCCCCTTTGTAAAGTTAATTACAGAGCTAACAGCTTTCTCATAAGAGCTTGTAATAAATATAATACATCGTACAGTGGCATCGACATATTTCATGCAAAATTGGCGTCCTTTCGTCGCCTCATAAAGGTGAGGCAGACTTAACAGGCTTACATGTTTATATTAATGTTTATTTGTTTCATTGTGTTTTTTCTTCTTTTGTTTTGCATTTTTGTAACACGTTTGTCTTTCTTCCAACATTTATTTATGTAATAGCTAGTAGTGGAACATTATAGGCTAATGTATTACTTAAGGTCTTAAATGTATTTATAAGCATCATAACATGCTGTATGCTTCCTTTAATAATAAAAATAAAATAAAAAAAATAAAATAAGGGTGATTTTCCATTATGTTTTTCCTATGTGCCTGAAGTAAAAGCAATTTATTATGACTAGTGGCCGCCTGTGACTCTGTCCGCGTGGAATAAGGTTTTAAGACACACATAGTCTTAAACTATAGCTAACATTTTTTAGTTTAAGCCTGTCTCGACTAATGGATTATCCAACGCAAAAATTTTTTTCAATTCGAACCAGCTGTTCCTGATAGTAGCGAGTTCAAACAAACAAACTACAGCTTTTTATATTATTTAGTATAACCATTAATGACAGTTGACAGACGGGAGGTTTCTGACATTTGTATTCAGTTTTCTAAATAAAATCAAAATCCGGCAATAGACTAGCACTTGCGTTCCGTTATACGGATGTTTTTGTATTGTTTATTCGAATTATTTTATTTCAATAATTAAAATGATTTAAAGTCACTACAAATCACCGCCTTAGATAAAAATAAGCATGAAAACCGTTCTAAAAGTGAATTGCGTCTCCTTTATGTTCGATTTCAAGTAGTTTATTTTAATTCTATTTATAAAAACCATTTTTCCGTCAGTTATCTGTATGTCAGCCATTGTTTACTAATCTTTGGACAGATAGTTCACGGATATAATCAAAATAAGGCTTTTTATTTTAGTTTTATGAACCCGGTTTCGTTTGAAATTCACTTCAATTGCAAAATTCATAAAAAATCATATAATTTTTTTACGTACTTCTCTTTCTCTTAAACGTTACCGATTGCTGGTGGGCCCAAAAAAAACTGTGTCCTTTGGTACAGACAATCTTTAGACCCTGAGACAGAACATAGGCTACTTTTTATTTCGAAAAAAAGACATCCACGCGGACGGAGTCGCGGGCGGCCGCTAGTTATAATATATTGAAGCATTTTGTGTTCAAAACTGTGATTAGCGATATGTCTGTACTGTAACCATATTTATGGCGTTTTGACGGAATCTATCTCTAAGGCATTGCGTATGTATCGACTTTTTGCACGAATATTATGTTGTTTACAGTATGGAAACTTCGTTTTAACCGATATAATGGACTAGGTATTTGGTTTCGTCTATTTATTTGAGTAGGTACTACCTATATCTCGAATAATCGTCAAAGTGGCATCTTGGCTAGCATACCTGGGCCTCGGAAAACACCTTATTGTCCTCCGAAGTCGCAACTAGGAATACAGTATCAATGAAAAATTACCTCGAGGAACTGTTTTGAAACTACTCTGCACCAAAGACTAGTAAATTGCAGCAGGGAAGCTACCACTCTAGCTACTCATGGTGCAACCATAAATTCTGGAGCTGGGCAATTAAAATTAAGGCATACGATACACAGATATACAGTCAGTGTCTGATAGATATTGACACTCAGGGTGATCAAATTAATAGACGCAACCAATCAGTCAATAATATCGGTACAAACAAAGTTTCAAAACGTCATACTAGATCGGTTCGGTACGGATATTCGGCACATTACTACATAGGATCTATGAAAAATACTAGTTTTAACACTTCTCTGCTCCAAAGACTAGGAAATTACAGCAAGGAAGCTACTACCCTAGAGTCTAGCTACTCATGGTGCAACCATAAATTCCGAAGACGACACTTCATAATGCCGTGAGTCGCATCTTCTGCACAAAGACCTGAGGAAATTCCGGAAAGAGTATTAAAGCTTAAGTTATCGGTAACTTAACTTTGACTTAGTCACTTAGATTGGGTTTATATATGAGCGTTTACGACAGCGTGGAATTCGGTATCTGCACACATAGTGTTTTACTATACCTTAAAGCCTTTCTAGATTAATAGACTATCCAACGCAAAAACTATTTCAATTCGAACCAGTACAGTAGTTCCTGGGGTTAGCTCGTTTTAACAAACAAACGAACAAACTGTTCAGCTTTATTTTATAAAATAGACTTTAATAATACTTTTAAAAATACAGTTCTTTACGTGATTCGTGAGTGCTTTACTTGAACAAAATGGCTACGTAAAACAAAAATACTTTAATTTTTTTTATTGATTAGTTTGAGAAAGCATAAAATGAATATACATGAATATACTACGGATTAAAATTTGTTTACGGACGTTACGGATTAAAGAGTTTTTTTTAATTCATGTGCATTCGGTCTCAATAACAATAAATTGGTAACAGTTAAATTTTAAATCTATGTGGATGACTATTCATTTGACAATCAAATAATCATTTGAAAATAATGAAATTGCTTTATGTATAGGCGTGAATTACGTATTGTTGTAAACAAAACAATTGTGTGGTTAATTTGGAACATTGTTCTTTGTTACAGTTAAAATGCAGTCGAGTATAATATTCAGGTGAGTGACCACAATACCATTGACAATTACAGACAGAGAATTAGCGTTGGATTTTACATTATTGGTATAGAAACACACTAGGCGAAAAACACGCGACCGCAGTTCCGCGGCAATGCATTTTCTATACAAAATTCGCGACGAGAGGTAGAGTTTTGTGGAAATTCCACTCGAATGAGCCAATCGTCTGGGGAAGTACCTCCTCCTTACAGAAGACCGCAGTGAAGTAGCACTTCGTAACTGTTGTGCTATGTTTCTGCTGGTGAGTAAGGTTGCCAGAGCTCAGTTGGGGAGGGTATGGGGTTAAAGCCGGCAACACATCAACGATACCTCTGGTGTCGCGGATGTCCGTCCATGGGCGGCGGTGATTGCTTGCCATCAGGTGACCCGCTAGCTCGTTTGCCGCCTCTGACATAAAAAAAAACGTAATTTCGGCACGGTGTGTCACCCTTCCATTGAAAAATCATTGCAGGCGTATTCACGCCAAACTTCGGTCGCGTTTTTTCCGTCTAATGTGTTTGTATATTTTATATCATCCCTTTTGTCGCTGTCATCTGGTTGCAAGAGCAATGACATAGAGTATAATTAGGATCACAGAAAACAATAACAGTTCGTTACTATTTAATACCAAGGTGATTTCAAAACGACACTTAATCAACACAAACCAAAAAAATGATATTTAATAATACATTTTTTTTCATGAAAATTCTAAATGATCAGTACAAAATAAATGCCTTTAAGATGGATAAGCTTACAATCCGCCTAAGACAAGTGGCTTTAAGTGTTTGTAAGGGATGGGACCGTTTTAGCTAATAAAGCGAGTATATTTGAACCATTGTTTATGTAATAAGTAAAATATATTTGACATCTTCATTTATATAAAAAAGAAAGAAAAATCCATCATTTCTCGGGTATCAGGCGGGGTTCGAATCCACATCCCTGATCCCCTCGTTAAATAAATAAAATATAATAATAATAATACTGTTGCCAGCCAGGTGCGCAGGATATAATACATTATTATAGTGCACAAGTGAGTGCGCAACCACAGGTGCACTCCCTATTCCTTCACTCTGATAGTTCGGTGGGACAGCAATCTGACCGGAGAGAGATCAGTCGCAGGACCAACGGCTTAACGTGCCTTCGAAGCACGGAGGAATTTTATTAATATAGGTACTAAGCATGTTAATTTAATTTAACATGCTTATATTACTACAGGCTATGTATTATTTGTCGTTTTCATGCCACCTTAACAATGATCTCAACAATAAAATAATTCTCAAAAAATAAGCTCCACAAAAAGAAGATTAATTTTATTAATACCTCTTAACAAAATATTAACATGAATAATGACGTCACTAACCCAACTTACTCTTAGGCCTTTTTACCCATTAAAGAGTGCTCGTGAAATATTTAACGAGGATTACTCAAGGAAAATGATAAGAGCCCGTCCTTCAACGTCTTGTGTAAGTCGGTTTAAGGAAGATTTTTGATGAGTAATTTTGAGCCCTTTGGACAATATTCCGGCCATGGCAACCGATTTTACAATCAACCAGGTACGTAGAATGTTTGTTTAGTGCATATGTCCGGTGGGACAGCAATCTGACACGACCGTAGAGAGATCTGGCGCAGGACCAACGGCTTACCGTGTCTTCCGAAGCACGGAGAAGCTCAAAATAAAAAAAAAATCCGTGACGCATCCGATGACTGGCCTCTGCGAAAGCTATTTAACTTTGCAATTGCAGGACGAACGCGCTAACCACTGCGCCATCGAGCTAAGCTTAGTTGGACAACGTAACTAAGACAACTATAAAGTAAATAGGTTGCATACTTAAAATTACATAAAAAACTAATATGGTAAACTCAATTATCATCATGAGCCTATTGCAAATTATGAAGGTCTCCCCAGATGAGGGTATATGCCCATTGTCACCACATTGGAAGGACGGTGTGGTGAAAACACGGCAGTTACAAAAGCCACGGAAAAAATATCTGTCTGCCTAAATTGATGATTGGAGTCATGACTCCAATCATGTGATTGTTATATTATTATATTAAAAACCAGCGGCCGCTCGCGACTCCGTTCGCATGGATTTCCTAGTAATCGACTATTCAACACAAAAATAATTTTTCAATTCGAACCAGTAATTCCTGAGATTATCGCCTTAACACAAACAAACAAACTCTTCAGCTTTATTATATTACAATTACAATAGACATGCAAAACTACCATTGCCACATTAAAAGCGTCAAACCTAATTTACTCGAGTCGTACAACTGAAAAATCCCGGCGTATCATTCTCGGAAAACCGACGGCCGGAACATTGTTCGCACGTAAATTTTCCAATTAAAAAGTTGCCGGAAACGAAGCGACACGTCGCCCGCAACATTCCGCCATTAAACAATCCCGGGCAGCAGGTGGCGTTAATTCGAGTTACCCCGGGATCCGGGATGACAATTTTCTGATTTTTGCATCGCCCAGGACGAAACTGAAAGGCTTGGATGTGACGTTGTAATTAAACTTTTCCGTTCGGCTTTTGGAGTTTGTTACGAAACGAAATAGAAGAATCGGGCTTTTCCTGAGTTGGAATGCTGCAGCGGTGTGTTGCGATGTCTAAATGTCGTTAAATTTTAAAAGGGGTAAAGCTAAGTGTATCCGTTGATGGAAAAAAGAGCAGAGATGGATACGTGAATTGCTATATAGACGAGAAAGAAGTAAATGTGTTGACGGCTGATAAATTGGGACGGTTTTTAAGTGCTTGCTTATATTATATTTATTCTGTATGCCTATTTGAATAAAGATTTTTTTGATTATTTTGCAAAACAGTAGCAATGCTTCCACTGGCCAGAATCTGCATTCTTTTTGACGATGAGAGGACGATATGACGACTGCGAAAGGTCTTTTTCATTGGGCAAACGGAGCCGTGTCAAGAAGCGCCGAACTAGCTGATAGAAAAACCAGTCCAGATAATAATGCACTTAATTATTGTTTGTAAAATGATAAATTAATGACCGTTCATATTTGGATAGCTGTATTCTTCCTACACTGTGACAATAATGATGACTAATTTATTTGCTTTTGGGAAATATTTTTTAACATTTTTAAAGTGAGCAGCTAGGTATCTGAACAGTCTACAGGAGAAGACAATTTGATATTGGTTAGGCCAAAGAAATAACTTATTTTAATATAAAGTAAAAGAAACATTAAAATACTGTTTATTTAAAAGGTAAAGTATAATAATAAAATAATTGGTACTTTTAAAAGTGGAAAATGAGGTCTTCATGAAATCTGAACCATTTTTCTTTCGTTTTTGTGTTTGACCCACTTGCTTGACGCACAAAAACTAGCTCGATATCAACAACCAAGCCCCACAGAATTGTCCATTATAATTTGCGCGTTGTAATTTATGTAACTCGTCTTGTCATTGCACGATTCAAAAATTGGCTAAGTGCGAGTCGGACTCCCGCACTGAGGGTTCCGTACAAATTCTATTTTTGACGTATTAAAAAAACTACTGAATAGATTTCGTTCGAACCAATTTTCGTTGGTAGTTTTTATGGTAATGTACATTATATATTTATTTCAGATTTATCATCCTCTTACTTTAGAAGTAAGAGGGGGGGGACACACTTTTTTCCACTTTGGAAGAATCTGTCACGCAAAGTATTCACTTAAGAAAAAAATGAGCTTAGAAACCTCAATATAATTTTTAAAGACCTATCCATAGATACCCCACACGTATATGTTCAATGAAAAAAAATATTTTCAGTTTCAGTTCTAACTATGGAGACCCCCCATTTTTTTATTTTTTTTTCTATTTTCGTGTGCAAACCTTGTTGCGGTTCACAGAATACATCTACTTACCAAGTTTCAATAGTATAGTACTTATAGTTTCGGAAAAAAGTGGCTGTGACAGACTGGCGGACAGACAGACAGACAGACAGACAGACAGACATGACGAATCTATAAGGGTTCCGTTTTTTTGCCATTTTGGCTACGGAACCCTAAAAACCAGTAACAATATTGGTGAATTCTAAAAACAAATTGAATTTAGAAGTTGCTTTCGCTCATTTTTCATGATAATTAAGTGTATCTTTATGCATTTAGTTCTCTTTGCAAATTAAAGTTATTTTTAAAACAAGTCTGATACATGTGGAAGAACGATACACGTTCTATTTAATATAACAAAAGCTTTTTCAATATTTCTGTTCAAAAAATTGATTCGTGAGCCATTGTAGGCAAACAAACCGTTTTTAGCAAGGTTTAAAATAATATTGCAAAATGACCATGACGTGAATATCGACTAAATTATAAACGGTCACTAATACAAAAGTTTTTAAGTAGTTCAAAAGGATCTAACATTTGCGTAAAGTCTAGCCAGTGATAACACAGTTGTAACAATGTGCAGAAGAGAATCAATATATTTCTTTCGGCAGGTATTTAAAACAATTAAAATAATATCTAACATCTAGTTTATCCTTAAAGCAAGTAGGCGTTGGTTAGTATAAATAATTAAATAAAATCAAATATTTAATCAGCACTGTCCCAACCTGGTGGAGACCTAAAGTGGTGTCCCCCGTTTGGAAGGGAATGAGAAAAATACATTCTAGAGAATCTCCAGTTTTTTTTTATTATTTTATTTATTTTCCTTAAAATTTGTGTTGATTATAATGATGAAATGTGATGAAATCAATGTTTTTTGGATTTTTACCTCGGGCTTGCCTTTATACATTGTCACAGTATAGCAGCACTTCGTATCATATTTTGTTCTACATATTTTTCTATTAGTGAATCCTTTCCTAAATCAAAACCTCTCTTGTGTGGTTATTTAGCTAAACATTCGTGTAAAAAAGTGTCTGAATTTTCTAGATTGTGCAGAATTATGATTATTTTCAGATTTTCATATTACTTGCGATCTCGATGCAGTCGTTAAGCAACGGTATGATGCTGGCTTTACCCTCAGTGCTCAACCCGGCCTTATTGGACCCTGCCTCAAAAGACATCAAGGCAACGAAAAGTCAAGCCTCTTGGCTAGGTAAATATATATATATTTCTTAAAGTTATACATATTATATTTGGCATGTGGGACTCATATGATGTATTTTAAATCATGATGGTAGTGCATTCACCGGGACTACGAATGATGTGGATTCAACTCCCTACCAGGGTCTTGAAACAAGATGAATTTTCTTGTTTAATTTAAGAATCTTCTTCGTCCTATCGTCTTCCCAGCCTAGTGCCGGGGTCCGCTTTCCTGCTTAACCTCTTCCACTTTTCCCGGTCTTCTGCATCCTCCTTAATTTTTGGATGAATATAAATAATCAACCCCTAGATATAATTCACTTATTATGTACTTCCCCAATAGTGCTTCAGATCAAATATGGTAAACATTCACATCTGTGTTTGTCTGTATGTTTCCATTAATTTATTAGATGACAACACTGTTGCTTTGTCAGTAATCTTACATCTGACACTCAAATGATATTATTTTGTTTCAGCCTCAGCAATCAGCGTAAGCGGTTTTGTTGGCTTTTTTGTCTTGTCTCCAGTGATGCAAATCTATGGGCGTAAAACCGTTCACATTGTCAAAAATATCGTCATGGCTATAGCCTGGATCATCTACTACAAGGCAGAATCCTTGCCTGTCTTGTTCATAGCCAGGCTTGTCCAAGGTATCAGCGTTGGCAGCATCTTTATAAACATGATCCTGATAGGTGAATATATTTCTCCTAATCGAAGAGGTTACTTCACATCCATGCAAAAGTTTGCTATATCCTCTGGATCTTTCATTTGTCATGTCATGGCTATTTGGTTTACTTGGAGACAGATAGTAGCCGCGGCAATAGCGATGCCCGCTACTGGCTTATTTTTGACATTGTTCTGGCCGGAATCTCCTTTCTTTTTGGCAATGAGAGGAAGATATGACGACTGTGAAAGGTCTTTTCATTGGTTAAATGGAACAGTGTCAAGAAGCGCCGAGCTACGGGAGCTGATAGCAGATCGAAAGCAAAGGAGAGAAGGCAAAATTAAAACGAGCAATATAAGGAAGATTTTAAAACAGATAATGAGTCCGGATTTCCGGAAATCATTTGGAATTGTCTCTATTCTTATGGTCACTCTTGATTTAAGCGGACGAAATTATTTCAAAGGTTATGTTGTCCAGATAATGATGCATTTGCTTGGTGAAAATAAGTCCCTAGCTGTGTACTTATCTGTAGGCTCTGATTTGTCTGTATTAACTGCGTTACTGATTTCAAGTGTATTCGTTAGATATTTTAAAAGAAGAGTGTTGTTATTCTCTTTTGGTGCAATTACCATATCAATGTTATTGTGTGTAAGCCTTATTTTATTTTTAAAATCAAACAATTTTATTACTGTTTGGTCTTGGTTAGTGCCTGGCCTGATATTGTTTATTAATTTCTTTATTCATGTTGGCTTAAGCCCTGTTTGTTTTATAGTAATGGGAGAAATATTCCCACTGGAGGTTAAAGGATTAGGTTGTTGTCTATGCGGTATGGTGTTTACATTATCATATGGAAGTGTTATGAAATTAACGCCAGTTTTAATGGAAAATGTAGGGTTAAGCGGAATGTACGTAATTTATTCATCATGTCTTACTGTATGTTTGGTTACCTTATATTTCGTTTTACCAGAGACTAAGGACAGGCCATTGTTACATATTGAAAGAGACTTGAAAGAAGTTAAAGATGAACATGCAGGAGAGACTTTGCTTAAACATGCTTAAAATTTACTTTATTAAGCGGCCCATTGCGTGTCGTAATTACTCATAATAGGTTCTGTAGCAGCTTAATTTACGATGAGTTTTTAAACAACTACGCACTAGATCTAGTTCAAACTTTTTGGTAAAGTTTTGTAAATGTTATTTTATAGCATCGTGTATTGCCTAGACTAGAAGTATGTTACTCCTTACCGTCATTTACGCTACTTCTTACAACAACATACTTCTTTATAACATACCTCTATTCTAGGCAATACACGATGCTAGCACTCCTTCACAATTCGAGGCTCTCATCGCCTTGAGGAGCCTCACAACACCACGATTTCGATCAATATTCCCCAACAGACTTCAAGACTTCGAAGTCTTGTTTATAATCCTAAACAAACAGTATCACTGGAATATCCCAGACGATGTGTAAATTAATTAAATTCCACAAAAGAGATTTGAGCAATTAATCTGAGACTGCCATCGTCTGCAAAGTTGTTCTGAACCAAAAGCTATGTACATATTTGTCTTTAATATATTGCTCTTGGTTTGCGATTATTTATTTATTTTATTTTATTCGGTCCCCATATCACTAACAATAACTCACAATATCTGTTTTTTAAATATTCTATTAAATAAAATATTAACTTTACTATATTTTACCAGGGTTTCATAATATTGCTAAACATTTATAATCATGCGAGTCGAGTAGCGTGTAGTAGAATCTTTAACTTCAAGCAATTACCTTTTATACATTGTTTTAGAGCAGTGAAAGATAAATTAATAAACTTATTAAAAAAAGACGAGTTCCATTTAATCTTAATTTTTTATTAGTTATATGTGATTTCGTAACATTTTCTATTGATTTCGATGGCCACTTATAGTATTTTTATAGTCATTTATTAGTATTTTTTATTGGCACACTAAATTACTATACAGGGTGATAGGTAATGCGATACATTCCTTGAAAGGGGTTGAAGTAGAGCTTATTTGCAATCATTTAGGTCATATAACACCGTGTCCGAAACTTGCTCATTTCTGAGTAATTCAAGATTTTAGTGTTTTTTGAAATTTCTCCAGTTTTTGGGTTACAATATTACCTTGTCGTGAAGAAAACAGCAAAATGTTTGTTTTTTTGTTGTATTCGTATAGCTAAATGATAAATACGATATTTTAAATAAAAATTTGCAAGAAAAAAACGTCATTACTTAAGTAAAAGCTAAAAAAAACTATGAATCATTTTGCCAAAATTTAATGTTAATGTTAAATAAACGAAGAATTTCCAAAAAAAATTGTATGGAATGTTGCGTACAAATTACATAATAAACTTCCTTGGTTCATTAACTTTCCAAAAAGGTGCAGATGTCAACAAAAAAGTACATAATTTTTTTTTAATTGAATTTTAAATGCCGACTGGACGCTCAAATTCAAAAATAATAAACAACAAATTTAATTTATTTTGGGCCTTAATACTTGAAAAACGTTAGTAGTTTTATTATTATTTTATAAGGGAACATTATTTTAGGTCCTGCTTAAATTGTAAGGTGATTGTTCTAAATGCAAATTCGAAGTTTGTTTCTAACTTCTGTTTTTGTGACCCTTGTTTCCAAACAATTTTTTTTGGAAATTCTTCGTTTATTTAACATTAACATTAAATTTTGGCAAAATGATTCATATTTTTTTAGCTTTTACTTAAGTAATGACGTTTTTTTCTTGCAAATTTTTATTTAAAATAATGTACTTATCATTTAGCTATACGAATACAACAAAAAAACTAACATTTTGCTGTTTTCTTCACGACAAGGTAACATTGTAACCCAAAAACTGGAGAATTTTCAAAAAACACTAAAATCTTGAATTACTCAGAAATGAGCAAGTTTCGGACACGGTGTTATATGACCTAAATGATTGCAAATAAGCTCTACTTCAACCCCTTTCAAGGAATGTATCGCATTACCTATCACCCTGTATTATTCGACTACCCTCTGAGAGATGGGTAAGCAAAAGACGGCCAATGACATTAAATAATGGTACCATCATTTCATCCAATCTACATATAAGCAACGCTATACTGGCCCGCAAGATATCTCTTCACGCTTTCTTTATTTTATTTTATTAGGATTATTTGCCATTTAGTCGCATTTACGAGTAAATTTGAATGAGATAGTGCATGTGTTTTTCCACCTATCTCTCATAGCCAGTTTATTTAACATGTAAATAGCTACGTGCAGTAACCACTTTTTGTCTAATAATAAAAAAAATATACAATGTAGGTAGTCTGTCCTATCGGTGGTCGAGTCATTACTACTGTATTTTTTTATGACGATTCATAAATGCTTATATTAAGCCCAATTGAATAAAGAATATTTTGGTTTTGGTTTTGATTTTGATTTTGTTAGAATTCAAATTATCTTCATTTCAAGACGGTCTATTTTTTTTAAGCCTTTTTTTAATTTTTATGTCTTAGCTTGTGATTTTACTCTGGTTTTTTATGGTTCCTAAAAATGTTGGGAACAGTTATTATTTCCTCTTTAACTGTACCTGGTAATAAAGTGCATCAAAATATTTCCTTCATTAGAAATCATAACTTTATGGATTTATTATATCTTTTTGTTGATTGACAAGTTTTTATTAAAAAAATCAGTGTTAATAACCTTTAAAAGAGTTATGTTTAATGTCACAAAAGCGTTTGTTTCTTTCCGCTTTACATATGATTTGAGAAGTGTTGTCGGTGAACAAAACCTTTTTTAAGATATTTTAAGGCTTTAAATGAAATGAAAAAACGTGACCAAGTGAATACGGGTTACATTATATACGGTGCCTACCACAAACGCTTTAAAGTGAAAAGAACCAAAAAACATGCAATGAAACAAGCAAACATTCGCATGTCCTCTAAGTTAGTGATAACACGATTGTAACAATGTGCAATGGAGAATCCGTATACTACTTTCGACAGGTATTTATAAAAAAATATACCTATATTGAAATTTATCACGCGTGTAAATCACAGCGATATGTTTTTATAACAAATATAATTAAAATTTATCAAGAGTGTTAATCACTGAGATTTATAGTAAGAGTTTAACAGAGGGGTTTTAAGACAGGCTGCCCATTATTACGCGTAGAATATTCTTCATAATCTCGCACTTCATAACTGTACCGTCGTCCTGGCAACCTCTCCCGGTTGCATTCTCGGGCATGGTCTCGGAGCCCAGGGTGTGCTGCGATTAAGATCCTGAATCGACCAGTCCGGTTTTACTATAGAGCGACTGTCGTCTGAACTCCGTAACCCTTGAAATTGAAACCAGATCATTTAGATCATAGGCGAGACCAACTGCTTAACTTGCTTTCCGAAGCACGGAATCACCAGGTGATTCATGCCTGCAATGTCCTATCAAAACTGGGAAAACCAGCACATAGTTAAAGTGTGCCCTGCAGGATTTGAACCTCGCCCTCCGAAGTTGTTGGGCACAGAGCTCTAACCATTACACCACGGAGGCAGTAGCATTTCATATGTTGGTAAGTCCTTCTAAATGATGACGTCTCTTAAGAACTCTACTTGGGAGCCTTACCGTAGGATCAACTCTATAGGTCACTTCACCAGCTGTCTGCTTTTTCTAGGTTTTTTAGTATGTGATAGGGAGGGAAACGATCAAGCGGGTTACCGGATGGTTAGATGACTCCTGCCCATGGACATCAACAACCGTACAAGGGTCGCAAATGCGAACTGAGGTCTGGCGACGTTACTCACCAGCAGAAACATAGCTCAACAGTTACGAAGTGCCACTTCACTGTGGTCTTCTGTTTCTGTTCCCCAGACGAGCAGCTCATTCGAGTGGAAGATCCACTAACCTCTACCTATCTTAGATTCTTTAGAATTGTGAATATTTTCAGATTTTTATATTGATTTCGATCTCGATGCAGTCTCTTAGCAACGGTATGATGCTAGCGTTACCATCAGTGCTCAACACAGCTCTTTTGGACCCTGACTCTAAAGATATCAAGGCAACGAAAAGCCAAGCCTCTTGGCTAGGTAAGTCTTCAGAATTCATTTATCTTTACCATTATTTTTTCTTCTTTTTGTTGTTTTGTATGTTCTATTCTCTTATCTTATATTGGTTTATCATTGAAGGGTGTGGGGCCCACCTGGTTCTAAATAGATCGTGAAATTTTTCTTGATTACCAATTCAAAACAATAAATAATTGAATAAAAGCAATGAAATGGTCAATACAATGTTAATTATATTAGTTACATTAATGGTAGTGATTTAGAACAAACATTTGAGTGCCAAACATTGTATTTTTTTGGTCTGTAAGTTTATATGCAGTAATCTATTTGGTACATGTGGTATCATACTACTGCTTGTCTTGATTTGTATATCCGTTACAAACTTATGAAGAAACTATGAAAATTTTGTCACAGATGTCAAAGTATTATGTTGACATATTAATTTTTAAACAGAATATAGTAACGTTCGATGTACGTTATTGTATAAAATCTGACACTGACAATCGAAATGTATACAAGCATCTTCTCTCCTTTTGTTTTCATTATCTACCGTAATTTAAATAAATAAATAAATAAATATAAATAAATATTCCACAACATCACATACATTGATCTGACCCCGTGTTAAGTAGCTTAAGCACTTGTGTTACAGCCATCAGAATCAATAGTGGTATTACAAATATACTTAAATAGATACATATAACAACCAGACCAGGACAAACAGACATGTTCATGCACACAAATGTTTTTCCTGTGCGGGGATCGAACCCGCGACCCCTTGCATAATAGGCAACATCTAATCTTGACCATTACACCAAGCGGGTCGTCGATTTGTTTCACTCAAATCCAAGGCTGCATTTAAAAGTTTATTTTTATAATGTTATTTAGCCCCGAAGTTAATAACGAGTGATTTGGTCTTTGGAAATACAAATTCTCATTTCGTTTTTGTTCCAGCATCGGTCGTTTCCTTATCTGGCGTAATTGGATTTGTGGCGCTATCATCGATCATGCAAGTCTATGGACGTAAGACCGTCCACATCGTCAAAAACATCATCATGGCCACAGCCTGGATCATCTACTACAAAGCAGAATCCTTGCCAGTCCTATTCATAGCTAGACTTGTCCAAGGTGTTAGCATTGGCGGTGTATTCATCAACATGATCCTGATTGGTGAATACGTTTCTCCCAGTCGAAGAGGTTACTTCACATCCATGCAAAAGTTTGCTATATCCTGCGGAACTTTGATCTGTCATGTCATGGCCATTTGGTTTACTTGGAGACAGATAGTAGCCACAGCAATAGCAATGCCGACCACTGGCTTCTTTTTGACATTATTCTGGCCGGAATCTCCATTCTTTTTGGCAATGAGGGGACGATATGACGACTGTGAAAGGTCTTTTCACTGGCTAAACGGGTCGGTGTCAAGAAACGACGAGCTACAGGAGCTGATAACAGAACAAAAGCAAAGAAGAGAAGGCAAAATTAGAACAAGCAATATAAAGAAGATGATTAAGCAAATTAAGAGTCCGGATTTCCGAAAATCATTTGCAATCGTCTCTATGCTCATCATGATCATTGATTTCAGCGGACGAAATTATTTCAAAGGTTATGTTGTCCAGATAATGATGCATTTGCTTGGTGAAAATAAGTCCCTAGCTGTGTACTTATCTGTAGGCTCCGACTTGTCTGTGTTAACTGCATTAATAATTGCGAGTTTTTTTGTTAGACATTTTAACAGAAGAGTATTGTTATTCTCATTTGGTGCAATTACCATATCGATGTTATTGTGTGTAAGCCTTATTTTATTTTTAAAATCAAACAATTTTATTACTTTGTGGCCTTGGTTAGTGCCTGGCCTGATATTGTTTATTAATTTCTTTATTCATGTTGGCTTAAGCCCTGTTTGTTTTATAGTCATGGGAGAAATATTCCCTCTGGAGATTAAAGGCTTAGGTTGCTGTTTAAGTGGTATGGTTTTTACAGTATCATATGGGATTGTTATGAAATTAACGCCAGTTTTAATGGAAAATGTAGGTTTAAGCGGAATGTATGTCATATATTCATCATGTCTTACTGTGTGTTTGGTCACCTTGTATTTCGTTTTACCAGAGACTAAGGACAGGCCATTGTTACATATTGAAAGAGACTTGAAAGAAGTTAAAGATGATCATGTTGGAGAGACTTTGCTTAAGCAAGCTTAAATTGGAGTTTATAAATTGTCCCATACGTCTTCAAATTAAGTAACTAGTCGGTACTGAGGACGCTACCTCCTGGTTGAATGATCACCACGATCTCAAAGCTCCGGATTGGGGAAGGACACCAATTTGACACGATTATTTAGATACAAGACACATTTTCTCAGGTTCCTCTTCCTCTCTCCATAAACTGTGCTATGCTTCATGGAAAGAAGCATAACCCACATCAACATTTACCCCTCACTGGAGATTATTAAAATACATCGGGGCTTCTTCTGAGATTTACATTCTAAACTTAGCTGTCTCTACTGTCTTTTTGATATGCCCGACACCGAAGGCATGTGTCAGAGCGCGTTTAAGCATTTCGAGAGCATATCCAACGATTTAAATATATGTGTATACTAGTAATTAATTTATCAATTATCTAAACATTTCCATCTAAACTACGTACTTGGGTGTCATGGAAGGCACAGCTATAGATGTTAAAATGAAAATACTTCGTTTCATTAACTCAAACTCTGTGGCAATACTTCAGAAAATTTGTGATGAGTTGTGCTTTAATGGATTAACAAAATTCTGATAGGTTTGAAGTAATGTTATTTACTAAACGCTTTTAATTTAGGTAATCTACATATTGAATATATATAAATAATTGTAGCGAACAGAAACTTGTAAGCACGAGTATATTTAAGCGATGTTAATGGTTTTACATAATAATTAGTCAATGCAATAAAAGATAACATTCTTTTTAAACTCTAATTATCCTTGTAATTTAAATTTGTTGATTATATTATCCTGCACACTGCACACTAGAGAAGTTGGGCAATCAATGACAAAGAGTACTTCATTAGAATCGCACTTAAATGTTTAATCATACTTACTAATATTATAAATGTGTATGTTTGTTTGTTTGGATGTTTGACCGTCAGTCGACGCTGAAACTGCTGAACGGATTCTGATTAATTGGTATACGTATAGGCTGACTTAGGTGATAGGATACTTATAATCCCAAATAAATACTCCCTTCGGATAAAACAGGAATCTTGGCAACGCGGGCAAAGCTTCGGGTAAAAATTAGTTTCATTATAATTATCTACAATTACTATAAAAGGATATAAAGATTCAGAACTAATTGCGGTTCTCGAATATATTTAATTAATAAAGATGCTTTAACCTCATTTGGAATTCCTCCTGATAATTTGCTTATTACATTAGTCGCTTCAAGGAGTCGCTCATCAGGGTTACCATCTTCCTGAAACATTAACTACGGTTCTACGCTACCTCCTGGATGAATGGCCACCACGTTTTCAAAACACTGGATTGGGGAAGTTATTTTTACACATTTATTTATTTTGATATGATAGTGCGGCAAACGAACAAGACGTTTAACTGATGGTAAGTGATCACCGCTGCCCATTGCACTTGGACATCAACAATTCAACAAACGTACAAGAGTCGCCGATGCGTTGCTTGCCTTTAAAAACCCAATACCCTCCCCAACTGAGCTCTGGCGCCCTTACACACCAGCAAAAACATAGCACAACAGTCACAAAGTGCTATTTCACCGTGGTCTTCTGTAAGGTGGAGGTACTTTCCCAGACGAGCGGGGCATAAGTGCAGAAGTTTCACTAAGCTTTACAAATTGGTAACTTTATAGAAATATCGTTACAAAGATCTAGAAATGTCTCATTTAGAAATGATGGCAACACTGTCGCTAATTCAAGTTAAGGGTCCGAGAAACTATGTACAAGAGGTTTTCGACGGAAACGTACTAGTTCCAACTACGAATTGTTTACGGAATTGAATCTGTTAACTCGCATCCACTAAATAACAATTAAGGCGGGTATTCTGCTAAACTTCGGCCGAGGATTAAACTGTTCAAAAACTATCTTTGTAGAGGATTATTTTCTGAGAAACTTCGCCGGGTTTAGACAATACTCGTAAATCAATGGAAATTTGGTGATTGATGACCGATTTTGGAGTATTTGTGAAGAGTTGGTTAGTTCAACAGGGCTCGATATAATAGATAGAACACAGTAAACCTGGCTTGTAATGACGGGCCCGTTGGCTTATTCTAGTGCTAATCTCGGGAACTCCTGGTTCGAATTTAAAACATGTTTTTGTGTTAAATAGTTCATGTGTCGAGTAAGTCTTTACTATAACACTATGTGTGCTGAAACCTACATCCAAGCTTATAAGTCGTGGGCGGTCGATAGTATTACATTTTCGCAACAAATTATTGCATTGGTTTTAGATATCATATTCAACAGTTTTACTAGATGGCACTTCGTGACTATGGTGACTAAAGACGTGAAATATTAATATTAATATTTCATTATGAATATGAAAATGCCGGTTTGTATTTTGTTCACAATGTTCGGAATAATAGGTGCTGATTTGGTTTAGTTAACGATTATATTGACTTTTAAGCCAGTAAAAAAAAGTCAATTTTAATTAAGTATATCTATCTGACTGTCATCCCTTTAAACTTAAAATTAAAACATGTTCCATAAACTTTCAAAACATGAAAACGACTTCTAAAGATGTTAGCGTCCAATCAACCCAGCAGAGGCTTTAGGGAATCGGAAAACAAAACAGGCGGAAAATCCCGGGAAATATCGGACACAACAATACCGGATACTGGAACAATAGCCCATCATTAGGGAGGAACAAAGTTGCGTATTTACCGGGATATTTCCATTCGCGATAACGTGTGATAATGACTCGTCGGGAACGTCTGTTGTGTGGTGCAAGTATTGAAAAAATAATCATATCGTCTCTCGTCTATCGATTAATCTGATCATCATTGTCATCATCAGTTCATCATCATCGTCCTAGCTCCTCTCCCGGTTGCAGCCTCGGCCACTGCCTCGGAAGTCGGAGTCCAGACAGGCTAAAACTTTTTCATGAAATGTATTATTTACTTTTGTAATGTGAAATGCATCTTATTTCTCACGTTTCCATTGAACAAACATGAAAGCACATGTTCTTGAGGTCATTACAAGCGATATTTGCTACGCAAGTAGGTATAGCAGTAAACTCAGTCGGAAATGAGTAAGACGGTCTAGAACTTAAGCGAAACACAAAAATATTTTTTCAATTCGAACGAGTATTTCCGGAGATAAGCGCGTTCAAACAAACAAACAAACTTTTCAGCTTTATTATATTAGTATAGCGGCCGGCCGCGACTCCATCCGCGTGGAAATCAGTTTTCGCACACATACATAGTGTTACATTATAGCTTAAAGCTTTCGTTGACTAATGGGCTATCAGCCGCAAAAAGAATGTTTCAATTCGAACCAGTAGTTCCTCAGATTAGCGCGTTAAAATAAACAAACAAACATACAAACAAACTCTTCATCTTTGAATGATTTCGTTAGAGTCTGAAAGTGTTGCTCTTAAAAACTACTGGACCTATAAAAGGTTTATACATATCAAAATGTTCACCGCTATCTTCTTACAACTTGGACCTCATTCTTTACGACTTAACTTTCTTTATGGTACAGATCACTAATTCGCTCGCATGACAAATGTCCGCCTCTAATAGTGCGGTTGTAATTTGTTTATCTTTGCGTCATGTGCTTTCCAGTACATTAGGTATGAAACATCTTTTCCTTACGAAATGTTGTGTTTACCTTAGCTAAGAATAGTTGGGGCGGTTTATGTCAGGTAGACTGGTTGCCTTGATGGAATATTATGTTGAGTCTTATAAGCAGTGATCGGATATTCGGACATATACCTAAATTTACCTTCAGTTAAGTTGTTCGATATTATGAAGTGTGCTTTTGATTTTGTTTCTCTTTACACTTAACATACTCATAAGTTGATGGAGAGCTTGAAATTAACTACAATAATTGCAAATAAATACTAATTTATTATCTGTTACTTTTTTCTAATACCATATGCTTAATCCATCGTCTCGTAACAAAATGGTTTCGCATTGCCGAAAATCCCGTACACACTGGATTTGAATTAAAAAAATCTGTTTTTAGAATCCCTTTTCATACATTATTGGCCAAAAATGATCTCTAGGTAAAGGTAATGCATCCGAATTACTTATAAGCCAGAGGCACATCTGACATGTACAAACTCAGTTAAATGTCATCTATACTAATATTATAAAGAGGAAAGGTTTGATTTTTTGTTTGTTTGTATGAATTGAATAGGCTCCGAAACTACTTGGCAGATTTGAAAAATTCTTTCACTGTTGGAAAGCTACATTCACCCAGAGTAACATAAGCTATATTTTATCCCGGTACGGGAAGTAGTTCCCCCGGGACGCGGGTGAAACCGTGTGACGGGCCGCTAGTATTATATATATATGTACCTTTTCTGTGTGTTTGTTTAAAGCTTACTTCTTTAAAAGTCAACTAGCGGCCGCCCGCGACTCCGTCCGCGTGTTTTTCGGTTTCCGCATAGCTAGGGTTATTTATTATATAGCCTAAAGCCTACCTCGTCAAATGGATTATCCAACACAAAAATATTTATCAAATCGGACCAGTAGTTTCTGAGATTAGCGCCTTCAAACAAACAAACAATTAAACTCTTCAGCTTATATATTAGTATACTATTAATCAGTATGGGTTCACTAGAGGTAAATCCACCACCGATGCGGGAGTGGCACTCATTAAACACATTTTTGACGCTTGGGAAAATAAGCAAGATGCCATAGGTATTTTTTGCGATTTATCGAAAGCATTCGATTGCGTTGATCATCAGACATTGTTGATGAAGTTGCGGCATTATGGAATCACTATCGACTCGCTGAATCTAATACAATCATATCTATCTAACAGAATTCAAAGAGTCAATATAAATGAGGTAGACTCAACAGGAGCTCCTCTAATAATGGGCGTCCCCCAAGGCTCGATATTAGGGCCTTTGCTTTTTCTAATTTATATTAATGACCTTCCATATTTCACAGAAAGCCTTTGCGAAACTGTTTTATTCGCTGATGACACTTCTCTAATATTCAAAGTTGATAGACATAAAAATATATTTGACGATGTGAGTAATTCGGTCTCGCATATTTTACAATGGTTTACTGTTAATAATTTGTTATTAAATACCAAGAAAACGAAATGTGTTCAATTTACAATGCCTAATGTTCGAAACGTCATTCCCAATATTACCATTAATGGGGAACCTGTTGAAATTGTCAACTCGACAGTGTTTCTGGGAATAACACTTGATTCCAAATTGCAGTGGGGCCCTCATCTCACTGCTTTAACGAGTAGACTTAGTTCAGCTGCGTATGCAGTGAGAAAAATTAGAAATCTGACTGATGTGGAAACAGCTAGGTTAGTTTACTTTAGTTACTTCCACAGTATCATGTCATATGGGTTGCTTTTGTGGGGCTCGGCTTCTGACATCAACAATATATTTATACTGCAGAAGAGAGCTATCCGTGCTATTTATGGGCTCAAATCTCGCGATTCTTTAAGGGAAGTATTTAAAGACATAAATATATTAACTGTACCATCACAATTTATTCTTGATTGTGTTATGTATGTTCGGAAAAATCTCGAACAGTTCTCAAAAAAGTCGGATTGTCATAGATTTAATACAAGAAATAGGCATAAGCTTGCAATCCCAAACATTAGACTTCAAAAGATTGGAAATTCTTTCATTGGATTAAGCATTAAATTATTTAATAAATTACCTCTAGATATTGTTAACTTACCCTTACATCAGTTTAAGTCTTATATTAAATCTAGTTTAATGAAAAAAGGGTATTATAGAGTTGAAGACTACCTGAACGATGGAGGGCTGTAGCTACTAATGTGCTATCTTTCTTGCCATTTCTTCTCACGCTTATATTATTTTATTTATGCAATGTGGACATGTAACTAATGTAGAATAGTATTGTTCCAAATTATTTTATTATTTATTAGACAAGTTTGTATGTTGAAGTAAAATGTTTTTCTGTTTGTTTATATGTATAAATTTTATAAAGAGTATGTACCTAGACTGGGTCATATAGTGTAGTTTTACTTTAAATTTTGTTATTCCATTTGATGGTTGGATGGCCTGGGTCCTAGTTGTCATGCTCACTATAATGTCTCTGGGGTGGTGGCGCTATGTGGCGGGTCATTTCATTCCCTCTAAAATGGTTGAGTGAGATGATGGCTGACACATACGTCATACTTGTGAACAGGTGCCGCCTTTGGGGACTGGTCGACTAGGACTTAATCTGTTCATGTTAAATATATTTTTAATTATATACTTGAAAGAGGTAACTGTATGACCTAGTACAAGTATGTTATCTTATTGTATGGACAAACTATTGTTATTATTTGGCGATTGAAAAGAGCAACTATCGAGTTTCTTGCCGCTTCTTCTCGGTAGATGACTGCTTTACGAAGTCGGTGGTCGAGTCATTCCTTTGTGCTAAAAATGTATGACGATTTATAAGTGCCTTGCAGAGGCCAACATGAATAAAGTATATTTTGAGTTTTGAGTTTTTGACTTATAGAGATAATGAGTGTCTTGTCGTCCGAATTTATTTTATACTAGCGGCCGCCCGCGACTCCGTCCGCGTGGATTTCGATTTCCAATATCCTATGTGTTATTCTGATGTATAAATAAGCTATATTGTGGTAAAGTTTCATTCAAATCCATTCAGTAGTTTTTACGTGAAAGAGTAACAAACATCCATACATCCATACATACAAACTTTCGCCTTTATAATAGTAGTTGGAATACATCCATATACATTATGTGGATGTAGGTAAATAGGTGCGTATACCATATACATTATGTATACACATTACATTGCCGGCAAACATAAAACGTGGAGTAAACAGGTCGATCACGGACCGGTAATGGACATGTCGCTCCATCGGAAAACAGAATTCTGTGCCGGAAACATTTGCCGGCGACATTGTTAGCCGGATCTGCGGAAAGATCACAGTTTGATTCCCGTTTGATGACACTGATGACTGGGTGGAGTTTTGGAGGTACGGAAATTCGTAGTGTTGTTTGTGTGTGTTGGGGGATAACTCTTGGTGTTTTTGTACGTAAACAAATAGTATGCCTATACGAAATTTAAAATGTTACGTTGCTACTTTCTCTGGCATCATTCTATACATATACAAGTATTTGCAATTTCAGTCTTGAATGATGCACCCACATCTAATTCATAAATATCTTTGAATATAACCTCCTCACTTCAGTGGACTTAAATCACACATAAGCAAAGCTAAAGGGACCGACTAGCAAATAAAACAGTTTCGGGCAAGAAAAACCCTTTCGGGAGGCGAATGAATTCGTGCGAAACCCGTACATAAGTCACATTTGTGCAAAGCTCGTAAAATTAACGTGCTTGCTTTAACTGTGGACTTCGCGACTAAGAATTTACTTGGTTATTGGATTTACGACTGAATTATTGTTAAAATGAATAATGTGCAGATGAACTAACAGCATTGGGTGCATTTAGGAGCCGAACTCTAACCGACGTTGGCAAAAAACTTCGAACATGACATCGAATCGAACACAGGACCTCTTGTTCTACCGTTGCTTTTGTGTGAAGCAGACCCCTCTTGCCTAATGGACACAATGGGTACGTGCATAGGGCCCCGCAATGATTGGGGCCCCACGATCAACAAACCGGAGGTTTACTAGGCCTAGTGCCCAGGGCCTCTAACAAGTGAAAGATGGTGTCAAGCATATACTAATTGTGCCATAGATACAAATGTTCATTAAAATGATGTACCTACTTATTTATAATTTTAGATTTGATCGAATATAATAATGGTAAAGACTCATAAATGAATTTCTAGTGAAATGGTCCAAGTCGCAACTTTACCCGCTCTCCAACCCAGCGGGTAGTTAGTAACGAGCTCAATTCGGCCATTGACCACAACCTCTTAAAGCAAATGACCGAATAAACTTGATTTACTGTTTGCCTACGACGACGTTTTGATTTCTACCATCGAATCTGCTAACTTTTATGGCGCTACTTTAAATTATTGGATGTGAATAGTTTTTATTGCCTAAAAACCTTTTTATAAAGATGTGTTTTGAAGTCATAGATTCATAATATTTACCAGTACTTTGAAGCAACAAGTTTTTATCGGATTTCTTTTCGTTTCGTTTCGTTTTATTATTCGTCAACTTATTACGCCTACTAAAATAAATAGGCAATTGTGGTGTAGTAATAAGGTACGCTATGTTTACGTGTTGTAACCAATATATAAATCAACGATTAACCTAATTAAACACAGTCTTAAGACAGCACTCTGACTTTCATTACGCTCCTCCTAATACACCCCATACATGGCGACCCTGCCAAACTTGGGTTTCGCGTCGCGAGAAGTGTAACGTTGCGCAATAAGATGTTTCAATACGGATACTTTTGAAGAAGAAAAGCACCATGTGTCAGTCAAAAGTCGAAAAAGAAGACGTTTTCGTCATGCAAAATGCTGTGGGTGATAACAATAGTTCTCACGCTTCACTCCATCAGAACATCTCGGTTATTACGATCATCTTAATAATAATCTGCACCATCGTATGCATCGCGGCTATTTTTGGCATTTACAAGCTGTACCGAAAGTGCCATGAGAGTTGGATAAACCAGCAAGTGGTGATGTACGGCCTGCGGCGGTCATTCAACAGAGCAGAGCATCGTGTGGTTTACTCGGGAGCCAGGTGCCATGGATGTGGACAGCAGCAGGGAGATGTTGGTGTCTCTATGCCGGCGAAGTAAGCACTACGGCAGGTAAACACGCGCTACATCCTTCGTCGTTATTGTGTAAGTGTTAATAGTGGAAGTTTTTTTTATTGTGTGGAAAATGTCAAGATTGCAAGACACTTTTATTATAAACTTTAGTTGGTATTAATGTTATGGCGAAAAGTTTACGTGACATACATATTCATCTTAAGCAAATTAGGGACAATCTTGTAAAACTAGGCTATGAAAGACGAACTGAGACTACTCTTAACCAAAAATTATCTGACGCAGAACAATTATTTCGTAAATTTAATGATCAAATAAATATTATAAGCGTTCAGATAGATAAAAAGTTGTTATCGGGACAGGTATTAATTGACATACAGGCCGATTGTGATTGTATAAAGAAGTATTATAAAGAAATTCAGGATTTTTGTAACATAAAATATTGTTCTAAGACCGATACCAAAATGGATAAATTTGACCTTAAAGTCGCATTGAGCTTGCTGCCGTCAATGAATGATACAGAAAATAATACAAAGGAACTGATAGACGGAATAGAGTATTATAGCTCCATTTTGGAAGATAATTCTAAACCATATTTAATTAATTTTGTGTTAAAAACTCGTCTGTCCCAATCAGCAAAATTAAAATTACTAACCCAATATGTGTCTGTTGATAATTTACTTAAAGATATGAGGAAACAGTTATTACCGCAGAAAGCCTCTACAGCCATACAGTCCAGGTTGGAGAGTGCCAAGCAGAATAACCGGTCAGTCGCAGAGTACGGTAAGGAGATATCAGAGCTTTTCGTAGATTTAACTATTTCCCAGGCCGACGGAAACTCAGAGGCGCATAACATTTTACGCCCTATCAACGAGAAGCTCGCCATAAGGAAGTTTGCTGACGGTTTACAGGACCAGAGGGTAAGCACAATAATTGCAGCCCGGGGTCTCACGTCGTTGAAGGACGCCATACAGATCGCACAAGAGGAAGAACGATTAAGGCCACATTCCGCAAATGTATTCGGAATGACCAGCCAATATAAAGGTAATTTTTCCAACAGGCATTTCCGTGGGAGCAGAGGACAGAGTCGTGGCAGAAACTACGAACCAAATCGTGGTTTCCAAGGTTCCAGAGGAAGAGGACGCACTTTCCATAACAGTTCACGGCAGGCACAGGGTCCTATCCCAAATACGACCTTTAATCATCGCACGAGTTCAAGGGGTAAGTATACCAGCAACCGCCGATTTTCTTCAAATAGAAGACACGTGAACTTCATGTCGCATGAGCAGGGGTTACAGACCGCTCATGAGGGTAACAGTGCAACGAACTCGCCGAATATGGAATCATTGAATCATTTTTTTCGTGCCTAACTATGTACTGGTGAGTAATAGTTTAAACAAAGTGTCATTACATATCGGTAATCAAAGAAGTACTTGGTTAATTGACACCGGGGCGTCGATCTCAGTTGTTAAATATGATTCAGTGAAATGTTTACAGTTGCCAATCCATATAGAGAAAGTAGTTATCAATGGAATCGGAGGTAAAGTTATTTCTGAAGGGTATGTTTATTTAAAATTGAATTACGGTACAAATATTTTTCACCATAAATTTTATGTTTTTGAAACGCTACCATGCAAAACGGACGGTATTATAGGCCAAGACTTTTTAATAAAATTTAGAGCAAAGTTGGATTATGAATTAGGCTTGTTACGTTTGTGTTCGCGAAAAAATAAGGAAGTTAAATTAAAGGTTGACTATTTTGAAGATAACACTAATATTTATTTAACTGCGCCAGCCCGAAGCGAGACGATACATTATATTGATTCCACGTTAACGGAAGATTCTGTAGTTAGTACCCAGGAGTTATGCGAGTGCAATGTGCAGGCTTCGGGATCGAATAAAAGAGATGTATTATGCGCAATGTCTGTATAATGACTGTCCCTAATGAATACAATGCAGGCTAATATATAGGGAGGTGTGACATACAGTACACCTCCCCCGTATTTTTGAAAAAAAAAATTAACGTTAACAATTTTTTTTTTTTTAACTTATTAAACTTATACTTAATTCTAACGTAAACATAAATACAAATCAGTATCACATAAATACAGTGGTAAATTTAAGAGGTGGGTTGTTGACGATGTTTATTACTACTACCAACAGACATAAAAATTATATAAATTTTACAAAAAAAAATACGATATAAATGTTCTTATTTCCTTTCTTATTATTATAGTCACTTTATTCAAATAAATTGTTATTTAAAATAAATTCAAATCCAATACATTTCAAAGAACTGCAAATATCTTTTATAGTTAGTCCCGTTTCTTTTACCAACGCACATTAATAATTTTACGATTTTCCATTACTCTTGTGTCGTTGCTTTCAAATAAATTTTTGGAATATTCTCATTTTGAGGTTAACATACCTAACTAATTCTCTTAATTAGTGGACTGGCCAGTCACTTTACATTGTTTCATTATCATTACATAGCATTAGGTACCTTTATTAATTGTATACGAGTATACCATGGTTTCATTCATAAAAAAAAATATTATTTATACTTTTATTTATAGTCGACTTTTATTTATTTATTATATTATTATGGTACTTCATTTTTTATTTATTTATAAAACTTATTATGTGCGCACTTTACTTGGTACTATATTTATTTATATTAATTATATTTATTTAGCGGGACTTATTTTAAGACTAACTATTAAAACATGTCTCCAAACATTTTTATTAAATGTAGGATTGTTCCCGCCGAGCATGCTCTTTATTTAGTACCATTTAATATTATTTGTACCATTTATTAATATACCAAGGGGTTGTTTTAAGGCAACATGACCTCCAACTATTCTCACAGAGAAATCTCGTTTACACCATGATCGAATGAAGGATGCCCCTTGTGTATTTCGTCATAAATGCTTTTAAGCATTTTTTTTATACGTAGCTAAAAGCTCGTATTAAACAATTTTATGCACTAAGGCATTTTACTTATATCAATACAATCTTATTTCCTTTCAAATTACCTATTCCATTATAATGATGCATTCGATCTTTAAAATATCCACGAACTATTGGGTGATCAGTCCAACTGTCAAAAGAATTTTTTAAATATCGAGGCATCCCTATCTACTTTAACATATCAATTACAAACAATTTCCTTACTATAAAACAAAAACCAATATCCCAACTCTTAAAAAAAAACTTTCCATTACATTCCAACATAACACTACTACAAGTAGTCACGTTACCATCAAAATTTTCTATAGCACAACCCTAATCCTTACACATTATATTATTAATATGTCATATCTCGTATGATCATATTTTATTTTGTCAATCCGTGGGAGTCATATCCAGTGTAGTTTTAGAAAATGTAACTAATAAACTTACTTAAAGCAGCTTAAAAGAATTTAATACATATCTAAAACCTAAGTTTTGTCTCGTTTTGAGATTATTGTTTTATGGAATCTTCTAAACTTCCTAATGAATCCTTTAGTGACAAATAATTATCTTTCTTCTTAATTAGTTACCTACAATATACGCAATTATTTGAGCATGAAAATATCAATAATAACATACAATATCCAAATTATCTTCGAATTTTATTTTATAGGGATTGGAACACATAGTAACATTTTTTTTTTATAATTCTAATCATCTTTTAATATTTACGCGAATAAAAGTATCCGTTTTAATCAAAAGCACGATAAAAGTACCTAAATAAAATACGCAAAACCAATTAATCTAATGACGAATTCTGTGGAAAAAAAAACTTAATAAAAGCTTTTGTATGTATTTATTTTATTATCATTATTAAATTTTGAATAGATATAGGCTTAATACGTTTATTTGTTTCTCGCCATATTTATAATTATTTAATTGTATATTATTACTTGAACGCGACTGTGCCTAATGTAATTAATTGAAATGCAAATTGTAATAAACATCAAGTATTAAGAAGCCCAAATTCTCGTGTGTGTACATCAAATCTTGTTCTTAATATTTTAACTAATGAGTAATATTTTATTTACTGTTTTTTTTAAGGTCTCCCGATGAAATATGTCTAAACAAAATTAATTAATTTACTGAGCCCTAATATTATAAAATAAATTAATTATTGATGATTTAAATCCGCAACTAATCAAAAATTATTTAAAACTTGTTTTTCCTGTTTTCTGAGTGAATATTATGATTATACTTCTGACATTACTTTAATTAATTGTATCAAATCGAAAATTTGTACTATTTAAGAACCTGTTCTAGTAAAACTATAAGTTGCATCATAAGTACCTAGGTGTTCGATTCAACATGACACGTGTATGCAAGTTTTAGCATTGGGTGGTCTTGGTTCTTTCTAAACTGCAACTTAGATGAATTCGATCACGCGTTGAGTTGCTAACGCGTTCCTAATATGGTACCTATGAGCGTCTTCTTACATTACGCTGCGAGAATGCTTTGCTTGCACTGTTACTAGATACCTTGTTGTTTGTTAAACTATCTGTACCTAACTGTTAACCTTTTTGATGCCAAACTGAACCTACATATTTAATCCATGACATTTTAAAATACTATAAAAGTATATACGTTAATTGTGACGACTATGAAACAATTGCAGCTGAAATATTACACAATCAATAATAACACATATCTGAAATGATCAACTATTAGTAGTTAGTTACAAGATATTTCCAACATTTAATAAACAAAAAAAAAATCTAATTATTTTATTTTAATTATGGCCAATCTTTAACACTTATGTGGTTTCTATCTGTACGTATTTAAAGTTCTCCTAATGGTGAGGTTACATCTAATGGGTTAATTTACTTAGATTCGTATTTACTGCGTATTTAATTTTGTTACCTATAATTACTATGTATTCCAAAGTCTCAAAACTGTTCATTAAATTTACCTACTAACACATTTTATGCGCATCGTCAACACCCATTTCGACTTTTCAAGTTTTATTAATATGACTTACTTTTAACAATTTTACAGATACATTATTTGATATTTGGAAATATTGTAACGCGGAGAGAAATACCTATAAATTATAAAAATGTTGTAAATTTTTCACAAGATAAAATAAATATGTCAAACAAAAAGGATATTTTAGACTCGATCTTTGGCGCCTGCTCGCTGATCTCCCGGCAGCATCCACTTCCGACTCGAACTTCTCCCGGCTGCCTGCTCCACGTCTCCACTCATCCGACTCCAACAACTCCCGGCTGCCTGCTTATCGCCATCATTCTCCAAAATTTTCCTTTGATATGTTTTTGATTTCTTTTTGTATTAACTTCTCTGTAGTTATTTCTTCTTTTTAAGTGTTCATTTTAATGTTTTTTATTTAAAAGTCACTTTCTTCTTTTTAAGAGTTCATATTATGGTTTTTTTTTTTTTAACAATTTATAAACACTGTAGATTTGTATTTATGTACGCATTATATTTTTATTTCTATCCATTTATTTTTGACGGCCGGCCGGTCCGTTCATTATTTATGTATTAATTATATTTTATTTTAATTTTTTTTAATTAACAAAAGGTCCATGGCCTTAAAATATTTTATATTAATCACTTCACATTTTGTTATAGTTCATGTCTTTTTTTTTTGTTCACTATTTTTCACTCACTATTAACAATTTATTTGTATTTGTCCCATCTGCGCAGCGCTGCCGCAAGGCAGCACTGGCAGGGTCGCCATGCAATGTGCAGGCTTCGGGATCGAATAAAAGAGATGTATTATGCGCAATGTCTGTATAATGACTGTCCCTAATGAATACAATGCAGGCTAATATATAGGGAGGTGTGACATACAGTACAGAGGGTGTTTATTTAGCAAGTATGGTTGTGAAACCAAGTAAGGGAAAAATACCCATAAAAATTTTAAATACGCGAGAAACGGATGTTAACTTAAAATACTTTAATATTCATACTTCGAGGTTTAGCGAGTACAACGTTTGTCATTTTGATAGACCGGAAATAAATGCTGATAGGGTTAAAAAGTTACTGTCTTCATTAAAACTAGACGGAATGGACCAAATCGAACGAAAGTCGATACAGGATATATGTGCAAAATTCCCCGATATTTTCTTTATGCCAGGTGATAAATTAGGTACCACATCACTTTACGAACAGACTATAGAGTTAAAGCCACATTCAACACCAGTTTACGTTAAGCCTTACAGGTTACCTCACGCACAGAAAGATGAAATTGAGAAACAGATTCAGGGTATGCTTAAGGACGGAATAATTGAGGAAACTAGGAGTGCTTGGTCGAGTCCGCTGTTGTTAGTACCCAAAAAACTTGATAATACAGGCGTCAAAAAGTGGAGAGTTGTTATAGACTATCGAAAGCTTAATGAAAAAATTCAAGACGACAAGTACCCGTTACCAAACATTACCGACATTTTAGATTCACTATCCGGCTCTATGTACTTTTCTCACTTAGATTTGTATCAAGGATTTTATCAGTGTAACTTACATAAAGATAGTAGGCCATATACTGCATTTACATCAAAAAAGCAATATCAAATGACCAGGCTACCTATGGGTCTCAAAACGAGTCCCAACGCATTCGCTAGAATGATCACGGTAGCCATGTCAGGCTTGAATTATGAGAAATGTTTAACGTACCAAGACGATTTGGCCGTCTTTGGAAGGAATTTAGAAATCCATAATCAGAATTTATTATCAGTATTTAGCAGATTGCGAAAAGTAAATTTAAAATTAAACCCAGCTAAGTGTACATTTTTAAGAAAAGAAATTTTGTATTTAGGCCATATCGTTTCGAAAAAAGGAATCTTACCCGATCCAGAGAAAACAAAAGTTGTGAAAGAATATCCAAGACCACAAAATAGCGATGACGTTAAACGTTTTATAGCCTTTGCCAATTATTACCGCAAGTTTATACCGAAATTTGCAGAAAATGCATATCCACTTAACAAATTATGTTCTAAAAATGTAGCTTTCGTTTGGACAGATGATTGTGAAAACTCATTTAATTATTTAAAAACAGCTTTAATAGAGCCACCTTTACTTCAATACCCAGATTTTAGCTCCAATAATGAATTTGTATTGCAAACTGATGCGTCAGGGTTAGCAATTGGCGCTGTGCTATGCAACAGTAATGGGTTACCAGTTGCCTATGCTAGTCGTGGTTTGAACAAAGCCGAAATTAACTACCCGACGATAGAGAAAGAGTTATTAGCTATAGTTTGGGGTATAAAATATTTTCGCCCATATTTATATGGAAGGCGATTTAAAATCCAAATCGATTAATGAAATTTCGTTTACAGATAGAGGAATATAATTTTTACATTGAATATATAAGAGGCAAAAATAATAGTGTAGCAGACGCGCTGTCTCGTATTAAAGTTACTTCAGACGAACTTAAACAAATGAATGAACGTATTATAAATGTTATGACGCGAGCGCAAACTCGACAGATGACCCAATGTAAT